>JAGIQG010000007.1:67150171-68350171 GCA_024679065.1 Sphyrna mokarran | reverse complement strand
AATTGCTGGAAGAACCATGCAGTTGTGAGGAGTTGGCTTTTCTCTTTAGAGATGTTGACTGTTCTGTGACTATTCCCAACATTTTCAGTTTTTGATTGCGGGAGTTCAATTTGGAGAAACATCTCCTGCCTTTTATTAGCAAGGCTAAACACCTTCAAGCTTCAGCAAGCAACTTCTTCATTTGTTGAATTTGATCTTGTTAATGGTAAAATGGAAACATCGCTTCTTTTGTTCAAAGTGGAAGTTAAATATCCCGGCATTCTAAATATGCGTCTTTTTATGTGCTTCACAAGACAACATTTTCACAGCTGTTGGTTCGCTACAAACTGCTTGAATCCCCCAGAGGGATTTGTATTTACAACTGCAGTCACCTGTCACAGTAATCCAAAAATGAAATTCAGCAACCTATTGTCCTGATCAGCATTTTTTTTTATCACTGTAAACCGTCTCTTGGGATGATAATTATTATGGGGCATGCTCCTAGGATTAGGTAAATAGAACTCAACCTGCCAGCAAACATAGAGAAAGAAGGACAGTCTGTGCAGTACCCTGCCAACAATCTGAAAGGGCTTGGAGCTTTATTGACATTTAAATCAAAAATAGTTAGCACTGAAAGCAGCTGTTCAGAAGAGGTTTCATTGGAAAATGTTTGCAGCATGGAAGGAATATGCTTCGAATTGAAATACAGGCCTCCTGACAAGCAATTTACCTTCTGTCATTCTCCATGTGCTGTAATATCACTGGGTACTTGTTGTGATAGCCTACTTAAAGCCACACATGTGTACAGTTTAGGATGAAAGATTAACTACAATTTAAGACAGGAAGTAACAAATTGCTGAATGTCACTCACCACGGCTGACATTGTCATCTACATGGTGGCACTGCAGCAGTAAGGTGTCTTTGTTGTGACTGGCTCATAGAATCAGATGTCATTCATTCTAATGGAGCACTGACTAGCATTCCAAGAACTAAACTATCAGACAGACCAAGATTATATGCATTAATCCGAAGCATTTGTTGGTGCTGAAGTGATGACTAATATCACATTATTCATGAAATGCTATCAGCTGTCAGTAGGCAATCTCTACCTTCATGATGCCGGACAATGAGACTATGGCAAGTGCTCATGAAAAGTAACATGGAGTATAAACCCAAAGTAATTGCTGCTGTGAATGGGTCAGTGAGTAAACTAGATTTGTTTTCATCATTTTAGGGAATATTAGACATATAAATGTACCATAATAAAACTGCTTTATGGGGATTATGCAAATTTTTTTTAATTGAGCAATTGATGTTAGCTTCTAATATTTCAGGGTTCCCTTCATAAGCGGATGTAATTACACTTAATATTGTGGTGAATATTACATAATAGTTGGCAAATGCAAACACAGTAGGAAAATGAATAATTTGCTGTGATGCTATAAGTAATATCAATAAAAATAATATATTGGATTCTTGTACATATTCTATTTTCACAAATTTGGCATCTGCCCCACATTCTGTAATCTACAATGATCTTGTGATGAACTTTCCTTCTTGGCAAACACTCATTAATGAGACCTTTTTCAAGGTCACCTCTCCATTAAATGTGGTATCTTCATTTGCAGTGAGCTTGTGCTAGCATCTATTGGTAGAGTTTACTCGGAAGCTTGCACATTCTCAATATGGCATACAAAATTAAATCAGCAGCACCTATCATTGTAACCACAAGAAGGGGTTCTGCTTATTGTTTAACAGTGAATTCCAGCCTTAATGAAAATATTAATGTTTGTGACATCACAATGTTTGTATTATTTGACACATAAGAAAAGTATAGGAATGGTCACCGGACATGGAATTTTACAGCCTCGCTCATTTTGAAACAGTAAAATTTCACCCAAGGTCAATGGACCTTTCCATGGTCTGCCTTTGCCACACCAATTCCCAGGGCAAGTGGGACAGTAAAATTCCAACAAGTGTGTTTTTTACTTATTAAAAACCATTAAACAAAAATTGGTTAATGAGGTGATATTTAACTTGGTAATGATATAATAAAGCCAATATAATCAAACTTTAGTTTTTTTTTTCTGATCTTTTAACTGTCTTCATCTACTTTAAAACTCGTCACTTATTGGAATGATCTTACCATCTTATCATGCAAGCAGCAAGATGCTGCAATCGTTAGCACTGCTGCCTCATACCATCAGGGACATGGATTCAATTCCCAGCTTGGCTCATTGTCTGGAAGGATTTTGTATGTTCTCCCCATATCTTTGTGGGTTTTCACCGAGTGCTCCAGATCCTCCCCCACAGTCCGAAAGATGTGTTGTTTAGATGCAATGGCCATGCTAAATCCTCCCTCAGTGTACCTAACAGGTGCCAGAGTGTGGTGACTAGGGGATTTTCACAGTAACTTCATTACAGTGTTAATGTAAGCCTACTTGTGACAAATAAATAAACTTCATCTATCAACTGTGATATAATTTCATTGTTCAGTCCTAATCTAAAGGTTAACATTGTTGTTTTTCTACCAGTGGAAAGGATACTGTTTTACAAGGATCTATTGCAGAATTCCAGGACACAAATGCACTTTTTATTTGTTTGTATGTATTATCATATTCTGAAAAAATTTTAATAGTAGGTTGAGATATGAATTTGATTTGATTTATTATTGTCATATACTGGGATAGTAAAAAGTATTATTCTTTGCACACTACACAGGCAAAACATATCATCTATAAAGTACATTGGGGAGAAGGAAAGGAGAGGGTGCACAATCATAGTTAGGTGCAGAGAAAGATCAACTTAATGCAAGGTAGGTCCATTCAAAAATCTGACGATGGCAGGGAATGAGCAGCTCTTGAGTTGATAGGTACGTGATCTCAGACTTTTGTATCTTTTCTCAGACAGAAGAAGGTTGAAGAGAGTATGTCTAGGACCTAGATTATGCAGGCTGCTTTTCCGAAGAGTGGGAAGTCTAGACAGAGTCAATACATGGAAGGTTGGTTGTGTGGTGGATTGGGCTATGCTTACACTCTTTTGTAGTTGCTTGTGGTCTTGGTCAGAGCAGTAGCTATACCAAGCTGTGATACAACCAGAAGTGATGTAATGTGATGACCAACTATCAGGAATTAAATTTAGAGAAACTTTGACAGGGATGGGAGTTGGTGGGATGCTGGCGAATAAGTTTGATAAGTTTGGGGGTGTGGATGCTGGCAGATCTGGGCAGCACTGGCAAATCTGTTGTAGCATAGTAGTGTATCAAAGGCAGTTGCATATTGTGCATGTACAAAATTCAATGATTGAGGGTCTTTAGTTTGGAGTTTGCATGTTCACCCTCTGTCTTCATGAGTTTCCTCTGGGTGCTTCAGTTTCCTCCCACAATCTGAAAGATATGTTGGTTAGTACATTGGCTATGCTAAATTTTCCCTCAGTATACCCGGACAGGCATTGAAGTGTGGCGACTAGGGGATTTTCACAGTAACTTCATTGCAGTGTAATATAAGCCTACTTGTGACACTAATAAATAAACTTTAATTTAGATCCGGGATATTTGGTCATCTGTTGGGTACTGTCGGAAATGTTCCTGCTTCTGAGCTAGAATCTCAGGATCAAGTTCCACTCCAGGATTTGATGACCATGAAGATCTGTTCATAGAAGAAGCAGCAAATCCTTCCAACATTCCCATTCCTCGTGTAAGAATAGAAGAAATTCCTGGTCAGCCATCCTTAATATGAAGTATCGTCCTTTAAGCTCTAGCTTTAGGCTAACAATCTGTCCTGGAAAATCAAGGTACAGAAAAAAGATGAAGATATGTGCTTTATCTGCCTTGTGCATCTCTAGGCATGGTATGTCTTCTAAATTTAAGATGTGAATATTCCTGTGATCAAAGTAAAGTCATTGTGACTTTCATGCTAATACAGCATTCAAACATATGAATTAGGAGTAGGCCATTCGGCCCCTCAAGTCAGCTCTGCCTTCATAAAATCATGGCTGACCTGATTTGTGGCCTCAACTCCACATTCCAACTGTCCATGGTATGCTTGGATTCCCTTGTTAGACAAGAATCTATGGACTATCACATGGAAAATGTTACTTGGTTTTACAACAAGGTGCCAATTTTTTAATCTTTTCTAAACTATTACAGTAGTGATCTCATTTCCACTTTATGAGCACTATGAATGGCTATGAATTTCTGGCTCCGCCAGCAGAGTCATTGTTGCTGGCAAGACAGGATAATCTGGAGACCAGGCAAAAGACTCTACACTGCTGTCCGAATTTTTCCATTCTGCCCACAATGATGCCCATCACCTGCATGACTGGAAAATCTCAGCCTACATCACCTTGGCTTGTATGCTCTGAGAAATGTTTGGAGAGTATGTAATGATACACTAAGTGGAGTGTAGAATTTATCAATGTTGCCGTATCATTGGCAAGTGCCAATCAGTTAGAAGGGAGAAGTCAGTCAATTTGTGAATGAAAATTGAACAAATAGTTAAGTTGATGAATATTTTCTTAATAAAATGTTTGTTCAACCAAAAGAAACCTAATTGACACTCCTTTGTTCTTGAAGATGTGATAATGGAAAACCAAAAAAACATCATTGAAGTAAACATGGTGCAGTAAGGTGATGAAAGATGTTCTGTGTTAGGCGCTGTTATGATGGTTTTCTTGTATTTAAAATCTGTCATTCCCCCTCAAGTATCCAAACCAAGTAACAGAGTGGTTCCAAGATGAATTTTACTATAGCTAGCTACAGGACCTGAATGTCCAAAGAAGGCAGTCAGACTGAAAAATTCAGAAGTACAAAGGTAATTAAAGTTTCAGCATTGATTACAAATAATTAGCATATTACCAACAAAAGAATAGGTGTTATCTCTATCTAATCATAGTTATGGTTATATCATGCATACACAAGGGTATAATGTCCAGTTAAAACTTGTGCGTGTTATGTCATTAAGAAATTATGGCTATATCTCTGACCAATGGTATCTCAACATCCCTTTCCATTGTTTTTTGTTCTAATGGGCAGACGTGAACTGCACCTGCACATCATTTGATTAGATAGTCCTTCAGTGTTATCTAGGCTTACTTTAATCAAGATCTGTCATTTGCTTTCTCTATATGACTGAGGTTCAGTTTGCAGCTTATGTGATTTTTAAACTTGTGTGATCTTTAATCCTTTTGTTCTCTATTGTCTGGTTTGGAACTCTAAAATTTAATCATACTTGAACCCTGAACCCTGCAGTTTTAGATTGCAGTGTTATTGATGCTTACAGCCAATACAGAATGTGCAAAGTTCATGATGGGTGCAACCATGTGCAGATTGGAGGATGGTCACCCCCCCAGTATGATTAGGATTTTTGATTAGTGCTTAGGTGTCAAAGGCAGAAACGTGGAATTAAAATCCTTGCTGAAACCTGTAAGGGAGTTAGAAAGTTGTTGAAATCTGTTGCAAGCTTTGCTGTGACTTTTAACTTAGCATTCCAATTCTGGATTTCTTGACCAATCAAGAAGACTGGATGAGGAATCTGCCAGAGGAAAGATTTCTAGTTAAAAGAATCCAATCAGATTGGATGAGATGCACATTTGTTCCTGATGCTTCAGCACCCATAGCAATGGAAAGAACAGTTCAAGCGTTCTTCATAAGATTTTGTACTTTTCATCAACAACTTGTTATTCATGTGGGGTTAGCAATGCAATTAAATATCCCATGACTGTGGAATAATAAAATAATGTATGACACTGAGTCACATGAACAGTTATTAGTTCAAATGATCAAAATCTTGGTTAATGATGTAGGTTTTAAGGAGTGTCTTAAAGGTGGACAAAGAGGTCTAGGGAAGAAATTCCTCAACTTGAGACTGGGCATTTAAAGGTGTGGCCATGGATGGTAAAATGATTAAAATCATGAATGCTCAAGAGGTCAGAATAGAGGATAGCAGATATTACGGTGGATATGGGACTAGAGAATATAGCAGAATTAGGAAGGGGCAAAGCCACGGGAGAATTCGAACACAAGGATGAGAATTTTAAAACTAAGGAATTGCTCAACTGCAAGTCAGTATAGTTCATTGAGCATGGAGTGAAGAGATGAAACGGAATCACTGTAAGATAGATCCTGGTTAGCAGAGTTTTGGATGACATCAAAAGTTTACAGAGGGAAGAATTTAGGAGGCCAGTGAGGTGTAAATTAGAATGGTCAGGTCTGAAGGTGAAAAAAAAGCATGCATGAGTGTTCAGCAATAGAAGAGCTGAAAGAGGGATGGAATTGGGCAATGTTACATGGGTTGAAACAGGATGATCTTGGTGCAGATATAGTGCTGAAATATTGAAATTGTGTTAACAACATCTGCTAACATGGGAGCCAGGAAGGAAGGCTGCATGTTAGCAGTTTGTTGGGAATAGGGTTATGGGTCTAAGAGTCAAAATGAGCTGAAAGAGAAAATTAAGGGAGGTAGAAAAGGGGGGAAGATGCAAATTCTGGGTTAGGACAGGGGAAAGAGAGAGCTAGTGAGCTAAAAAAAAGGGAAGGAATTGACAGAAAGAGTTGATCAGGTGATCCCAATCTTAGTGACAAAATAGCCTCATGAGCTCTGAGCACTTGTTGTTTGAGGTTAAGGTACAGGAGAGAGATTAGAGGGGTTTTAGAAGATGGAATGTGGCAGAAAAAAGAAACAGTGGTTTATCTTTACATTCAGGGTAGATCCTGGAATTGCCAATAGTTCTCATTTCCCTAGCTAGTAATTTCCAGAACATGCTGTTATATTTGAGGTGTTCCACTTCACATCAAGCTTGGCTGACCAGGATTCTCTCCAATCTTACCACCAACCATTGGTACATTTGGAAGAATTTTCAGGTTGACACTTAATCTTGCTCATCAAGTTCTGGATGGGACTCGAACCCAGCATTTTTGGCTACCCGCTGCACCACAATACTTCCTCTGCATCCCATGGAAAGAATTTAAGTAATTCTGAGAGCTTGCTCTCAAATAACTATAGTCTTACAGAATCCCCCATAGGTTCAAATTACTTGCCTACACTTTTAGAGTACTCTTACCAGAAATACCAGCAAGTGTTAACCAAAAAGATCAAGGAATTTCTGCCCCACTCATAGCCTTTTACTTCAAAGGCCATGCTTATTAGAGGATTACCTGAAACAGGCTTCGACAAAGGCCACTTCCAGCCTCCTGGCTGTTGCCTGAACTTGATGAACAAGTTTAATTTATTCTTCCCATTAAACAGCAAACTTATCCCTTCTGATCTTATAATGACGGAGCCAAAAATGGGTCCTAGGAACTTCCTGAGGAGCTTCTGCAGTGATATCTTGGGGCTGAAATCATTGTCTTCCAACAATTACAACTATGTGAGTTTTGTTGAAATAAGTGTATGGTTAGAAAAATTTACTACATGTTTGGTGGTGTTATTAATTACATTGCCAAACCATTTCCACTTAAGTGAGTTTACCTGCAGGCTTTTTTCAAGCAGGAATTGTTTATGATGCAATCATATGTTGAGGTAATATAGCAGCACAAAGGGATTAAATCGAAAAATGAAAGAGATCTGTGCACCTCAGACCAAGTGAAACGTCCGACATAAATTAATAATTCTATTACCAATCTGCTCAAACACATTCTGCATAAATATTCGCTTGATTGTAGGACGATGTCTCAACTTCACATTATCAATATGCCTGGAAATGAACTCTGGCACAATTTTGTGTTTAAAACATTCTCTGAGAAATTTGACAGATAGCAGATCTGTTCTTAAATCCAACTGTTGTTGATATCCTGAATTTGTTCTTTGTTGTCCTCTTTCTCTGGCCTGTAAATAGTTGTTGTGTCTTCTATGAGTACCTACTTGCTAAAAGTGAGGAGCTTGGTGTTATGTATGGCTTCAGTTTTGGTGTGCCTTCATCCCCTAGTGAACAGCAAAAAAATATTTGCTGAGTTCCTCTATCCTCAGCTTCTCCACCACAAACCAGCATCCAAGTAATATGTTGAGTTCTTTAAAGTGTGTTTAGCTGATCTAGCATACATATATTATAGGATACCCAATGACTTGGTCTATTTTCACATCCAATACAAATGTCCAGTAGTGTTGCATCCAAGACTAATCCAAAATACATATCATCCTTAACAAGCATGACTGTATCGACAAAAGGCATGCCTTTCTTAAAAACAGGTCCAAATTTTTATACAGTTGTATCCTTCTTGAAAGCAAATTACAAAAACACTTATTGGACTTGTGTACATGTAACAAGCTCCTGTTGGTGCAGATAAGGTTTGTTTTCCCGGTTGATTGCATTAGCATTGGTACGGGCTGCCAAAGACATACAGAAGTGATGTCACTTTCTGCCCTATCTTATCTATGGCTGTTTCTGCGCCACTTGAATTGGTTTAACTACAACTAGTTCTGAGCAAACATGGTCCTTCAACTTTGTGTCAATCATACAGGACATGCATATCGATAGTAATGCCATGTTTATGTGCTCCTTTGACATTGCTGGCTTATTCACTAATGTACTATTTCAGAAAGCTGTAGACATTCGCACCATGTCACTATGTCTGATGTACAATCATCACCTGCATCTGTATTAATTACACTTAGAACTTAGCAACTCACACAATTCAGTTCAGTTTTAACAACACAATGTATGACCAAATAAATGGTGTTACCACGGGATTCCTTCTGGTCCCAGCTCTAGCAAATACCATTATTGCTTTCTGCAATTGAGCAGCACTTTCTAAACAAGCCCGATTGCATTAAGAATTACAGTGATGACCAATTTTAGATTCAGTTGGGCTTGCAGCATGGTTAAAAGCTATCAATGCCTGTACTCCACTGTCTATTCAGTGACAGTGCCGTTGCTTGGTTTCGTACTTGTGTATCTGATTGTTACCAGAACATCTCCAATAATGACTTCTCTTCACAATCCCCCCACATTTGAATTCTCCCAGGAACTCATTTTTCACTTTCTTAATTACCTGTTGTCCTTTAGAAACTTCATTCCAAATGTGGGCCAGTTTCCAAAAGTATGCTGACACATTCTGCTTATCTCTCTAAAGTTCTGCTTTAAGCTACCACTTCTAAACTAGTCATTTTAAAATTTCTCCATTCTTCCTGTGTGTTTAGACTGTTTACCTGTTATCAAGATTTTGAAGAGTTCTAATTTCCTCCAACTAATCACTCAGAAGATCAAAGCTTTTGTCTTCAACCCTGTCACAAAACAGGGAAGTGGAGAATTGATTTGCTGCATCATAGATTAGCTAGCTGTTTCATCTGAAGATTTTAAATAAAACATTTTTAAAGTTCAATACCAGTAAATTTGGCACTTTTCTGTGTTTGCCAGTACTGATTGCTCACTTAACATTTAAGTCTCACCCATACCACCAACTCTGTTAAAAGTCTTACTACCAGTTGATGATGGAGGAGACCAGAATTTGATTGTTACTCATTTCAGTTTATTCACAAAGTGAGATAAGACAAATAAATAGCTTTCCAACTCTCCAATCTTCTACCAGCATCAACAAGTATTGCTTTTAAAAAATCAAATAAACAAATTGTAATGACTTCAATCAGACCATTGAGGTTGGCCTATTGCACTATCAACTCCTTGATTAAAGATCCAATTGATGGGCCAATCAGGGAATCTTTGCCTTGTACTTAACTGGAAATGTCAGTTCCCCTGACATTCCCAAAGATACACTGCTGACTACTAGTACTCTGTACTGCTGTTCGAGTTCGTCAATAAAGGGATTTTGGTGAAGGGACTCCTGCCTTTAAACAATTTTTACACAAATCAACCCTTTAAAGGAGCACTTTCATCTTAGTGTAAAGAGAAACAAATGGAGGAATTTTACAGTTCCTATGATGTTGAGATTTTTGGCTTGCCACATTTTCCATTCCAATCCCTCTTCCCACACCACTCCCAATGGGGCTATAAAATTCCACCCAAAATCTTCAACAAAAGATTAAAATGTCCTGGTCAAGGCTGGTGATATATTCCAATACCTGTGCCCCCCATTGGGCACAGAGGCCTCAGACACATTGGTGGACAATGTATGCTCCCTGTCCTGGGAAAGCTGAGCTCAGATATACCCATGGGAAAGACACAGGCAATTTGGACGAATCACTACTGGCTGCACCTGTTTCCAGCCACCTTGTCCAGGCCCTGAAGTAGGCTACTAGAGAGGTCCTCCAATCTCTTTGCTCCTATCTACACCCCCCAACCCCCCCAATCCTGCACCAGGTTGCCAAAGATCAGGAGCATGAGGCTGAAGCACAAACAAGTGCTGAGTAGCAGCCCCCTCAATTAATAAAAAGAGGGATGCAATCTTACACAACCTCTCTAGATATGGAATACAGATGCAAAAATTACAAGTGGTCTGGAAGTCTACGAATCAACTTCATCTACAATTGCTCAGTGTTGTTCCATGCAACATCCTCCACATCAAATTCTGATGAAGGAAAGGAAGACTCCATCTTAGACAGCCCTCCACCAGGTGACTCCTGCCTTCCCAGAATGGCAGGATGGGATATCACAATGTATCTGGATGGCTGACAGGGGTGAGAAGAGTCTCTTTAAAATCTTTTGAGTAAATTATTTAAAAAAATTGAAACAATTAACTAATGAAAATCCTCCTACAGATGCACTGTAACAAAAGTCAAAAGCATCAAAGGAAACATACAAAAACAAATTCAAATGTATTGGCTGGGGCTGACGATGCACTCCAGCCCCCGTGACACTCACCAAAAGGGGAAGGCTTCAAGTATATTGGCAGATAAGTATGCTTCCTCTCATTGCAAATGTAACAACGGAAAAGAAACGGGCAGTTGGTCCCAAAAGACATCCCCCCTCCCCCCCCACCGCTCACTGCCCGAACATATTTAGTGATATCTTGACCCGATCTAGGAGGAGGACCACGAGAAGGTCCTCCAATCTACCTGTCACTTTCTATATGAGGTGGCCAAAGGTAAGCAGCATAGGGCTCAAGTGCATGCAAAACCTGAGGAGCAACCAACGCAAATCATGAAAGAAGGACTGCAATATTACATAGTTCTCTTTACACCATGTAAACAAATTATCTATTAAGCAAATAAGTTAACAAAGTCTTAAAGGAGCACTGCAACAAAAATTAGAACTTTCAAGGAAACTTACTTTGATTAAAATAATAACCTGGAGGGAGGTGGTGTACTCCAGCTCTGTGGCGCTCATCGCTTAAGAAAAGCCTCAACTCTATCAGTGGCCACTTTATACTTCCTCTCCAAGGACAGCAAAGGATGGTTATAACCACAGGGGAGAGGCAGACATTCAGGTTGAACTGCCCATGGCCTTGTTTATGCCCTCCTTCACCAGACCCAGAGTCAAGCAAACAAGGAGGTCCTCTGATCCACCTCCCCTCCCATTGGATGGCCAAAGGTCAGGAGCATGGGACTGAAGTGCAAGCAAAACTTGAGTAGCCACCCACTCAAAAAAGTGAACAGGAGCTGTAATCTTACCCTTTCCTTTTTTTTATAATAGATATACCGTCCAATACAAGGATTGAATCCATGACCTTGGCATTCTTAGCACCATCCACTAACCATCTGATATCCATCCAAATAGTATTTCATTTGGCAGAAGATCTTTCCAAGTTTTGGTGTCTGCCTGTTCTACACCAGATTACCATAACTTAAATTGAAGGTTGTTATATTTTGAAGTAAAATAATGATCTACGTTTCTCAACAAAATCCTATGAAGAATACTTTGAAGCAGCTTCAAATTATTTAATTTACATGACATACAAAAATAATTGTGTTTAATAATCTTTGCCTTAATCAATACGACTGAAATTAAAGTAACATAGTTGAGGTATACATAGGCCTTTTCCTTGCATTTTCTAGGCTTGAGCTTAAACAAAAATTAATAGTGGAGAAAATATCCTTTGGTTGGCTGCTAAATCATTTCTTCACATCGATTACATAAGTCTCTCTAACTCTCTGCCTAGGAAAGACTCTTACAGACTGTCCCTTCATATTTCAGTGTAGGATAGTTACAATCACTGATGCAGAATCCCATCTAGGCCATAAAACATTGTGAGTGACTGAAGGGTTGCGATCATGATATGGCCATTAGGTAGTTGTGTTTTCTGCAGCATAATTAGACAGTTGAGGCAATGTTTCTAAACTTCTTATATCACCAAATAATTCACTGAAAAGATTGTAAAATTTTATGATGGGGTGATAAAGCAATTAGTTCAAAGTAACCATACTGCTAAACATAAAGAGGTTTGCAGTCTCAAACAAACCCTGTATTGCTTCTTAAAGAGGAACTGCCACAGTGCAGATCTCAGAAACGGATGTATTTAAACAGAACCAAATTTGGAGTTCAAATGTGTCCTTTTGGGATTGGCAAATGCTGAATCGTTTCAAGTGCAAGATATCTTGTAGAATTTTGAGTAAATTGAAGATAGATACGGCTTCATAAGATTTGCAACTTAAACAATTTCAAAATTTTTTTAAGAGGAAAATTTGCGCAGTCCCTCAACTATATTTGCCATTGTATGCTGAAAATTGCTTACAAATCTTTAATTACCAAGCTTGAAACATTTGACAATTGGCTGTTTTTAAAAAGGAGGTTATTAAACAAAGTTGGAACAGATATTTCTCATCCAATCATTGCTTCAACTATTTTTTAAATGTGTATAAAGAAATGAAAATATATTAGAAATCATGTAGACTGATTATACCTGACTACCACTAGTACCATCCATTGTGCTTGAGCACTGCAATAGAACATAGAACATAGAACATAGAACATTACAGCACAGAACAGGCCCTTCGGCCTTCGATGTTGTGCCGACCAAAATAAAAAGCAATGCCCCTCCAAACTAAACCATTCCCTTCTCTTCCATATACTTATCAACTAACCTCTTAAACGCCACCAAACTTGGCGCATCTACAACAGCTGCAGGCAGGGCATTCCACTCCCTAACCACCCTTTGGGTAAAGAACCTACCTCTGATATCCGTCCTATAACTATCACCCCTTAATTTAAAGCTGTGTCCCCTCGTGCTAGCTTTCTCCATCCTAGGAAAAAGGCTATCACTGTCCACCCTATCTAAACCTCTAATCATCTTATATGTTTCGATTAGGTCCCCTCTTAGCCGCCTCCTTTCTAACGAAAACAACCTCAAATCCCTCAGCCTCTCTTCATAAGACCTGCCCTCCATACCAGGCAACATCCTGGTAAACCTCCTCTGTACCCTCTCCAATGCCTCCACATCTTTCTTATAATGTGGGGACCAGAACTGCACACAATACTCCAAGTGCGGCCGCACTAGAGTTTTGTACAGTTGCAACATGATGCTGCGGCTCCTAAATTCAATCCCCCTACCAATAAAAGCTAAGACTCCATATGCCTTCTTAACAACTTTATCCACTTGACTGCCTACTTTCAGGGATCTATTGACACATACACCAAGATCCTTCTGTTCCTCAACACTATTAAGAGCCCTACCATTAGCCCTATACTCTACACATTTATTGTTCCTGCCAAAGTGCATTACCTCACACTTTTCCACATTAAACTCCATTTGCCACCTCTCGGCCCAGCTCTGCAACTTGTCCAAGTCACTCTGTAAACTAAAACACCCCTCTTCACTATCTACCACACCACCAACTTTAGTATCATCTGCAAATTTACTGATCCATCCCTCAATACCCTCATCCAGATCATTTATAAAAATTACAAACAGCAGGGGCCCCAAAACAGACCCCTGAGGCACACCACTTGTCACCGAAAGAGTTATTTTGTTATAACTCTTGCCATTGTGCCAAACTGCAGAGTAAAGTTCAAAGAAATTGCATGCATTGAAGATAGAACATCTGCAAATACCTTGATGTGAAATGAATTATTACTTGAAGAAATCATCCCCTAAATATTTAACTTTGACCTTTCTGGCTATTAATGAGAAAACAAAGAGACGAGACAATAATTTCCCACTTTGTACTATGGATAGTAAACCTGTTACTGAACACTGAGGCAAATCTAGCCTATTAACTTACTTTCAAATTGTTGCTTTGTGCAATGCTTAGTACAATATCAGAAATAAACTTTCTAACAGATAGTACAGTTCAAGGAGTCATTCATGTATATTATATGAGGATAAATAGTTCCTTTATATTTACATGCACACCTGACAAAAGCCAGGAAGAAACTTTTAATGAGATTAAGCATTTCCAGAATTTCTTTCTGCAAATATATTTGTTATAACTCTTGCCATTGTGCCAAACTGCAGAGTAAAGTTCAAAGAAATTGCATGCATTGAAGATAGAACATCTGCAAATACCTTGATGTGAAATGAATTATTACTTGAAGATCTGACCCTATGTTTTTCTTAGACCCATAAATTTGTGGCTTTTATTCATCACAGAAAAAAGCGGAAATTGTACAGTTGCACTTTTGTGAAGTTGCAACTTTATTTATGTGATTGGTAACTAACAGAACCTGTTACAAGGAAATGTCTGCTGAATTCTCTCCCTGAGGCAGAAGAGTTCATAGAACATAGAACATTACAGCGCAGAACAGGGCCTTCGGCCCTCGATGTTGCGCCGACCAATTAGGAAAAAGCAATGACACTCCAACCTAAACCATTCCCTTTTCGTCCATAAACTTATCTACTAACCTCTTAAACGCCACCAAACTTGGCGCATCTACAACTGCAGCAGGCAGGGCATTCCATACCCTTACCACCCTCTGGGTAAAGAACCTACCTCTGACATCCGTCCTATAACTACCACCCCTTAATTTAAAGCTATGTCCCCTCGTGCTAGCTTTCTCCATCCTAGGAAAAAGGCTATCACTGTCCACCCTATCTAAACCTCTAATCATCTTATATGTTTCAATAAGGTCTCCTCTTAGCCGCCTTCTTTCTAACGAAAACAACCTCAAATCCCTCAGCCTCTCTTCATAAGACCTGCCCTCCATACCAGGCAACATCCTGGTAAACCTCCTCTGTACCCTCTCCAATGCCTCCACATCTTTCTTATAATGTGGGGACCAGAACTGCACACAATACTCCAAGTGCGGCCGCACTAGAGTTTTGTACAGTTGCAACATGACGTTGCGGCTCCGAAATTCAATCCCCCTACCAATAAAAGCTAAGACTCCATATGCCTTCTTAACAACCTTATCGACTTGATTGCCAACTTCCAGGGATCTATGCACATATACACCAAGATCCCTCTGTTCTTCAACACCATTGGCCCTATACTCTACACATTTGTTATTCCTGCCAAAGTGAATTACCCCACACTTTTCCGCGTTAAACTCCATTTGTCACCTCTCGGCCCAGCTCTGCAACTTGTCCAAGTCTCTTTGCAAACTATAACACCTCTCTTCACTATCTACCACTCCTCCGACTTTGGTGTCATCCGCAAATTTACTAATCCATCCTTCAATACCCTCATCCAGATCATTTATAAAAATTACAAACAGCAGGGGCCCCAAAACAGATCCCTGAGGTACACCACTTGTAACCGAACTCCACGATGAATATCTCCCATCAACCACCACCCTCTGTCTTCTATCTGCTAGCCAATTCCTAATCCAATTAGCTAAATCACCCTCTATCCCATACATCTGCATTTTCTGCAGAAGCCTTCCATGGGCCACCTTATCGAACGCCTTACTAAAGTCCATATATACCACATCAACCGCCTTACCCCCATCCACCTCTTTGGTCACTTTTTCAAAAAACTCAATAAGGTTAGTAAGGCACGACCTACCCTTCACAAAACCATGCTGACTATCCCCAATCAATTCATTTCTCTCTAAATAACTATAAATCCTATCCCTAATAATTCTCTCCACTACTTTGCCCACAACAGAAGTAAAACATGCATCAAAGAGTGTAAAATGAGGCTGAGCAATGTGATATTTGAAATTATTTTATGACGTTTCCATTGACTGCCAAACATAACTTCTGATGAAATCTTTCTCAACCATTGTATGGATTTGTTCTATTATTTATTGATACTGATTGATCAATTGTCAATTTGATCTCATGGACTACATAGGAATTGCCTGTGAAGTCTCAACTTCTGATGGACAATTTCCCTGTTCCCTGGGAACCCCCACGAATAACACTGCCTGCAATTCTCCCGTTGCACCCACCATGGAATTTTTTGTGGGTAAGGGGGAAGCAGTTCATGCAAAGTTCCATCGATCTTGGGTGGGATTCTCTGGTTTTGAGGTGAGCATGGCCACAGAATCCTGCCTACCAATTCTGGATTAAAGTCAGAGACCTTGGACAGTTCCATGGTAATAGTTAGCCAGGAAATGTTAGAGTAAAACTGAATCCTCTTCCACAATCAGCACTCCCCAATTACCCCCTTGACATCCCCCCAACTATCTACTGGCCTGACCTGACTACCCGATCGACTTGACTACCCTTCTCAACTCTTCACCCCCAGTTCCCTGGATCTGACCAGTTCCCCTCCTTATCCACCCATCATCTTTATCCACCTACTCACCTGATCCACACATCTACCTCATCTAGCTACCTTAGTCATTTATTCACTTTACCCAGTTAACCACTGACACACTCACTCATTTACCTCCTTATCCATTTATCCACCTCACCAACCTACCTTCTTTTTCACCTTATTTAGTTATCCAATTCACCCACTTATTCACCTCACCATCATACCACTTAACTATCTTAGCCATTTTACTCAGCTACATTTGCCCACATATCCATTTTCCCGCTTATGCAACTACGCACTTAATACACTTATTCACCTTCCCCACTGATCCACCTCATCCATTTACCCATTCACTCATTTACTAACATTCAAGCTGGAATATGCGGTAGGTAATGCCATAAAAAGAGGCTTGTGGTCTCTTGCCCCAACTCTATTCCATTCCGATGGAGTACCCTGAAGAATGCTGCATTGCGTATTTCCATGGAAGCCAAACTCACAAGGTCACAGAAGAAATGCGCACCATGCCAAATCAGAGGGATATTTGAATGAAGAGGCAATCTGACAATCACTGTGGTAACACTGACTGTCTTTTGCAGTTAGTGCATGATCATGCTTAGCAGATCACACCGTGAATGTCCTGTTCATGATGCTTTAATTCTGTGCCAGTCCTTTATTTCTTGATGCAGGAAGAAGAGAGAGTTTCTCTTCTCTCAGGAGATCCTCAAAACAGATAGAAGGTAGTGGGAGTTGTTGAGATTGAGGTAAATGTCAGGGTCTGGCTCCTAGAATTTGGATGCAAAAAGTTCAATAATCTTACGCGAGTCGTCAAGGTCAATGACTGCATTTTCATATTCAACCCTAACCTCACACACTGTTCAATGCACAAATTCCTTCACTCATCTACTAATAATCTCTCAAACACAATGCATACTTAATATTCCCAGCCTCATCTCTGTCTCACATACTTAGATTCCTGCAAGCTTGGCGGTTCACATATGACAGTTTACACCCACTGTCAGCTATTCAACCACGAGAATCACATCATCCAGCAACAATGGCTGAATCCCTACCAGGACGAGTGAGGTTTCCAGAATGGAAATTTCTGTTGGTCTCAGACAGGATTTTATGATCTTGTCCAAGCGAGGCCGTAAAATCCTGCCAATTCTCTGCAATCATTGAAATGGAGTCTTCTGTTTTGCAGGATGAGATGGCCCATAATCAGAGGCAGCAGCACTCAAACCAATGGGAACAGGCACACCTGGAGGAGTTGTTGCTGGCAATTATTGGCATGCTTACGATTAATGGGCTGAATGCCTCAAGGATGACAATATGATCTAATCGTCCTCACATCACAAAGTTTCTTCAGATTTACAATCTATAGATGATATAATAATACTCACCAACCCCCTCCCCTCCCCCTTGCTTGCCCCTTTCCCCTTACCTCAACCCAACTGTCTTACTTTTATCCTTTCAGATAACCAAACCTACCACTTGGTCAAGAATTGGTGGGGACGTATTACTTCTTAGGGGAAAAAGAGACTGATAAGGAAGAAACAGCACCATTCATTCTCATGCTGCAGGAGCCAGCTGTTATATTGACACTATGTAAACTTTTGAGAGGAGCAAATTGGCATGATTGTAAATACTGGGCAAAGAAACTTGCAGGCAAGGCAGCAGCAAGGTGTAATTTGGGTACTATCTCCCGTGATCCCTGATGAGTTCCATTGCAGAGGACTCAGATGAGAACTGTGATGGGGCAGTGTATAGGAAAGAGCTGATAGCTGTACTCACTGAGATTCTTGGTGCATTATACAGGCCTGCCAGACCACATGTTGTCATTGTTAGTGAGGTGTTTGAAACCCATTTAGCACAGGTTTTCACAAAGAGCTTAAAGCTCCATCTTTCCAGCATTGAAGTGCTGGCCAGCTCTAGATAAATACTTATATGCCTGACTATCATGCAATCTCTAATGACCAATGGCTTAACTTTTATTGCAAGATAAGCAGAAGCTACCCAATGCCTGAATGTTGCAGTAAAAACTCAGACTGAGGTCATGAAATTTCACCTTTTGCCTTGCAAATCCAGATTGGTACCATGCCAGCTCAGCTGTTGCCATCATAGTTGCGATACCAGTGTTCAAAAGAGCTTGCAGGATGGTCCAGTAGTAGAGATGGCACAGTGGCACCGTGGATAGCTCAGCGACAGGGACCTGGGTTCAATTCTGAGCCTGGATGACTGTGTGGACATTCTCCCTGTGTTTGCATGGGTTTCCTCCGGATGCTCTGGTTTCCTCCCACACTCTAAAGATGTGGGCTAGGTTGATTGGCCATTCTAAATTGCCCCTAGTGTCTAGCGGAATTAGCAGGGTAAATGTGTGGTGTTTCAAGAATGGGATCTGAGTGGAATTGTGCTTAGTGCAGACTCAATGGGCTGAATGGCCTCTTTCTGTACAGCAGGGATTCTATGATTCTAGTCCAGCAACAGGAACTCCACAAGATCACTCGGATTGCTGAGGTCTTTCACTGGGTGAGTGACAATGACTCAGTAGAGCATGATCCCGTTACTACTGTTCCACCAGTATCCTACCATTGATTGCTAGCCAGTCAGCCCAAACTGTTATCACATATGCTACAATGGTGCAGATATTCAAAAGTGTCCTTCAATCACATCCTTTGTTTCCTCTGCTGTAATTCATTTGCCTTCCTCCAGCCATGTTGCAGCCATAGAAGTTACACTGTGGAGGAACACTAAGACAGGTAAAGACACATGGAAAACAAGCCATTGATCCTGATCATCATGATGACATAATCTCATGGGCAAAGGAGCTTGCCTCAGATTGAGTCTTTGCTGGCAGAGATATGTTGAGCGAGTCAGAAACAGGAGGAGGGAGAGGAGAAGGGGAAGATAGAAGTTTAGAAGTGGAAGTGGAGAAGCAGGAGAAAGAAGAAATGGAGGGATAGGAAGAAGGGAATTTTCTGCTTGACAACATTCTTTGTGGCAGTTGACTCTTATTATATTCATGCTGGTCATGTGTGATTTGGCTGCAGAATGGAGTTATGAGCCAGGTTTAGAATAAATAGTCCTTCTCATATCACTTTAATGTAGGGGAGAGGTGCTCAAATATCGAGGGAACATTCGACTAATGCAGGTTAAATGCATAATGACCACTAATACATTGTAGGCATTGGCCAGCATAATGTTCTGACATGACTGCAGACCATCTGCAAATTCAGCAAGTGGCAATCTGTGTGAAACATCTTCATCACTTGGATGTGAGGCTCACAAAAACATATATCTGCATTTTGATGGCACCTTGTACCATGGAGAAGCCCGCTATCTTGGCAAAATAGACAAAATAACTGAAACTGCAGGTGCGATGGAGCTCAATTTTGTGGCTGTTATGTTGTAGAAGTTTGCACATTGCTGTACATGAATAAATATATCTGCTAAGAAGGGCCCTGATGTTGGTGGGGCAGTTAATGATCAAAATAGGAAATGAGACTGAATCCCTTATCAGGAATGGACATGAAAAAGATGCATACATTATTTACATATCAATTTGCAATTTTCTGGAGGGATTTTAAATTGTTTAATCAAAATGGGCATTTTTCTGTTTATTATTTGATCAAAATTGAGCAAAGTATAAGTGAGTTCTGTGTAAACAAACTGAGATAAAGATTTCAATCGTTCATGAGAGAATTATAACATTTTTGAACAGATTAAAAAGGAAAGGGAAAGATGAGAAGTAGAAGGTTGACAAAAGATACATTCACATTAATTCAGATGAGGATTAAAAAACATCAATGAAATCGTGCAAGACAGTTACCAAAATAAGCATTGCAAATTAATCATCTGTCTTTATTTAACATTCGAACCTTAGAGAAGGATCATATTAAATAGCCATTGTGAACACATTACTTCACACCGGAGGAAACAATATTGCATTCTGTATGTATGTGACCCGTAAACAAGGCAACCAAAAACACTTACTTAAGCCATTAGCTGAAAACAATTCTAATTATTTTGCATAAAGTGTGATTCTTTTCCCTGGCCTATTAAATGATAACTGTCAATCAATCACTGTCCCAGTATTTTTTTTACCTATTCTGCAGGGGAAATCTTCAAAAAATTCATCTGAATTTAAAATAATCAGATTATCATTTTCTTTCAAAGTCTCTTTTTTGCCTTCCCTATTTGTGACAGCAAAAAGTCATCTTGGGAATCGAAGGGCTGCAAATAAAATTCTGCATCTAAACATTACTGAATACCCAAAACACTCACCAGGGAGCTCTCTGAATCAGTACAGAATCAACAAACACCGCAATTAATTAATGAGTAGATCATAAGGGATTCTCTTTAAACAATACTGACAGCCAGTGCCCCAAGAACAATAACACAAAAAAGTTGCTGTTGTTTTGAAGGGACTGGCTCATTTTCCCAAAGCATTCACCACCTGCATTAAACACTTATACCACTTTCCCCAACAAATTCTCCACAGGGATGTATTTATTTACCAAATTACTTTTTAAGTGATGTTCCACCACGCCAGTACCCTGAGGTGATGCAGCAGAAATGGCAACTCGTACACAGTTTGTATGCAATGCTGAAATGGGAGAGGGATTTGAAAATTGAGATCTTTCAAAAGTCCTAATGAACTAGGACAGATGTTAGAATTGAATTACATTTAGCACCTTTCAGCCTAATTGGGTAATAAAAATGCCAGTAATGGGCTATTTATTTTTACTTTCAGGCTAGTCATGTAACACTGTTTATGTGCACAATTAATTGATTTATTTGTTCAAAATCTTACAAGATGCCTAAAAATTTCAACTGTCTGCACTTAATGCGTGTATTGTGAGATTTCTTTCCAGATTGTTGTTTCAAGTCTTGTGCACTTGCTGCGAATATCAGGATAAATTGATAGCATCACCAAATGTCATCATCAACTCTGATGTTTCCATCTAGTTGACCAGGTTCAGAAAAACAAACTTGCAGTTTGATTGGGAAGACAATATTTTTCCTTTTTTTTGGAGCTGAGTTTTCTCCCATCGTCATATCCACTTCCAAAAGAGTTCAGCTTCATACCTTGGTTTAAATAACCAGATTTAACTGTTCTTTTCCATTCTGAATCAAATCAATTCATATTTACATACCTTAACTTCTGATCATTTCCATTTCTGAATGATGGTTTACATAAAACAGAATGACTGGCTCAGTTATGTTTCCGGTCAATTGTAATCTGAAGAGAAATCTTTACAAACATCCCCATCCTCAGTGATGAGGGAGCCCACACACTACTGCAAGAGAGGAAATTGAAACATTTGCAACCATCTTTGATCAAAAGTGCCAAGTGGATGATTTTTCACCACATCCTTCTGAGGAGTCCATCACAATGCCATTCTTCAGCCAATTCCATTTACACCATGTAATATCAAAGCATGGCTGAGTGTGCTGAATACTGTAAACCTGTACTCCAGAAACCAGCTATGCTTCAAAACAAGCTATTCCAGCTACAAATTAACATCTATTTGAAAAAGTAGAAAATTGTCTGCGTGCATCCTTACACAAAATTCAGGAGAAATCTAATCTGTCCAATTATCACTCTATCAATCGAAAGCAAAACAATGGAAGGTGTCATCTTCAGTGCTATCCAGGTCAACAAGTTACTAATAGCTTGCTTATTGATGGTCAGTTTGAGTTTCACTGGAGCCACTCAATTCTAAACTTCATTACAGCTTTGGTCCAGATATGGACAAAAGAGCTGAATAAGTGAGGTGAAAATGACTGCCCTTGTCATGAAGACATTGTTTGAGTAGCAACAAGAACTCGTTGCAAAACTGAAGTCAATGGGAATTTGAGTAAGAGCTCTCTACTGGATGGAGTCATAGCTAACAAAAAGAAAGATGATGATAGTTTGTTGGAGACCAATCATCTCAGCTTCAGGACTTCACTGCTGGAATTTCCAAACACAATATCCTCAATGCAACTATTTTCATATTTGTTTAAAGATCTTCCCTCCATCATGAGGTCAGAAGTGGAGAAGTTTGCTGATGATTGCACAATGTTCCTTTTCATTCATAATTCGTCAGATTCTGAAGTGGTCCATTACAAAACGTATATAGTATTCAGGCTCGCACCAATAAATGGTGAATGACATTAATGCCACACATTAATTTACATGCTGGGCAGTAATCATCTCCAACAAGAAGGGACTCCAACCATCTTCCCTTAATTACCACTGCTGAATGCCCCATCATCAACATCACGAGGATCACAATTAACTAGAAAATGACTGTAGCAATCCTATAAATATTGTGGTTACATGTGTAGGTCAGAGGCTAAGAAATTGTGGTGAGTGATTCACCTCCTTATTCCCCAAATCTTTTCCATCATCTACAAGGCATAAGTCAGAAAGGGGTGGAATATTTGCCACTTACCTGGATAGCGCTCCAATGACACTCAAGGTATTTAATATTATCTATAACAAAGCAACCTGTTTGAATAGCACTCTATCCACCATTTTAAACATTCATACATTTTTACTGACACATCATATGTACTATTTACAAGATGCATTGCTGCAATTCACTCGTGTTCCTTCAACAGCACCTTCCAAATCTGTGAGTTCCACACCTAGAGGAATAGGAAGGAATATGTCACCAGTACCTGCAATTTCTCCTCCAAGTCACACATCATGCAGATTTGAAACTATATCATCAGGTGAAATTCCTGGAACTCTCTTCCTAATGGCAGTATGGGTGGTACTCATGCCACATGAACTGCAGTGATTCAAGAAGGCGACTCACCACCATCTACTTAATTAAGGAAGAGTAATAAAAACTGGCCTTGCCAATTGTGTCTGCATCCTGCGAATAAATAAACAAATAATGTTCTCAAATTTCCCAAAAAAAGGCCAACTATATGCATTTTGCTCAGTTTGATTTAAATATAAATTTACACTAAGATCCTCAATGACAAAATGGTTATTAAAAAGTTTAAATTATTGATCAGCTTATTTTTCAATCTTGCCAATATTTTTGCTTTCACGAATATTTGTTCTCAGCAGGGTTTGTGTTTTCTTTATGGATTACAGAGGACTCCCAGCTGTTACAGGGAATCAGCTGTATAGTGCAGAATTCCACAGCAGCTGTTTCAGAACAGGCATCTAGCTTTTGGCTCTCAAATGAAGGCTTCACCATATGCCAATAGACCACTTAGTTCATGCTTTGGGAACACATTTTAGAGCAGTCACTGTGGAAGGAAGGAATAGAATTTAGCACTATGGTGCTTCAGATGTCCCTGCAAACCAAGTAACAGCAGCCAACTAATCCGCACACATTATTGCCAAGGTTATAGCAACCACTCTAACAGGAGTTTCAATATTTTATGAAAGACATCATGACTTAATATTAAAAAAAATAAAATTTATGTTTGTACAGTGAATCCCATTTTAATTAAGGCTTTAGGAAAGTTGAATGCACGCTACATGCTTGAAAACCAGAAAAGACACTCACTTTTCTTTATTAGTTTAAATTCACTGGAGATAATTCAATGCTGTGAGCATATGTTCAGACTTGCCAGCAGCTTACTTCACTCATTCTGAACCCTTGTGACTTCTGCACAGGAACAAACATCCATTTTCCAAAATCTGGTCAAGTTATAAACTAAATAATATATAGCAGTCTGTAGGGGTTCTATGACCTGCTTATTTTGATTGTGGTTATTCAAATTCTGTCATTTGAGCTTTTTTAACAACTAACTTTCTCCATGTATGGTAGTGTTTGGATAGTTTTAGTACATGATGCAACTGGAATCTAACCAATAAAACAAGTTATTCATGACATGTTTGGTTTTTGTTGTGGGACCTATTTCTCTGTGATATTTTGCCAAATCATTTAAGAATTGTGCAAGCTAGTACATGATCAGTTGGACTCTTGAAAGTTGCCCAGTTATTACCTTGCCCTAAATTTCTGTTTGATTGTTTTTAGAGTGGCATTTTTACATGCAGTTGGTACACAGAATGTGAGCCTTATACAGTTGGCAGCAACCTAAGGCAAGCTTGATGGATTTCCGAAATAAGACCATTCTGAAGATTTGTTTTACTTCTAATTTCCCATATTTAAGAAATTTGGTAAATTTAAATGGGGCTAGCCACTGGGTGTAGAAAATTCACATGCCTGTATCCAGCAGCTCAAGGACCTCCCTGGTGTCAATATAAATTAAATATTGATTGTTGCAGCATTTCTGAAAATCATTGTCAAAATGGTTACCTGAATCTCTGACTTGTGATTTTTTTTCTTACTATGAATCATTTGGAACAATATTCGGTCCATGCCTGAAGCACTGCATAATTTCTAACGATTTGATTTGATTTGATTTATTATTGTCAAATGTATTAGTATATGATGGAAAGCATTATTTCTTGTGCGCTATACAGACAAAACCTACCATTCATAGAGAAGGAAACGAGAGAGTGCAGAATGCAGCCATAGCTACGATGAAGAGAAAGATCCAAATCTGTAAGAGGTTGAATTAAAGCATTGCTACAGATTTTAAAAGAATTAGAGAAAAGTCTTAAAAGCATAGAATAAGAATAAAAAAAATAGAATTAGAGGATATGCTGGGCACAGCTTGCAAGAAATCACCATGCTCTGGTGTCATCTGGGTGTTGTTGACATCTATCTGGAATCGATGAGTTAGGAAATATGTCTACAGTGCAAAGAGTATATAAGATTGATATTACTGTTATTACTACTACTACTAAAGCCAATAATCTTTGGAAAGAATAATAAGTTTTGAATGTGAGAGTTGTATTCTTGTGCAACAATGAAGAATGGATTCTAAACTCTATGCGGATGAATCATCCTCATGATTCGGTGTTGCAGTGTTACTTTTATGTACCATGGAATCTCCACAATTAATAAAAAAGTGAAATAGCCCATAGCCTCTGGATGAAGCATGCTATTCAAAATTACTGTGACAATGAAGATGTTTTGAGTTGCTTGGGAGATTAGGGAATACATTGTGCACATATTTTTTCCACAAGTCATGCATTTTGTAATTTCAATGACATTACAATTTTAAGAAGCAATGTTAGAAAATGCATTTGATCACAATTAAGTGCTTTGAAAGCCAGATCCCCAATCTGTACTGAAAGATCACCTTTATCAGCAATTATTACTGATATCACCTTTTGATGCCTCAATTCAACTTTTGCTAGTACCTGGTGAGAACCATCTGTTCACACTTCATTTCAGCTGCTTATTTAGAAAGACGTTTCCTCACTGGACTCTTTATTCAACAAGACCTCTTTAAACAGAGCTCTTTTTCATACTGGAAGTTTTAGGTAAAGCAATTGGATGAAATTATTTAAAGTTTGTTTGCATGTAAAATGACTTGCCTTTTCAGAGTGAAGCCCTTATGCTTGCATGTCAGTGAGCATTTAAAAACAAAACCAGGTTAAAACTTGGTCAAATCTCTGCCTCGACAAGAACTAATATAATGTGCAGCTCTTATTTGTGCATTTGCAATGATTTGCCTTTTCATCTTTTAGATTGACTGCTCAACTAGACCAAGGAGGGTCATGGATACAGAATAGGAATAAACGGGTCATTTTCTGAATGGCAGGCAGTAACTAATGGGCTAGCACAGATATCAGTACTAGAGCTCCAACTATTCACAACATGTATTAATGATTTAGATAAGGGAACTAAATGAAATAGTTCCAAATTTGCACATGACACAAATCTGGGTGGGAGGGTAAGCTGTGAGGAGAATGCAGAGATGCTTCAGTGTGACTTGGACAAGTGAGTGGGTAAATGCATTGCAGATGCAGTATAATGTGGATCAATGTGAGGTTATCCACTTTGATAGCAAAACTGGAGAATTATTGTCTGAATAGCTGTAAATTAAGAGAGGGGAATATGCAACAAGACCTCAGTAACCTTGTACCTGAAGGTAAGCATACAGGTGCTGCAGGAAGTAAAGAAGGCAAATGATATGTTAGCCTTTATAGTTGATAGGATTTGAGTAGCAGGGAATTCATGCTGCAATTAGATAGGGCCTTGGTGAGCCCACATCTGGATTATTGTGTACAGTTTTGTTATTCTTATCTGAGGAAGGACATTATTGCTATGAATGGAGTGCATGAAAAGCTTATCAGACTGATTCCTGGGACTCTACTCAGTTTAACAAAAACTGTCATATGAAAATAGATTGAGTTGGTTAGGATTAAATTCATTGAAGTTTAGATGAATGAGTGAGGAATCTCAGAGAAACCTATCAATTTATAACAGGTCTAGATAGGGTGGATGCAGAAAGAATGTTCCTGATGGTGGGGTGGCCAACGTTACGGGTAAATTTTTTGAACTAAGCTGAGGAGAAATATCTTCACCCAAAGAGTGGTGAGTCTGTCGACTTCACTACCACAGAAAGTAGTTGAGGCCAAAACCTTGTATATTTTCAAGAAGATGTTAGTGTAGCTCTTGGGGCAAAGGAGATCAAAGGATATGGGTGAGGGTGGGATCAAGCTATTTAGTTGGATGATCAACCATGATCATAATGAATAGTGGGCTGAATGGTCTACTCCTGCTCCCATTTTCTACATTTCTAAGTGTGGTGAGCACAAGAGAAGACAGACAAAGAGAAGATAATCCCATTTTCATGGCAGTAGTTTTCATGTTCAGATATGTTTTTAAAGGTCTGATGTCTTTCAACGAGTGAGTAAGTGAGTAAATGGGTGGGAGAGTAGGTAAGTGACTGAGTAAGTGGGTGGATGTTTGTATGAATGTGAATGAATAAATGGGTGGTTGAATGAGTGGTGAGTAAGTGGGTAAGTGGATGGGTGAGTGAGTGAGTAGATATGTGAGTGGGTGAAAAGATCACTGAATGGGTGGGTGAATTGGTGAGAGAGTGGCTAGGTGATTGGGTGGGAGAATAGGTAAGTGGGTAAATGAATAAGTGGATGGTTAACTGGGTAAGAGATGAGGAATGCATGAGTGAGTAAGCTGATGAATGAGTGCAAGTGAGCACCGAGGCAGTAGAAATCAGCCTATCATAAGTTTAAACCTCTCAGCTATTGCAGTGCACGTATGGGTGCCAGGACCTCTGCAGGCTGCTGGCACATAACACAAATTTTAGCTCCGATTTCAGTTCAAGATTTGGGCCAAGATTTCAAACAAACCAGCTCAATTCAATCAATGTCCAATTCAAGACACGCTTGCAAGAACTGAAGTGAAGAAACTCTATTCATCACTGCCTTAATTCGGCACAAAATCTTTGAATGTTGCATTGTAAATGTCTGTGCTGAAATTACATTGAATTGCAGTTTGATTTCAGGCTTTAGTTATAGAATTTACAGTGCTGAAAGAGGCCAATTGGCCCACACCGACAACAATCCTTCCCTGGTCCCATCTCATAACCGCATATATTTGCCGTCCTAATCCCTTGACATTAAGGGGCAACTTAACATGGCCAATCAACCTAATTCACACATCTTTGGACTGCAGGAGGAAACCGGAGCACTTGGAGGGAACCCACGCAGACACAAGGAAAATGTGTAAGCTCCACATGGTGATCCAAACTGGAAATCAAGCCCATGTCCCTGGTGCTGTGAGGCAGCAGTGTTAACCACTGGCCGCCCTAGTACTTAAATATGCAAATAAGGATCCTACTGTAGCTATAGTGTACTTATTGTGAAATGTCCTGTTTTTTCAAATTCTTTCATGGGATATGGGCATTGCTGGCTGGTCAGCTTTTATCACCCTAGTTCCCTTGAGAAGATTGTGGTCAGCTATCTTCTTCAGTGATCGATACAGCTGATGGCTTACTAGGCCATTTCAGATAGCACATATGAGTCAACAAGATTGCTGTGGTCTGGAGTCACATGTAGGCCAGACAAGGTAAGGACAGCAAATTTCCTTCCCTAAAAGACATTAGTGAACTAGATGGGTTTTTCCGACAATCGACAATGGTTTCATGATCATCAGTAGATTCTTAACTCCAGATATTTTATATTGAATTTAAATTCCACCAGCTGTCGTGGCTGGATTCAAACTAGAGTCCCAGAACATTAGCTGAGTTTCTGGATTAATAGTCTGGCGATAATATCACTAATCCATCTCCTCCTCTGTTCTCAGGAGAGATGAGTTGCTCTGGGGATTCATCATCAGCCAAGGGGCTGCTGCTATAAGTATCATAATGATCTTTATGATGAAAGCGATCATACTTTACTTGCTACTGAAATCATGTCAATATGACTAACTGTTTTATGAAATGTGGATTGATGATATTTAATTCTGTTAGTAGGTAATTGACAGGCCACCATTACCAGTGTTCAGGGGCAGCTACAGGAGATATAGTTGCTATGGTGGGCTGTTTAAAAAGCTAGCCTTGATGCCATGTGATTTTGTCTGCATTATAATGAAAAACATAAGGCTCACTAGCCCACACCCTTCATACCGCTCACCTCCACCACATACACTCCCCATGCTCCCTCTTTACCATCTCATGCTTATCCACCCATTCCTTATGACCCCTCATGCTCTCAATGTGAAGGCATTTCCCCACTTATTCCCTATGGCCCTTCATGCTTCTTTGCCGAGCTTTGATACTTCCATGCTGAATTACATACCATACACTGTTTACAACCATCCAGTCCTTCAATGCCAGGAGGAAGAGTAAAATATCTCTAAAAATAGTAATTTGTCAATAACTTGCCACTTTCCTAAAAACTAGGTTTTTGTGCAATTTTCTTTTATTTGTTCGTGGCATATGGGTGTCGCTGGCTGCATCAGCATTTATTGTCCTGAGGGCATTTATGGGTATTGGTATTGTTATGAGGGCATTTAAATGTCAATCATATTGCTGTTGATCTGGAGTCACATGTAAGCCAGACCAGGTAAGGATGGCAGATTTCTTTCCCTAAAGAACATTAATGAACCAGATGAGTTTTTAAATGATGGGTTCATGGTCATTGTTAGACTTTCAATTCCAGATTTATAATTGAATTCAAATTTCACTATCTGCAATGGTGGGATTTGATCTTGGATCCTAAAACATTGCCCTGAGTCTCTGAATTATCTGTCCAATGCAATGCAACATCGTGCAATTGATAAAAAGATTGCAGAGCTAAAGCTATCAATCATGCAATGTTTCCTGGGCTCAGGTGTTTTAGTACTCTAATGGATGTCTCAGCTCTCAGCCAAGGATACATAATGAAAATACACAATTAATCATAATAATAAATAATGAATACATAATATATGAACTATGATCAATTGATTTATGCTATTGATTTCATAACATTTATTTCCACAAGGCACAGTTGACATTTCAAAGGATTTGGTTGATTGACACTTCTATTGGCCTGAAATAAAAAATATTTTTTCTAAGAAAATGGAAAGCTATCAATGAATGACTTTTTTTTACACATCCTACTGTCACTATATAATTCATTGGTCCTTTACTATGTCTAGTGGGTGAATGGACATGGAAATGCCAAAGTTTGGCATGGCAGTATGAGGTGCCATTCAGTGAGTGGGCATGGAAAGGATGAGAGGACCTTTTGAACTTACATTTCAAAAAGTTCCCTCATGCAGACTAAGGTTCACAAGGTGAATCTTAGATGCCACGAATAATGATTCATTGAAAAGCTGGTTTGACTCCATGAAACTGACAAAGGACTCCTATTCCCACAAACAAGTCAGCCAGATCCTGAATGCAGGGTGTGGACTCACAGCCTGGACCAATCTGAATCCTTTAAGAGTCCTATACCCCGAATCAGGTCATGGCTGCCATTTTCATCCCTTCACTGAGTCTCTCCAACTTATACCACTGTGTGAGCCCTGTCACTGCGGAAACTTCAGCATTGCTAGGTGAAGACCCATCATCACCTTGGTGAGAGGCAATAAATGTGACTTGCCAGCATTGGCTAAAGCCCAAGAACACATTTGTAAAAATCCTAGGCCTCATCCATCAACTGTCTGACAGATTTACAGGGCTTGGAGAGATTTCCTTTTCTGCCACATTGCCTTGGCTTGGACACATGCTTGGTGACAGGCTGACCTTTGTGAAGGCCAATGGCTGGAGGATACATAATTGCATGACTGACAGTACGAGAAAGCTCAAATCTACTTTTCTAACTTAAATTGAATGAGAAACATTTGTTAGAAAAAAGGGCACTCCTTTTTTCAATAATCATCAATTATTGAAAAGAATCAATAGCATTGGTTCTTGGTAAAATTCAACTTTCTAAATGTAATAGCGAAGATGGATTTCACTGTATATGACTGGTGTTTGCAAACTATAAAGTCCAACCAGACCTGAGTTACACTGAGTCTAAATTTTCAGGATTGAGATGGTGTGCTTAAGGGCTATTGGGATGTTGGAATACAGTTAACTGAGGTCATTGTATTTTGTTTGTTGCAAAAGTTGCTGTTTCGTAACTATTTAATATCTGGGAGTCATTGATTTATTTCCCATTGGTGATAGGAAAAGATTATGTTCTTGTGAAGTGCAATTAACCCATTTAAGGTGAAGCAGATTTAGAATATGCCCAGAGTGTTTCAGCTCAGTACTCACATCAGCTACTAATGAAACATTAACTGAGTATTGGAGCAAAAGATTCTAAACCAAAGGTTGGAGCTTGCTGAGCAGCTATTTGGTTACTGAATAGGTAAGGCTCATTGTGTTCTTTGCAAGTACCTCATCTTATGCATGGTTCATCTTATACTGCCCACAGGTTTGCTGAAGGCTAAATAGCTTCATTAATCAGTGAACGCCCCGAACAAAGCTTTTTTCTCCCACAGCTTCAGGATATGATTTAACAAGCAAGGTCTAATCCTGCGAAGGAAAAGTCACTGATGAGTGGATGTCAGATCTTAAATGTCACTCAAGTGAGCACTGGCTGCATCTTACTCATCTTCCTTAGTCACAGTGCAGATGTAAAAAAAAGCATTTTTTGGATACCACAGTATCAAAGATATATAAACAGCTCAGTTTTCAGTTTCTTCTGCATGATTGTGCAAGTATTACGGTAGTCACCCATGTAATCCATTTGGTTTTCTTCTTGCTTTATCAGTTCATTTGTGCACTGCTGTAGGCTACATGATTTGGACAAATAAAAATCAATTTTCTCTTTATATTTCTGTACAGAAACCACTCGTCTTCTTAATTGGTGGTTTCAAATGACTCCGAGAAGAAATAATGAGCCTACAGGACTTCAGCAATTATTGAATAAATGTTTTCAACTGGTTCATAGAGTGTACCAGCATTTGCCTTGCTAATTATCTTTTAAAAACATGAGTAGTGTCTAATTTTACATTTAACATACACTGCAATCAGCCCAATCCAGATATATAACAGACCATTTCTACTCTACAGTTTTAGCATATGCAAACCAGGTTTGGAATCACATGAATGCAAATTAACACAATACTTTGAATACAAAGCCCATTTAGCATTATTGAAATACTTTTCCATTAATTGTATGTGGAGACATGTTTTAACAATTCTCTATAGTCTACTATTCCTCAGTCCCCAGATGCAGCAAGACAGAGTTATCGAGCAGATGGAAGTAACTCTCTTAGGTATCCTAGGTCAGCAAGTCTCAATATTGCTGGTGAGTCAAGAGTAAGGGACCAAAATATTTGGGAAAGGGGAAAAGCAAAGCACAACCTCTCTATTTATAAAGTTGTATGTAGTTAGAAGGCAGAGGGGGTTCTTGGTGAATGGATTGAAAAAGCTTAGATATTGGGGGGAGGGGAAGGCAAGTACTAAATGTTCTGAAGCTGAATTGGTCTGCAATGTGTTGCTGGCTCAAAGTAGAGAAAGAAAAATTGCAATAATTTGAACATAAGACTTGGGCAGCATGGTGGCATAGTTGTTGGTCCTTTTGTACCACAGCGTCAGGGACTCAGGTTCGACTTCTGGCTTGGACCACTGTCTGTGCAATCTGCACATTTTCCCTGTGTCTGCATGGCTTTTCTCTGGGTCTCCATTTCCTGCCATAGTCTGAAAGACGTGCATTGGCCATGCTAAATTCTCCTGAACGGGTGCCAGAGTGTTGCAATGAGGGGATTTTCACAGTAACGGCATTGCATTGTTTAAGTAAGCCTACTTGTGTCTAACTTTAAATTTAAAACTTAAAGGCCATCACATGGAGCAACAAGAGCCATATGAAAAGAGGTGGCTATGGCTGTGAGCGGAGCATTGATAAGATCTGAAAATGTACAGAGGGATCATGATTAGTTCATTGTCCATTTATACAATTGAAAGTAGAAAGTTAAATTTGGGCTGCCTACTGTTTTAATTGATTTCAGCATACAACCTGTTCTCAGACCAGCAGGGGACTCAGTATCGTGAGTATTTCAAGGCTAAGTCTTCTTCAGTGTGTATTCTGTGAGAGGTCTTTATTAAACTGATCTTAAAATGTCTGCTTTCTGGGGGCGAGTGCTTTATAGCAGAATCTCATGATTTTGGCTAGTCAGTTAGTCAGTACAGTGTTGCATTCCTGAAACCCAGTGATCTGATGCTCTTAATGGCAGCCCACACCTCTTAGAAGGGAGGTGCATTGTGTCTGTCACAAGTTTGGCATTTGTTTTCAAAATTGAATCGATGCTATGATACTTTAAGATATTGTTGAACATAGGCCACAGCATGTATCAAGATTTTCATACAAAACTCAGAAGACTTTGGTGGTACAGCTGGAAAGGAAGGAAGATGTCTTATATCCACATGGGGTCAGAGGTCTTCCAGACAGACACTCAGGAGACTGTGGGAAAATATAGTGGAGGAATTTAATGTCAGGAGTGTTGGTCATTGAACATAAATGCAAGAAGTCCAATGATCTTATGTGAGTTTGCGAGATTGAGTATTTTCATCTTAAAATGTTGCATGTTATCAACTGCATCTAATGCCTCATCTATTCTTTAGTTTGCTCCATCCCAATATCTCACCTATCAGCAATCACTATCAATTACAACTTAGCCTTCCCATTCAGATGCTTTACCTCACCCTCATTCACTCAGAAAGCCTTACACCCAAAATTCACGCTTGCACGCAATATAAGCTATTCAACCATAACAGCCACATCACTTGCCTAACACTCACTGTCACATTTCCCTCTTTGGTGAATAAGGGCAGACAGCAGGAGAGAATTGAAGGAGGACCAGCATGCCTAAATGTTTCAACACCTATGATGGTATTGGCCAAGATGAGGAAGGGTTTCACTCAGAGAGTGCTCACTGGTAGGACTAAAGCAATATATTTTGGTGGTATCTAAATATCAAATCCTTTTTCTCTCATCCCACTTTCCTATCCTTCTTCAGTCTTGTCTGAATGAAAGGCTGCGGAAAATATAATCACTCATTTTTTCATTTTCTCTTCTCCCCTCAGCACAGACCTACACTTGTTCCTTATGCATTTTGGATGTCCAGTAAGCAGAAACTGCTCAGATAGTAGAGAAATATGAAGATAAGAACCCATCACTTCAGCTTACATGCACCAGCTCAGATACTGGCACTATATTTATTTTAGAGAGTAGACAGAGGAGGGAGATGCATGTGGTGAGGCAACAGGCACCCGCAAGAGTTGGAAGGCTAGTGAATGTGTCCAATCACCTGAGTTCTACTGCAGAAGACTCCAATTAGGACTGGCCCAGTCAGGTTGCAGGAGGTGGTTGATGAGTGTACTCAGTGAATATGCTTATTGCACTGGAAAGTTTGCCAGAAAGTTAGCATCCCAGTATCAAGGAGCATGTTCAGTCCAAACTTGGCATATGCAGAGCTTGGAACTCATTCCTTTCAACATAGAATGTTTGGTCACCATTAAAAGCACATAGAGTCATATAGGTTTACAGAGATTTTTAAATCTCCAAGCTAGTCCCAATTGCCCGCACTTGGCCCATATCCCTCTAGACCCATTGTACCCATATAACTGTCTAAACTTATTTAAAAGCAAAATTGTACCCGTCTCTATTACTACCTCTCACACTTTGCTCCAGACACTCACCACCCTCTGTGTGAAAGAATTGCCTCTCTGGACCCTTTTGTATCTCTCCCTTCTCATCTTAAACCAATGCCGTCCAGTTTTAGATTCCCCTATCTTTGGGAAAGATATTGACTATCTAACTGATCTATGCCCCTCATTATTTTATAGACCTCAATAAGATAACCTCTCAGCCTCCTAATCTTCAGTGAAAAAGTCTCAGTCAATACAGCCTCTTCTTATAACTCAATCCATCAAGTCCTGGTAGCCTTCTAGTAAATCTCTTCTGCACTCTTTCTAATTTAATAATATCCTTCCTATCATAGGGTGACCAGAACTGTATACAGTATTCCAAGTATAGCCTTACCAATGTCTTGTACAATTTCAACAAGATATCCCAGCTCCTTGTATTCAATATTCTGACCAATGAAACCAAGCATGCTGATTGCCTTCTTCACTCTGTCACCTGTGACTCCACTTTCAAGGAGCTATGAACCTGTACCCCTCGATCTCTTTGTTCTGTAACTTTCCCCAGTGCCCTACCATTAACTGAGTGCACTACCATTCATGAATGGATGCGGCAAGACTTCAGAGATTAGATCTGATCCATTGGTTGTGGAATCACTTAGCTCTGTCAATAATTTGTTGCCGTTTGCCCGACCATTAACTGAGTAAGTCCTGCCCTAGTTCAATCTATCAAATGCATCATCTCACATTTGTCTAAATTAAACGCCATCTGCCATTTGTCAGCCCACCAGCCCAATTGATCAAGATCCTTTTGCAATCTGAAAAAACTAATATCATAGGTTTTGCTACAGCACATACAGCTTCAGCAATGATCTGAATACTGCAATGGAGCCTCAGACTGCTACGATTGAGGCTCTGGATACGATTCGTGGGTGACAGGAGAGAAACCCATCAATAGAACCCACCCTTCCTCCAATAGATTATAAGGATTGCTGAGCTACTGAGATTGCATTTCCCCACAATTTGTAACCTCATTGCCTGGCATAACCCCAAGTCTACCATTACCACCAAGCCAGAGATCATCCCTGGTTCAATGTTAAGTGGAGGAGGACATGCCAGGAGTAACACCAGGCATACCCAAAAATGAGGTATCAGCCTGGTGAAGTTAGTTATTGGACATGGCATCAAGATGGGTTCATAGATTGGCTTGATGACAGAAGCCAGAGACTGGTTATAGAGGATGGTTTATCAAACTGGAGGCCTGTGACCAGCGGTGTGCCTCAGGGATTGGTGCTGGGACAACTGTTATCATTTATATTAATGATTTGAATGAAAATATAGGAGGCACGGTCAACAAGTTTGCAGATAACACCGAGATTGGTGGCACAGTGGACAGTGAAAGAGGTTATTTCAGATTGCAAAGGGATCTTGATCAATTGGGCTAGTGGAGTGACAAATGGCAGATGGCGTTTAATTTAGACAAATGTGAACTGATGCATTTGATAGATTGAACTAGGGCAGGACTTAATCAGTTAATGGCAGGGCAAACGGCAACAAATTATTGACAGAGCTAAGTGATTCCATAACCAATGGATCAGATCTAATCTCTGAAGTCTTGCTGCATCCATTCGTGAATGGTAGTGGACAATTAAACAACTCACTGGAGGAGGAGGCTTCACAAATATCCCCATCCTCAATGATGGAGGAGCCCAGTACTTCTGTGCAGAAGATAAAGCTGAAACATTTGCAACAATTTTCAGAAATGCTGAGTGGATGATCCATCTTGGTCTACAGCTATAATACTGGCATCTATGCAGTAGTATAGAAAATTGTCCAGGTATGTCCTTTATACAAGAAACCAGACAATTCCAACCTGGCCAATTATTGCCACTATCAATCTACTCTCAATCACCAGTAAAATGATAGAAGGGTGTCATCAACAGTGTAATCAGTGCAAGTGGCGCTTGCTTAACAATAACCTTCTCACTGACACTCAGTTTGGGTTCCACTAAGGTCACTCAGTTTCTGACCTAATTAGAGCCTTGGTTCAAACTTGGACAGAAGAACTGAATGTCAGAGGTCAGGTGAACTTGAGTGTCCTTAACAACAAAGCGGCATTTGATCATGTGTGACATCAGGGAGTCCTTTCAAAGCTGGAATCAATAGGAACCAGGGGAAAATCTCCAGAAGGCTGATATCTAACACAAAGCTGAAATAGTTGGAGGTCAATCATCTCAGATCCAGGACATTACTGCAGGAATTCCTCAGTGTAATATCCTAGGTCCAACCATCTTCAGCTGTTTCATCAATCACCACTCCTCCATCATAGGTCAGAAATGGAGAAGTGGGATGTTCACTGATGATTGCACAATGTTCGGTACCATTCATATCTCCCTAGATATTGTCCATATGCAGCAAAATCTGGTCTATATCAGGCTTCAGCTGATAAGTGGCAAATGACATTCGCAAGTGCCAGACAATTATCTTCTCCAACAAGAGAGAATCTATACATCTTCCCTTAACATTCAATACCATTGCTGAATCCCCCACTATCAATATTCCTGGAGGTTACCAATGACCAGCAACTGAACTAGACTAACCATATAATTACTGCAGCGAACAGTGGTAATACTGTGTATCTCTACTAAATGCATTGCAGGAATTCACCAAGGCTCCTTAAGCAGCACCTTTCAAACCCAAAATTGCTACCATCTAGAAGGACAGGGACAGCTAATGCATGGGAACACCTCAACATGGGAGTTCCCAAAGCAACTCACCATCCAAAATTGGAAATAGATTGCCATTCCTCACTGTTGCTGGGTCAAAATCCTGGAACTCCTTTCTTAACAGCACTGTGTGTGTATCTGCACCACATAGACTGCAGTAGCTCAAGAAGGCAGCTCATTACCACCTTTAGGGATAGGCAATGCTGGTCAGGCCAGCAATGCTCACATCTAATAATTGACTATAAACCAAAGTGTGTAAATTTCACACAGGGTTTTCTGGAATAGAGCGTAGAATCAGTATAAAGGTCAAGGTTGGAAATTAATAACACTTTCAGACATAAAACTAGAAAAAAACTAGTGGTCTTTGTGAAAACTGACAGAAAGCAAGTATATGATTACACATCAATATTCTGGGAATCTGAACTATATGAACAGTGGATGAATGAAATGAATATGTAGGACATGGGTCACATGGTCTTGATGTTGTCACTTCCTATAAGTAGTAAAAGCAGAAGCTTTTTGTGAGCTGAATGCCTGTCAGTTGGATAGTGATCTTCTATTACAGTTCTTGGATGAAATATAGAAGAAAATAATCTGTTAAATCCTCAATAGGCATGATCAGAACTTGATGGACTTTAGGATAGAGAGAACGAATCACTCCATACATCATGGGCATGAACAGATTGTATGAGCAATTGATGAAGTTCGTCTTGAGTGCCTGTGAATGGGGACTCGTGGTTAAGTTACTGGATTGGATGAAGGTGTCTCATATGGATGGATAACTTCTTCTCACTCATGTTCACTTCTCATAGGAAGAGATTCTGCTGGATTAGGTGTCTGCTGCATTTTTAAAATTCCTGGGTAACAATCATTTCCTTTAGCTTTCATGGACCAAATGAGACATTCTGTGGTGACAGGAAGAGTAGAAGACTCAATGGTTGGTGGATTTAGAAATGCTCCAGGTACAGCAAAAGGATTAAAGGCAGACCGAATGAGGATGAAAGCACCTTTAACAGAAGTGATTCTTATAGCAGGAAACAAAATTGGATGAACAATAATGGGAGAATGAATCCCAGATGCTTCAGGCATGGAGTTTAATTTAGACAAATGTGAGGTGATGCATTTTGGTGGATTGAACCAAGACAGGATTTACTCAGTTAATGGTAGGGTGCTGGGGAGAGATACAGAATAAAGAGATCTAGAGTTACAGGTTCATAACTCTTTAAAAGTGGAGTCGCAGATAGACAGAGTGGTGAAGGAGACATTCAGCATGCTTGGTTTCATTGGTCAGAATATTGAATACAGGAGTTGAGACATCTTATTGAAGTTATACAAGACATTGGTAAGGCCACACTTGGAATACTGGGCCTGACTTTACCATTTTCATTCTAAGTGCTGAATCTGGGCATAATGCAAATCCGACTTGGGAATCTGCTTTCAAGTGCCCCAATACGCATTCAGCCATCTCCAGTCCTGTTCGTGCTGTGGACAGAGCTTAGCGCAGCCAAAATGATTAGAGCTCTGAACTTCAGATGCACAGTTAGAAAAAAATTTGAGAATGCACGCCCATGTCAGCTAGCTCCCCAGCGCAGAAAGCAGAGAAAGTGCCCTGGGAGCGAAAAGCAGGAGCAATGATTCCTACACACATATCACTGTCTCTCTTGTCCGCCCCTCTCACTACCCACACACATTACTGACCTCCTTATTCACCCCTCCCACTACCAACGCACATCACTGTCCCCCTTATCCACTCCTCCCACTTCCCACACGCATCACTGTCCCCCTTATCCACCCCTTCCACTACCCACACACATTACTGTCCCCCTTATCCACCCCCCTATTATCCACACACATCACTGTTTCCCTTATCCACCCCTCCACTACCCACACACATCACTGACCCCCTTATCTATCCCCCCACTACCCAAACATCACTGTCCCCCTTAACCACCCCCCCCCCAGTACCTACACACATCACTATCCCCCTTATCCACCCCCCCACTACCCACATAAATTACTGTCCCCCTTATCCACCCCTCCCACTACTCATACACATCACTGTCCCCCTTATCTACCCCTCCCACTACCCACGCAAATCACTGTCTCCCTTAACCACCCCCCCACTAACCACACACATCACTGACACCCCTTATCCACCTCTCTCTCACACTACCAACCACACATTACTGTGCCCCTTATCCATCTCCCTACCCATACACATCACTGTCCTCCTTATCTACCCCTTCCACTACTCACACACATCACTGTCCTCCTTATCCACCCCCACTACCCACACACATTACTGACCCCCTTATCCAACCCTCCACTACCCATACACATCGCTATCCTCATCCACCCACCCAGCCTACCCAGACTGATCACCACCCCTTCCTCCCTCCCTCCCCCACCGATTGCCCGCAGAGTGGCAGCAGGACCCCGCCTCCAACCCCGCCCCCGCCAGATACCTTTCTGCACACCCCCCAGAGATCCATCTGCCCCCCGCCAGAGATTCATCTATGCCGTGCCCGCCCAAAATCCATCTGCACTCCTCCTCACACCAGATATAACTGACCTGCCTTTTCCTCCCCCCCCCCCCCCCCCCCCCCCCACCACCACCAACCAGACAACAATTAGGCCTCACTCTCCTCCTTCCCCCATCCAGAGAATGAACTAGTCTGTCTCCCTCCCCAGTCCCCCTCCCCCCACAACCCCTCTCCCCACTGATCCGAGTCAGAGAGCCATTGGAAGCTCTGAATGCGCTCTTCAGCAGCTGCAGCACCCGATTCAGACTTTCATTTAGCAGGTCCATTACGGCATGGTTCCAGATTGGAAAACGCAGTGGTAAAGGGGGAAATGCTGATAAAACTGAATGCGCCATTCATTAATTCAATTTAAATGCATCCAAATGCATTTAAATCACCATTGTGTCCATTTCAGACATGAATTGAATCACCACCATTCCCGGGTTTTGGTAAAGTGGCAACCTGCATGAATGCGGCGCGGATCATGATAATGATCTCACACCCGACTTTACCATGTTTTCATGCCCCAAACAGGTGCAATGCAATGGTAAAATCAGGCCCATTGTGTGCAATTCTGATCACCCTATTATAAAAAGGATATTATTAAACTAGAAAGAATGCAAAAAAGATTTACTGGGATGCTCCTGGAACTTAATGGATTGAATTATAAGGAGAGGCTGGATAGACTAGAACATTTTTCCTGTGGACCTTAGGAGGCTGAAGGCTGATCTTACAGAGATCTATAAAATAATAGGGGGCATAGGCAAGGTAGGTAGTCAATATCTTTTCCCAAAAGTAGGGGACTCTAAAACTAGAGGACATAGGTTTAAAGTGAGAGGACAGATACAAAAGTGTCCAGAGGGACAATTTTTTCCACACAGAGGGTGGTGAATGTCTGGAACAAGCTGCTAGAGGTAGTAGTAAATGTGGATACAATTTTGTCTTTTAAAAAGCATTTAAATATTTACATGGGTACAATGGATATAGAGGGATATGGATCAAATGCAGGCAATTGGGATTAGCTTAGGGGCTTCAAAAAAAAGGGCTGTATGGACAAGTTGGGCCAAAGGGCTTGTTTCCATGCTGTAAACCTTTATGACTCTATGACACAATGTATGATTATATGGTGAAATATCTAAAACAAAACAGCCAAAATGACAAGGGGAAAAGAAACTTTTGAGGAAGATGGTAAAGAATCTGAACAAATTATACCAGGAATTTTGGTTCTGTGATTAATGCATTAGCCACAGATTCCGATAACTGTGGAATACTAGACTGTGCTTGTCCTTTACAGTGTGTGGAACAAATTGGTAAAAATGATATTTTAATATATTAAGTGGTAAAGAGTGACACAAGTTAAGTAAAAGTGCCACTTATTTTAGGTTTGACAGTGGCAATATTTTGAGGCCACTGAATATCCTTTCCTTGATAACCCTCCTACACTGTTAGAAACAACAAACACAATCTGCCTTTCCAGTGGCAAGCTCCAGGATCTGACGCTATCCCAGTGAAGGTCTACAAAGCTAGAGGTCAATGTTTGGTCAAGATACCTACAGTCCATTTGGGAGCAAAGATCCCAAAGAATACAAAAATGCCTCCAGTGTCAACCTGTACAAATGGAAATTAACTCATCAAAATTGTGGCGATCATGGTGGAATCTCATTCCTCTCCATTGCTGCCAAAATCTTCATCAGAATCTGTTTGAACCACTTAGTGCAACATCTCAACTAGGATCTGTTGCCAGAGAGTCAGTCGGGCTTGAGCAAAATTGAGACATTTGTAGTTAGACAGCTCCAGGAGGAATGTCAAGAGTGAACATGGATCTCTACACCATGTTGGTTCACCTGACCTGGAACTTTGACATAATTAGCTGCGAAGGCCTTTAAAAGTAATGGTGGAATTTGGCTGTCTTTGAGAAAGCCCTAATATGATAGCTCTATGACCTCATGCTCATGTGTATCCCGGATATGGCGAACCTTCGGACACATTTGCAGTTACTAATGGAGTTACACAGGACTGCATGTGAGTGCGCAATACTCTTCAATATGTCTTTCTTGCCATGCTCTCCAGTGCTTACTATGACGGTGATCCTGACATCAAAATCAGACGTTGCTTGGAGAGAAATAGAACAATGTGTCCTATTCAGTCCATGCTCCTGCTGTTCAGGTCAAGAGGCTGCAGTGTAAAGCCAAGCCTTCTCAGTTTATAACTGCTTGAGAACACCCTCCAAGGTCATTTACAGTGTCCCCATTGAAAGCCAGCAGTCATTTATCACTGAAGTAGCATCTTATTGGAGCATAAGGAATGGTGAAGGCACATGGAACAGGTGCTGAGGGAATGCACAGAATGATTCAAGAACAACTTTTTCCCTGCTGCCATCAGACACCTGAAAGGAACTTCCCCGCATTAAGTTGATCTTTCTTTACATCCTAGACACATTCTGCACTCTCTCTTTTCCTTCTCTATGTAGGGTATGCTTTATTTGTACAGTGCGCAAGAGACAATATTTTTCACTGTATACTAATACATGTGACAATAATAAATCAAATCAAAAGATTAGTTTAATTTGATCTACTTTACAGCGTGTTATAATTTATAAATTTAAAATGAAATGTATATTTTCTGGTAGATGTTTTTCTTGTGCTTTCAGAAAGAAGACATTAGAATGTGAGACTATTGGTAAATGGAGAACTATGTTTGAGGTTACTAATATCACTCATTAACTCTTTCATTATGTAGAGCTCAGGCAGAAAGAGTCTATCTATGTCACATTCTTCCTTCTTCTTATCATTCTACCACATCCTGTTACATTTGTCCTTTTTCTTCTCTGTCTTCCCTCCTTCGTGTTTGCTCTACCTTCTTGTCTCTGGCATGGGTCACTGAGATGAAGCAGTCCCTTTGTACAGAAAGCTTTTATGATCTCCCTCAGCATGGTACTGAAAACTGCAGCAACCTGGAAAGGGCTTTAAAAGTTGACACTATAGTTACTGGCAAAATCTGCTCTTGCCCTTCTGTAAGGTTGAAATTATGCCTGCTGCAGTTGACAGGTTCCTCTCATAATCCCTTTAAATGAAGTGAATATGTTCCATTCATTGGTCCATTCTGAATTTGAGAGAAGAGAATTGCTCCCCAAAGATCCTGGTTAGATATGGTTTCCCGCGGAGAACTGTTTCCATCTTCCTCCCATTCTCATTGGTTAACCATTTATTGTGTTTTGCATGGATGGTCTTTCTCCCAGTCATGGTCATTCCAAAAGGAAAATCCACTAGGTCACTGTTTCAGTTTTTAAATGACCAAACATTCCTTCAGCACCAGCTGGAATACTTCCTCTATACTACTGAGAATTTAGACTAATATGGACCAGCTCTAAAAATGAATAAAATTGCATCCGGGGCATGTAACCATTAAATAGTTCATCAAAGAATTGACAAGGAAAGGAATAGACATGTAAATTTTACTTTTACTGACTCAATCTTTCTTGGTCATTGGTTCCAGCAGGTTTCTGATTCAAGTGCCAAAAGAGATGTTCTCTTGGAAATTGTTGGGGAGTCAGAACAGATAACCAAAAGTCTTATAGTGATAATACATGCAGAGATCTCATTTTTAATATTTGAATAAAGTGTGGGTTAAACATTCCAATAACAGAAAAATATTTGCAGGCAATTCACAATGCACATTTGAAATTTGGAATTCCCACAGGTTTTCATTCCAAAGCTCTTGACTCTGTGGGGGCTGAGGGGATTACAAAGAGTGGAATTTTTATTCAGTTTTGCTAAGTTCACTGTCGCTACATTTAATATCCGAGGTGCCAGACGGGAAATTCTAGAGATTCATATCTTTGCACACTATTTCCTGTTCTTTTAAAAAGTGGCTGTCTCTCCTAATATTATTTTAAATGATTATTAATTTTCATTCCCTGACCCACTTGTTCTGAACTTATAACTGCAGATTTTCAGAAGTAGGAACCATTTACTTCCTAATGACCAGAAACAGTTGCAAAGCACGTGGGAAATAAATGATACCCTTTGCTGACAATTATGCAAAATGTCTATATGCAAATTTGGATATGTGCAAACAATCAACTGGGTGCTAACTATTATGGGTAGAATTATACAGCAGATTTGCTTCATTTCTTGTGGTGTTAAGAACTGCTCTGGCGTTATCATGTATTACAGGCCTAACTGAAAGAGTATAGCTCCAAGATGATTGGCTCACCGTCATCAATGCTCAGCTTAGCACTCCTGCTCTTCCTGGTTCCTCAAGAAAAGTAAAGAAGTGTTAAATGGCCTATATTGATCCCAGAATTTCTTCCCAAGATCTACACCTGCTAGAGAAACCTCAACGGATTCCCCATCAGTTAAAATTGCAATCAGCGTTCTTGCCACCAGATCCCAATATCCATCTGTAAAGAATGACCCCATTAGTTTCAAGCATGTGCTTGCTCAGAGAAGTTAGTTAAAATCAAAATTGATAAGAACTAGCCATAATATCAGTGAATAAGACACCCAGCTGTGTTTAACTGATCCTCTGTCCAGTTTTTAGCACGTCGGAATACTTCGGATTTCCTTAGCATCTGTTACTGTTGAAAGTGCATAAAACAAATTATGCCAACAAATGATCTCTCATATAACCAATCAGAAAGATGTGCTGGTTAAAAGCATTGGCCATGCTAAGTCCTCCCTCAGTGTAGGACTGGGGGAGCTAGAGTGTGGTAATCAAGGGATTTTCACAAAACTTCATTGTAATGTTAATGTTAACCTACTTGTGACTCATAAATACATTTTATTTATTGTATTGTTTCACTAATTTGCTGGTGAAACCCAACTGGAGGAAGGGAGTCAAATTATGGAAGGTGTCTGTAGTAGTTGAAAGGATTGGAGACCATCAGTAAGTGTATAATGAACTGTAGCAGTTTATTTATAATCAGATAAATATTTAGAGAATACTTTTATGATGCTAATACTTCCAGCTTTAGTATTTACTCTGACTGCAAAAGCCCACATACTGTACCGCAATCCCTGACCTTGCTCCTCATTGCATGATTAGTCACATGACTCACCTTGCGTCCATCCCTTAAAGGGACCAGCTACTACTGGATCAAATGCTTGATAGATTGGGAAATGGTATTTCAATAATCTAAGGTAGGGAATTATCCATTCATTCTCTGGTTTTTATTTTGAAAAGCATATTTTTACATTTCTTCCTTTGGGGAAATGGTCAGGGGATTATCAGGCATTTGAACCATATTATAGATGCTTCCTTCATGCTGACATATCCTGATGTAGGTTTTGAACACAGAGCTTCTGGTACCTCCCCATGTGTTAAGAGGACAGACATGGATTCTGCCTATTTAAAGGGCATGCCTTTAAAAATATGCTTTTCCTGCCCAACAGGAAGCTTGGCTGATGCCAATCTCTGGCTGCTTAATGATGCTTCCTCCTTATTTTCAGGCTGCTTTTTTGACTTGTTGGCTCGCAAAGGCTTGTATTTCATTTCTGTGAAAAGTTACATTTCACTTCATAACAAACTAATATTCTTATTATATACTTTTTTTAAATTAAAGAAACATAGCAAGCACGAGAGAAAAACAGGTTTGTTCTTAAGAGGTTTGTTCTTAGTCTATGTTTAATATTTGATGGCGGTTCTACATGAATAATATTTACCATAAGAATCCTTCTAATTAGCTTGGCTTCTAATAAGTGAAATCTGTGGTAACATTATCCTTCATTGGATCACCATAAGCAAATATTCCCACATTTTTGTTGTTGCAAGTTGTACAATTTTCTCAGTTACAGTTGTTTAGTCCATTGCTGTGATAAATGTGCAGTATGGGGATTATTTTTGTGCGGGTATGTGGGAATAATGCAACTTTCTGTGAACTTTAAGAAGAATGTGAGAAGACACTGTCACTGCTGATTACCATGGAGTATAATAGTTGATCATTTAAAGAGAGCAGATCAGCACTGTGACTTCCAATCGTTGATTTTCTAATGTTCAGTTGTGAATTGATTTTAAGTGACATATTGAGTTTTAAAATGGCTGAAAATGAAGAAATAGAATAATATTCTGAACAGATGCTATGGTCTTATGAGGATTTTCCATTGATTGCTCATATTACGCTAGATAATTGATGTATTAACTCTCTGGTGTCTGAGTGGTAGTGATCATCTCAGCAATTATATACTAATATTGCACTGCTTTGGGGTAGCTATTAACCCTACCATATGTGATTGTCTGTGAGAAAAATATAAACTGTGAGGTCTATCAATACCACACTTCCCATTTAACTGCCTCCAAATCCCCACAGTCACCAATTAATAAGTACAATTAGACTCACAATACTGTGGAAGTAACAATACCTTGGTATGCCTCCTGCTCTGACCAAGACTGCAAGAAACTACAAAAGTTTGGGAATGTAGCCCAGTTCATCACATGATTGTTAGCTCCTCCTCAATAGCAAGAGGTGGGTGGCACGGTGGCACTGTGGTTAGCTCTGCTGCCTCACAGTGCCAGGGATCAGGATTCGATTCCTGGCTTAGGTCACTGTCTGTATGGAGTTTGCATGTTCTTCGCATGTCTGCAAGCGTTTCCTCTGGGTGCTCCGGTTTCCTCCCACAGTGCGAAAGACATGCTGGTAGGTGCATTGGCCATGCTAACTTCTCCCTCAATGTAGCTGAACAGGCGCCAGAATGTGTTAATTAGAGAATTTTCACAATAACTTCATTGCTGTGTTAATGTAAGCCTACTTGTGACTAATAAATAAACTTTAAACTTTTCAGAGGTGAGAACAGTTTGTCATGTATGCATCTACAGAATCACCTGAATCCTCAAACTATTTCTTAAAATTTGCCCCTGGGTTGTAGGCATTTCTGACAAGGTCAGCATTTATTGCCCACCTCTGATTGTCTTTGAGTAGGCGGTGGCCAGCACTGCAGCCCATGTTTTGTTTTGATTTCATTTGAGATTGCTATGCACCCCTTTATGAGAACCCAATGCAGAGGCATAGAGACACTGCAACCAAAACCATTAGGCAGGCCAACAGACTTCTGAAGATGTGATTCTGTAGCCTGGACTAGTCAAGTGCTATACTCCAATGCACTTCTCCAAGGGTCTTATTCATTGTGGTGGTCTGCTGCACATATAACATGGCTCTTCAGAAAGGATGTTGTGAAGAGATTGGAATGACATAGTTCATCAGAAGAAAAGGGGGAGCATGAAATGAAAGAAGAGGAAGGTGAAGATGCTGAACACACAACTGTCCCAGTTGCATAAGGAGTGACCAGGACTGGCGCAGAGCCCCAGCATTTCACCCAGATGTCATTAACATCAGAGATCTTTGGAACCAGGCTTGTTTCATTTGAACCTTCTAACCCATAAAAAATGGGATGGTTTGGATCTCAGGCTCAGCTGCCTAGATTGAGGATTCAACCTTTAACAGCTGAACTATTATCACCAATGAAGGATATATCATCTGCCTAGATATTTCACTCTCGCTGATCCTTGATCCTTCATCAATTTGTCTCTCTTTTCCTCTACTGTCATTAATAAAAGGAAGTTTACATGTCTGGTTCATGTGTTAATATTTACAAAAACACAAGAAGTGCACAGTTATAAGTGAAAGTTACGGCAGTCACTCCCATGGTGTGCTGCCCTTTAAAGTAGCCTCTGCTCTCAGTCACTTCTACACAGTGCTCCCACTATAATCTCAGCACAGGTGGAGACAGCCTGCTCTTTTCTGTCTGCCTGTGATTGGGATGATGGTCATCATCAGTCAGGTGCCTGTGTGAGCTTCTCCAAAGGTTATTATACCTGCATCATTGCAATGAGTAGTTCCCCCACTGCTGGGTTGTGCTGCATGGATGTTCCCTCAGTCTGAGGGGCTAAGAAAGCTACTGCTGATTATACCACCTTGTGAGGAATGGCACCTTCATCTTCCTTGGTGAAACCCTTCATCCTTGGCTGGTGTTCTGAAAGGTTGGAAGGGGACATTAACTGGGAAGAAACCTTCACCTTCTCCAAACATCTTTGTGCCTCTAATGCCACTGACTATCCTATGCTGCATAGTATGGCATGTATTTCATGTACTCCAGTGTGCAGTTCCTGAATGATGTAATCCAAATGCCGCTAAACATAGTTCCATATTCGGTATTCACGCAGGGTGATGTAAATGTAGTTATGGAGAACGCTGAGGTACAGGGTAGCAAACTGGAAGGTATCGAAGTAGATAGGGAGGATGTGCTAGATATTCTCGAGGGTTTGAAGTTGGATAAGTCCCCTGGGCCGGACGGGATTTACCCTAGGATTCTCTGGGAGGCAAGAGAGGAGATTGCAGAGCCTCTGGCTCTGATCTTCAGGTCGTCGTTGGTTACGGGTGTGGTTCCGGAGGACTGGAGGATAGCGAATGTGGTCCCGTTGTTCAAGAAGGGGAAGAGAGACCTTCCAGGGAATTATAGGCCAGTGAGTCTTACTTCTGTTGTGGGCAAAGTATTGGAGAGAATTATTAGGGATAGGATTTATAGTTATTTAGAGAGAAATGAATTGATTGGGGATAGTCAGCATGGTTTTGTGAAGGGTAGGTCGTGCCTTACTAACCTCATTGAGTTTTTTGAAAAAGTGACTAAAGAGGTGGATGGGGGTAAGGCGGTTGATGTGGTATATATGGACTTTAGTAAGGCGTTTGATAAGGTGGCCCATGGAAGACTTCTGCAGAAAATGCAGATGTATGGGATAGAGGGTGATTTAGCTAATTGGGTTAGGAATTGGCTAGCAGATAGAAGACAGAGGGTGGTGGTTGATGGGAGATATTCATCGTGGAGTTCGGTGACAAGTGGTGTACCTCAGGGGTCTGTTTTGGGGCCCCTGCTGTTTGTAATTTTTATAAATGATCTGGATGAGGGTATTGAAGGATGGATTAGTAAATTTGCAGATGACACTAAAGTCGGTGGAGTGGTAGATAGTGAAGAGGGGTGTTATAGTTTGCAGAGGGACTTGGACAAGTTGCAGAGCTGGGCCGAGAGGTGGCAAATGGAGTTTAATGTGGAAAAGTGTGAGGTAATGCACTATGGCAGAAATAATAAATGTGTAGAGTATAGGGCAAATGGTAGGATTCTTAGTAGTCTAGATGAACAGAGGGATCTTGGTGTGTATGTGCATAGATCCCTGAAAGTAGGCAGTCAAGTCGAGAAGGTTGTTAAGAAGGCATATGGAGTCTTAGCTTTTATTGGTAGAGGGATTGAATTTCGGAGCCGCAACGTCATGTTGCAACTGTACAAAACTCTAGTGCGGCGCACTTGGAGTATTGTGTGCAGTTCTGGTCCCCGCATTATAAGAAAGATGTGGAGGCATTGGAGAGGGTACAGAGGAGGTTTACCAGGATGTTGCCTGGTATGGAGGGCAGGTCTTATGAAGAGAGGCTGAGGGATTTGAGGTTGTTTTCGTTAGAAAGGAGGCGGCTAAGAGGGGACCTTATTGAAACATATAAGATGATTAGAGGTTTAGATAGGGTGGACACTGATAGCCTTTTTCCTAGGATGGAGAAAGCTAGCACGAGGGGACACAGCTTTAAATTAAGGGGTGATAGTTATAGGACGGATATCAGAGGCAGGTTCTTTACCCAAAGGGTGGTTCGGGAGTGGAATGCCCTGCCTGCAGCAGTTGTAGATGCGCCAAGTTTGGTGGCGTTTAAGAGGTTAGTTGATAAGTATATGGAAGAGAAGGGAATGGTTTAGTTTGGAGGGGCATTGCTTTTTATATTGGTCGGCGCAACATCGAAGGCTGAAGGGTCTGTTCTGTGCTGTAATGTTCTATGTTCTATGTTCTATATGAGGTTGGCCATTTTTTCAGTGGAGGAGCAGATATGCTCAAAGCCCTGTGTGCACATGAGCTGAATGGACTCCTCTAAGCTCAGCCCATGACTCCACACAACTCAGGAAATTCTGACATTAGGAGCACTGATCTAAGTAGAGCCTCTTTCCAGTGACCCTCAAATCCCTGCATTATGAGCAGCTAAAAAGGACTGAACAGAGCAGTGTCTATTCTCCCTCCCTGAGTGGGATTTCTTACAGCTGTCACAGTTGTGATATTGCTTTAATGGGATATGTAAATAGTGAATGTGCATCATCACTGCAGGAAATGACATTAAAGAGCAGCTGATACAGGGTAGGAAATGGATTGATTGATACAGAGGGATCTAGGATCCCTGGTACAAGAATCACAAAGAGTTAGTGTGTCAGCGCAGCAAGTGATCAGGAAGGTAAATGGAATTTTGTTGCTTATTGAAAGGGGAATGGAATATAAAAAGGAGCTTTGCTACAGAGTTACAAAGCATTGGTGAGACCCACATTTGTGCACAGTTTTGGCTTCCTTACATAAGGAAGGATATAATTACATGAGAAATAGTTTAGAGAAGCTTCATTTAACTCATTTCTGGGATGAAGGGTTATCAGCTGAGGAAATTCCCATTGGAATTTAAAAGATTGAGATTATTGAAACACACAAGATCCTGACACAGAATCTTGCAGGCTCCCACAACCAACCCCCATCACTGACATCATTGCAGGCTCCCACAACCACCCCCTGCACCCCCACCCCCCGGCCCCCCACATTCCTATCACTGGCCTCTTGCAGGTTACCACAAATCCTCCCTCTCCACCTCCACATCACTGGCCTCATTGTTGCCTCCCTCCATCTCGCCCAGCACACAGACATGGCTGCCTGCTCACCTCACGCCTCCCATACATCTGGATAATATTGGTAGCCAATCCCTTTCTCCCCAGAACATAGTGTCCTCCTTGCTGTCCTGGAGAGAATTAGCATTTTGTGCTGACATGCACAATGCCACCATGTGACCATTCCCTCTCTTGAATGGGAGTGTTGAGTTTTGCACACACATGCCCGCACCGCCCCCGCCCCCGACACAGCAACGAATCGATGAGGAGCCTTGAGTATTGCACCCTCCCTGGACACAGCAGCCTATTGAATGGCAGCCAGTCAGCACCCCAAAGAATGAATGACATTCAACTGTGCGCAACCTTCAAAATCTCTCACAGGAAGGAGCTAAAGAGGGAGTTGAGAAGAGCTAGAAGAGGACACGAGAAGAGTTTGGCGGATAGGATTAAGGAGAATCCTAAAGCTTTTTACAGGTATATAAATAATAAAAGATTGGTTAGGGCAAGATTAGGGCCAGTCAGAGATAGCAGTGGAAGTTGTGCGTGGAGCCTGAGGAGATAGGAGAGACACTGAATGAGTATTTTTTGTCAGTATTCACGCAGGAGAAAGACAATGTTGTCGGGGAGAATACTGCGATACCAGGTTGTAGACTGGGCAGGATTGAAGTTCATAAGGAGGAGGTGTTAGCGAATCTTGAGGGTATGAAAATTGATAAGTCCCCTGGGCCAGATGGGATTTACCCTAGGATTCTCTGGGAGGCTACAGAGGAGATTGCAGAACCTTTGGCTTTGATCTTCATGTTGTTGTTGGCTACAGGTATAGTGCTGGAAGACTGGAGGATGGCAAATGTTGTCCCTTTGTTCAAAAAGGGGAGTAGGGACCATCCTGGAAATTGTAGACCGGTGAGCCTGACTTCTGTTGTGGGCAAGGTCTTGGAAAGAATTATAAGGGATAGGATTTATAAGCATCTAGAGAGGAATAAATTGATTAGGGATAGTCAGCACGGTTTTGTGAAGGGTAGGTCGTGCCTCACAAACCTTATTGAGTTTTTTGAGGAGGTGACCAAAGAGATGGATAAGGGTAAGGCAGTTGATGTAGTGTATATGGATTTTAGCAAAGCGTTTGATAAGGTTCCCCATGGTAGGCTACTGCAGAAAGTGCAAATGCATGGGATTGAAGGTGATTTAGCAGTTCGGATTAGGAATTGGCTAGCTGATTTGCCTGACGAAGGCACATAGTGTCGAAAGCTCGCGGATTTACTATCAAATAAATTGGTTGGATTTAAAATTGGTGTTGTAAAACTTTACTGAGTTTACCCCAGTCCAACGCCGGCATCTCTACATCATAGCTGATAGAAGAAGAGGGTGGTGGTTGATGGGAAATATTCAACCTGGAGTGCAGTTACAAGTGGTGTACCTCAAGGATCTGTTTTGGGGCCACTGCTGTTTGTCATTTTTATAAATGACCTAGATGAGGGTGTAGAGGTTTGGATTAGTAAATTTGCTGACGATACCAAAGTGGGGGGAGTTGTAGACAGCGAGGATGGATGTTACAGTTTGCAGAGGGACATAGATAGTTTGCAGAGCTGGGCTGTGAGGTGGCAAATGGAATTCAATACGGATAAGTGTGAGGTGATTCACTTTGGTAGGAATAACAGGCATATGAAATATAGGGCTAATGGAAGGACCCTTAATAGTGTTGTCGAGCAGAGGGATCTTGGGGTACAAGTACATAGCTCTTTGAAAGTTGGCACCCAGGTTGATAAAGTTGTTAAGAAGGCGTACGGTGTGTTAGCTTTTATTGGTAGAAGGATTGAATTTAGGAGCCGTGAGGTTATGTTACAACTGTACAAAACTCTGGTGCGGCCGCACTTGGAGTATTGCGTACAGTTCTGGTCGCCGCATTATAAGAAAGATGTGGAAGCATTGGAAAGGGTGCAGAGGAGGTTTACCAGGATGTTGCCTGGTATGGTGGGAAGGCCTTATGAGGAAAGGCTGAGGGACCTGAGGTTATTTTCATTAGAGAGAAGAAGGTTACGCGGTGACCTAATTGAGGCGTATAAGATGATCAAAGGACTTGATAGGGTGGATAGTGAGAGCCTTTTTCCTCGGATGGTGATGACCAACACGAGGGGACATAACTTTAAATTAAGAGGTGGTAGTTATAGGACGGATGTCAGAGGCAGGTTCTTTACACAGAGGGTGGTGAGGATGTGGAATGCTCTGCCTGCAGCAGTTGTGGACTCGCCTACTTTGGGGGCATTCAAATGTTCGGTGGATAGGCATATGGATGATATTGGAATAGTTTAGGTTAGAAGGTCCACTGGCCGGCGCAACATCGAGGGCCGAAGAGCCTGTACTGCGCTGTAATGTTCTATGTTCTATGTTCTATGACATGCAACAAGTGACCCTTCCTCCAGAAACAGAATCTACTGTGATATATTAATGCTTGCCATCCACCTTATGTTCCCACAGCAAATGAAAATGTACAATGCCAGGGAAATGACACTGACTGGTGATGGTGTGCCTGACCTACAGCAGCTGACCAGCATGGAGATGCAGAGGGTGATCGACCATCCCGAATGGCACCGACAACCAGGTTGATGCCCAGCATGAAAGTGAGCAGAAGCACACCCTCAACCTAAATTCTCCTCTAATTTAAGTATGATGCTGAGTGGAATGTTTTGTTTCCCTCCTCCTAGTGTCTGTTCTTTTGTACAGCTCTGGACCCAGAGGAACTTGGCTTTTGGGGGTGTCGCCTCCGCTGCTCTGGAGCAAACTGTCCATGACCCCCTGGCTGAGGGCCTGGAGGGAGATACTGAGGAATCCTCCAAGGGCAACACCACTGAAACATCACCGGCATAAACCCCACAACCCAGCAACACAGAGACTATCACCATGGTGGGTACCTTTAGTGTGGAGGCTTCTGGGTCATGAACTGGTGAGCACATCACAGACACTGACGCAGATTAGGTGGAGGTGGGCACATCCGAGGACTCAAGCACACGGTGGTCTGCTGGAGGCCAGGATTCGGCTGTCCCTGCTGGGCCTCTGGGTTTGTTACTCCCAAGGGTGGTGGAGATGCATCAGGAAATCTGGGGAGCTGTGGAAGGGCTGTCAACAACCATGCTACGACTGCAAGATGTTTAGGAGAGTCAAACAGAGTGCTAATGTACGACCTGCGTGACACAGCTTGACACGGCGTGAGACTCAGTGGAAAGTCTGGTACAGGGGTCTGTCCTCATGGGTGACAAGGTCAAGGCCGTCCTGGAGAAAATGGGCCATGGGCGATTGTGTTTCCCACATCCAGGACACACAGATTTCGATGGCCATCATTATTGGGGGTATGTGGGAGACACTGCTGGCCATGGCTGGGACTCTTGCTGGAATTCTAGGGACACAGCAGGTGAACCTTATGGCTGTGAACCTTGACAACAGGCTCAGAAGGCTATTGCTGAAGAGCTTCAGGGACTGGCTCGCTCACAGAATGCTGTAGCGGGTGGCGGGGGGGGGTTCCGGATCTTGGCTGAATTTCAGAGGGCCAGGGCTGAGGGATCATACAGCCGGGTGATTCCAGAGCATCTGAAACTCAATCCATGTTATCAATGGATAAGTCCTAGGGGAATATCATTGATAGGGAAGGATAGTGAGAGCTAAAAGAGGTAGTGGGTCTCTGAGGGCTTGAGGGTGAAGGGTCTCAGATAACAGATGAAGGGTTGTTGGAGTGGTGATGGAAGTAATTTTGGGGGATTTTGTCCGTGGCTATAGTGCTGGAGTGTCGCTTTATGTGTATCTCCAATAGTGCGGTGATGATGACTCCTGACAGAACTTCATCCAGGGACCTGTGAGGAAAAGGAAGCCCCCCCCCACCCCCCGAAAAAGGTGTCACTCGTCAATGGGCCAAAATGTGAAGGCAGCAGGAGGGAGGCCACCAGGCATCTCCAGGAGCTGTCATCCTCCAGTCTCCACTAGCAGCACTTACCTCCTCACACCAGTTCAACGCTGCCATGCCAAGTTGCCACTCTTAAATACATGTTATGATTCACACCAAAGTTATATCATGCCAAAGAGGTGGGAGACTGGGCAGAGATTGCCGTGTGGAGGCCAATACTGGAACATGAAAATTTTATTAAACAATGGCCCCCTGATTCCCAGCGATACCATTTTTCTCCAGTTAGGAGATCTGCATGAGCCGAGAAAACTGGTGGGGACTCACGAAATGGTTGACACACATGTCCCAGCCAGACCTGCCAGAAAAATGGTGGGTCGGATGGGAGAGTCGCTGTCTAGGAGTCTCCCATTTAAGAGTGAACTAAGGGGAATTATTTTCACTTGGAAGGTGGTTAGTCTGTGGAATTCTCTCCCCGGCGAGCAGTGGAGGTTGAATTTGTTAGGATGGCACGGTGGTGCAGTGGTTTGCACTGCTGCTTCACAGCACCAGCGATCCAGGTTCAATTCCAGCCTCAGATCACTGTCTGTGTGGTATTTGCACTTTCTACCTGTGTCTGTGTGGGTTTCCTCTAGGTGCTCTGGTTTCCTTCCACAATCCAAAGATATGCAGGTTAGGTGGATTGGCATGCTAAATTGCCACTTAGTGTCAAGAGGACTAGATAGGTTAAATGCTGGGCTTATGTAGATGAGGCCTGGATGAGATTGTGGTTAGTGCAAACACAATAAGCCAAATGGCCTCCTTCTGAAATGTAGGGATTCAATGATTTTATGATTGTGGCAGGAAGACAACACTTGCAAGTGTTAGGTATAGCTTTTACTATTAATGGTGTGGCCAAGGCGACAGTCAGAATTAATACTGTGGGCAGTGTGTCTCCTACACCAGCCGTGGGTATGTCTGACATTTCAAGACCAATGCAAGGTATAGGGTTTGAAAGAGCATTGGATATGAAAGCAGGAAATAGGTTTGACAGTTCAAGAAATCTAGCTATGGCAATGTGGCCAGAGACTTCAATAAGCCACGATCAAATAAAAATTGTGTATAGGGTGCTGGCATCAGCAAAAGTGGGTAGATATCTCCCATCTGGAATCAGATCCTGTGGCAGGGGTGGGAACGTGGAGTGTTTCCTGCTGTGGAGACTGGTGGGAATACACACCTCCAGCCCTGGCCTCATTATTGGTGTAGTGGGGGTTTTGCATCATATTCCATGGCAGGGCAGGCCTGTTGGAGCATAGTCCGCTATCCTATTCAGGTGTCATGTTGAAAAGGTGCCCAGGATAACCGACCATTATTGAAGAAAGAAGGTGAATCTTCTGGAAATGAAAATGGGAGCACTCTGAGGCAAGAAGACGGACCGCCTGAAATAGATTTTCAGAAACACAGACTGGAAGATGGATCCCCTCCAGGATGCAAAATCTGGAAGGTCCACCTGCAGATGCTCCTTTCCCCCGCTGCTGTTGTGCTCCAAGATTGCTGCTGTGCTCCATCGTGATCTCTGCAGGCAGCCCTTAGCATTGTTCAGATAAATCCCCTCATCTGCATGTCACGTTGTTGTGACATGTTTTGCACTGGTGAGCTTTCCTGCTGGTGTTACAAACAACTGGACGGGGGTGGCTGGGCCTTTATCTGTATCCCATTGATGGGATGCAAATGAGTTTCATGCTAGTTTCTAGTGAGTTTTGTCATTTGCCATGGCAGGTGCTAGCGGACCATCCCACTGTAAACTCACACTATTGTTAATCCGATTTGTGGTCAGGAAAGTTGTTTATGAGATCTAGGTATCATCTGGGTGACAACTGATGTTTTCAGATGGTGCCTTAGACGGACAACATGTTGGTGAGATATATGAGGGACCAGAATTGGATCCTTGCTGGTACTAATCCCTAAATTTGCACTCCTTTATTGTGGAGTTCAAGAGACGTAGACAAAAGTCATAGGTAGAAGAAGGATTGGAATGAGGCACTCACTGAATGTTAAAATGGGTGGTGTGGGCTTGTAGGGCCAAAAGGCCTGTTTCCTGTGATATGTTGTTCTTTGTTCTTTGTTAGTGCTAACAGCACAGGAACAGGAATAGAAACCAATGCATGCTCTAGCTACAATTCAACAAGAATGGAAACAAGCAAGGACAGCCCACCTAGCTGGATGACAGTGGCGAGGCCTTGGTAGACTGTGTGGTCAAGCATATCAAATGTTGCAGAAGGATTGAGGAGGACAGATGATGAATAGTTTATGTTCTCCAAAGTCACATAGATTGTAATTTGATAGTTTCAGCAAATTAGAAGGGTCATAAATCTGATTGGAGGGATTTAAACAGATTTAAAAATGGGCATAGATCAGGAAAGTGACATGTTCAACATGAGAGAGGAACGGGAGGTTGGAGATGGGGACATGGTTTGTAAGAATGGTGTGGTCAATGTTTTTTTTAAGAGAAAGAATGAAAATGGCAGATGTAAAGAGAGTTTGAGCAATCGCTTAAGTGGAAGAACAGTTAACAATATTAGCAACATAAGGACCAGGAGGGGATCCCATGACACCTGGAATTAAACCTGGGTCCGTGGTGCAGTAAAACAGCAGTGCTAACCACTGTACCATCATGTTGCTTTACAAAATAGAAACCTGCAACCCACAGGAGGGAAGTTGGCTGGCCAGCAGCTTAGTAGGAATAGAGTCAATGGAGTAGGAGGTAGGTTGCATAGACAAGGTGAGAGGGAAAAAAGGGGAGATAAGAGAAAAATCAGAACATGATATGTTCAGGCTGGAAAGGGGACACATTGAGAGGATGCTTGCCCTCGTGGGAGATTCAATCGGGATCTAATTAACTCATATACATATTTAAAACAGATTAAAAGCAGATTTAAATGACTTACCTGCCTTCCTGCTGGTTTCCAGCATGGTCTCACTGGCGACTGTTCACTGGCTCTGGGGGATGTGCATGAGTTCCCAGCGCATATGCAAATCACTACTCAAGGCCGCAATGTGCATCTCCCACCGCAATCTGAAAAAAAGTTGCAGGCGCAGTGGGAGAATTGCGGCTGTACACTCAATAGAAGAATATGAAGAAAAAGATCTAAAGGTTCAGGATGTAATCTCTTGGGAGCCATGCATAGGTTAATAATGAAGTCATTAGAAGCCAATAATACTGCATATAGTTTTGAAATATCATTTTAGTCATTGATCATTGGCTAGAATGAGACTATGAGGAACAACTATTGCTAGATAAGATATTGGAATTATTTATACTGGGACAGAGTTGACAAAGAAAAGACTCAAAAGAAGGACTAATTTTCATATTTATGTGTATGTATATGTATATGTATATATATATATATGTATATATGTATTTATAAAATACTTCTATTTTATTTAGCACCTTTCACATGCTCAGGACTTCCCAAAGTACTTCACAAACAATACCATGTAGTCACTGTTGTTTTGTAGGCAGATTCAGCAGCCAATCTGCTCACAGAAAGCCTGACAACATTGAGAGAAATGGCTGGTTAATCTGCTTTTGGAGGTGTTGATTGAAGGATAAACAGTATGAACTCCCCTGCTGTTCTTCAAACAGCGCCATGAAATCTTTTACGTCCACTTGAACAAGCAGACTAGGTTTAGCAGCTCATCTGAAAGATAGAAAAACAAAATGTTCAACCTCCATGGAAAATGACTGAGCAAGCTTGTTTTTTGGAAGATTCATTAAACATCACATTTTTAGGCTTATTCCTATCTTGGAGAAGATAGTATCTTTGCATTTTACTGCATTTTGGAAATCAGGATCAAAATTTTGTTTTAAATTTTACATGATTGTAATGACTCTTCCATATGACTGCACAAAGAACTGAAACAAGACAGACCTCCTGGCATCAACCTAGGCACCAGAAAAGACAACAGCGATCCCAGCTCTGCTGACCTTGCAAAGTTCTCCTTATTAACATGTGGGAGATTGTGTCAAAATTAGTCAAGCAACTGCCTGACACAATCATATGGACAGAATCATACCTTACGAATAATGTCCCAGATATCACCCTCCCTGTGTGCGTTCTATCACATCTGCCAGACAGACCCAGCAGAGGTGACAGGCAGCACAGTGGTATACAGTCAGGAGGGAGTTGCTCTGTGAGTCTTCAACATCGACTCTGGATCCTATGAGGACTTATGGCTTTAGGTCAAATATAGGCAAGGAAACCTTCTGATTACAATGTACCAGGGTTCGCTCAATGTAAAAATTGAGCTTATCATCACAAGGACTGTGCGCATCACTCCTACAGATACTGTCATTGACAGATGCATCTGGGGTAAGATGAGGTCAAGTATGCTTTTTCCTCTGTTGGCTCCCCCAGCATTTGCCATTGTGTGGAACTAAATGGGCTTCACTTTGAACGGATCTAATCACTCAAGACTGGATATCTATGAGACACTGTGGGCCATCAGCAGCAGCGGAATTTTTTGGAAATACTATCTGTAACCTCGTGACCTGACATTTCCCCCACTCTACTATTACGACCCGGTCCGGGATCATTCCTTGTTCAGTGAAGAATGTTCAATGAATACATGGAATGAGCAACAACACCAGACATACCAAAAAATGAGGTGTCAACCTAATGAAGCTACTTGTGTGTCAGACAGCATAAGCAACAAGGAACAAACGGAGCTAAATGATTCCACAATCAACAGATTGGATCTATGCTCCACAGTCCTCATCCAGCTATCTATAGTGGTGGGCAATCAAACAATTCACTGGAGGAGGAGCTTCCACAAATATCTCCAGCCTTTATGATGGAGCAGCTCAGCACGTCAGTGCAAAAGATAACATAGAACATAACGGCACAGTACAGGCCCTTTGGCCCTTGATGTTGTGCCGACATATGAAGCCAATCTGAAGTCCATCTAACCTACACTATTCCAATATCATCCATATGTTTATCCAATAACCATTTGAATGCCCTTAATGTTGGTGAATCCACTACTGTTGCAGGCAGGGCATTCCATGCTCTTACTACTCTGAGTAAAGAACCTGGTTGAAGCATTCACAACAATCTTCAGGCAGAAGTAGATGATCCATTCTGGCCTCCTCCAGAAGTCTCCAGCATCATAGACGTCAGTTCGATTCACTTCACATGAAATCAAGAAATACCTGAATGAACTGGATGCTTCAAAGGCTATGGATCTTGACAATATTCCTGCAATAGCCCTGAAGACTTGTGTTCCAGAAATTGCCATGCCCTTAGCAAAGTTGTTTCAGTACAATGAAATATTGGCTTCTACCTGGCAATTTGTCTTTCACATAAAAAGCAGGACAAATCCAACCTGGCCAATAATCACCCTATCAGTCAACTCTTCATCATGAGGAAAGTAATGGAACAGGTCTTCAACAGCACTAACAGAAGGAACTGACCCTGCAATAAGCTACTCAGTGATGCCCAGTTTGGATTCTGCCAGGTTCACTTAATACCTGATCTCATTACCATCTTAGTTCAAACATGGAGCTAAATGCCAGAGGAGAGGAGAGAGTGACTGCCTTTGACATCAAGGCAGCATTTAACTGAGTGTGGCATCAAGGAGCCCAAACAAAACTGGAGTCAATGGGAATCAGGGAGAAAACAATTTGCTGGTTGGAGTCATACTGGGTATAAATAAAGATGGTTGTACTGGTTGATGGTCAATAATCTCGGTGCCAACCTGTGGCAGCCTCTTGGTGGGTTGAGGATGCATTTTCCTGTGGTGGTGGCCAGGAATGGACGGAGAAGCTGGGAATGCTGGTGATGGCCACTGAGGGTGGGGGGATGGTGGAGGGGGAGGGGGTGGTGGCATGGTTGGTGGCGTAGGTCAGTGGCGGAGGTCAGTACTGGTTCAGACTGGTGAGAGGGAAGGGTAGGAGGGGCCAATGATCAGGTGGAGGATGGAGAGTGGCATAAGGAAGTGCTGACTCCATTCAGGTGGGGAGGTAAGTCCTGAGACCTTCATGGTGGGTTGGGGGGGTGAGGGCGAGGTTTATTCAGGTTCTGATCAGAGTGTACTTTAAAGATCGCATCATGATCTCTGTGTGGCTGGATTTTGCTGGCGTGGTGAGGCTCTGCTCCCCACTGTATGACACCATGAAACAAAGCTCCTTAATTGGCAGAGTGTCATACTTACTGGGGAGAAAACTGACCAGTTTCCCTGAAGAGAATCACATTGGTTCTCCCACAGGAAATGACACTGCCGTTTTTTGGTAAGATTGAGCCCTATTCTTTGTAGCTATTTTACACTTGAATAAAATGCATGCCAATTTCTGCCCCAGTGTCATGAAGAAAGGGAGAAAGTTGGGGAAAATATATCTGGACATGTATTTATATTCGATGCAGGTAATATATAAACATGAGAGAAGAGTAATAGCGCCAGGATAAATAGTGTTGAAGCCAGTAACAATTGCAAGATTCCGATAAGTTGTCTCATCACAAATCTTAATTCTAATTTACTTCTGGAATGCATCTACACGCGTTCAAATTTTCACCTGAACTTGAACTGAGTTTAATTGAATTTTGGAATATATGATTCAAAAATATTTTAACAGCAGCAAGGATCCATTTTCAGTTTCAATGTGACTTGTGTTTGCAGTTATAAAAATACTTAACAGTAGCTTGAGATCTCTCCTCTGCCCAATGATCTCAGTTCCTCAGCCTTAAGGTGGAAATTCTGACAGCCCATTATAAATATTGGTGTTAAGGTAGAAGTTTTATAGTCTTTTCTGAATATTCTACTTAATATTCATCAAACTTATCACAATAATTAAATGCTGAAATTGTGACCTCAAAGTCAAAATCGTATGAATAAAGAAACAGCTCCATTCCAAAAACCCACACAAGCTGGCTAAAAAGATATGGGGCCATATTTGATTGCCATGAAATCATCCTCATATTTAGACATTGTGTCAAGGGAAAATGAGCCAAGTGCATGCATGAATAAAAATGTCATTTAAGGCAGAGGAAGGGAGAATCTTAATATGTGGTCATGCAAATGAGACATGTGCTCATTGAAGCAGAGATTTGCAGAACCAACAGAAGGATGCAGTCTTGCTATCAATTCCAAGCTTATGTTGGGAAGAGTGGGGAGAGGAAGAATTGGGGAGGGGAAGAAATGAGGGTAAGCAGGCAAGGGTTGAACTGATTCAAACAAACCTCGCTAACTTTATTTTGAAAAACCACCAGCTGCAATTATATTTTTTCCATGTTATTTTGAAGAAAAATACAAATTCTATCATGATACCAGTTTAATGATGATAGAAAGTGAGGTAGCCCTTTGAAAAACATATTCATCCACTAAGTTATACTCCGATTCCCAATTACAATTGGGCTTTGAAATATACAAGTTACATTAATATATATGTCATGCAAAATTTCAATGTGTAGCAACAGTTTTCTTGGGTGCTACAAGTTGCTTCAGAGGACTAAAATGGTGGTTTGCAACACATATGCAAAATGATAATGCAAATCACATAGTGCACCATATTGGTAAGGCCATTGGTGTGTGAGCAGTGAGTACCCATCAGAGATTTGTAGAGTGCGCAGATCATAGGGTGGCATGGTGCTACAGTGGTTAGCACTGCTGCCTCAAATTGCAGGGTTCAATTCCGACCTCGGGTGGCTGAGTAGATTTTGCAATTTCTTTCCATGTCTGTATGGGCTTCCTCCAACGCTCCAAAGCTGTGTGGATTAGGTTGATTGGTCATGCTAAATTGTCCCTTAATTTTGGGGGATTAGCAGGGTAAATACATGGGGTTAAGTCTGAGTGGGATTATTGTTGGTGTAGGCTTGATGGGCTGAGGGCCTCCTTTTGCGCTGTAGAGAATATATGATCATAAGATAAATAAACATGGTTGTAACTACTTTCATGTTAGTTGCTGATTCAATGGCACTCGCTACTGTTATGATTGCACAAATCTTTGATGGTTTCTGGAGTCATTTGAAGTTACCAAAGTGTGCAGGAGCAGAAGAATTGGTGCTGACTTGAAGACTTCTCCCCAAACCAGAAGTACATAAGGATAGTTGTTTCAATTCTTCTTGGACTATGGCAAGGCAGGGAGAATGAGCAAAATGCATATACAACAAGGCAAGCTGCTAGGACAGTGTGATGATGCACTTTCACACACTTCATTCGAATCACAAAAGGCATTTATTAATCAGAGAAATTGCACAGCAGACAGCAACCAGCATAGCTGCACCATGCATTGCAGACTTCTCCATAGGTCACAGTGCCACTGATTGGAAACACACCATCTTGCGGATATGGCTTGTCAATTCTGAAATGTACCACAGCGAAAAGGATTCCGATCCCTCAATGGCCAATTAATCTGCAACTATAGGCAGAGAGAATCCTGCAGATCAATGCTGCAATGTTCAGACAATAGTCACAATGCCTTCAATCAGGCACTTTACATGGTCACCTATATTTCAGTGATTGCGAGCGACAATTACTATCCCTTGATGATATGACTGAAAACTCTTGGTGTGCAACTCATGCAATCGTGTGCAGCATTCGTATAATTGAATTCCTGTTACCAAGCTAAACATGAAAGAGCAGATCATTGGCATGCTGAAACATGGCCATGATTCTCCCATCTGTGCCCACCACTTTTCTGGTGGGTGTAGCCAGGAGACACATGTCTGTGACCTTGAATGGGGATTTGTGCATGTGCACAGGGAATACATACGCATCTCCCAGAGCCGGTGAGCAGACCATGATGGAAACCGGTGGGGAGGCTGGTAAGTAATTTAAATCTTTTTTAAATCTGTTTTAAATATTTATTTTCTTAATTATCAGGACCTGAATCTCCACCTTGACAGGAATGGAAATTCAGACTAGCTCCCCATGTTTAGGGAACTAACGGGAGATCCCACCGGAGTGAAGGGGGAAGCAATCACGGCCCCCAGGAGGTCGAGCTGTGAGGGGTGGTGTCTCTGGGCATAGGCACCTTGGCAGTGCCCATTGGGCAAAGTGCCCATACCCAGGAGTATCTTGGCACTTCTCATCAGGCATCAGGCAATGCCAAGGAGGTGGGGCCTATTGTGAGCGAGGCCTAGGTGCGTTTGATGAAGGTGGGGGATCCCGCTGCCACTCTACATTGTGATTGGTCTAGGATGGAGAGAAGCCAGTGATTGGGCGGGGTGGGGGAGTGGGTGGTCTGTCTCTGGGGAGATCTGACCTTGGAGTGGGTCAGCGGGGGTCTGGGGCAAGTCTGCTAGGGTGAGGGAGATGGGGAGGATCCCCACTGCTGGGGGGTAGGGCTTGGGCTTCAGGCGCTCCAGGACAAGGTGGGATCAGGGTTGGCCCGGGAATTAGGTAGGCCATGAGGGAAGCTGGAGGGGCAGCGCTGTGGGAGTCTGAAGCTGGCTACTGAGTGAACTGGCCAGCAAGTGGGTGGTTGACAGTTTGGGGCCACTGCGCATGTGCAAAACTCCAGACAAATGCCAGCATGAATAGGTCCCACCTCCCTGGGTTTTTAATGAGATTCATGACTGGGATCTCTGCAGTGCACTGGGTGCAGAGATTAGGTGAGAAGCTGAACTGTCAGAATTGTCATGATCTAGAACAGTTTTCCTGCCAATTCAGCATTTTTGGGAGAATTTCCCCCATTGTTTTTGTTCCCTGGAGCACACTGGATGGTCTGTGCAGTACTAGGTAGAGCAAGTGTCTAAAATCATGGCACAACCTTACCAGCATGGGACACAATAAATGTACTAGGAAACTAAACAGCAGAAGGAGACGGAGGAGAAGAACAAAGAAGAGAAGAAAGAAGGAATGAACTTAGAGAACTGTGACCAGACAACTGGTCTAACTACAATAACAATTCCCTGCTCATTGACAGTCCCACATCTTATCTTCCCTCCATCATTAACCACAATTTGTTTACTTGACCACAGCAAAAATAAAGCCATAACAAAATAACAAACTTATTGATCAAGCCATATAATACTGCACACAAACTTCCAGAAGAGATCTGACAACACCAATTTTAAATCCAACCGATTTATTTGATAGTAAACTTGCTAGCTTTCGGCCTTTGTAGCCTTCGTCAGGCAATGAGGCCCATCGAATCCACTTTGTCTTTCAATCATGGCTGATACTTTTCTCACTCCCATTCTCCTGCTTTTTTCCTCATAACTCCTGATCCCCTTATTAATCAAGAACCTACCTATCTCTGTCTTAAAGACACACAGTGACCCGGCCTCCACAGCCTTTTATGTCAAAAAGTTCCACAGATTCACCACTTCCTGGCTGAAGAAACTCCTCCTCATTCTGTTTTAAAGAATTGTCCCTTTAGCCCGAGGTTGTGCCCTAGTTTTTCTTACTAGTGGAAACATCCTCTCCATTGCCCACTCTATCTAGTCCTTGCCGTACCCTGTAACTTTCAATAAGATACTCCGTCATCCTTCTAAACACCAATGAGTACAGACCCAGAATCCTCAACTGTTATTCATACAACAAAATCTTCATTCCAGGGATAATTCTTGTGAACCTTCTCTGGACTCTTTCCAAGGCCAGCACATCCTTCCTTCGATATGTGACCCAAAACTGCTCACAATACTCCAAATGGAGTCTGACCAGAGCCTTATACTGTCTCAGAAGTACAGCCCTGCTCTTGTATTCCAACCCTCTCAACATAAATGCTAATATTCCATTTGCCTTCCTAACTGCCAGCTGAACCTGCATATTAACCTTAAGAAAATCTTGAACAAGGACTTCCAAATCCCTTTGTGTTTCTGATTTCCTAAGCATTTCCCCATTTAGAAAATAGTATATGCCTCATTCCTTCTTCCAAAGTGCATAACCCTCACACTTTTTCATATTGTATTCCATTTGTCACTTTTTTGCCCATTCTCCTAACCTATCCAACTCCTTCTGCAGCTCCCCACTCCCCCTGCTTCCTCAATACTACCTGTCCTTCTACATATCTTTGTATCATCTGCAAACTTAGCAACAGAGCTTTCAGTTCTTCTTCCAAATTGTTAATGAGTATTGTGAACAGTTGCGATACCAGCACCGATCCCTGAGGCACATTGCCAGTTACCAGCTGCCATCCTGAAAAAGACCCCATTATCCACACTCTCTGCCTTTTGCCAGTCAGCCAATCCTTTATCCATGCCAGGATCTTACCCTTAATAACATGGGCTCTTAAATTACTTAACAGTGTCCTGTGCGGCACCTTGTCAAAGGCCTTCTGGAAATCTAAATAAATCACATCTACTGCTTCTCTTTCATCTAACGTCCCCATTTCCTCGTCAAAGAATTCTAACAGATTTGGCAGACATGACCTCCCTTTGATGAAGCTGTGCTGAGTCAGTCCTATTTTATTGTGCACTTCCAACTAAAATCTTATCCTCAGTGAAGGAGATGGTATTAGAGGATGACACTGAGCAGTTCTGGGCCTACAAAGCCTGGCTTCGGACAGCACCATCTTATCATAGGCAGCAGTACTTTAGACTGGCTAATGGGCAGTCAACAGTAAGAACCATGATGTAGTTGCTTTGGTGTCATCCTGAAGACTGCTGCCTATCCTCCAGGATGACACCGCAGCAATTCTAGTGATTTCTAGCAGACTGGTTGCTGGATCACTGGAACACCACTTTGAGTCACTTTGAATAGTGATATCCTGCTCAGTCTGAGCTTCCTTTGCAGCATGCAGATATTTTCTTGCTTCTGTTGTGCAAGTTGTGCCTTTGTTGAATTGTTGGTAGTTAAGGTAATGTTGCCATGGTCCCAGCTAACCATGGGTTATGATTGATAATGATTTAACCTGAGGACCACCATACTTCAGGTAGGGGGCAAGGATGAGAAGATGGGACCTTCATGAATATCCAGAGATGATGAGGAATTGAAGCCGTGCTATTGCGTCACTCTGTATCACTAACCAGCTGACCTGGTAAATGTTAACTCCAGAATAAAGCATTCAGCGATGCTATCGGCACTGAATGTGATAGGGAAATGGGTGCATTCTCTCTTGTTGATGGTCATTTGTCTGGCATTTGTGTACCATGAATTTCATTTGCCACTTGTCAGTCCAATGAACGTTGGCTAGGCCTTGCTGCATATGGACATTGGCTGCTTCAGTATCTGAGGAGTTGCAAATATGATACTGAACATTTTGCAATCATCAATAAATATCACTTTATGACTTTATGGTAGAAGAATGGTCATTGATGAAGCTCAAGATGAATGGGCCTAGGATCTGAGTAACACATGCAAAAATGTACTGGGATGGAAATGATTTACTTCTAACCAACACAACCTTTGTGCTGGTTATGACTCTAACCAATGCAAAGATTTTTCCCTGATTTGCACTGACTCTAGTTTTGCTCGGGTTCTTTAATTCCACACTCGATCACATGCTGCCTTCATGTTCCCTTCACCTCACCTCCTGATTTTAGTTCTTTTGTCCATGTTTGCTGTAATGAGGACTGGAGGCAAGTACCTTAAGCTGAACCCAAACACAATGTAATTGAGCAGGTTATTGCTGAGTAAGTGTTCCTTGATAGCACTGTTGGTGGCTATTTCCATCACTTTACTGATGATTGCGAGTAGACTTATGGGCAGTAATTTGGTTGAGTTAGGATCCAAATATCCAATCCAAAGATGTGCAGGTTAGATTGATTGGACATGCTAAATTGCCCCTTAGTATCCTCAGATATTGTATGTTAGAGGGATTAGCAAGATAAATATGTGAGGTTTCGAGGGTAGGGCCTTAGTGGGATTATTGTCGGTGCAGATTTGATGGATCAAATGGCCTCCTTCTGCACTGTGAAGATTCCATGATGCTATGATTGAACATGGGCTGAAGCAGATCAAGAAGGTAGCTCACCACCATCTTCTCAAGGGCAATTAGAGATGGGCAATAAATGCTGGCCTAGCCAGGGATACCCACATCCCATGATTGGGGCAGCACAGTAACACAGTGGTTAGCACAGCTCCTCACAGCTGTAGGGACCTGGGTTCAAACCCTGATTCGAGTCACTGTCTGTGTGGAGTTTGTACATTCTCCCTGTGTCTGTGTGGGTTTCCTCCGGGTGCTCTGGTTTCTTCCCACAGTCCAAAGATGTGCAGGCTAGTTGGCCATTCTAAATTGCCCTTTAGTGTCCTGGGGTGCAAAGGTTAGACAGTTTAGTGGGTAAATATGTAGGGATATAGGGATAGGGCCTGAGTGGGATTGTGGTTGTGCAGACCCAATGGGTCAAATGGTCTCTTTCTGTGCTATAGGATTCTATGATCCTATCTATGATTCTATGACTGAATGAAGAATAACCTTAACCAAGACACCAGGTACAGCATCAGAAAATCCTGTAGCTGACAAGGTCCCATGGTGTATCTTTCTTCTGTATTTTTCAGGTAAGAATTAGTTGTTGAATGACTTGCAACATCTTTTCCAGTCATAATGATTCTTCCCTTTACGAGGATTGGGCACTGTCCAATTTCTCAAAATTTGTAAATCACACATTGAATGTCAACTGGTTTATTTTCTGGAGGAAATCATTTGAGTCAAATTGAATTGTGTGTGTGCTCAACAGCTACAAGTTGGCCTAAAATTCAATGGAAAACACCAGCTTGTCAGACACAAGATCATTATATAATTTTATCTGTCACTGAAACAAAGAACAAAGAACAAAACGGCATGGGAAACAGGCCCTTCGGCCCAACAAGCCCGCACCTCTATCCCAATGTTCCCACCTCTACCCGTGATCCCTGTCCATGTTTATAAATCTATGGATTAAGAACCAAATTTGAGACAATTTAAGGAGAATTTGTTTTGCCAATTAGCCTAAGAGCACATCTTTGGGATGTGGGAGGAAACCGGAGCATCCAGAGAAAACCCATGCAAGCACGGGGAGAATGCGCAAACTCCCACAGACACAGGCCCAAATCCATGTATCTGCACAGCACAGCGATAGTCACTGAGCTGTCGTGTTGCCCATCAAATGGTCCAGTTCAAGCGTACACTAACGACGTGAAGCACTAGGATACTCTCAAAAAAAATCCAAGAGCAGCCCTCTCACGACCCATCGCGTGTATGCCCCTTGTTAGACAACAAGGTGGACCAAAGCACCTGTAGGATAAAAACAAGTACATCAATATCATCATCTATTTACACACTTCCAGGGACTCCCAAGGCTCATGATCCCTATTTTAAATCAGTTTTCTATACCCCTCCATTCCCATTCTGTTCATGTGCCCATCTAAGTATTTCTCAAATAACTCCAGAGTACCTGCCTCCACCACTTTACTTGGCAGCGCATTCCATACCCCCACCACCCTCTGTGTGAAAAAACTCCCTCTAGCATCCAAATTATACCTTACTCCCTCACCCTAAGCCCGTGACCCCTCGTGCTATTTGAGTCCATCCTAGGAAAAAGCTTAACCCTGTTTACTCTATCAATCCCCTTCAAAATCTTGTACACCTCTATCAGATCTCCTCTAAGTCCACGTCTTTCTAAGGAAAACAGTCCCAATTTGCCTAACCTCTCCTCGTAACTCAGACCTTCCATACCAGACAGCATCCTGGTAAACCTCCTCTGCACTCTCTCCAGAGTCTCCACGTCCTTCCGGTAGTAAGGCGACCAGAACTGGACGCAGTATTCCAAATGAGGTCTAACCAACGTTTTTTACAACTGCAACATTAAAGGCGAGGTCTTGTATTCTATACCCCTTCCTATAAAGGCTAGCATACCATATGCTTTCTATGGCCTGACATTGGGTAGGTTTTGGGTCTCCCTGTATCAATATAAAGATCAATCTCTGCAGGCTGTTCACATTAGAAAGTTAGTGCAAACCTATTCTAGGATATGTGCCGAACAGTGTTCTGAAAAGAAAACCTTCTCTTTTCTCTGGATGGTGGTTGAGATGCATTCTAGTAACTCAATTATTGCAACAGTTTCAATCAGCACAAACCAGAGACTGAACTTGGGGCAGTTCCAGTCTGTATGACATAGTACAATATTAGAATCATGTTAAGTAAGGCCCTGTCTGCCTTTGAGATGAAGTTTCCATGACACCCTGTAAAAGATGAACAGGTTAATTCTCCCTTGAGTTTCATCTAATATTCATTCTACAGCGTCAATAAATACAAGTATTCATTATCTGTCAATAAAAACAGAATATTTTCTTCTTACTGTTTGTGAGAGATTTCTGTGTATAAATTGTCTGCCACATTTCCACATTAAAACAGTGACCACACTTCAAAAGTACACGATCAGCTGTAAAGTGCTTTTCCAATGTCCTAAGATCATAAAAGTTGCTATATAAATGCAAATATTTTCCTTATTTTATTTTACTTGCCACCGACATTTACATTCTAGTCCGATAAAACTCATGGTGGAGTAAGAGTAATGTAATTGAATCCCAACATGTAAACATTGAGGAGGCATTTGTATGCATGTGCTGGGTGCTTCCCTCTGATCACAGCTATCAGGGTTAAGATGGCAGAAGGTGTAAACATGCAAGGAGCAACATGGGAAGCTCCCAAACATCATTTAAGGTTCCAGCTGCCACATAGCATGGCAAGGGCAGGGTTAACATTTATCATCTGGTTTTCAGTTATTAAAATAACTGGGTGATCTCCCTGAAACTAGATTGTTTGATTCAAACTGAAGAGCTTGCTAACCAATTAAAACCCATTCAGGGGAGCTCTGCCAATGCACATTAAGCTCACTGCAACCTTACACATGATTCCAGGATTCCATCAATTGCAGAACTTAGGTTTGCAAACACATCAAGAGAGAAAGAAAATTTGTTCTTTGAAATTTAACATTGGTTATAAAATGCATTGCGCTACATATCTTCTTTCTATTATAATCATAGAGCCAAATCAATGACAGTTGTGAAGTACTGAAGTTTCATAAATCTTGCCAGTGCAACTGTATCACTGCATTACTGGATGTCCTATGAAAAATTATGCTTGTGAAAATTTATAGGCTTGAGAATTTATGTATCTGTGATGTGGTACAATCCAAAGCACCTGTTATACATTATACATTATACAATATACATTATATTCCTAGTGATTTATTTTTTGAACCTTCTCTTTTCTTGAAGGCAATGACTCAAGCTGGGTGTAGGATGTGATTATTATTCATGCTTCAACCAATTCATTCAATGCTGACAGGATACTCACCCAGAAGGATGTGGATGGTTTGGAGAGGGTACAGGAAAGATTTACCAGGATGTTGCCTGGTATAGAGGACATTAGCTATGAGGAAAGGTTGGAGAAACTTGGTTTGTTCTCACTGGAGCAACGGGAGACCTGATCAAAGTCTACAAGATTATGAGATGAATGCACAGAATGGATAGTCAGAAACTTTTTCCCAGAGTGGAATTGTCAATTACTAAGAGGCACAGGTTTAAACTGCAAGGGGCAAAGTTTAAAGGAGATGTACGAGGTAGATTTTTTACACAGAGCATGGTGGTGGTCTGGAATTTGTTGCTGGGGGAGATAGTGGAAGTGGATTCATGAGTGACTTTTAAGGGGCTTCTTGACAATTGCATGAGTAGGATGGGAATAGAGGAATATAATCTCTGCAAAGGTAGGGGATTTTAGTTCAGTCGGGCAGCATGGTCGGTGCAGGCATGGAGGGCCAAAGGGCCTGTTCCTGTGCGGTAATTTTCTTTGTTCTCTTTGTTCTCATGTAGGCATCACAGTAAGATCTGATGCAGCCACACATTCCAATAGGAGCCATTGCAACTAAAAGCAAGATGGCTGTTAAGTGTTTTTTACACCTTAGCTCAGGGGTATTGATGTCAATTGTGGTATTCCTACAGTCAATTTGGCTGTCAATTTGGCTGTCATCAAATAACATTATGGAACAAAAACTGAGGGTTAGGTGTTGTTTGCTTAGGATGGGCAGGGGGAGGTGGGAAGTAGCAGTGAGACCATCTGTTCCTCTGACTTTGCCATTACCTCAAACTATTTCTGAGAGTTTGAAATGATTGGGTAAGCAGCGCAATCTCTTAGCAGTGATTCCCATGAGGATTGGAAATGAGAAAGAGGCAGTGCCCCAGTGGGAGCATTGTTGCATCACATGAAGAGATGGTGAGAGCCAAAATTGAAAAGGCAAAAGAGACCCAAGCTGACAAAGAGAAAGATGTGGAACTCCAAGGAGCACAGCAGGGACAGGAATAGGAATACAGTGTCAAGTAGGTTACTGAACACATATTTAATTACTATAAACCGCACAGCAATATTTGATACACTTCCCAGCCAGTAAATGCTGACATGCATAAATAGGAAAGATTGCATTATATTCATGCACATGTGGCAATGAACCACAAAGACAGAATAATGAAAATAAATGCACAGCAGCTAAAATGCCTTAATTTTATGACAGTGCACCATATTATTATCATTCAATGGAGGTGGGAGAATGAGCTGTGGTTTCTAAATGACTAAAGTTTTGCACAGTTTCCTAAGTAGTGAAAGCTAACTATTCAACCTGGTTTTGGCACTAATAATTACTGCCATAAGCAAGCCTTTTAACTGTAACTTTTCTTGACCACTACCTAAGAATGGAAGAACTGAATAGAAAAAGAGAAAACCAGTTACTTTATGTGATGCAACAATGCTCCCTTTACAATTTATATCAATGACCTAAATGAGGGGAATGACGCAATGGCAGTTAAATTTGCAGATGATGCAATGATAGGTAGAAAAATATATTGTAAAGGAGACATAAGGGCTGGCAAATAATCTGTAGCAGTTTCATGGTGGTGCGACTATGAAACAGGAAACCCTGGTGACAACGGCAAGGCCAGAGTATCCTGCTGCCAGTCAATAGCGGGCCACCTCCACAAAACACATAGCGGGATGCACGGAAAATCCAGCCCAAGGAGTTTGCGGATGGATATAGATAGGTTGAGTGAGTAGGGAAAGTGTTGGCAGCTGGAGTATGAAGTGGGAAAAGGTGAAGCTGTCTATTTTGACAAAAAGAATAAAGAAACAGTATTGTTTACAATGGAGAGTAGCTGCAGGATTCCAAGGTGTGGAGGGATCGAGCTGTTGTCATGCATGAGTTGTGAAAATTTAGTATGAAAGGACAGCATGCAGACAGGAATGTGAATGGAATGCTATGACTTATTTTAAGAGGAACTGAACATAGAAATCAGGATGTTATGTTTCAGTTTCAGAGTGCACTGGTGAGACCGCATCTCGAATACTATGTGCAGTTTTAAATAACTCTCCTTACATAAGGAAGGTTGCAGCTGCATTGGAGACAGTTCACAGAAGGTTTACTAAATTAATGCCTGCAGGTTGTCTTACAAGAATAGGATAAACGGGCTGGTCTTTCTCACTGGAGTTTAGAAAAGGACTTGTTTAGTCTTGATAAGGTGGAAGTGGAAATGCTGTTTCCCCTTGTGGTTGAGTCCAGAACTAGATGGGGGAGGCAATATTGTAAAATTAGTGGTCAACTTTATAGGGCAGAAATGAGATTTTTTTTCTCTCAGAGTGTTGTACAACTTTGGAACTCTCTGCCTCAGAAGGTAGTGGAGTCAGGGTCATTGAATATCTTTAAGGCACAGGTAGATAGGTTTTGTTAGGCAAGAGAATCAAAGCTTATTGTGGTAGATGAGAATGTGGAACTTGAAACAGGTCAGTCATGATCTTATTGAATGGTAAAGCAAGCTCGAGGAGCTGAATGGTCTACTCTTGCTCCCATTTCATATATTCATATGATTGTATGCCCAACCTGCTTTACAAGATGAAAGAAGATCAAAGCTGAGAACTAAGTAATTAGGAGAATGTGACTTTTTGCAAGGACATAAAGGGAAGTATGGTGGGGGACCTTCATTAGTACTAGATAAAATAAATATGATAGCAAATAATTATCTTGGGTTGGAAGATGTAGAATCAATATGAGCGGAAAAAAAATAACAAGCAGAAGAAAACATTGATGGGAGATGTCTATAGGTCTCCTAACAGTAACTATAGCGTAGGATAGAGAATAAACCAGAAGATAATGAGTGCATGTAAAAAAAAAGTACCTTAATCATGGGTGACCTTAATATTCATGTGGATTGAGAAAATCAAATTGCCAGAGGTAGCCATGAGAAAGAATTCATAGAGTGTAATCTGGGCAATTTCCTAGAAAAATGTGTTATGGATCCAACCAGAGATCATGATACTTTGATCTGGTAATATGGAATAAGGCAGGTTCAGTAAACCATCCCAGAGTAAAAGATCCCCTACGAAACAATAACCATACAATAGTAGCCATGATGCGGAGATACTGGCGTTGGACTAGGGTGAGCACAGTAAGAAATTTCACAATAATAGATTTAAGTCCAACAGGTTTATTTGGAATTATGAGGTTTTGGAGTGCTGCTCCTTCATCAGGTGAGTCACCTGAAAAAGGCACTGAAATTGCACACCCGAGTCTTGCTCAAATTTCACACTTAGGGTAGATCAGACACGTGCAGCAAAGCACACCACCAGCAATCAATGAAATAACGGGACATGGAGAAATAAGTTATCTCCTTTTTAACAGCAGGCTTTTAATGCTATTGTAAGGAGAACAGGATTTTTATTCACTAGAGAAAGAACTCTAATGCAGGTGGATATTTACACATTACTAGCCAGAGAGGGGTGTGAGTGGGGATGGGATGTGAGGCAGAAGTGGGGATTACAGGAGTGGTGGTTGCAGTAGGTGGGACTAAGATTTGGAGAGGAACTGAACTAGGGGTCAGAGTGGGAGAGAGTGTTGGGGTGAGTGTGCTGTAGGGTGACCTATGCGAGATTGGGTCTGGGTGCTTAGGCAGTTACTCAGTTGTTTGAAATAAAGTTTCCTTCTAACTCAGAGTAACTAATGGGGATAGCTGAGGGAACCATCTGATGTTAGCGATTTAAATCACTTCTGTCAGTTGGTTCCCAGTCCAGCGCAAATGTCTAGAGGAACAAAGAACAAAGAACAAAGAACAAAACAGCATGGGAAACAGGCCCTTCGGCCCAACGAGCCCACGCCGCCACCCCGATGTTCCCATCTGTACCCGCGATCCCTGTCCATGTTTATAGATCTATGGATTAAAAACCAAATTTGAGGCAATTTAAGGAGAATTTGTTTTGCCAATTAACCTAAGAGCACATCTTTGGGATGTGGGAGGAAACCGGAGCTCCCGGAGAAAACCCACGCAAGCACGGGGAGAATGCGCAAACTCCCACAGACACAGGGCCAAATCCATGTATCTGCACAGCACAGCGATAGTCACTGAGCTGTCATGTTGCCCACTTCTGACAATTGCCAAGTAAACCCTGATGTGGGACCATCCAAGAGGGATTCCCCAGCACATCACTGGAGAACTAGGAAGTCATGGCCCAATATTCCTGGTGTGGTCTCACCAAGACCCTGTACAACAGTAGTACAATCTCCTTGCACCTGTACTCAAGTCCTCTTGCAATGAAGGCCAACATACCATTTACCTTCTAAACTGCTTGCTGTACCTGCATATTTGAACTGGACTTTAGGAAGAAATTAACCATTAAAATTCTTCAGTCACTAAACTCCCAACTTAAGCACTCTAAACAGTAGTCCAGTGCAGATAAAGGCAGTAACGTAAGATGGCCTTCTTTTATACTGTCTGAACCTAGCACTGAAAATCTGTTTAAGCTAGTTATCTAATTAACTGCTACTGCAAGCAGAGCTTGTATAACTCTTGCAAAGCTGAACAAAGGCCAGCTTTCTAATTCACCAACATCAGCATTTGTCTGTCTCTGTTCCCACCTTGGGTCTTATTGTATTGGAGCAGATAATCACAACTCCAACCCATCTTTGTCTGTGAAAATTTCAGGTGAATGGTCTGGTTCCCAAAGATCGGGAAATGGCCCAACTCGCATTTCTTGACTCAAAGGGAAAATCCAGCTGGCAGCACCCAGTTTTGGTGATGGGACAGATGAGTTTGTGCTCCACAACTTTGCACTGGCAGAGCAAAATCCTTGAAATTTCAGGGTCCTATTTTTCAATCCTAGTCAAGCTACATCGAAGCCACCAAAGGAAAAAGCTGGCGTTTCTGCATAACTTTGAGTCATCTATGAGGCACTGGGCCCAGGAATTTAGGTTTCACAAAGCTTGCTTGCAAATAATTTAGCTGTTACACATCAGCTGTTCTTGAAATCATTTAATCTGAACAGCCAGTACAGTTTGGGGGCATCTATGGTGAAGTACATCACCTCTAGCTATAGAATGTAGCACGCCTACTTGACACCTATAGGTCAAATGGAGAGCATAGACACCGCAGAGCCCTCAGGATCTGAGTTAAACTAGCAAGATTCTGACACTGTTCAGCTCTTGAGTAAATGCATATGATACTTGTGTTGTTACTCAACACCTTGTATTACTGATAGAGAAATATCTTTCCAATGCTGCAAGTTTGTACAAGTAGACTGCTTGTGCAAGTTATTTGCATGTCACATATTTCTGGATACATTGAAGATGCCAAGTCAGCGATACTTTTGAATGACAGAAACATATTCTTATAAATTTCAGCATATGTAAATTTTGTAATTGCTTCCACAAAAAAAAACACGTAACAGCTGGAAATAGTAGCAGGCCAGAAGAATAAATAATAAAAGCATTAAGCTATGAAGCTACGCTTCATAAACACAGATAGCAAGAAAGGCTGAAATAAAGGCAGCAATTGCTGGAAATCCTCTGTTGAGGAATAAAGAAGATATAAAAGTTAATGTTTATTTATTAGTCACAAGTAAGGCTTACATTAACACTGCAATGAAATTACTATGAAATTCCTTTCGTTGCCACAGTCCAGCAGCTGTTTGGGTCAATGCACTTAACCAGCATGTTTTTCAGAACGTGGGACAAAACTGGAGCATCCAGATGAAACCCACGCAGACATGGGGAGAACATGCAAACTCCACACAGATAGCGACCTCTAGCCAGGAATTGAACCCAGGTCCCTGGCGCTGTGAGGCAGCAGTGCTAACAACTGTGCCACCATGCTGCCACATATTGAACGCACTGGTATGGAATGTGGCATCATCACAACAAATATAATCGAGATAGAAGAAAATGCTAAACTCTGCTGCCCATATACCAATGTGCACCTCAATCCTCTCTCCATGGTTTCTGATCCCCAAAAATATCTCGATTTTAAAAACTCATTTTCAGTCAAATCCTTCCATAACTTCACCCTATTTCCAAACATATCTCCACAGCTCTCTGAGTATTTCTTAAATCCGGGCCTCTTGTGTATCCGTGATCTGCTTTGGCCCACTCTCAGTCCCTGCTCTTTCAGACTGCAGATTGGTGCTTCATGGAGCCATGGCCACTCTTCAGAAATCCTTAGTAAACTGTTGGAGGACAGATTAGAATTATAGAATCCCTGCATTCAGAAGGAGGCCACTCAGCCCATTGCACTGACAACAATCCCATCGAGGTCCTATCCCTGCCATCCCACGTATTTACCTACTAATCCCTCTGACACTAAGAGGCAATTTAGCATGGCCAATCAACCTAACTCACACATCTTTGGAGCGTGGGAAGAAACCAGAACACCTGGAGGAAACTCACAAAGACACGGGAAAATGTGCAGGCTCCACACAGCCTGTGATTACTGGAATTCTGTGATGCCCAAAAAGCCTCTTTGAACACTGGTAGCTGCTTCCACTGCAGCATTCAGACATTTGGTGGAAACTGCTTGAACTACAATGGAAGATGTGACATCAGCTACCAGGCACTGCATTGTGGTTCTCTCCAGCTGAGTCAATGGAATTGCCTGCTACTTTCATGCTGGAACATTTTGAGCCAAGCTCTGCGCAAAGCCCTGTGTCCAGTTGCTTCAAAGTTCTTGGAAGTAAACTCCTAGCATTGACCTCCGTGATTGTCTGTTCCCCTTGCTCTTTCATGACATGCCTGAAGGTGCCTCTGGCCCTTTGCTGATATAGGATGTCCTTCCTGCATTCCACCTCCCTCCACCAAGACCACTTGGCATTGGAAAATCTGTGAGCCCTCTTTCTCCTATATTCAGCCATTCTTCTCCCTTTCTTCCATTCTTTTCTCTTTTCCAGGCAAGGTTTAGTTCACACAGGACCGTAAGCATCTATTCCAGCAACAGTACAACTTTCCTTTAATATATCCGGGTTGTCTTTAAGTAATACTTTAAAATCATGTCAGAACGAAAGGACATCGGAATTAGGACCATTAGTCTATGTCTCCTCATTGATTCAGTTATATAATTGCTGATCTGCTTGTGGATTTAGTTTACAAGTTTCTTCTGCAATCGTACTCTTTTCCTCCTTTGTGGATCAGCACTTTGCCTAACATAACTGAGATTATATTCAACGAGCCAGCCTTCACCATTCTCTGAGGTGGAGAATTCCAAAGGTTAATGACTTAGGGAGAAAAAAAACTCCTCATTTATCTAAATTGGGTGACCCTTCATTTTGAAACCATGGTCCCTAGTTCTAGATTACCCACAGAAAAATACATATTTTCAGCATCCATCCTATCAAGCCTCTACAGTATCTTATATATTTCAATAAGATCACCTCTCATTCTTCTAAACTCCCATGAGTATAGGCCAAACCTCCTCAATCTTTTCTCATAATACAACACCTTGATCCTAGGAATCAACTTAGTGAACTTCTGTTGAATTGCCTTCAATGCAAATATATCTCCCCTGAAATAAGGTGACCAAAATTTATGTGGTATTCAAGATGTAGTCTTATCATTGCCCTGTAGAGTTGCAGCAAATCTTTCCTACTTTATTTCTCTACTTGCATTAAAGGCCAACATTTCATTTGCCTTTTTAATTACTTGCCATACATGCATATTTTGTGTGATATTTTGTGTGATTTATGTACAAGGACACCCAGATCCTTCTGTTAGTTGGCTAATCCTCGATCCACGCCAATAGATTACTCCTAACACTATCTTCTGTTTAAACATTTATGTATTACTTTATCACATGCCGTTTGGAAATCTAAATCCAGATACCCCAGTCCCAGTATCAATCTCAGATACCTCAGACCCTGTATCAATCTCAGATACCTCAGACCCTGTATCAATCTCAGATACCCCAGTCCCTGTATCAATCTCAGATACCCCAGTCCCTGTATCAATCTCAGATACCCCAGACTCTGTATCAATCTCAGATACCCCAGTCCCTGTATCAATCTCAGATACCCCAGACCCTGTATCAATCTCAGAAACTGCAGAGCCTGTATCAATCTCAGATACCCTGGTCCCTATATCAATGTCAAATACCACAATCCCTGTATCAATCTCAGATACCACAGACCCTGTATCAATCTCAGGTACCCCAGACCCTGTATTAATGTTAGGTACCCCAGAGCCTGTATCAATCTCAGGTACCCCAGTCGATGTATCAATCTCAGACACCCCAGACCCTGTATCAGTCCCAGATACCCGAGTCTCCCTGGATCAATCTCCGATATCCCAGACTCTGTATCAATCTCAGATATACCAGTCCCTTTATCAGCCTCAGATACTGCAATTTCTGTATCAATTTCAGGTACACCAGACCTCTATCAATCTCAGATACCCAAGTCACTGCGTCAATCTCAGATACCCCAGATCCTGTACCAATCTCAGATACACCAGACTCTGTATCAATCTCAGATACCCCCGTCCCTGCACCAATTTCAGATACACCAGTCCCTGTATCAGCCTCAGATACCCCAGTCCCTGTATCAATCTCAGATAGCCCAGTCCCTGTATAAATCTCAGATACCCCAGTCCCTGCAACAATTTCACATACAGATACACCAGTCCCTGTATCAGCCTCAGATATCGCAGTCCCTGTATCAATCTCAGATACCCGAGTCTTTATCAATCTCAGATATCCCAGTCCCTATATCAATCTCAGATTCACCAGACCCTGTACCAATCTCAGATATCGCAGTCCCTGTCTCAGTCTTAGATACCCCAGACCCAGCATCAATCTCAGATACCCCAGGCCCTGTATCAATCTCAGATACCCCAGACCCTGTATCAATCTCAGATACACCAGACCCTGTATCAATCTCAGATACATCAGTGCCTGTATCAATCTCAGAAACTGCAGACCCTGTATCAATCTCAGATACCCTGGTCCCTATATCAATGTCAAATACCACAATCCCTGTATCAATCTCAGATACCACAGACCCTGAATCAATCTCAGGTACCCCAGACCCTGTATTAATGTTAGGTACCCCAGACCCTGTATCAATCTCAGGTACCCCAGTCGATGTATCAATCTCAGACACCCCAGACCCTGTATCAGTCCCAGATACCCCATTGTCCCTGGATCAATCTCCGATATCCCAGACTCTGTATCAATTTCAGATATACCAGTCCCTTTATCGGCCTCAGATACCGCAATTTCTGTATCAATTTCAGGTATACCAGACCTCTATCAATCTCAGATACCCAAGTCACTGCGTCAATCTCAGATACCCCAGATCCTGTATCAATCTCAGATACACCAGACTCTGTATCAATCTCAGATACCCCCGTCACTGCACCAATTTCAGATACACCAGTCCGTGTATCAGCCTCAGATACCCCAGTCCCTGTATCAAGCTCAGATACACCAGACCCTGTATCAATCTCAGATACCCAAGTCCGTGTATCAATCTCAGATACTCCAATCCCTGTATCAATCTCAGATTCTCCAGACCCTGTATCAATCTCAGATATCGCAGTCCCTGTCTCAGTCTTAGATACCCCAGTCCCAGCATCAATCTCAGATACCCCAGACCCTGTATCAATCTCAGATACCCAAGACCCTGTATCAATCTCAGATACACCAGACCCTGTATCAATCTCAGATACACCAGTGCCTGTATCAATCTCAGAAACTGCAGAGCCTGTATCAATCTCAGATACCTTGGTCCCTATATCAATGTCAAATACCACAATCCCTGTATAAATCTCAGATACCACAGACCCTGTATCAATCTCAGGTACCCCAGACCCTGTATGAATCTTAGGTACCCCAGACCCTGTATCAATCCCAGGTACACCAGTCGATGTATGAATCTCAGACACCCCAGACCCTGTATCAGTCCCAGATACCCCAGTCTCCCTGGATCAATCTCCGATATCCCAGACTCTGTATCAATCTCAGATATACCAGTCCCTTTATCAGCCTCAGATACTGCAATTTCTGTATCAATTTCAGGTACACCAGACCTCTATCAATCTCAGATACACCAGACTCTGTATCAATCTCAGATACCCCCGTCCCTGCACCAATTTCAGATACACCAGTCCCTGTATCAGCCTTAGATACCCCAGTCCCTGTATCAATCTCAGATAGCCCAGTCACTGTATCAATCTCAGATACCCCAGTCCCTGCATCAATTTCACATACAGATACACCAGTCCCTGTATCAGCCTCAGATATCGTAGTCCCTGTATCAATCTCAGATACCCTGGTCCCTATATCAATGTCAAATACCACAATCCCTGTATCAATCTCAGATACCACAGACCCTGTATAAATCTCAGGTACCCCAGACCCTGTATTAATCTTAGGTACCCCAGACCCTGTATCAATCTCAGGTACCCCAGACCCTGTATCAATCTCAGACACCCCGGACCCTGTATCAGTCCCAGATACCCCATTCTCCCTGGATCAATCTCCGACATCCCAGACTCTGTATCAATCTCAGATATACCAGTCCCTTTATCAGCCTCAGATACTGCAATTTCAGTATCAATTTCAGGTACACCAGACCTCTATCAATCTCAGATACCCAAGTCACTGCGTCAATCTCAGATACCCCAGATCCTGTATCAATCTCAGATACACCAGACTCTGTATCAAGCTCAGGTACCCCAGTCCCTGCACCAATTTCAGATACACCAGTCCCTGTATCAGCCTCAGATATCGCTGTCCCTGTATCAATCTCAGATACCCCAGAGTCTGTATCAATCTCAGATATCGCAGTCCCTGTATCAATCTCAGATACCCTGGTCCCTATATCAATGTCAAATACCACAATCCATGTATCAATCTCAGATACCACAGACCCTGTATCAATCTCAGGTACCCCAGACCCTGTATCAATCTCAGGTACCCCAGTCGATGTATCAATCTCAGACACCCCAGACCCTGTATCAGTCCCAGATACCCGAGTCTCCCTGGATCAATCTCCGATATCCCAGACTCTGTATCAATCTCAGATATACCAGTCCCTTTATCAGCCTCAGATACTGCAATTTCTGTATCAATTTCAGGTACACCAGACCTCTATCAATCTCAGATACCCAAGTCACTGCGTCAATCTCAGATACCCCAGATCCTGTATCAATCTCAGATTCACCAGACCCTGTATCAATCTCAGATATCGCAGTCCCTGTCTCAGTCTTAGATACCCCAGACCCAGCATCAATCTCAGATACCCCAGACCCTGTATCAATCTCACATGCCCCAGACCCTGTATCAATCTCAGATACACCAGACCCTGTATCAATCTCAGATACATCAGTGCCTGTATCAATCTCAGAAACTGCAGACCCTGCATCATTCTCAGATACCCTGGTCCCTATATCAATGTCAAATACCACAATCCCTGTATCAATCTCAGATACCACAGACCCTGTATCAATCTCAGGTACCCCAGACCCTGTATTAATGTTAGGTACCCCAGACCCTGTATCAATCTCAGGTACCCCAGTCGATGTATCAATCTCAGACACCCCGGACCCTGTATCAGTCCCAGATACCCCATTGTCCCTGGATCAATCTCCGATATCCCAGACTCTGTATCAATCTTAGATATACCAGTCCCTTTATCAGCCTCAGATACTGCAATTTCTGTATCAATTTCAGGTACACCAGACCTCTATCAATCTCAGATACCCAAGTCACTGCGTCAATCTCAGATACCACAGATCCTGTATCAATCTCAGATACACCAGACTCTGTATCAATCTCAGATACCCCCGTCCCTGCACCAATTTCAGATACACCAGTCCCTGTATCAGCCTCAGATACCCCAGTCCCTGTATCAAGCTCAGGTACCCCAGTCCCTGCATCAATTTCAGATACCCCAGTCCCTGCATCAGCCTCAGATACCCCAGTCCCTGTATCAATTTCAGATACCCCAGTCCCTGCATCAATTTCACATACAGATACACCAGTCCCTGTATCAGCCTCAGATATTGCAGTCCCTGTATCAATCTCAGATACCTCAGAGTCTGTATCAATCTCCGATATCCCAGTCCTTATGTCAATCTCAGATTCACCAGACCCTGTATCAAGCTCAGATATCGCAGTCCCTGTCTCAGTCTTAGATACCCCAGTCCCTGTATCAATCTCAGATACCCCTGACCCTGTATCAATCTCAGATACCACAGTCCCTGTATCAATCTCAGATACTCCAATCCCTGTATCAATCTCAGATACCACAGTCCCTGTATCAATCTCAGATACTCCAATCCCTGTATCAATCTCAGATACCCCAGATCCTGTATCAATCTCAGATACACCAGTGCCTGTATCAATCGCAGATACACCAGACCCTGTATCAATCTCAGATACACCAGCGCCTGTATCAATCTCAGAAACTGCAGACCCTGTATCAATCTCAGATACCCTGGTCCCTATATCAATGTCAAATACCAGAATCCCTGCATCAATCTCAGATACCACAGACCCTGTATCAATCTCAGATACCCTGGTCCCTATATCAATGTCAAATACCAGAATCCCTGCATCAATCTCAGATACCACAGACCCTGTATCAATCTCAGGTACCCCTGACCATGTATTAATCTCAGGTACCCCAGACCCTGTATCAATCTCAGACACCCCGGACCCTGTATCAGTCCCAGATACCCCATTCTCCCTGGATCAATCTCTGACATCCCAGACTCAGTATCAATCTCAGATATACCAGTCCCTTTATCAGCCTCAGATACTGCAATTTCAGTATCAATTTCAGGTACACCAGACCTCTATCAATCTCAGATACCCAAGTCACTGCGTCAATCTCTGATACCCCAGATCCTGTATCAATCTCAGATACACCAGACACTGTATCAATCTCAGATACCCCCGTCCCTGCACCAATTTCAGATACACCAGTCCCTGTATCAGCCTCAGATACCCCAGTCCCTGTATCAAGCTCAGATACCCCAGTCCCTGCATCAATTTCACATACAGATACACCAGTCCCTGTATCAGCCTCAGATATCGCAGTCCCTGTACCAATCTCAGATATCGCAGTCCCTGTCTCAGTCTTAGATACCCCAGTCCCAGCATCAATCTCAGATACCCCAGACCCTGTATCAATCTCGGATACCCCGGACCCTGTATCAATCTCAGATACCACAGACCCTGTATCAGTCTCAGATACCCCAGTCTCCCTGTGTCAATCTCAGATATCCCAGTCTCTGTATCAATCTCAGATACACCAGTCCCTGTATCAATCTCAGATACACCAGCGCCTGTATGAATCTCAGATACACCAGACCGTGTATCAATCTTAGATACACCAGTCCCTACATCAATCTCAGATACTCCAGACTCTGTATCAATCTCAGATACCCAAGTCCCAGCATCAATCACAGGTACCCTAGACTCTGTATCAATCTCAGATAACCCAGTCCCTGTATCAATCTCAGATACCCCACTCCCAGCATCAATCTCAGATACCCCGACCCTGTATCAATCTCAGATACCCAAGATCCTGTATCAATCTCAGATACACCACACCCTGTATCAATCTCAGATACCCCAGACCCTGTATCAACCTCAGATACCCCAGACACTGTATCAATCTCAGATACTCCAGACACTGTATCAATCTCAGATACCCCAGTCCCTGCATCAGTCTCAGATACCCCAGATCCTGTATCAGACTCAGATATCCCAGACCCGGGGTCAATGTCAGATACCCCAGACCCTGTATCAATCTTGGATACTCCAGACCCTGTATCAATCTCAGATACCACAGACCCTGTATCAATCTCAGATACCCCAGTCTCCCTGTGTCAATCTCAGATATCCCAGACTCTGTATCAATCTCAGATACACCAGTCCCTGTATCAGCGTCAGAAACCGCAATCCCTGTATCAATCTCAGATACACCAGACCTCTATCAGTCTCAGATACACCAGACCCTGTATCAATCTCAGATACCCCAGACCTTGTATCAATCTCAGATACCCCAGACCTTGTATCATTCTCAGATACCCCAGACCCTGTGTCAATCTCAGATACCGCAGAACCTGTATACATCTCAGATACCCCAGTCCCTCTATCAATCTCAGATACCCCAGACCCGGTATCAATCTCAGATACCCCAAACCCTGTATCAATCTCAGATACCCCAGACCCTGTATCAATCTCAAATACCCCAAACCCAGCATCAATCTCAGATACCCCAGACCCTGAATTAATCTCAGATACCCCAGTCCCTGTATCAATCTCAGATACCCCCATCCCAGTATTAATCTCAGATACCCCAGACTCTGTATCAGTCTCAGATACCCCAGACCCTGCATCAATCTCAGATACCCCAGAACCTGTATGCAACTCAGATACCCCAGTCCCTCTGTCAATCTCAGATACCCCAGACCCTGTATCAATTTCAGACACCTCAGATCCTGTATCAATCTCAGATGCCCCAGACCCTGTATCAGTCTCAGATACCACAGACCCTGTATCAATCTCAGATACCCCAGACCCTGTATCAATCTCAGATACTCCAGACCCTGTATCAATCTCAGATACCCCGACCCTGTATCAATCTCAGATACACCACACCCTGTATCAATCTCAGATACCCCAGACCCTGTATCAACCTCAGATACCCCAGACACTGTATCAATCTCAGATACTCCAGACACTGTATCAATCTCAGATACCCCAGTCCCTGCATCAGTCTCAGATACCCCAGATCCTGTATCAGACTCAGATATCCCAGACCCGGGGTCAATGTCAGATACCCCAGACCCTGTATCAATCTTGGATACTCCAGACCCTGTATCAATCTCAGATACCACAGACCCTGTATCAATCTCAGATACCCCAGTCTCCCTGTGTCAATCTCAGATATCCCAGACTCTGTATCAATCTCAGATACACCAGTCCCTGTATCAGCGTCAGAAACCGCAATCCCTGTATCAATCTCAGATACACCAGACCTCTATCAGTCTCAGATACACCAGACCCTGTATCAATCTCAGATACCCCAGACCTTGTATCAATCTCAGATACCCCAGACCTTGTATCATTCTCAGATACCCCAGACCCTGTGTCAATCTCAGATACCCCAGAACCTGTATACATCTCAGATACCCCAGTCCCTCTATCAATCTCAGATACCCCAGACCCGGTATCAATCTCAGATACCCCAAACCCTGTATCAATCTCAGATACCCCAGACCCTGTATCAATCTCAAATACCCCAAACCCAGCATCAATCTCAGATACCCCAGACCCTGAATCAATCTCAGATACCCCAGCCTGTATCAATCTCAGATACCCCCATCCCAGTATTAATCTCAGATACCCCAGACTCTGTATCAGTCTCAGATACCCCAGACCCTGCATCAATCTCAGATACCCCAGAACCTGTATGCAACTCAGATACCCCAGTCCCTCTATCAATCTCAGATACCCCAGACCCTGTATCAATTTCAGACACCTCAGATCCTGTATCAATCTCAGATGCCCCAGACCCTGTATCAGTCTCAGATACCACAGACCCTGTATCAATCTCAGATACCCCAGACCCTGTATCAATCTCAGATACTCCAGACCCTGTATCAATCTCAGATACCCCAGACCCTGTATCAGTCTCAGATACTCCAGACGCGGGTTCAATCTCAGATACCCCAGACCCTGTATCAATCTCAGATACCCCAGACCCTGTATCAATCTCGGATACCCCAGACCCTGTATCAATCTCAGATACCGCAGACCCTTTATCAGTCTCAGATACCCCAGTCTCCCTGTGTCAATCTCAGATATCCCAGACTCTGTATCATTCTCAGATACACCAGTCCCTGTATCAGCCTCAGATACCGCAATCCCTGTATCAATCTCAGATACACCAGCGCCTGTATCAATCTCAGATAAACCAGACTGTGTATCAATCTTAGATACACCAGTCCCTACATCAATCTCAGATACCCCAGACCCTGTATCAATCTCAGATACTCCAGACCCTGTATCAATCTCAGATACCCCAGACACTGTATCAGTCTCAGATACTCCAGACGCGGGGTCAATCTCAGATACCCCAGACCGTGTATCAATCTCGGATACCTCAGACCCTGTATCAATCTCGGATACCCCAGACCCTGTATCAATCTCAGATACCGCAGACCCTGTATCAGTCTCATATACCCCAGTCTCCCTGTGTCAATCTCAGATATCCCAGACTCTGTATCAATCTCAGATACACCAGTCCCTGTATCAGCCTCAGATACCGGAATCCCTGTATCAATCTCAGATACACCAGACCTCTATCAGTCTCAGATACACCAGACCCTGTATCCATCTCAGATACCCCAGATCTTGTATCAATCTCAGATACCCCAGACCTTGTATCAGTCTCAGATATCCCAGTCCCTGTATCAATCTCCACTACCCCAGACCCTGTATCAATCTCAGATACCCCAGTCCCTGTATCAATCTCAGATACCTCAGACCCTGAATCAATCTCAGATACCCCAGATCCTGTATCAATCTCAGATAACCCAGTCCCTGTATTAATCTCAGATACCCCGGACTCTGTATCAGTCTCAGATAACCTAGACCCTGTGTCAATCTCAGATACCCCAGAACCTGTATACATCTCAGATACCCCAGTCCCTCTATGAATCTCAGATACCCCACACCCTGTATCAATGTCAGACACCCCAAACGCTGTATCAATCTCAGATACCCCAGACCCTGTATCAATCTCAAATACCCCAAACCCAGCATCAATCTCAGATACCCCAGACCCTGAATCAATCTCAGATACCCCAGATCCTGTATCAATCTCAGATACCCCAGATCCTGTATCAATCTCAGATACCCCAGTCCCTGTATTAATCTCAGATACCCCAGACTCTGTATCAGTCTCAGATTCCCCAGATGCTGCGTCAATCTAAGATACCCAAGAACCTGTATGCACCTCAGATACCCCAGTCCCTCTATCAATCTCAGATACCCCAGTCCCTCTATCAATCTCAGATATCCCAGACCCTGTATCAATCTCAGATACCCCAAACCCTGTATCAGTCTCAGATACCCCAGACCCTGAATAAATCTCAGATACCCCAGAACCTGTATCAATCTCAGATACCCCAGATCCTGTATCAATCTCAGATACCCCATTCCCTGTATTAATCTCAGATACCCCAGACTCTGTATCATTCTCAGATACCCCAGACCCTGCATCAATCTCAGATACCCCAGAACCTGTATGCACCTCAGATACACCATTCCCTCTATCACTCTCAGATACCCCAGACCCTGTATCAATTTCAGATACCTCAGATCCTGCATCAATCTCAGATACCCCAGACCCTGCATCAGTCTCAGATACCACAGACCCTGTATCAATCTCAGATACCCCAGACCCTGTATCAATCTCAGATACCCCAGACCCTGTATCAATCTCAGATACCCCAGACCCTGTATCAATCTCAGATACCCCAGACCCTGTATCAGTCTCAGATGCTCCAGACGCGGGTTCAATCTTAAATACCCCAGACCCTGTATCAATCTCAGATACCCCAGACCCTGTATCAATCTCAGATACTCCAGACCCTGTATCAATCTCAGATACCCAAGACCCTGTATCAATCTCGGATACCCCAGACCCTGTATCAATCTTGGATACCCCAGACCGTGTATCAATCTCAGATACCGCAGACCCTTTATCAGTCTCAGATACCCCAGTCTCCCTGTGTCAATCTCAGATACACCAGTCCCTGTATCAGCCTCAGATACCGCAATCCCTGTATCAATCTCAGATACACCAGACCCTGTATCAATCTCAGATACACCAGCGCCTGTATCAATCTAAGATACACCAGACCGTGTATCAATCTTAGATACACCAGTCCATACATCAATCTCACATACTCCAGACCCTGTATCAATCTCAGATACCCAAGTCCCAGCATCAATCACAGGTACCCTAGACTCTGTATCAATCTCAGATACCCAAGATCCTGTATCAATCTCAGATACACCACACCCTGTATCAATCTCAGATACCCCAGATCCTATATAAATCTCAGATACCCCTGACCCTGGATCAATCTCAGATACTCCAGACCCTGTATCAATCTCAGATACCCCAGACCCTGTATCAATCTCAGATACCCCAGACCCGGTATCAATCTCAGATTCTCCAGACCCTGTATCAATCTCAGATACCCCAGATCCTGTATCAGTCTCAGATATCCCAGACCCGGGGTCAATCTCAGATACCCCAGACCCTGTATCAATCTCGGATACCCCAGACCCTGTTTCAATCTCAGATACCCCAGACCCTGTATCAATCTCAGATACCGCAGACCCTGTATCAGTCTCAGATACCCCAGTCTCCCTGTGTCAATCTCAGATATCCCAGACTCTGTATCAATCTCAGATACCCCAGACCTTGTATCAGTCTCAGATATCCCAGTCCCTGTATCAATCTCCAATACCCCAGACCCTGTATCAATCTGAGATACCCCAGTCCCTGTATCAATCTCAGATAACCCAGACCCTGTATCAATCTCAGATACCCCAGACCCTGTCTCAATCTCAGATACCCCAGTGCCTGTATCAATCTCAGATACCCCAGACGATCAACCAGCCAATTCATCCCGACCCAATATTCTCAGAACCCCAGTGCCCGTTAAATCTCAGAACCCCAGTCCCTCTATCAATCTCAGATACCCCAGACCTGTATCAATCTCAGATACACAGCGCCTGTATCAATCTCAGATACACCAGACCGTGTATCAATCTTAGATACACCAGTCCCTACATCAATCTCACATACTCCAGGCTCTGTATCAATCTCAGATACCCAAGATCCTGTATCAATCTCAGATACACCACACCCTGTATCAATCTCAGATACCCCAGATCCCATATAAATCTCAGATACCCCAGACCCTGTATCAATCTCAGATACTCCAGACCCTGTATGAATCTCAGATACTCCAGACCCTGTATCAATCTCAGATACCCCAGACCCTGAATCAATCTCAGATACCCCAGACACTGTATGAATCTCAGATACTCCAGACCCTGTATCAATCTCAGATACCCCAGTCCCTGCATCAGTCTCAGATACCCCAGATCCTGTATCAGTCTCGGATACCCCAGACCCTGTATCAATCTCAGAAACCCCAGACCCTGTATCAACCTCGGATACCCCAGACCCTGTATCAATCTCAGATATTGCAGACCCTGTATCAGTCTCAGATACCCCAGTCTCCCTGTGTAAATCTCAGATATCCCAGACTCTGTATCAATCTCAGATACACCAGTCCCTGTATCAGCCTCAGATACCGCAATCCCTGTATCAATCTCAGATACACCAGGCGTTGTATCAATCTCAGATACACCAGCGCCTGTATGAATCTCAGATACACCAGACCGTGTATCAATCTTAGACACACCAGTCCCTACATCAATCTCAGATACTCCAGACTCTGTATCAGTCTCAGATAACGCAGTCCCTGTATCAATCTCAGATATCCCACTCCCAGCATCAATCTCAGATACCCCGATCCTGTATCAATCTCAGATACCCAAGATCCTGTATCAATCTCAGATACACCACACCCTGTATCAATCTCAGATACACCAGATCCCATATAAATATCAGATACCCCAGACCCTGTATCAATCTCAGATACTCCAGACCCTGTATCAATCTCAGATACTCCAGACCCTGTATCAATCTCAGATACCACAGAACCTGTATCAATCTCAGATACCCCAGACACTGTATCAATCTCAGATACTCCAGACCCTGTATCAATCTCAGATACCCCAGTCCCTGCATCAGTCTCAGATACAACAGATCCTGTATCAGTCTCAGATACCCCAGACCCGGGGTCAATCTCAGATACCCCAGACCCTGTATCAGTCTCAGATACTCCAGACGCGGGGTCAATCTCAGATACCCCAGACCCTGTATCAATCTCGGATACCCCAGACCCTGTATCAATCTCGGATACCCCAGACCTGTATCAATCTCAGATACCGCAGACCCTTTATCAGTCTCAGATACCCCAGTCTCCCTGTGTCAATCTCAGATATCCCAGACTCTGTATCAATCTCAGATACACCAGTCCCTGTATCAGCCTCAGATACCGCAATCCCTGTATCAATCTCAGATACACCAGACACTGTATCAATCTGAGATACACCAGCGCCTGTATCAATCTCAGATACACCAGACCGTGTATCAATCTTAGATACACCAGTCCCTACATCAATCTCAGATACTCCAGACTCTGTATCAATTTCAGGTACCCAAGTCCCAGCATCAATCACAGGTACCCCAGTCCCTGTATTAATCTCAGATACCCCAGACTCTGTATCAGTCTCAGATACCCCAGACCCTGCGTCAATCTCAGATACAACAGAACCTGTATGCACCTCAGATACCCCAGTCCCTCTATCAATCTCAGATACTCCAGACCCTGTATCAATCTCAGATACCCCAGTCCCTGCATCAGTCTCAGATACCCCAGATCCTGTATCAGTCTTAGATACTCCAGACCCGGAGTCAATCTCAGATACCCCAGACCCTGTATCAATCTCGGATACCCCGGACCCTGTATCAATCTCGGATACCCCAGACCCTGTATCAATCTCACATACCACAGACCCTGTATCAGTCTCGGATACCCCAGTCTCCCTGTGTCAATCTCAGATATCCCAGACTCTGTATCAATCTCAGTTTTACCAGTCCCTGTATCAGCCTCAGATACCGCAATCCCTGTATCAATCACAGATACACCAGACCCTGTATCAATCTCAGATACACCAGCGCCTGCATGAATCTCAGATACAACAGACCGTGTGTCAATCTTAGATACACCAGTACCGACATCAATCTCAGATACTCCAGACTCTGTATCAATGTCAGATAACCCAGTCCCTGTATCAATCTCAGATACCCCACTCCCAGCATCAATCTCAGATACACCACACCCTGTATCAATCTCAGATACCCCAGATCCCATATAAATATCAGATACCCCAGACCCTGTATCAATCTCAGATACCCCAGTCCCTGCATCAGTCTCAGATACCCCAGATCCTGTATCAGTCTCAGATACCCCAGACCCGGGGTCAATCTCAGATACCCCAGACCCTGTATCAATCTCGGATACTCCAGACCCTGTATCAATCTCAGATACCGCAGACCCTGTATCAGTCTCAGATACCCCAGTCTCCCTGTGTCAATCTCAGATATCCCAGACTCTGTATCAATCTCAGATACACCAGTCCCTGTATCAGCCTCAGATACCGCAATCCCTGTATCAATCTCCGATACACCAGACCCTGTATCAATCTCAGATACACTAGCGCCTGTATCAATCTCAGATACACCAGACCGTGTATCAATCTTAGATACACCAGTCCCTACATCAATCTCACATACTCCAGACTCTGTATCAATCTCAGATACCCAAGTCCCAGCATCAATCACAGGTACCCTAGACTCTGTATCAATCTCAGATAACCCAGTACCTGTATCAATCTCAGATACCCCACTCCCAGCATCAATCTCAGATACCTCGACCCTGTATCAATTTCAGATACCCAAGATCCTGTATCAATCTCAGATACTCCAGACCCTGTATGAATCTCAGATACTCCAGACCCTGTATCAATCTCAGATACCCCAGACCCTGAATCAATCTCAGATACCCCAGACACTGTATGAATCTCAGATACTCCAGACCCTGTATCAATCTCAGATACCCCAGTCCCTGCATCAGTCTCAGATACCCCAGATCCTGTATCAGTCTCGGATACCCCAGACCCTGTATCAATCTCAGAAACCCCAGACCCTGTATCAACCTCGGATACTCCAGATCCTGTATCAATCTCAGATATTGCAGACCCTGTATCAGTCTCAGATACCCCAGTCTCCCTGTGTCAATCTCAGATACTCCAGACTCTGTATCAATCTCAGATACACCAGTCCCTGTATCAGCCTCAGATACCGCAATCCCTGTATCAATCTCAGATACACCAGACGCTGTATCAATCTCAGATACACCAGCGCCTGTATGAATCTCAGATACACCAGACCGTGTATCAATCTTAGATACACCAGTCCCTACATCAATCTCAGATACTCCAGACTCTGTATCAATCTCAGATAACGCAGTCCCTGTATCAATCTCAGATATCCCACTCCCAGCATCAATCTCAGATACCCCGATCCTGTATCAATCTCAGATACCTAAGATCCTGTATCAATCTCAGATACACCACACCCTGTATCAATCTCAGATACCCCAGATCCCATATAAATATCAGATACCCCAGACCCTGTATCAATCTCAGATACTCCAGACCCTGTATCAATCTCAGATACTCCAGACCCTGTATCAATCTCAGATACCACAGACCCTGTATCAATCTCAGATACCCCAGACACTGTATCAATCTCAGATACTCCAGACCCTGTATCAATCTCAGATACCCCAGTCCCTGCATCAGTCTCAGATACCACAGATCCTGTATCAGTCTCAGATACCCCAGACCCGGGGTCAATCTCAGATACCCCAGACCCTGTATCAATCTCGGATACTCCAGACCCTGTATCAGTCTCAGATACCCCAGTCTCCCTGTGTCAATCTCAGATATCCCAGACTCTGTATCAATCTCAGATATCCCAGACTCTGTATCAATCTCAGATACACGAGTCCCTGTATCAGCCTCAGATACCGCAATCCCTGTATCAATCTCAGATACACCAGACCTCTATCAGTCTCAGATACACCAGACCCTGTATCAATCTCAGATACCCCAGACCTTCTATCAATCTCAGATACCCCAGACCTTGTATCAGTCTCAGATACCCCAGACCCTGTGTCAATCTCAGATACCCCAGAACCTGTATACATCTCAGATACCCCAGTCCCTCTATCAATCTCAGATACCCCAAACCCTGTATCAATCTCAGATACCCCAGACCGTGTATCAATCTCAAATACCCCAAACCCAGCATCAATCTCAGATACCCCAGACCCTGAATGAATCTCAGATACCCCAGATCCTGTATCAATCTCAGATACCCCAGATCCTGTATCCATCTCAGATACCCCAGACTGTGTATCAGTCTCAGATACCCCAGACCCTGCATCAATCTCAGATACCCCAGAACCTGTATGCACCTCAGATACCCCAGTCCCTCTATCAATCTCAGATACCCAAGACCCTGTATCAATTTCAGGTACCCCAGATCCTGTATCAATCTCAGATACCCCAGATCCTGTATCAATCTCAGATACCCCAGTCCCTGTATCAATTTCAGATACCCCAGATCCTGTATCAATCTCAGATACCCCAGACCCTGCATCAATCTCAGATACCCCAGACCCTGTATCAATCTCAGATACCCCAGTCCTCTATAATCTCAGATACCCCAGACCCTGTATCAATCTCAGATACCCCAGATCCTGTATCAATCTCAGATACCCCAGACCCTGTATCAATTTCAGATACCCCAGACCTGTATCATCTCAGATACCCAGACCCTGTATCAATCTCAGATACCCCAGACCCTGTATCAATCTCAGATACCCCAGACCCTGTATCAATCTCAGATACCCCAGACCCTGTATCAGTCTCAGATACTCCAGATGCGGGGTCAATCTCAGATACCCCAGACCCTGTATCAATCTCAAATACCCCAGACCCTGTATCAATCTCAGATACTCCAGACCCTGTATCAATCTCAGATACCCCAGACCCTGTATCAGTCTCAGATACTCCAGACGCGGGGTCAATCTCAGATACCCCAGACCCTGTATCAATCTCAGATACCCCAGACCCTGTATCAATCTCGGATACCCCAGACCCTGTATCAATCTCAGATACCGCAGACCCTTTATCAGTCTCAGATACCCCAGTCTCCCTGTGTCAATCTCAGATATCCCAGACTCTGTATCAATCTCAGATACACCAGTCCCTGTATCAGCCTCAGATACCGCAATCCCTGTATCAATCTCAGATACACCAGACCCTGTATCAATCTCAGATACACCAGCGCCTGTATCAATCTCAGATACACCAGACCGTGTATCAATCTTAGATACACCAGTCCCTACATCAATCTCACATACTCCAGACTCTGTATCAGTCTCAGATACCCAAGTCCCAGCATCAATCACAGGTACCCTAGACTCTGTATCAATCTCAGATAACCCAGTCCCTGTATCAATCTCAGATACCCCAAATCCTGTATCAATCTCAGATACCCCACTCCCAGCATCAATCTCAGATACCCCGACCCTGTATCAATCTCAGATACACAAGATCCTGTATCAATCTCAGATACACCACACCCTGTGTCAATCTCAGATACCCCAGATCCTATATAAATGTCAGATACCCCAGACCCTGTATCAATCTCAGATACTCCAGACCCTGTATCAATCTCAGATACCCAAGTCCCAGCATCAATCACAGGTACCCTAGGCTCTGTGTCAATCTCAGATACACCCGACCTCTATCAGTCTCAGATACACCAGACCCTGTATTAATCTCAGATACCCCAGACCTTGTATCAATCTCACATACCCCAGACCTTGTATCAGTCTCAGATATCCCAGTCTCTGTATCAATCTCCAATACCCCAGACCCTGTATGAATCTCAGATACACCAGATCCTGCATCAATCTCAGATACACCACACCCTGTATCAATCTCAGATACCCCAGATCCTATATAAATCTCAGATACCCCATACCCTGTATCAATCTCAGATACTCCAGACCCTGTATCAATCTCAGATACTCCAGACCCTGTATCAATCTCAGATACCCCAGACCCTGTATCAATCTCAGATACCCCAGACACTGTATCAATCTCAGATACTCCAGACCCTGTATCAATCTCAGATACCCCAGTCCCTGCATCAGTCTCAGACACCCCTGATCCTCTATCAGTCTCGGATACCCCAGACCCTGTATCAATTTCAGATACCCCAGACCCTGTATCAATCTCGGATACTCCAGACCCTGTATCAATCTCAGATACTGCAGACCCTGTATCAGTCTCAGATACCCCAGATTCCCTGTGTCAATCTCAGATATCCCAGACTCTGTATCAATCTCAGATACACCAGTCCCTGTATCAGCCTCAGATACCGCAATCCCTGCATCAATCTCAGATACACCAGACCTCTATCAGTCTCAGGTACACCAGACCCTGTATCAATCTCAGATACCCCAGACCTTGTATCAATCTCAGATACCCCAGACCTTGTATCAGTCTCAGATATCCCAGTCCCTGTATCAATCTCAACTACCCCAGACCCTGTATCAATCTCAGATACCCCAGTCCCTGTATCAATCTCAGATACCTCAGACCCTGAATCAATCTCAGATACCCCAGATCCTGTATCAATCTCAGATAACCCAGTCCCTGTATTAATCTCAGATACCCCGGACTCTGTATCAGTCTCAGATAACCTAGACCCTGTGTCAATCTCAGATACCCCAGAACCTGTATACATCTCAGATACCCCAGTCCCTCTATGAATCTCAGATACCCCACACCCTGTATCAATGTCAGACACCCCAAACGCTGTATCAATCTCAGATACCCCAGACCCTGTATCAATCTCAAATACCCCAAACCCAGCATCAATCTCAGATACCCCAGACCCTGAATCAATCTCAGATACCCCAGATCCTGTATCAATCTCAGATACCCCAGATCCTGTATCAATCTCAGATACCCCAGTCCGTGTATTAATCTCAGATATCCCAGACCCTGTATCAGTCTCAGATACCCCCGACCCTGCGTCAACCTCAGATACCCCAGAACCTGTATGCATCTCAGATACCCCAGTCCCTCTATCAATCTCAGATACCCCAGACCCTGTATCAATCTCAGATACCCCAGACCCTGTATCAGTCTCAGATACCCCAGACCCTGTATCAGTCTCAGATACCACAGACCCTGTATCAATCTCAGATACCCCAGACCTGTATCAATCTCAGATACTCAGACCCTGTATCAATCTCAGATACCCCAGACCCTGTATCAGTCTCAGATACTCCAGACGCGGGGTCAATCTCAGATACCCCAGACCCTGTATCAATCTCAAATACCCCAGACCCTGTATCAATCTCAGATACTCCGGACCCTGTATCAATCTCAGATACCCCAGACCCTGTATCAGTCTCAGATACTCCAGACGCGGGATCAATCTCAGATACCCCAGACCCTGTATCAATCTCGGATACCCCAGACCCTGTATCAATCTCGGATACCCCAGACCGTGTATCAATCTCAGATACCGCAGACCCTTTATCAGTCTCAGATACCCCAGTCTCCCTGTGTCAATCTCAGATATCCCAGACTCTGTATCAATCTCAGATACACCAGTCCCTGTAACAGCCTCAGATACCGCAATCCCTGTATCAATCTCAGATACACCAGACCCTGTATCAATCTCAGATACACCAGCGCCTGTATCAATCTGAGATACCCCAGACCTTGTATCAGTCTCAGATATCCCAGTCCCTGTATCAGTCTCAGATATCCCAGTCCCTGTATCAATCTCAACTACCCCAGACCCTGTATCAATCTCAGATACCCCAGTCCCTGTATCAATCTCAGATACCTCAGACCCTGAATCAATCTCAGATACCCCAGATCCTGTATCAATCTCAGATACCCCAGTCCCTGTATTAATCTCAGATACCCCGGACTCTGTATCAGTCTCAGATAACTAGACCCTGTGTCAATCTCAGATACCCCAGACCCTGTATCAATCTCAGATACCCCAGACCCTGTATCAATCTCAGATACCGCAGACCCTGTATCAGTCTCAGATACCCCAGTCTCCCTGTGTCAATCTCAGATATCCCAGACTCTGTATCAATCTCAGATACACCAGTCCCTGTATCAGCCTCAGATACCGCAATCCCTGTATCAATCTCAGATACACCAGACCCTGTATCAATCTCAGATACACCAGCGCCTGTATCAATCTCAGATACACCAGACCGTGTATCAATCTCAGATACACCAGTCCCGACATCAATCTCAGGTACTCCAGACTCTGTATCAATCTCAGATACCCAAGTCCCAGCATCAATCACAGGTACCCTAGACTCTGTATCAATCTCAGATAATCCAGTCCCTGTATCAATCTCAGATATCCCACTCCCAGCATCAATCTCAGATACCCCGACCCTGTATCAATCTCAGATACCCAAGATCCTGTATCAATCTCAGATACACCACACCCTGTATCAATCTCAGATACCCCAGACACTGTATCAATCTCAGATACTCCAGACCCTGTATCAATCTCAGATAATCCAGACCCTGTATCAATCTCAGATACCCCAGACCCTGTATCAATCTCAGATACCCCAGACCCTGTATCAATCTCAGATACTCCAGACCCTGTATCAATCTCAGATACCCCAGTCCCTGCATCAGTCTCAGATACCCCAGATCCTGTATCAGTCTCAGATACCCCAGTCCCTCTATCAATCTCAGATACCCCAGACCCTGTATCAATCTCTGATACCCCAGACCCTGTATCAGTCTCAGATACCCCAGACCCTGTATCAATCTCAGATACCCCAGATCCTATATCAAATACACCGGACTCTGTATCAATCTCAGATACCGCAGACCCTGTATCAGTCTCAGATACCCCAGTCTCCCTGTGTCAATCTCAGATATCCCAGACTCTGTATCAATCTCAGATACACCAGTCCCTGTATCAGTCTCAGATACCGCAATCCCTGTATCAATCTCAGGTACCCCAGACCTCTATCAGTCTCAGATACACCAGACCCTGTATCAATCTCAGATACCCCAGACCTTGTATCAGTCTCAGATATCCCAGTCCCTGTATCAATCTCCAATACCCCAGACCCTGTATCAATCTGAGATACCCCAGTCCCTGTATCAATCTCAGATTACCCAGATCCTGTATCAATCTCAGATACCCCAGACCCTGTCTCAATCTCAGATACCCCAGTGCCTGTATCAATCTCAGATACCCCAGACTCTGTATCAATCTCAGATACCCCAGTCCCAGCATCAATTTCAGATACCCCAGACCCTGAATCAATTTCAGATACTCCAGATCCTGTATCAATCTCAGATACCCCAGACCCTGTATCAATCTCAGATACCGCAGACCCTGTATCAATATCAGATACCCCAAACCCTGTATCAATCTCAGATACCCCAGACCCTGTATCAATCTCAGATACCCCAGACCCTGTATCAACTCAGATACCCCAACCCTGTATCAATCTCAGATACCCCAGACCCTGTAATACCCAAACCCAGCATCAATCTCAGATACCCCAGACCCTGAATCAATCTCAGATACCCCAGATCCTGTATCAATCTCAGATACCCCAGATCCTGTATCAATCTCAGATACCCCAGATCCTGTATCAGTCTCAGATACCCCAGACCCTGCATCAATCTCAGATACCCCAGAACCTGTATGCACCTCAGATACCCCAGTCCCTCTATCAATCTCAGATACCCCAGACCCTGTATCAATTTCAGATCCCCCAGATCCTGTATCAATCTCAGATACCCCAGATCCTGTATCAGTCTCAGATACTCCAGACGCGGGGTCAATCTCAGATACCCCAGACCCTGTATCAATCTCAGACACCCCAGACCCTGTATCAATCTCAGATACTCCAGACCCTGTATCAATCTCAGATACCCCAGACCCTGTATCAGTCTCAGATACTCCAGACGCGGGGTCAATCTCAGATACCCCAGACCCTGTATCAATCTCAGATACCCCAGACCCTGTATCAATCTCAGATACCCCAGACCCTGTATCAATCTCAGATACCCCAGACCCTGTATCATCTCAGATACCCCAGTCCCTGTATCAATCTCAGATACCCCAGACCCTGTATCAATCTCAGATACCCCAGACCCTGTATCAATCTCAGATGCCCCAAACCCTGTATCAATCTCAGATACCCCAGACCCTGTGTCAATCTCAAATACCCCAAACCCAGCATCAATCTCATATACCCCAGACCCTGAATCAATCTCAGATACCCCAGATCCTGTATCAATCTCACATACCCCAGACCCTGTATCAATCTCAGATACCCCAGTCCGTGTATTAATCTCAGATATCCCAGATCCTGTATCAGTCTCAGCTACCCCAGACCCTGCGTCAATCTCAGATACCCCAGAACCTGTATGCATCTCAGATACCCCAGTCCCTCTATCAATCTCAGATACCCCAGACCCTGTATCAATCTCAGATACCCCAGACCCTGTATCAGTCTCAGATACCCCAGACCCTTTATCAATCTCAGATACCCCAGACCCTGTATCAATCTCAGATACCCCAGACCCTGTATCAGTCTCAGATACCCCAGTCTCCCTGTGTCAATCTCAGATATCCCAGACTCTGTATCAATCTCAGATACACCAGTCCCTGTATCAGTCTCAGATACCGCAATCCCTGTATCAATCTCAGGTACCCCAGACCTCTATCAGTCTCAGATACACCAGACCCTGTATCAATCTCAGATACCCCAGACCTTGTATCAGTCTCAGATATCCAGTCCCTGTATCAATCTCCAATACCCCAGACCCTGTATCAATCTGAGATACCCCAGTCCCTGTATCAATCTCAGATTACCCAGATCCTGTATCAATCTCAGATACCCCAGACCCTGTCTCAATCTCAGATACCCCAGTGCTGTATCAATCTCAGATACCCCAGACTCTGTATCAATCTCAGATACCCCAGTCCAGCATCAATTCAGATACCCCAGACCCTGAATCAATTTCAGATACCCCAGATCCTGTATCAATCTCAGATACCCCAGACCCTGTTCAATCTCAGATACCGCAGACCCTGTATCAATCTCAGATACCCCAAACCCTGTATCAATCTCAGATACCCCAGACCCTGTATCAATCTCAGATACCCCAAACCCAGCATCAATCTCAGATACCCCAGACCCTGAATCAATCTCAGATACCCCAGATCCTGTATCAATCTCAGATACCCCAGATCCTGTATCAATCTCAGATACCCCAGTCCGTGTATTAATCTCAGATATCCCAGACCCTGTATCAGTCTCAGATACCCCCGACCCTGCGTCAATCTCAGATACCCCAGAACCTGTATGCATCTCAGATACCCCAGTCCCTCTATCAATCTCAGATACCCCAGACCCTGTATCAATCTCAGATACCCCAGACCCTGTATCAGTCTCAGATACCCCAGACCCTGTATCAATCTCAGATACCCCAGATCCTATATCAAATACACCGGACTCTGTATCAATCTCAGATACCCCAGACCCTGTATCAATCTAATATATCCCAGACCCTGTATCAATCTCAGATACCCCAGGTCCTGCATCAGTCTCAGATACCCCATACCCTGTATCAATCTCAGATACCCCAGATCCTGTATCAATCTCAGATACCCCAGATCCTGTATCAATCTCAGATACCCCAGTCCCTGTATCAATCTCAGATACCCCAGTCCCTGTATCAATCTCAGATACCCCAGACCCTGTATCAATGTCAGATACCCCAGACCCTGTATCAATCTCACATACCCCGGGACCTGTATCAATCTCAGATACCCTAGACCTCTATCAATCTCAGATACCCCAGACCCTGTATCAATCTCAGATACCCCAGACCCTGTATCAGCTCCGCCGAGTTTTAGCTTCACACTAAAACGCGAGAATAACCTTGCCGTTGACACTGGTGGTGAATTATGTGGTTGGGTGTTGTGTGAAATGATGTGGAGATGCTGGTGTTGGACTCGGGTAAACAGAACAAGAAGCCTCACAACACCAGGTTAAAGTCCAACAGGTTTATTGGGTAGCAAAAGCCACTTTTGCTACCAAATAAACCTGCCTAGCAAATAAACCTGCAGGACTTTAATCTATTGTGGTGTGAAATGCAGGATATCTATCAATTGCAGCAGGCTTCCTTGCGTAGAGAGCATGCGCCGTGTTCGGAAAGTCAGTGAAGTTGGAGCGGACGGAGTGAGAGGGAAGCGGACTGATTGTCCTCAATTCCAGCCTGGAAATGTTGCTGCTGTTCCTGCTGCTCACACTCGTCCTCTTGGTCACCTGGCTGATGCGCAGGAAGCGCAGGTAAGAGCAGCTTTCCTCACTGTGATCGTTTGCAAAGGTTCAGCCTGGGAGGAAACAGGCTGCTTCTGGAGCTTTAAATCACTTTGCAGTACAAGCTGAACTTTTCCAATCAATTGCGAATGGTGAACGAGCCTCACTCTTAACTGCACCGTTTCACTTGATTGTCCCTGTTCAATGTACTTTCAGTTTAGTTTCTGTTCTAGTGTCTGCTCGTGTAGACTGAATTTCAACTTCAGAAAAGTTAGATACTGTCTTCCTGTTTCAGTGGTTTGAATCGTACTCTTTATGTTCTGTTGAATCTAGTGAATGAAGGTCAGTTCCAGCAGGCTGTTTGGAGTTTGAAGAGCGTGGGATTTCTAAACTGTCAGTGCCTCATTGATGTCGCTACCAAATGACCCACCAGCTCTTTCAAAATTTATGCCTCACACCAGCTGACCCACAATTGAAATCTTTAAACTTGGGCTGGAGAGAGCTTTGCTCCCAGTGGTAAATTCTGGCTGATTTGCCAACTTCCAGATTTTTAACTTTAGTTTCAGTCATGGAGGGAACACTACTGTTTGTTCTGTGCTCAGCCCTGAGCTGCATTTTAATTTTAAACTGATATTTCCCCTGATCTTTACAGAAAGCTTTAGCTTGTTTTTGATACTTGGATCCGAGCTCATTTGTTTTGTTTGAATTAAAAGTAAAGCAGAATGTAATTTTTAAATTTTATGTATTAATGTCACAAGTAGGCTTTTAATAACACTGCAATAAAATTACTGTGAAAATCCCTGAGTTACGACACTCCGATACCTGTTCAGGTACACGGAGGGAGAATTTAACATGACCAAAGCACCTAACCAGCATGTCTTTCAGACTGTGGGAGGAAACTGGAACACCCAGAAGAAACCCACACAGATACATTGAGAATGTATAGATTCCACACAGTGACCCAAGCTGGGAATCAAACACAGCTATTGGACGTGGTGAAGTAGCAGTGCTAAACGCTGCCAGCCATGAATATGTGTTTATGTTTTGAAATGAATTAGATGCATTTTACCAAGGGCTCCAATTCAGAATTTTGAGGTGACTATCCTATTCGTTGTATGTTGTGTTTATAGTTGCTGTCAACTCATAATCAATTAGGACAACAATAAATAAATCCAGGAGCCAGTTACTCATGAACTAAAGCAAAATATTGCAGATGCTGGAAATCTGAAATTAAAACAGGAAATATGAGGTCTGACCACAGTTTTAAAAAGCGAAACAGTTATCATTTTGAGTTGAAGATGCATGGCAAGATGGCACAGTGGTTAGCACTGCTGCCTCATAATGCTAGGGACCTGAATTTAATTCTAGCCCTAGGTGTCTGCCTGCGTGGAGTTTGTGCATTCTTCCTGTGTCTACTTGGATTTCCTCCAGGTATTCTGGTTTCCTCCTACAGTCCAAAAGGTGTGCAGGTTAAGTAGATTGGACTTGCTAAATTCCCCCTTAGTGTCCCAAGATGTGTAAATTAGGGGGAATTAAATGTATGGAGTAACAGGGTAGGGTGTGAATGAGCCTCCGTAAGATGCTCTGTTGGAGAGTCGGTGAAGTCATGATGGGCTGAATGGTCTCTTTTTGTACCGTAGCAATTCTATGACTATTCGGAATAATGCATTTAATTTCAGATATGGTTACTGTGCATTTTGGGAATGATATGGTTGTTGTGAATTATAATATTTGCATTATTACTTGATTTTCATGCCGCATTGACTGCACTACAATCACTGCAATTATTATACATTAAAAGTCATCGCTTATTAATATTTTCTTCATTGAGTCGCTTGGTAGTATTGAACTTAAATATTACTAAAGCTTTTCATTTTGTATTCATCAGGACCAATGGTAGAATACCAAATTTTGAACAACCACAAACACTTTTTACTACTTTTTGCAGTTGGAGTACTGTGTGCTGTTCTGGTCTCCTCACTGTAGGAAGGAATTCATTGCACTGGAGAGGGTGCAAGGAGATTATTCAGGATATTACCGAGAATGGAGCATTTGAGCTATAAGACTGGATAGGCTCGGCTTTAGAGCAGAAGTGGGTGAGAGAAAACCTTATTGAGGTGTATAAGATTATAAAGGATATAAACAGGGTGAATAGGAAGCAGCTGTTCTCTTGGTTGAGAAGTCAGTAATGAGGAACATAGTATTTATAGTGAGGGGCAAGGGGTTAGAGGGGATTTGAAGAAATACTTTTTCACCCAGAGGATAGTGGAAGTCTGAAATGCATTGCCTGGGGGGATAGGAGTGGCTGGAAATCTCACAACTTTTAATAGTACATGGATGAGGAGTTGAAATGTAACATTCGAGACTGTAGCCATTGCCAGGGACCCAGGTTTGATTCCTGGCTTAGGTCACTGTCTGTGTGGAATCTGCACGTTCTCCCCATGTCTGTGTGAGTTTCTTCCGGGTGCTGATTAGGTATACAGGCCATGCCGAATTCTCCCTCAGTGTACCCTGGTGTTGGCAACTAGGGGATTTTTGCAGTAACTTTTCACAGTAATTGGAATTGAGATTTAGAGAAACTTCTTAGCTCAGAGGATGGTGAATCTGTGGAATTCACCAACACAAAAAGCTATGGATGTCAAATCACTGAAATATATTTAAGAAAGGTGTGGATTTCTGGACTCTAAAGATATCAAGAGATACAGAGAGTGCAAGAGTATGGTGTTAAGATAGATCAGTTGTGATCATACTGAATTGCAAAGCAGACTCAATAAGACCAAATGACTTGTTCCTCCTGTTTTCTATGTTATCCCACAAGATAGGTTTGATGTACTCTATCTCTGTCTTAAGCTTGCAAGGGAAGCAAATAGCTAAGGCCCAATTTCCAAACTTTCTGATACAGGTCAATTTTGTCGTGCTCGGAGCTATATGAATCCCAATGCACAAATTGACCAGTAAAGCTAGTTTGTGGTAGGCAGTGCTGGAGACTTCATTAGCAGATTCCACATCCAGCAAATGAGGAAAAGAAATGTGTTAGGCTGCTCCATTTCTCAGAGATTGCAGCAGTTAAGAAGAATACTATTACTTTTAAAGACACTTAGAGATGGGCAATAAATGCTATTCTTACTTGCAGTACCCAAATCCTGAGAATGAATACATAAAAGTTAAGATTGATTAGAATCACAGCATCAGTTTAGTGGTATTTTACTTGATATGTCCTTGCATTGATTGATCATTCATGTTTTTGCAATAAGAGGGTTGAAATAGAAGAAAGGTGATCCTTTCCAGAGCAGAAGGCAACAAATACTTTTACTCTTGACAGTAAAATGCTGTTGTTGGTAAACACTGCTGCCTCGCACCACAGGGGACCTGGGTTCGATTCCCGTCTTGAGTCACTACCTGTATGGAGTCTGCATGTTCTCCTTGTGTCTGTGTGGGTTTCCTCTGGGTACTCCAGTTTCTTCCCATAGTCTGAAAGATGTGCTGGCTAGGTGTATTGACCATGCTAAATTCTCCCTCAGGGTACCCAAACAGACATTGGAGTGTGGCGATGAGGGGATTTTCACATTGCAGTGTTAACATAAATTTACTTGTGACTAATCAATAAACTTTATCTCTGTTTCAGAGTTGTGCTAAGTGACATTAGCAACAAGTTCAATGACTGCAAGGAATAGGAACTGCATTATAGCTGTGTCTGCCACGACAGCCAAATATTCTTTTTGCTATAGGATTGCAGGCACAATTAAGGCATTATAGTTTCATTACCCGGTATCCAATGTCTTATCTGTATCCAAGTGGCAGTATTAATAATTTGTTTTGATTCTACCACTTTATATCAGTTGAACACAATGTGAAGTGTGTAAATAGATGATGATATTGATGTACTTGTTTTTATCCTACAGGTGCTTTGGTCCACCTTGTTGTCTAACGAGGAGCATACATGCGATGGGTCATGAGAGGACTGCTCTTGGACCTTTTTCGAGAGTATCCTACTGCTTCACATCGTTAGTGTATGCTTGACCTGGACCATCTGATGGGCAACACGACAGCTCAGTGACTATAGCTGTGCTGTGCAGATACATGGATTTGGGCCTGTGTCTGTGGGAGTTTGCGCATTCTCCCCGTGCTTGTGTGGGTTTTCTCCGGGAGCTCCAGTTTCCTCCCACATCCCAAAGTTGTATACAGTGCCAAAATCTCATTCTGTTGATGATGCCAAGTTATGTTGGCTCTGTATTTTATCTTCAGAGAACCATTTAATCAATAAGTATGGGTATCTTTGTGGATACCCATGTCCTGTAGCATCCAGCTCCAAATGCTGGAAAAACTTTTCCAGTGTTTTTTGTGCTTATTTCAATAATAGGTGAGTTCAGCCAGCAGGCAAATATTCAAAAGATATGAATCCATCAAAGTCTCTTGCTGGCAATTTCTGTCTGTCCAAATGTCTCTGTAACCACATTTTCAAGTAATGATTTGGTCTTAAAACAAAACTCTGAGTCTGTTGCAACATAAGACTTTTATACTCTGTTATAGTCAATTATGATTCTTGAACAGAAGATCTTTCTCACGAACATTAGGACTCCAACCTTCAAAGCACTAATACTGAATTTTGTCTTATTGGCTTTTACTTTTAAGAGATAATAAGATTTAAGTTTATATTGCACTTATTCATGGGAAAACCGTCACTAAATGTCCCAGCATTTTACAGCCAATAAAGCATTTTTGAAGTGTACTTACTATTATAAAGTAGGAAATACAACAGTCAATTTGTGCCCAAATAAGAATATAATAATAATGAGAACAAAGGAATAACTTCTTTGCTCTTCTTCAACATAATGCCAATGGATATTTTATATTCACTTAATCAAGCAAATGAGATCTTGGTTAAATGTCTACTCTGAAAGATGACAATTCAGACAGTGTCATGCTCCCTTGGATACTGTACTGGAGCATTTGCCTTGATTTTTGTGCTTCAGTCCTTGGAATGGCACTTGAGCCTGGAACCTTGAGATTCAGCAGTGAATGTTACCAACTGGGCTGTGGCTGAAACCTATGGACTATCTTTGCTCCAGAGTCTTGCTCAAAAATGGGGGCAATGCAAAAATTGATATTAATCATTTGCTTCAGTTCGACTCCTGAGTAGTACTGCAGCCAAATCTGTTCAATACCTTTTTAGTATCCAAACCCAATTGTGTGAAAGACGTGCAGCAATTTGACTTCCTGTTTTGGCAATTCAGAAACAAACTTCTCCCATGAAAATCTGGCACGTATCCTAGATTCCAGTGCTGTATTGTGCAAGGTTCAAGCTGATGTTAGAATTTTACGTTTGGCTTTTTAAAGGGGAAATATAGCTTTACTGCTTCACTTGTTGTAAAAAGCTGGCAGTCCGTCCCACTAAACCAGTGAAGGCTGCCTTTAATATGTGCCACCTCCTGTAATAATAGAGATAAATGCAGGTAACCAACTATAAACTCCCTTAACAGCTTCTGAAAACTGAAGCAAGTTTACATCAATTCAACACTTCCTTTTTCCACTTTTTTTATTCCATAGTTATTTCATTTAATCCTCTGCCTTCTGCATAGCACAACAATAGCCTCTTAACAGTTTCCTGAAAGACACACCACAGGGAAATCTGGATTGCAAACCTGGAAGTGGAACAGTAGCATCAATCCAATCACAAGGTTGGAACTTCTAAGATAATATCAAGACAACAGATGCGAAAAACACAATTTCTGAATGGAGGAGTTTGAATAACTTGCAGTATAATTCCAAGGTGTCAAAATAAAACACTTGACATATTATGAGCTAATAACAAAGATCCTCTGATTCTACCTCACCTACCCATTAATGATGTGTCTCCCTTGAATGTCCAAATTACAATGATGACCCAATACTTGCACTCAATCTCTTCAATAGCCCCCAGAATCCATTATCTCCACGTTTTTGAGAGCCACTCGGAAGTTCTGGTGTTCCAATGCTGCTTAATGTGTGGTTTGCTCCCCGAATATTGTGCTCATTGCACAGCTGTTCAAGCAAGTTATCAATGCCACAGCTGACTGGTGAATATCTCTGATTTTAGGCTTGTGAGTGACAAATGAACAATATTTATTAAAGTTTGTTTGGTGGAGAAATTACGTAATAAAAAAGATTAATTTTACTTGTATAATGCTGAATGGTCTTAAATAATGCGACAAAAAAAAAGGAAATGGTAAATGAGGAAGTTCTGTTCAGTGGTGCTCTAAACTGACAATGTTGCAAGAAACTTTTAGCAGTTGTCGCTGAGTCCAAGCTGTGCTTACATAATTTGGTGATTTTAAAATTTGGTAAAGTTTGGTGAATGTACTGATTTCCAAGAAGATCACGCATATCGACACAGACATTATTCTGAGCCACAGACTAGCCATCTAGCAAACTAAGTTAGCTGGCACCCTAATGTTTATTAAAACAGTCCGATTATAATTCAACAAAGTGTAAAGAAAGATGTCACTCTTTCGTATTTATTCACTGGATCTGGGTTTTCCTTCAGTGGAAGCATTGAAGTCTAATTTTAACTTCAAATGCTTGTCAAGAGCTGGACTGACAAGGATTAAAATCAGAGCAGTGTCTTTTCACTTGACTGTTAGAAGGCATCTATTGTGTTCACCTCAGGCAAATGAGGTCTTCAGAAATGTGAGAAGATTAGAGTCCAGAGGTGCAGTTAGAATCCAACAAGATTGGAGTAGAATCTGAGTTTTGAAGTAATCATAGTGCCAAAGGTTCTGATTTTCTACGCAAGAATACAACAGATCCATGTTTGATTGCATTTGCTAAATAATGTGTTTTAAATAAAATTGTTCAAATAACTGGTGTTTCTACAAAGTGTCTGCAATAACTTGCATTTAACAAAGCAACAATATGATACTTTAAAAAATAATTTGGTTTTGCTATTTGAACAAGTGCGCTCCAGAGAAAAAAGATCTCTAAAGACTTGCACTTACATAGTGCTTTTCATAAATATCAGACGTCCCAAAGTACTTTACAGCCATCAAGGTAATTTTTGGAGATTGATCAGAAAGTTAAGAAAGTTGAGCTATTCCTTTTATATCTATCTGAGAAGTCAAACAGGGCATTCAGTTTCGTATCTCATCTGAAATATGGCACTGGACTGGAGCTCCAGCCCTCATTTTATATTGGATTGAGTGTCAGCCTTCATTTTTGTGCCCAAGTCCTCGAGGTAGACTTGAACACAATACTTTGTGACTCAGAGGCAAGAGAGCCAAGGCTGTATGTTTGCAGATGTACTTTTACAATGTTGTGGAATGCGATAGAGGGGGCAGGGAATCAGTGTTTCAGAATTGTAGGTTTGGAATTTACCAGCATAAGAAAAATTGCAGGAAAACTATGAAACATATTGCTAAAAAAATAAAGCTTAAGCAGCTTTTGTTTTGACAGTTTAATAGTGGTACTTATTCTGAATAAATTGCTATGGTAGTTTTTAGATTTTTAGGTTAGATTTATAGAAGGAGAACGAACAATATGTTTTCTTCCATTAAAAACCTATAAAGTCAGAATTCTCTTAAGACATTTATTTGCCAGATTATACTGTATTGAGACATTGTAGGCCCCTGACTGCAATCAGCTCCTTAGATGACCAAATGTAGAAGCTGTGCTTACCAGGTGATCCCTGTTCCCTGATTGGCTCTCCTGATCATGTTATCCTTACTTTGTAGATTGATTCTTAAAGGGACAATCACTATAATGTTACTTGTTGCATTTGTGAAGCTTGTTATGCGTTGCATTCAGATTTTTGAATGGCACTTATCCCATTGAGACTATTATTTCACTTCAACCTTCTTAGCAAGATTGCTGCTGGGGAAGAAGAAATACCCCATACAGATAAGACTGATGACCCCTTCTACTTACGCCATGCCAGAGAGAGGCAAGTATAAACGAGGTGAAGGGCTTATGACTGTAGATGTCATAAGGACACTGAAACAGAGGTTTCTGTATCAATAAGTCTGGGGGCTTGCTTCAGTATGACCCACAAAAGCCTCCTACATTGTGTTCTGTTCAGTATACCATTGATAATTTTGCTATACAGATGCCTGTATTTGGACAAGTACAACAGATGTCTCCATTAGGTGAGCTAGGCCAAGGTGCATAAGCAATAGTGGCAAGATAATTTTAATGTCCTGCAGGAAGCAGTGTAAGAGACATGCTAATTGCTCAATGAGTGACCACATTCCCCTGCCCTCACACTTTACAGTGAGCTCCTCTGGTTAGGTCTTTGTTTCTTCGTACAGGATGAAGAATGTAACATTCAAGCCACTGTGTCAATTTGTATTCTGGCAATGCAGATTCCAGAAACTGTGGTTTAACCACACTAGAGATCTTAAATCAAGGTTTTCATTCTGCTACTCCAGCAAGATGCTTCCCTAGTGGCCTCAATAAAGCTGATGGGAGGTGCTTCCCTTTGTGTGAGCTCTCATGATCTTGGTGATCATTGTTCAGGTCTTGTGAGGGCTTGGGTATAAATTTCTGCACTTTAGTTGTTACCAGGGTAGCCTGGCCCACATTAATTCCAGGCACCATGGCAGATGTTTCAAAATGCAAGAGCAATGAAAGGGCCTCACATGCCAATCATGTCAATGGCACCCTGTAGGGTTGGTGCTTTGCTGAACTCTGGGAGAACATATGCAAAGCATAAATGACTCCTTCAAAATGCCTGTTTATAAGTGGAGTCAAAGCCTGCTGGAGTTATTTGGTTTCCATCAAAGCTGCAAAAGCTGTTAATAACAACTTCTAACCTGGGTCTGGCTGTATTGTTCTTGGAGGTGGCTACATGTCTGGTAAGACTGTAGAGAACCAATTTTCTCCTCTTCTCCTGTGGTAGTCCCTCAGGATTGAGGGTGACTTGTTCTACTTTGTTCAGTGGGTTCTGAGATGGCTAACACATAAACTGCACACACTGACACATGTAGGGAAAGTGGTGCTCAAAGAATTGGGATAGGTTGTTTGGAGGTTTGTTGTTCCCTCTAAGTTCACCTCTGCACATTCTTGATGAAGTTTCTCAATACGTTCAGTGCCTTCCTGAATGTGGCTTCTCCATTTAGGACTGTGTCATTGCATCAACTCTCTCCTCCATTGCCTTTGCTGCAAGATTGAAACTCATCTAGCTTATTGATCTCCAAGGTTGTGAATAACAATGCTTGCTATTCCTGCATCTGTTTTGGTCCTCTCTCTCACATGATGAGCAGATAGTTTTCTTTGGTGGAGGGGAGGTAGGAATAGAGAAAAATTAGAAAGTAGCTGTTAAAAGGTATTTGGAGATATGTGGGGTTTTTGCATTTATTCGGTGTATCAACAAGTGTAGACAAAGATGGAATGAGAAACTGCCAATAATGAATTTTATAAGAAATGTCTGTAATGTGGTGGAGAGGAATGGGTTTGAGTAGGTTATTTTACCTTAATTTGCAGAAATATGTTTAATGGTTCTAGAGTAATACCAGTGGAGAATATAATACTGCTATCGATAGGACAGGAGGTTAATTTAAGAAGCATTGATTTCTCCTCTTGCCACCCATCCATAAACAAGTTGAATTGCTATCCCTTTTACAAGTAGTGGCCTATTTCCCAAGCCTTCAGTTTTGGTGTGTATTGGATGAACTCAAAGGGTTAGTTTATTTGCATGCACTCAAAAACATGGGAAGGGGCACCATATAGCCCCTGTGCAAGAGGGATAGAGTAAAGAATTGCAGGCTGAAAGCCACAGAGAAAATAATTATTGTCCCATGTGGTCTAGAGCCCAGAAGCAGGGTCCAATGAGTTATTCCTTCACAGAGCTCAACAGGTTACAGACTGACATTATATAATTTTCCAGTGAAGTTGACTTCACATGTCAAGGCTAATGTGCAGAGATAAATCAGCCTTGCAGATGATGGTACAGTTAGATGAGGCCAAGTGTTCAATCTGGAAAGAGTTTCTTTTCTGTGAGGCTGTTTGTAGATGGTAATATGGCAAACAGCTTTTCATTTCCACAAGGCAATATGAGTGATTCCACAATCTCAGTCCATGTCACTTGACTCCCAATTCCCCACTCTGGCATTGACAAAGAGTGCATATCCTTTTTTGTCAGGGTGTCTGTGATTGGCAATATTAGGACTCGAAAAGAAGACTTGTGGGATTCTTTTGTTCTCGCAGTCAAATAAGTTCTGATTGGTCAGCCTGCTTTATGGAATACAAATGGCCTTTGTACAGTTTAAAATTCATTTATTAGTGTCACAAGTTGGCTTACATTAACACTGCAGTGGAGTTACTGTGAAAATTCCCTAGTCGCCACACTCCGGCATATGTTTGGGTACACTGAGGGAGAATTTAGCATGGCCAATGCACCTAACCTACACATCTTTCAGACTGAGAGAGGAAACTGGAACACCCAGAGGAAACCCACACAGACACGGAGAATGTGCAGACTCCACACGGATAGTGACCCAAGCTGGGAATCAAAACCGGGTCCCTGCTGCCCACAGAGTTCTCCTCTTTGAATAATTGCAGCCTATGGGATTAGTGATGTGGTGATTAGTGCATTCTGAGATGATCAGGTGTGAGATTCCCTGATAGCTCAGAAAACTATAGACTGAATTCTCATTTCCTGAAGATTCATTCACTCTAAACCATTAAAACTGCAATTAGAAGCTCTATTCAAGAAATAAAGCCAACCTGCTTGTTTAACCACTGATCAGCTTAATGTAATTTCGTGCTTGGCAACTGGAGAGAATATGAAATCACGTCCAAACCCATCTTAGATGGTTGAAATGTTTGTGTAATTTTCTACATATATCGTTTGTTGGTGCCTCTGTTTTGGTAGATTGGATATCACTAACTCATGGATACCTTCCATCCAACTTAAGATATTGTCAACTTATTTGTTTCTGCCTTCCCATTGTTCTCATCGTTCTCCAGCATTAAGATATCCTGGACAGGATAATGAACCCATCATGCCAATCCGCTTTTAACTCTCATCAGTCTACGAAAAAATAGACTTGTATTCATACTGTGGTTTTTGTGACCATAGGACATCCCAGAGTGCTATACAGGCAGAAGTGCTTTTGAAATGTGGTCTTGTGACCAGTGCACACAGCAATCCCACAAACAGCAATGAGATAGTCTGTTTTTGTGTTTGAGAAATAAATATTGGTCAGGACACCAGGATTAGTCCTCTGAATTTAAAATGGTACAGTTCACAATATGTACCCATCATGATTTGCAAATGATCTTAAAATCATAGAATTTGACAGTGCAGAAGGAGGCTATTTGATCCATCGAGTCCACACTGACCACAATCCCTGTGCACTATGCCCATAACCCCAGGCAATTTACCTCAAGTCTCTCTGACTCTAAGGGGCAATTTTGCATGGCCAAACCACCTAACCCACACTTCTTTGGACTGTGGGAGGAGAAAGGAGCACCAGGAGAAAACCCAGGCAATGCAGGGAGAACATCTATGTGGAGTTTACACAGTGACCCGAGGCCAGGAATTGAACCCAGGACCCTGGCACTGTAAGGCAGCACTGTACCACTGTGCTGCCCACCTCAAACAAAAATGCTCCATTGTCTGATATTTGTACAATAAAGCATGTATAAAGGGAGAAAGCAAAGGAATTGTAGTGTGGTACTATGAGGTATTATAGTGTGCCTTGTGATTATATACCAAAGGAGGTGGTGGAAAGAAGGGAATGAAAGGAATATTGTAGTGCCATGAGTCAGCTGAACCAATGTGATGTCATCTGTGCGGGCGTAGCTGTGTGTGTTAGAGAAATAATCTTTATTCTTAGTTTGCTAGGAAAGAGTCTAGAAAAACTGAGAGTAGATTTCCTACTCCTTTCAATAGAAAATAAATCCTCTGGAGTTGATTGAGCAGAAATCCAAGCAAAATCCAAGCTTGGAGTTGCATTGTTACTTTGAGTAGGCTGTGGAAGTCATGCCTTTAACTGTGAGGAATTAATCACTGATGTCTGATTCTTGAGATAGGAAAACCAGCCCATCAGTGATTAATTCCTCACAGTTAAAGGCCAGCATTTACTGCCTTGCTAATAACTAGCTGGTGACACTGACCAAAGAGGGCATACATTGCCAGAATGTTCTGCCCTAAGTTGGGAGCATTTGGCGATCCTGTCTCCCATTTTGCCAGATCTTCCTGTAGGCATCCAATTACTGCTAGGAGTTCTGCTGTCCAATTAGAGAGAGTTGGACAACTCCCTTAGGCTGAAGGACCTATCAGAGGGCCTGCAGCCTCGTAATGTTGGCAGCCTCATTGATAGAGGTGAAAGATGCCAGTGTTGGAGAGGGAATGTGAGAGGGCTGCCATCTTGCAGTGCCTTCTGAAGAAGTGTTCACTTCTATAAAATAAACACCAGCTAAAGTTGTGAGATCACTGCTGCAAGGAGGAAAAAATTTTACAGGATGGCTAGCAGCCAAAGCTGTGGCCTGCTGATGGCTGTGACTCTGGTATGGATAGATTAGTTTAGGATGCCTTGCAGGTCTGACTAGCTGCTTCCAGGCAGTTGCTAGCATACCACTTAGTGGTGGGCCTTTCTGCCAGCGGGAAGATGCCACAGACTACCTCCAATAATTATGTAGTTTGGCTGATAGTCAACCTCTACAGGTAATGAATAACTTGTCTCTGGGAAGATTGTCTAAAGGCAGAAATGCATTGGCCCGCTGATCTGACGCCAACTTCCGTGAAATTCCTCCCAGTCCTATCACTTTCCAGCAGATTTAAATATTAAAGTCAGGATTTTGTGACAGCCATAAGACTATTATGGTTTTGAACTGGGCAAAATATGCCACCCCATGTGGTATCAGCTGATGGCTGGATTGAAGGAGTCATTATGAATGGGGGAGGGGGTGGTGGTGTGAAAGTGTCAGGAGAAGTGGGAGTGTCCGTTCTCTACAAGTCCATCATGAACTGCTGCTGTTCTTGCGCCTTCTTCCCACGCATTGATCCATCATCACTTTACTGCTAAGAATCTGGCTGGGGTACCTAGCGTGTGGTGGCCCTGAGCTGACTCCAGTCTTTGGCTACAGTCAGGTAGTTTGTGGCTATTGGGCCTTGACTGTGAAAATTGCTCATGTCTTTAACCAGGAATGCCAGGCATTCTCCCGGCCAACCAATCACCTAAATGCTGCTGGGATGGGGGCAGAGAAGTTTAACCAATGTGTTACAAAATGATCTGATTAAAATTTGGATTTAACCTTATTTCCCTGAAATGACAAATATTGCGTTTCTGATGGAATGCAATAGAGATCCAGGCAGTTTGGTACAAAACTGTTGTGTCTCTATTCTTCCATTCAGTTCACTCTTTTTCACCATGCGCAAAAGAGCAAGGATAATATGACATCAGAAGCTATGTATATATTCATTTTCCTTTTGTTCATAATCTCTGTTCAGCTTTTCCTTGCAGCACTCTGAAGATTGGAAAGAAGCTGGGGGTAATTTTGATTTTAATTGGTGTGTAGAACAGGAAATATCAGATTAACTTCCTTTCATACATCGCTCTTGACTTCCTCTTCTGTTGACTTCTTGCTACTTTTCTGAGGTTTGCTCATTGCATGTTTTGGGTAAGAGCCAATAGGACTATTGTTTTGGATTGATGGACTGGTGCAGTTGTTCCTGCTGGATACACATTGCATTTGTGGAAGTTTGGCCCTAGTATACTTGGACCAACCGAAAAAGCCCTAACTGAGGCAAGATAATCTGCCACTTTACAGGTCTAATTTAAATCACTGTTTTCAGAGGCTGGATGGAGATGGGAAGTAATGCAGGAAGCTTTGTGATGCCCTGTCTGCATCATTTACATGGGATTGAAATAATCCCTATCTCAAATCTGGAAATATACAACATGTACCTTTTAGGTCTTGGCCCCTTCTTCATGTATTTATAACCCTGTGAGCTTGTGAAAGGGACCGAAAATTCAATCCCATAGTCTTCTCAGGACAGGAATTCCAAACCAATCAACAGTAGACATCTGCAAGCAAGCCTACAGCAAGGAAAGTGCTGTGATGTGTGCCTAGTGATGTTCGTATTGTAATTATTTTGAGAGTCTGCTCTGCAGACCAGAACACTGATGGGCAGATGGCAACCACTTTAATTGTTTGTGTTCTGTATTTAGAAATCCAGAAGCACAAGTGAAACTCCGAGTTGCTATACACAGCTAGTTCTTCCATTATGCTGCTTTTTTAGCACTGGCAGATTTGATAAATCTAAATTACTTGCATTAACCCATTGAGAAGGCAAATTGGAGAAAGGTAGAAATTATAGTAGATACAACTGTTATGAAGATGGTCTCTAAATTCAGACATTGCCGTATAATTCTCAATGAGTCTTGGGAGCTAGTGAGTCAAATCATTTTTAAACTCAAGTGTTCAAAACGTTTGCTTTTTTTTCAGGTATTTGACGCCTGTTAAACTCGCCAGAACTGGGTGAGTTTAGGGGAGAGTTTCTGTGGCTTTAGATTGAAAATCTTTCCCGGTTCACTGATGTTTATGTCGGAGTTAAATCATTTCTAGTCCTACTACAGAACAAGTTTTAGAAATTTATAAATACATACCATTTGCTATTTCCCAGCAATGTCTGTAAGTTGAAGTCCAATATCAATGAAGTTGTAAGCATGAGGTAAAGAAAACACTTGCTTCAATTGTAAGTGTTTATTAGCCACTATTTTCATGAAATCACTTTCATTAACTGCTTATTCCAGTTCAAGGTTGAGGGGAGTCTGAACCTATCCCAACAGACACTGGTTGTTAGGCAGCGTAGAACACCAGTGCATCACACTCCCACATGCACACTGAGTTACAATTTACTGTGGTCAATCCACCTAACCAGTCTTTAGACTATGGAAGAAAAACTGAACACTGGGTAAAAATCATGCAGATACGGGAAGAACATGCAAATGCCACACAGACAGCCAGGGCCAGAATCAAACATTGGTCCCTGGAGCTGTGAGGCAGCAATGCTAACCACTTCTCTCTTTTCATGAAAGTAAAACTTACCAGTAAAACTTATTGAAGTTTGAGGAGAAGCTTTGTTCAATTCTCAGTCATCATTTAGTGAAATGTCACTAGCTGCCTGGAGCAGTACTGGGAATGAGCAGAGACTAAGGTGTCAAACTAACAGGGCTGTGTTCTTGACTTTTTTTTTCTCAGTGAGTTATACTTTAAACTCCATGCCAAATTTGTTTGGGTGATTTCTACTCTAGCATTTACCTCACCCATTTAAATGAGTGCAAGACTAATCTCCGGCATGATCAATTTGCTAAGTCCCATTAACACAAAACATCTTCCCCCATCTTTCCTATCAAGTCACCTTTTAGATTGTCGTCCTCTCCTGAATCCCTTACAGAAAAAACTCTTGAAGTGTCAACTTCATAAAGGGAATTTGTCTCCCATTCTCTCTTGCATATATTCTTCCACCAGCAAATATATTTTTCTTAAAGTACTCCTTATAAAGATGAACAGAAGTCTTTCAAGAGTTGCAATTTCATTGACTTTTTTATTCCCATTGCTGGATTCTGCATCTGTATCCATTTATAGGGAGCTTATTAAAATTAAAGTCAGGCTTCCTAACTCTTCTTGCAACAACTTTTGGTGAAATTACTGGATCTGGTCTTGTGTACACTCAAATATAATAGAGTTACAATCGTGTTGTGGAGGACGAGGCCACATCTGTGCATGTCTCAGCACGAATCAGCCTTTGTTTGCATCCTTGTTTTATTCTCACTTTGTCAAGCAGAACACAAGAGTATTGGCTCAGGCATTGGTGAAACCTGCTATTGAGAACAACAATGTGAACTAAACACATAGATTGTAACATGTATTCATCTTGGATCACAAGAATTATTATGACATTCTTATCAAACTGACCTGGGCCTGAGGTTTCACCCTGTCTTGAAGTCTTGAACCTGTTGCCTGAATCATTTCCGAATGTGAACCTCGTGTTGCATCTGTGCCAGTGATACAATGCAGTTTTCAAAGATGCAGATTCCAGTTTGCCATCCTATTAGCAGTGCTGGGAGGGACCTGGAGGTGGGACTTGGTAACAATGGATAATTAGCAGTCATTGCTTCATGTCTGAAAATGTGGAGCAATAGGGAGCTGAAAAGGTCGGTGCTGGTCAGGCAGGCATCTCCGGGTGGCATTGTCTTTTTCAGATGCCTCCCTTGAGGATTTGATAGATGCTGTTCCTGACACGAGGGATATGCTGTTCATTCCATCTGGAAAAATCACCAAGCCAGACCGAAAGGGTCAGAGACTGAGGTGGCTGGTGAATGTTGCAGCTGGGAGTCAACAGGAGGAAATGGGTGAGTGCAGGAAGTACTTCAATGATCTACTAAGGTCAGAAAAGGTGAATGAAAATGAAACTCCTTGTGTAGTAGGCCTCTAACTGTCGCCACACTGGGCGGAACCATCGCCAGATGCATGCATAGTTCTCCTTGGACAATCAACTGGTCACTTGCTCTATCAATTCAAGGATGATGCCTACTGAGGGCCATAAGTTTCTGCCATGGGTTTCCGTGTGACTGAACATGCTAATTCTCAACTCGCAGAGCTTTGGGTACATGCGGCAGGGGTAATTGGATCCAGAGTGCAGGATATGCCTCCTTTTCATCTTTCTTTCTCTGCTGCCACTCTACCTCATCATTAACATGTTGTGATTCAAAGAATGATGCTACATGTTGGACATTTTGTTGCTATTTTGAATGATATTAGTAGCAAGCTGTTCCCAGTCATTAATGACAAGCTACAGAATGTGTATAAGGTACTTCCTTTGTTCTCTCCTAGAAAGTTGGCCATTTGGGAGCTGAGAAAACAGAGCCAGGGGAGAGGGAGGGGAGATGATTTTCATCTATCTGGACACCATGTTCAGTTCAGCAGAGTTAATTCTGGAAGAGTTTTGTCTGAATGCTAACGGAGCTGGCTTCAGGAAGGATAGCAGCGTTTGTTCAATGGTCCCTCCATTGAATCCAGGTTGTGGCAGAGGCATTGCTGATGGAATTTCTCTAGCATTCTGTGTTGCTGAAACTCTGTCCAGGTCTCACTACAGTACAGGAATGTGGTGACAGCATCAATTCTGTACACTCTGCCTATTGTTGACTTGTGAATGTCATTGTTGTCAAACACTTGCTGCTGTGGCTTGTAGCAGGCTGAGGTGGCACAGCTGATCCAGCATTGGATCTCATCGTCAATGCTGATCTTTTGAGAGAGTTGGTTGCTAAGGTATGGGAAATACATGGTATGTTAGAGTCTCTCTTTCAACATCAGTGGAAGGTGGAATATTTGGCTGACCAGGTCTGAATTGATATTAGTTCAACATTCAAGGACAGCCCATGTTTCTTGCATGCAGAGTTGAAGAGATTGAAAGTAGTTTGTGGAATTGGTATAGAGTGGGCAACGACATGCAGTCATCTGTAGACTGTTGATCATGCATGTCGACGGTGGTCAGTTTAGTTTTAGTACAGAGGCAATGAAAGTTCAAGAGTTTTCCATCCAGATGTATTTAATACCCACACCAGAGGGCTGTCGATTTTTAATGAAATTCACTGGGTATACGACACAGTCTTGCTTGACCTCAGTCTAGATTTTGAAAGTCTGTTTCAGATCTCCCCATTCAAAACAGTTCAGTTATATCATCATGATTTCAAGAAGAATTAGACAGAAATCTTGGGGCTAAAGGGATCTAGGGATATGGGGGGAAGGTAGATCAGAATATTGAATTTGATGATCAGCTGTGATCAAAATGAATGGCGGAGTAGGCTGAAAGGGCTGAATGGCCTCCTATTTTTTTATGTTACTATGTTAAGATTGCAGTATTGAGAAGTTTCTTGGACATCGAAATCTTTGCACAATCCTCACAGCCTTATGATTTACTGAATCAAGTGTTTGGGTCAGGTCGAAGGATGCAATGAAGAATTCTTAGTGTAGTTCTAGGTGTTTTTCTTGGACTTGTCTGGCCAGATCACCAGGTTCCTCCAGACTGTCTAAAGCAACACTGTCTCTTAGGGGATATTTCACTCAACCACAGAAAGTAAGTAGATGATTCAAACAAATGCTAGTCAGGAATTTCCCTGCTGGGGATAAGAGGGAAATTCCTTGATGGTTTCCACAGTCTGATTTATCTCTCTTCATGAAGCTTGTTACAATGGTTGCATTTCTGAAGTCGGGGCAGGGGGTGGTGGGTTGGTGAGGGGAATTCTCTTTCCTTAAAAATCCATAGGATGAGTGCATGACATCTTATTGTGAGCAAAAATCCACCAGCCTTGAAGATCTCAGCTGGAATTGTATCAGAGCCACAGTCTTTGATTTTAATTTGTCTGATTGCTTTCTGCAACTCTCCCATTGGTGGTTTACCCATGGAATTTCCCACAGAGTTCTGAGGAATACTGAGCAAATAGCCAGTTGCTTCACTGAGAAGTCAGCCACCCTCACACATCGGGAGCAGTGGAACAGATGGCAGACATCACATTCTATTGTAACAAACCAGGGAGGGCAGGCTGCTCATGATGTCTCAAGTGGAGTACTGTAGCTCCACACAGTGACCCTCATGGAGCTGGTGATACTGGAGATTGTGACACTGTTATTACATTAAGCTGTGAGCAGTGGGGAGTGGAGATTATCAAGAGCCATTTATTTGACAACTCAGTCCGAGATCATGGTGGCTGAATACTATCTGTCATATATTGGATTTATCATGCTGAGTCATCTACTGAGAAGACTGTGTTCCCATCACTCTTCTTTGTATTTCCCACAGAGTCAATTGGGATTGGGGTTGGTAGTGAGGAGGAGAGGGAGAGAAAACAGCATAATGAAGTCCAGTCATCACCAGCCTCCTCAGTGACATGAGATGTTCTTGATCCAGTACAATCATATTATTGTTCCACATGTTTTATTAGCACATGCGCACTCACAGGCCTCAATCCAGCTTATAATGGGAAGCACTGGGTGAACAGCACATCACAAGCAAGCAGGAGGATAAGACAAAGATTTTCCCGCACGTTGGGAGCTTAGAAATCTTTTGGAAGGATCCTGACCATAATCTGTGGCCTGCCTTGTGATGTGGTGAGCTGCCGACTGAGAAAGGTGACCCTGAACTGATTTCTAGAACCATGTGGATGCATGGAAATCCCTAATGGCTGCCATGATGCTTGCAAGGCATCAGATCGTTGTGGACCAAAGTACAAATGCCTGACACTAACTCAGAGCAGCACTTGTCTCTTTGGCACTAGCCTTCTCCCATTTGCAGATAGTTGTCTCTCAGGTGATACAATCAATGGCTTGGGAAATGTCTTCTTACTCTTCCATCTTGTCGCTATGCTCCACCTAACCAGGAGGATGCGTCTGCTGAAACTCCTGCTTGCTAATGTACCTAATGTCAGGAGGAGCTTTCTCCTACTTCAGTTCCCTCAGCTGCTGCTCATTGCTTCACCAGAGCATTTGGATAAGCACATGGAGGGGTAAGGGATTAGAGGAATATGGGCCAAACATGGGCAACTGGGGATAGCTGGGAGGGCATCATGGTTGGTGCAATAATTTCTCGGAGGCAGAAGTCACTTTACAAAAATCCCTTTATTTACAAGTCTGACAACAGGACGCACAGAGGCTTTCAGTTGGCAGTCTACACCAGGAGTCAAAGAGAAACTGGCAGTCCTGGTTACGTGCAAAGCAAGAGTCTTTCTGGTGGCCCTTCAATTTGACCCTTAATCAGGGAGTTTATATTCTAACAGCCCCATCTCAATTATCTGATTAAAGACATTACAGATGCCATGGAACAGTTGGGTATAAGTGTCTGTTTCTGTGCTGTATTGCTCTATAACTCAATGGCTTCCTTTGCCCATCTCATATTCCCAAGTGATGCCAGCAGATTCTCATTAAGATTCTAACCACTCACTGTTTACAAATACAAGTCTCTTAGCACCAGCAATAACAACCCTTTGCCGATGGTCGAAAGGCTGAGTTTAAATCAGAGCTCAGATAACTCGAAGTTTTCCTTTTCTAACATTTCCAAAATAAACATTCTTGTGAAAACCAAGTCCTTCCTCTTGTGTGCAGGTCTTCCTATTTTTTATTAGCACTCACTGCATTGTAGTTCCTTTTAACTTGAGAATTCCAAGAAAACAGACTTAAGGACACATTCGGATTTCTGTTCTGCTTATTGAGGTTAATTTATCCTGTGGCCGGGATGACAGATTTAAAATGGATGCCAACTTAAACAGAAAACTTGAAATGCTTAAAGATGTAACAAGTTGAGGAAAGAAACACGAAAGAAAATAATGTAAAAGAACACAAGCTGCTTTGTTGAAACATTACTGTCAACAAATCAATAATGCCTAGCAACACTGTTCAAATATCTTTATTTCCATCAAGTAAATACTTCATAAATATCTAACTCAAAAATGCCATTAACAATATGCAGGCATAGAATCACTATTTTGGCTGCTTTGGTTGCAGACTCAATATTTTCCTGATCATTTAGCCTCTCCCTTTGAGATCACTTCCTGACATTTCCTCGACTGTGGTACAGATTTTCTGTGTTCAACCTTTCTTCCCCCAACTGCAGGAATTGGGCTTAGTTTACTATATATGGATAAGTCAACACTGTTTGATAAAACCAGATTGTTTTAAAAAAAACACCCAATTATAATTCTGTGGTCTTTGTTTCAATCATGACTTGAATCCTTCCAAAAAGTTGTCCATTTTTGTTTTGCATTCTGTGGTAATTTTTCCAAATGTGTGAAGTCACTTTTATAGTCAGTTTTCCAGGAAAAGCTATCTGTATCTACTGGAACACTGTTTCACCATATCTCGATTCAAGGCCTACGCTAAAGCACTAAGGTATCTTGCTTTCCTGTATTACGTCTGTTTTCATGTCACGGTTTGATAATTTGAACAAATTTAATTTAAAAGACAGATTGTAGTGTAATCGGTTAATAGTTATGGTAATGAGATAGTGAAAATATATCCTGATATGTCAGTGACGTCAGCAGCAGCCACGTGCCAGAGACTCTGGAGCAGATGGGTATTCAGTACTCGAGAGACATATACTAACCCTGAAGCTTTTCCTGTACATAAAGACATTTTGAAGAAACGCACCTGTGTCAGATCACAGTTACTTGGGAGTAGAGAGAAATCTTCCCAATGTAGGCTAGGCCACAAGATATACTATAAAATGTGATGGCAGCAGTGGTGACACCAATCAAACAATGATTTAGTGCCATCAACAGAATAGTCAGTGAGAAAGTGGAAGAGGACTAGTTCATAGCAAGAAACTGAAGGGTGAGAGGTACACAGAGAATTGACAGCAATGTCAGTATCAGTCAAGTGGTTGCCCTTTCTGCTTCCGTTGGAAAACCTGGAAGGTCCACAGAAACGATGGCAGTGTAGAAAATAAATCCTTAAGCTATTGAGCAGAATCAGGTTCGCGTGTTAAAGAGCAGAAAAACTCAGTCTGATTATTCCTCAATGTGGTGGCACTTTCACTGACTATGTACTCTTCAGACAAGGCGTAAAAAAGACCTTTGCAGACCTTGAAATTTTCCTAAAGTGTTCAGTGATTATTTCTGCCCAAAATGGAATCTTGTAATTGATCGAGTGGTTCAATACACTTGGGTAGCTAAATTGGGCCAGAATCTGCCGTGATATCAACACATTGGATGAGTTACATAGTTGGGTGAGCCCAACAATGGCAACTAGAGCCACTCAAAGATCTGCCAAAGTGGCCAAAAGAATGGGGATACCCAAAGAAACAGAACAATAGATGCATGTTTCCACTGTGGAAAGACAGGATAAGTCGAGCAATTTTATAAAGCAAAGGAAGAAGGCAAGAAAACATCTGTTAGAAATAACAAAAGTCATGAAATTACGGAGTTCCAGGGAGAAATAAATCATCTTGAAAGCTTGTGGTGAGTCACTGTGCCAATTAAGAGCTTTATCATGGACTTCAAAATTGACACCAGACATGACATTACAAAACTAGCTGATCCCCTGGAATGCCTCAAAACAGTGCCCATCTTGCCTTTAAATATTATATTGCAAGGTCCAGTCAAGGTGGTACAAATCTTCCAACACAAGGTCAGATAGATAATCACCAACCTGCATCGCAAGAGGTGACAGATTACTGAGTCTTTCTATGTTGTCTATAATAAGAGGGTGTATTTAATTTGTGGAGATCTCTGTATGTCACTGGGCATTCAGGAAAAAGCAGATGATGTCCTGCAACTAGACATCTTTCATGGAGGGATTTCTGAAATCATGTATAGAACTGATAGATTTTCAACCATAGCAACTGGTGAGATTTATTCGTTGAGCAGTGGTTTGTTCTCCATGGAGTCATCGTCCATGAAACCCAGGAGGAGGTTATGATTGTGGATCTCTGTTCTTTTGAAGCTTGGCCAGAAGATGTGAACGTATGCAGCCGACATTAACAATCCCCCAGAGGACTTTCTGGACTGAGGTTGGCTCTTTCCTGAAGAAGATTATGAGAGATTAGTGTACACTTTATCTTGGGTTATTTCTATCTATAGCTTTCCTATTTGTTTCTGAATCAGCCTCACGTTTCAAAGGAAAGTCCCAATAGCTGGAATGGAAGGCATTAACTATGAGGAGAGTTTGGAGAAACTTGATTTGTTCTCACTGAAATGATGGAGATTGAAGGGTGACCTGACAGAAGTCTGCAAGATTGAGAGGCATGGACAGAGTGGATAGTCAGAAGCTTTTTCCTAGGAGTGGAAGAGCCAATTACATGAGAGCCACAGGTTTAAGGTGCAAGGAGCAAGGTTTAAAGGGGATGTATAAGGTAAGTTTTTCCTATAGAAGATAGTGGGATATGCTGCTGGAGGAGGTAGTATAAGCAGATATAATAATGACTTTTAAAGGGTGTCTAGGTGGATGCAGGAATAGGATGTGAATAGAGAGATTTGGTCCGTGGAAATTATTCCCCATTTAGTTCAAATGGGCAGCGTGGTTGGTGCAGGCTTGGAGGGTTGAAGGGCCTGTTTCTGTCCTGTAATTTTCTTTTTTTTTGCAATTAGGAGCAAAAAATGCTGAGGTTTTATTTAAAAAAAAAAAATTGAAGTTTCCAGATTATGGCACCTTTTGATTTATTGTCAGTTCCTGTCATATTTAATGCAGTGAAGTAGACTGTGTTCTTTCCGTTATGAAATTTTGAACATGTTTTTCATGCTGACAGATATTTGCTTTTGGTTTATGTCTTGGAGCCTGCCCAAATACATGGCAGCTATTGAATAGTCTCAGCACCAAGTTGGTAAATGTTTTGAAACAAATTGTATTAAATAATTTATTTGCTTTGCTATTGTGGAGGCTGAATCTGTCAGTTTAAATCCAGCTGGCAATTAAATGTGTACGAATTGGGTTGTGTGATTTTTAAATTATTTGATGATTTTCAATTTTGTGTTACATCCCAGGAATGCATTGGTTTCAAGTCCAATAATAACATGACCAGATTCCGTTCCAGTCTATAGATCATATCTCTAATTTATCTGTATGCCTGCAGATGGAAGGTTGGGCTGAATGAATTGTTTGTTTTGAAGAACTTTGTGTTTTAAATCATTGTGTCGTGCTTTAGAACATTCAAATGCTAAAAGGGAACACGACTTTATTTTAGAGTTATTGAGCAAAATGTGATACAGGGAAGTCCCCTCGTTGTAAATTGTACTTGTGTTGCATCTTAAAATCTGAATATAAATTATATCATGCTACTTCCCCATCCCATGAAGAATATTCGGCAGGCATCTCACACTGCAAACTTCCCCTAGTGATAGAATTATCTTTTAAGGCTATTTTCAGAACTATTCCTATATATAAACCTTCCATTGACAATGTCCCCTTACAAATAACAATTCTTTTTATTTTTTATTCCAATTCAGAATACCAACAAGTTGAGACATTCTTGATCCAAGCTGACAAAACAGGGCTCTCACCTCCTGTCTTGGTGATCCAAGCTCCTCCTCCAAGGCTTGATCTCATTTGCATCTTAGCCAAAAGCCCGAGATGCCGCTTTAAAAAAATTGCTTCAACATTAAACTAAAATGTAACCTAATGACTTCAACCAAGTACAATAACAATTAAAATACTATTTTTAAATATCCTTGCTTAGTGCATAGTTGTTTACAGCAGTATTTTGAGGGTCTGTGTTCCAATACTATTTCACTTACATTTCTGTCACTGCCGCTACAGTTTTTTCAATATGAATGCAAGGACTCATTTGGAACAATGCTTTTGTCACCCAATATCCTGAATGAGTGAACATGGTTTGATTTATTTTAGAAAGGAACAATCTCTTTTTTTTTACATCAAATGTGTACCCCTTCTGGTAATTGTCTTGTTCTATAGGGAGTGTCAGCCATGACTCAGTTAGTATTCTAATGGAAAGGTCTGAAATGTAAGATTGATGTGGGACTAAGTACAGTCCTGCCCACAAAGTAATATAAGAGAGCACATGAGCCACACCTGGGTTCAGTTGGATATTGGATAAAGCTATGCTTTCCAGCATGTATAGACACAAGTCCTAGCTTGTATCTTTTACTTATATTTGTACATGGCTCCAAGAGTCAGTACAGACTGCTTGAGTTTGCATTGTGGAAACTAAAGCATTTGCAACTTTCTTCAGAAGAAAATGCTATGTAGATGACCTGTCTCAATCTCCTGAGATCCTCAGCATCACAGATGCCGGTCTTTAGCCAATTCAATTCACCCCATATGGTGGCATGAAACAGCTGAAGGCACTGGATACTGCAAAGACAATGGGCCTTGACAACATTTTGGCAGTAGTATTGAAAACTTAGGCTCCACAACTAGCTGTGCTCCAGGCCAAGCTGTTCCAGTACAGCTACAATATTAGAAAACCTATCCACAGAAAGCAGGACAAATCAAATCTAGCCAGTTACAACCCAGCAATCTACTCTTTATAATCAGTAACATGATGGAAGGGGTCATCGACAGTACTATTAAGCACTTGCACAGCAATAAGCTGCTAATGGACGTGTAGTTAGTTTAAAATTTATTTATTCGTGTCACAAGTAGACTTACATTAACACTGCAATGAAATTGCTGTGAAAATCCCTGAGTCACCACACTCGGTGCCTGTTCAATGCAATGAGGGAGAAGTTAGCATGGCCAATTCACCTAACCTGCACAACTTTGGACTGTGGATGAAACCAAAGCACCCGGTGGAAACCCACAGACAAGTGGAGAACGCGCAGATTCTGCACAGACAGTGACCCAAGCTGGTGATCGAAGTGTGGAATAAAGAGCTGAACTCAAAATGACTGCTCTTGACATCAGGATAGCATTTGACCAAATGTGACATCAAGGTGAATAGAAAAGTGAAGTCAATGAGAATCTGGTGGAAATGCCTCCATTGGTTGGAGTCATAACTAGCAATCAAAGAAGATAGCTGTGACCTTTGGATGTCAGTCGCCTCTATCTCCGAGCATGGCTATATGAGTTCCTCAGCATGGTGTCTCAGACATAACCATCATGGCTACTTCATCAATGACCTTCCGTCCATCATAAGTCAGAAGTGGGGATTTTTGCCAATGATTGCAAATTATCCAGCATCGTTCATGACTTGAAATACTGAAGCAGTCTACGTCCGTATGCCGCAAGTACTGGACAACATTCAGCCTTGGGCTGATAAATGGAAATAAATGGATTTGTACCAGGCTAATGGCCATCTCCAACAAGTAGGAATCTAACCATCTTACCTTGACATTCAATGACGTTACCATTGCTGAATCCTCCACTATCAATATACTGGGAGTTACCATTGACCAGAAACTGATCTGGACTAGCCATATAAATGCTGCGGCTATAACAGCAAGTCAGAGGCTGTGAATTGTCCAGTGGACAGTCTGGAGCTAAGTTACCCAAGCAGGCACAGATCATGAGTGTGATAGATTACTCTCCATTTGTCTAAGTACAACTCTAACAATACTCAAGAAGCTGATACTATTCAGGTTAAAGTGGCTTATCTTATTGGCACTCAATCCACCATGTTCATCTTCCACCCTCTCCACCACTGTTGCACAATGTCAGCCATGTGTACCATGTATAAGATATACTACAGCAACTCACCAAGGCTCCTTCAACAGCATTTTCCAAAGCTGTGAACTCTCTCATAAAGAATGATCTCCCCCTGCAGCATTGGGATTTTATTTTATGAAGTGCAGCAGATATACAGAAATGCCTTATCTGCAAGTTTCCTCCAAGTCACTCACCATCCTGGCTTGAAGGTGTATTGTCACTCTTTCACTGTTGATGGGTCAAAATCCTGGAACTCCCTCCCTAACAGGTGTACCCACACTACATGGAACAGATTAATAAGGTGCTTTACCACTGCCTTCTCAAGGACAATTAGGGATGGGCAATAAAAATGCTAGTATTGGCAGTGACGTCCACATCCCCTGGAAGAATAAATTTTAAAAATAAGTCATGCACCAACCAACAATCTGCATCAAGCAAGGTTCATACCTAACCTTAATAGCCTCACCTCACCTTCACTCACTTAGTATTACTGCAAGCTTGCACATACTGCTAGGTATCGGACTGTCGGTTTAACTCAGTTGGCTGGACCGCTGGTTAGTGATGCAGACTGGCGCAATGGCGTGGGTTCAATTCTCCACCGTTTGAAGTTATTCATGCACCTTCTCATCCTTGCCCCTCGCCTGAGGTGTGGTAATTCTCAGGTTAAAATCACCACCAGTCACAGCCTATGGTCAACAGGGATTATAGCGACTTTTCCACTCAACAATGACAGGCACAGCTTGCACAACACAAACAGGACAACACAATATCTGAATGCTGCGAGGGAAGCTCAGATTGTGCAGGATACCTGTTTAAAGTGATTCCCGGGGTGTTCCAGCTTTCCAGTCCATCGAAGATCACTAGGATTGCTGCAGTGTCATCCTGGAGGACAGACAGTAATTCTATTGAGCTCAAGCATACTGTCCTCTTCAGGATGACACTACAGCAACTCTGTCAGTGTCCTTACCCTTGAGTAATTTGTAATCATCAGCAAAAATGCCCACTCCTGTCCGTCAGCCAGTCCAGAGTGCTGCTGCTTATGATGAGGTGGTGCAGTGCAAAGCCAAGGCATGTAGTGACCCATTTTCCATACTAGATTGCTATTGACTATGATTGATCACTTGTAATACAATAAACACTTCTCAAAAACAATCTGACTTTTTAGCAAGTGCAGTGCATTGAACTAATTGTTATGCATTATCACAGACCAATCACTTTTGTGGATTTTTAAGGAAGCATTTCTATAAAATGTTGTTGTTGCTCCTTTTTACGTTACAGATGTTTTCAGTGCCCTTTAAAGCCTGAGCTTAAAGGTGCTATGTTTTCTTTTTCCAACAAAAGATTGGTTTGCACTGGAGATGGATCATCTGCATTACTCATGGAACTCCAGACAGTGAATATATACTTAAAGGATAACTATCATAGCGTTTGAATTGAGATAAGGATGTCCTTGCAGGCTCAAGCTTAGCAGAGAAGTCATTGACCTCTACTGCTGGTCATAGTTATCAATTTATGCTTTTGGTTATTCCCAACAAGCCACAGGAAAGCTGTACAAAGTGCAATGACCTATATTTAATTTCCTGATAGAAAGTGACATAAGCCTATTGCGAGAAACTCCAAGTACAGCTGAGATAATTGATGCTCGTGTAACTTATGGGTTCCTAGAAACTGGTCAGTGGTCCAAGCAAATGGAAGAGACTTTCATTCTTCAGTGTGTAACTAATCATTGGAATTGGATCAAGCAGGTTAATGCATGCCCCTGGGCAGTAATTCTGATGCTTTGTTTTAAGACAAGATTTTTTTTAAAAGGCAGTGTGATATTTTGCAGGCTAAGACTACCCTTTTGTAGTTCAATGACAAATTTCTAGTTGTCTTACATAATGGGTACAGTGGTACTGATTATTCTTATAAGTGGTCCAGAAGCCCTTTGTTCAAGAGAATACCAGGACAGTTAGCCCCTAATTGCATGCTGACTGACGTAACTTGACAACATAATGGTACTTGTGATCTGGACATTTGTGTGTTTTATATGGGCCCTTTTGCTTGTATTTCAATTTTCTTGCAGGATTGAAGCACTTGTTAAAATGTAGAATCACTGAATTACTTTGTTTTACTGTTAACAAATAACTGAATAAAGAATAACAGCTATAAATAGACCTTCCTTATTTCACTTCTCCCTTTGCACAATGAATAAACCACTGTTTTTCCTTTTGAGATGAGACTGTCTCATTCTGGTGTTTGCTTTTCCTTCTGGACATTATCTAACTCCACAATCTGATCTCTTGCATGTTTTGATTCTGGGTCTAGCACAGTCCATTTCAGTTTCCTGTTTTAAAACTTTCCTGGCTGTTTGTCTTAGACGTCCAATTCTCTCTCTCTTTCTGCACTCACTGGTAGTAGTAGGGTAGTGCATCCAGCTCGTACTCTATCAGAGGTTTGTTGGTGGCTTGTAAACCAAACTAACTTCTGCTTTTCCCAAGAGCATACACTCCACAGGCACCTGTACTGAGCTTGTGCCAATAAAACCTCATCCTCTTTAATAAGTGTGCCGATTTTGTAAAGTATCATCATAAAAAGTCCTCGGGCATGTTTAACAGAGACTACTGGAAACAAGGCATATAGAAACTTCCAAACATTAAATATAACTTTTGAAAGGAGGTAATAATTGTCTAATGTATCCAAACACAATGATAACCTCTACAGTTTCATTAATGTCTTCTCCTGTCCAGCCCAAAACACCATCTCCAGTATTGTAGCCTGCCTGCAACATTTTGAATTTTCCCTCAAGGAAGAAAGAAGAGCTGAGCTATAGTGTGAACCATTTGGAGTTCAGTTGGCCCTTTCTTTTTGTATCAAGATTTATGGAATGATCCTGCAACTAATTCTGGCATGACCACTGGTGTGATAGTTGGCTGGTTTCTGGCGCATCAACATTTCTTTGAGAACGCAGGGTAAATGGACAAATGCAACATCATCTGAGAAAGATAAGCTGTTGAGTTCTTTTCCAGCCTGCCCAGTAATCTGTGGGAACACACAATACTTCATGACTATCTCTATCCAATCCACCAACATATTAAAATAATTGAAGAGATTATATTGCAGTTTGGAACCCAAGGACTTTATATCAGTAGTTTGGTTATTTGTTGGCAGCACTCTAACTGAACTAAGGATGTCTACTCCTGTTATCTTAATAGAGGTATTTAGAATTACTACTCACTCCATGATAGAAGGACAGTGTTGAGTAGCTCTGCCTGCTTGATGAGAATTAATACTTCCACACAGATCTTGAAAGATGCTTTAGGCACATTCAATTGTCTCCAGTAAGCAATCATCAATAAAATCTGAATGTAGGTACTTCATGGTGGCATCAGGATAGACAAGTTTTGAGCCAAACAAGTGCATTCTTTTAATTGTTGTTATCTATGTTCAGAATCTAAGAATTGACTTGGGTATCCTTTATGGTTAGATTAGGTGCTTTAATTGAGAAGAGAATGATGCCAGGAGAATTGCACAAGAGATAAATTGCCCTTTGGGTCTAAGTTGCTGTGGTTTAACCCCATCTCCATCTCCTTAATACCATATCACAGTATTTGTCAAAATCTAAATTTCCCAAGAGCTAATGTGCCTTGCGTCATCTAGGAAAGTCAGAGTTCATTTCCTTCCGCTGACAAAATTTCTAAATCCACCAATACAAAAATTGGTTTCTTTGAATGAGTTTCCTTGGGAGGTACCTGCCAGGTTTCTTGTTTAACACCTGATGCAACTACTGGAAAATTACACATTGGTTACATTATTGTGAGAATTGTTGGGCTGAAAGCAAGATGGGAGCATCTTGGGAATGGGAAGGCTAAGTGCAATGTTGGAAATGAATTTAAACTAGGTTGGAATGATCAATTGTGGGAGGGAAGAGAAACATTGAATTTGGAGACAATTTCCACTTAACAGATTCTGATCAGTATTACACCTGACAAACGTCTGCCAATGTTATAGAAATTGCTTAGCCTTTAGTGCATCTGGGGAACATTTTCTGGAGAAGACCAAGCTTAACACTCGTTCTCCTTGAACAATAGGGCAGTCACTGCGTAAGTCTGTGAGTGTGCATCAGCTTTGAAAGAGTTCAATCTAAAAATTCTGTGTTAACCATAGAATAATACTGGGAGGTCATTTGATTCACCATGCTTCTGCTGGTTTTTTGGTAGAACTATCCAATTAATATTACTGCTTCTACCTCTGGCCTGCAAATACTTTCCTTTCACATATCAATCCAATTAGTTTTTGAATATTATTGTTGAATCTGATTCCAAGCAGTTCGTTCCAGATCTCAACAATATATTGCATTTGTATGGCAAAAAAGTTTATCTCGTTTATTTGTTAATATTTTAAACATGTCCAATACTTACTGATCCCTCTGCTGCTGGAAACTCTCCCTTTTCTCTATCTAAAATGATTCATGATTTTTGAATACCTTTACCGGATTTTCAGTGCACCATAAGGAGAAGTGCTCTTGTTTCTTTGCACAAGTGGACTCTCACATCCTATTACAGTAAATCTCTTCTGCACCTTCTTAAAGGCTGTGACAAATTTGATGTCCAGAATAAATTGTCAAACTGCTTCAATTGTATTTAGATACTAGTTTATACAGTATTGCAGTTGGTGCAAGCAACTTCCTTTGGTGGGTGCAAGTTCCTTTATGTTCTGCTTATTATAATTCACTCAGTTTACACAATGTGGTAGTTAAGCAGATGAATGCAGAGTAATGTACACTTAGCTATGTAATGTATCATTTGCAATAATTAGTCTATTGTTATTATTTAATTGTCATGCGTGTTCTGCCCAAAGGCAGGTTCTTGGCTCATAATTGTTTTTGTCTCGTGTAATCACTGCCAAAATATGTAGGGTTGTTAGTACTTTCCCTCAATTTAACTAGCCTAGGTCACTGCGCATTGAACTATGTGACCTGCTATTTGTCATTTATCATCCTGTTGTCATAGGTTCATAAGATATAGGGATAGAATTAGGACATTAGGCCCATTGAATCTGCTGCACCATTCGATCGAGGCTGATATGCTCTTCATCCCTGTTTTCCTGATTTCTTCTCTTAATCCTTCAAACCATTACCAATTAAAAATCTGTCTAACTCCTTAAATTTACTCACTGTCCCAGCAACCACCACACTTTGGGGTTGCGAATTACACAGGTTCACAACCCTTTGGGAGAAGTAGTTTCTCCTCATCTCAGTTTTAAACTTGTTATCCCTTATCTTGAGTATGACCTCTAGTTCTTTTGTTCACCACTCACTGACAACGTTGCTGCAACCTGATCTTCTGTTCTCGCTCATCAGTGAGCTGCCTGGGGCAGATTATTAGTTGACTGCAACTGCTAGACCAATGATGAGGCTCGAGGATTGATATCAGTTGAACCTTGTGCCTTGTTCCCTTTTTTTTGGCTCTCCTGTCCCTCTTAAAGATGTAAGCAAACTTTGCTGATGTTACGTGTGAGAGTATTCCAACCTGAGACACTGGTTTCCTGTACTATATTAGTCCTTCGGATATTAGTGAGAAACACTGACAGAAACAGTGAAAGCGTTGACTCTTTTTCGTTAAACAACAAAATAAAGAGTATACAATATAGCAAAGAAAGATAATAAAAACACAACAAGGTTTTATCAATAAATTAATAGTAAAAGGCTTGTTAAGAAAAAAATGGGACCTACAGAACTGAAGAAGGGAATATTTCTCTAGATGCAATGACTGTGGGAAGGGTTTTAAATGAATATTTTGTCTCTGTGTTTACAAAGGAAAGAGATAATGCAGATATACTAGTCCAAGAGGAACACTGATATTGGACAGAGTAATCATAAAAAGAGAGGAAGTACTCAAAAGGTTGAAATCCTTAAAAGTTGATAAGTTGCCAGGGCCGTATAAATTGCTTCCGAGGCTGCCAATGGAGGTCAAGGAGTACAGAGCAGATGCTTTGAGGATGATGTTCCAATCCTCACTAGATACATAGGAGGTACCGGAGGACTAGGGAAATGCAAAAGTAGTTCCATTTCTAAAAAGAGATCGAAGGAAACAATTATAGGCCAATTAGTCTTACACTGGTGGTGGACAATTTAGTAGATGCAATCTGAGAGATAGAATTAACTGTCAAAGTTTAATTATTAATCACATTCACTTGGCAATGAAGTTACTGTGAAAATCCCTAGTCAGGGAGAAAGACATGGACTAGTCAGGTACGGTCAGCATGGATTTGCTAAAGAAAGTCTTGTCTCACAAAGTTGATTGAATTCTTTGAGAAAGTGACAAGATGTGTTGATAAAGGTAGTGCAATGTATGTTGTGGATGTGGGTTTGAGCAAGGTGTTTGAGGCCTGAGTTGGTAGTGAAGGCAGAGATTCTAAATACTTTTTTTTTTAAAAAGTATCTGGATCTGCTCATTAAATACTCTAAGCTATAATGGATTGGTTAAGAAAGTAAAATCCTATAAGATATGGGGTAATATGACAAACTGGATAAAAAGTTGGCTTAGTAACAGGAAACAAATGATGAAAGGACACCCTTGCAAGTGGAAAGTTGTTCCAAGTGATATTCCACAGTGCTCAGTGTTAGAACCCTTGCTGTTTGTGTTATATATTAATGATTTGGTGTTAGAGGGTCATGATTTGGGAATTTGTAGACAACATAAAGATTGCCTGAGTAGTGGATAGTTTAGGATAACTATAATGTGCAAAAACATATAGATAGATAGATAGAGTGGGTGGTAAAGTGACAGTTAGATTTAAACATAGAGAAGTGTGAGGTAATGCATTTAGGGAGGTCAGTAATAGAGAATATACAATAAAAGGGGATATACTAAGACGGGTGGATGAAGTGAGAGGTTTTGGTATATAAATACATACGTCACTAAAGACAGCAGTCGGAGAAGACAAGGTTGTAAAGAAGGCAGATGGAATGCTCTTTTTCATTGGTAGAGAATGTATAGAATGTAAAAATAGAGAGATATGGTGGGATTTTGCAGCCTTACTTGACCCAAAATTGGAAAATCCCACCTGAGGGAAATGAGAACATCTGTTGACCATTTTCTGCACTAATTCCTGTGATGGATGAGTTGGTAGAATTCCGGTGATTACTTTGGAATTGTATAAAATAATGGTGAGACCACAATAGAATATTGTGTGCAGCAATGGAAGAATTAATTGCTTTGGCCAGAGTGCGGAGGTAGTTTACAAGAATGTTGCCACGGCTAGAAAAGTGTAGTTATGAGGATTATTTGGATACAACAAAGAAGGATGAGGGTGACTTGATTGAGATGTACAAAATTATGAGGAGAAGAGATATATGGACAGAAAAAATTGTTCCCCCGGCAAAGATTTCTAGAAACAGAGGACATACATTTAAGATAATGACAGATCCACAGAGGGAACATGAAGAAGAATTTTACTATGCAGAGGGTAGTGGGTGTTTGGAGTTTGAGACCCGAGTTGATGGAGGCAGAGACTCTAAACTCTTTTTTGAAAAAGTATCTGGATCTGCATTTTAAATACTCTAAACTATAGGTGTATGGGTCGGGTGCAGGAGGTTGGTTTAGAAACGGCACCTGGGTGTCTTTGGGCTGGCATGGACAAGATGATGAATTGAATGACCTCCTTCTGTGTTGTAACCTTTCTGTGTTTCTAAAGAACAGTCTTGTACTTTAGCAAATTAATTGTAAGTCCTAAAGACTAAAGTCAAAGACTGCAAACCCAAAAGTATGTCTTTCTTTGTAACCCTAAACTCTGCTGAGACCCCAGGTTCCCAAACAACTATCATAAGCCTATTAGTCAAATCTAGTCAATAAATACCACACCGTTCTGCTTAATGGTCTTCAGTTTAGTGAAGAATGGTCTTTGCACATATTGGTTTTGGAATGGTCTTCGGTTTAGTGAAGAAAGTGATCTTTGCACAAATTGGTTTTGCCTTCAGCACTTCATATCTAGCTGAGCTGTTTCCTGAGGATGGCTACCCCTTTCTTCTGCTTTTCCATTGCCTTCAGCCCCTAATCTCTGGTTGAACTGGTTTCTAGGGATGGGTAAAAGCAAATTACTGCAGATAGCATCTAAAACCAAAAGAGAAAATGTTGAAAAATCTCATCTGGCAGCATCCGTAAGGAGAAAAAAGAGTTGATGCTTCAAGTCCAGATGACTCTTTTGTCAAAGCTAAAACTCAAAGAAAGTGGTAGATATCTATAGAGTTGGGTGAGGGAATGAAAGATGAGTCATAGCTACAGAAACCAGGGGAAAAGGCTGCTAATGGCAGTCTATAGAGAAAATAGAGGGTGTGCATGATCAAACAGCAGAGAAGCTGAAATCAGAGGGTAAGCTGTGACAGATGAAAATATGGGGGAGGGAGGAAAAAGTGGGAGAGGGGTAAAATTTAAAAAAAAAAAGTGGGAGAAAAGATAAGAAAGTGGGATAAAGTAGGGGGAAAGAGTTGGGGGGGGGAGAAGGAAAAACAAAAACAATAAAGAAATAAAAAGTAGAGAACAGTAAAAAAAAATTAAATAAAATGAAAACAAAGGGGTCGAGGTGGGGAGGAGCAAATCATCTGAAGTTGTTGAATTCAGTGTTGAGAGCAGAAGGCTATAAAGTGCCTAACCGGAAGATGAGATGCTGTTCCTTCAGTTTGCATTAAGCTTCACTAGAACATTACAGCAGGCCAAAGACAGATATGTGGGTATGGATTGTATGTTAAAATGGCAAGCAACAGGAAAGCCAGGGTACTAATTGTTCATGGACCAAAGGCGCTCAGCAAAGCGATCACCCAGTCTACATTTAGTCTCTCCGATATGGAGGAGATCACACTGGAAGTAGCAAATGCAATGAACCAAAGTGAAAGAGGTGTAAATGAAATGCTGCTTAAGCTGGATGAGTATTTTGGACCTTGGATGGGGAGCATGGAAGAAGTAAAGGGACGGGTGTTATACCTTCTGTGATTGCATTGAAAGTGTCAGGAGTGAAGGGAGAGGTGTTGGCAGGAGTGGATAAGGTTATCCTGGAAGGAACAGTCTCTGCGGAATGCTGACAGAGGGAGTGAAGGGAAAATGTTTAGGTGGTGGCATCATGAAAATGATGGAGGATTATGCTTTGCATGTGATTGCTGATGAGGTGAAAGGGGGCCTCTGGGACGGAGGGGAGAGGGTAAGGGTCATGGTGCGGGAGATGGATTGCACGCTGTTGAGGGTCCTGTTGATAACTGGGGGTGGGAATCCACGGTTGAGGAAAAAGGAGCATATTAGAAGCACCAATTTGGAAAGTGGCTTCATCGGAACAAATGTGATGGAGGTGAAAGAGCTGAGAGAAAGAAATAGGGCCCTTACAGGAAGTGGGGTGTGAAGAGCTGTAGTACAGATAGCTGTGGGAGTTAGTGGGCTTGTAATGGATGTTAATAGTCTATTGCCGGAAATGGAGGCAGAAAGGTCAAGGAAGGAAAGGGAAGTGTCTGATGTGGATGAGATGAAGGCGAAACTGGAAGCGAAGTTGATAAATTTTTCAAGGTCTGGACGAGAGCATGAGTGGCACTGAAATAGTCATCAATGTACTGATAAAGGAGTTGGGGGAGAATGTTCCACATACCCCATAAAAAGACAAGTGTAGCTAAATCCATGCTGGTACCCATTGCTGCTACTTTGATTTGGAGAAAGTGGGATGATTTAAAGGAAAAATTATTGAGAGATAGAACAAGTTCAGCCAGGTGGAGGAGAGTGGTAGTGGATGCAATTTTTTCAGTCCTCTTTTCAAGAAAGAAGCAAAGAGCTCTCAGACTGTCCAGTGTCAGTGGAGGTTTAGAAAGATTGCACATCCATGGTGAATAGGAGGCTGCAAACTGGAAGCTGTAAATATGTTGCAGGTTTCAGAGGAATTCTTCGGGATTTGAGGATGGCTGCCTCTCTCTCTTGCTGTTGCTTCTTCAATATCTTTTCTGCGTCTAACTGCTTCCTGGCTCACAGCACTCACTCCCTCATCCCTGTCCTTTCCTTTCTCTTAGCTTGGTTTACAGAGAAACCCAGACATGGTTTGCAAATACATGACAGCTTGATTTCAGTTGAGCAAAAAAAATAGTTTAATAGTATTTCCCATTTTGTAATAAAGATGAGACTGAAATCAGGTTGTCAACAATGAGAACAAGATGAGGAGAGTTATAATAATGTCATCTTGATTTAGGTACATCCCATTTGATTTTATTCCTAATTTGACTTCATTGACTGAACCGTTCTGGGAGATGCCTATTAAAAACAGTGGCTTTTTGTTTCTATTAATTATGTCATCTGTTTTTTTTCCCCAGTGTATTTCCTCTGATATGACCAGTACAAAAGGTGATGGAAATTTAAGCTCAAATGGTGTTTGGTGCAACTTGTGTTTCTGTGATTTGTGTAACAGAAGCATTCCCTTCCCACAAAACTGGCTTGCCTCCAGGTTGAATGAAGGTTGAAAGAGATCTTGATTAGTAAGGGGATAAAGGTTATGGGGAAAAGGCAGGAGAATGGGAATAAGAAAAACATCAGCCATGACTGAATTGTGGAGTAGACTCGATGGGCTGAATGGCCTAATTCTGCTCCTATCTCTTATGGTTCAATTGCACTTGTTTGTATGCATTAGACGTGCTCCAGGAATTAAACTGTTTCTTTTGGCTAGTGGGACACCAGAGAATATTCTGAAAGATTTAAAATGACTAGTTCATTTATGACAGAACTGGCTTCTGTCTAACTTTAAAATCATTTGAGTTATTTTGGTCATTTAAAATTTGTTCACTCTCAGATGGTGGATTGAAACTGGGATTTTTATTAAACACATTTTCAATTGCACTAATCAAAAGTTACCAAGTTACCGCTATTAACTATAATCTATTTTTTGAAGCAAATTTTTTAAAAAATTACAGACTGCTTGTACTTAAGAAAATATTACCAGTAGTGGTATGCAAATAGATTAGTCTATAAAATCATGATGGTGGGGGAATAGAGGAAGAAGAAACAGGTGTCATTTTTGCATTAAATTTCCACTTGCATTCAACACTCTATCCTGTAATTGGGAAGAGCTTTCAGATCAAGCGATCAATATCTCACAGTAAAATAGTGGTTTATATAATAATGATAATGATAGACCAACAGAGATCTGTACTTGTACCCAGTCTGGTTTGGAGTTATCTTTATTACCTTGGTCCAGTTAGAGATGCCATTTATGCTAATTCCACAGAGCAACATTACACTCTGATAATGTGTTGATTATTACATAGGCCATGCCTAACCCCATCTCTGTCTTGTGAGAATTTTTGGTGCTTTTAGAATCTAGTTACTAATGGCAGCATCCAAACCTGAGTGTCAATGGTTAACAAGACTGTCAAAACCAAAGAAATAGTTAATGGCCATGTTGTACAATAATTCCGGCTCTCAGAGAATCTTTGATGGCAAAACTTTGATTTCCATATTTTCTAAGAGTCTAAGCCTCTAGAATCCAGATACAGTTTCATGTTCTGGTTCTGATAATCCAGCTGACTGCAGTTCCAACAACATAGCCCAGAGATGTGTGGTTTGGGTTGATTGGCCATGCTAAAATGCCCCTTGTGTCTGGGAGGGTAAATACATGGGGTTATGGAGATAGAGTCTGTGTGGGATTGTTGTCGGTGCAAAGCTGAATGGCCTCCTTCTGCAAAGCACTTAACTGGTACCTAATCCACCATCTCCAACATGCACCACCTCAACATATTCACTCTCTCCACCACCAACACAGTGGTAGAAGTGTGCACCATCCATAAGATACACTGCAGCAGCTTCTAAACCCATTACTTCTACCACCACGGTCAAGCTCCGCTCTCAAGCCACACATTATCCTGAATTGGAACTATGTTGCTGTTCCTTCACTGCCAAAATCTTAGAACTGCTACCTCAGTTGATTCAGTCTAATTAATCCTGTCACCGTACACAATATCAAACCTAATATAACCTGCTCTCTGGTTGGTTCCATATTTAATTACTCTAAGAAACTGTCTTAAAAGCATTCTTTGAACTCCTCATCCAGGTTGCTAATGCCAATCTTATTACCATCCCTGTATCACAAATATATTTTCTTGTATGTTTTGTCCTGTATTGTGGTTATTGTTAAGGAGACTTTGGACCACTCGTGCTAGAGGTTGCTTGCCTCAACCATTCCTCATTTCCGCTCAAATTGATTTGACATGCTGATCTCCTGAACCAAGGTCACCTCTAACTATTTTATCATTTCTATCCTTGATCAGGAGTATGATCCTTCCATATTTACCTATCTTCCTAGTCTTCTTGAATGTCATATACCCCTCAATATTTAGGACTAGTCCTTATCATCTTTCAACCACATCTCCGTAATGGCTATCAGATCATATTTGTCTACTTCAATGTGCACAATCAATTAATTTATTGTGTTTTGATCACTATGTGCATTCTAAAACAAAGTCTTTATTTTAGCAATTTTGTTACTATAACATTAGTCTAGAATATTGGCATACTGAGTTTTATCTCCCTGTCCCTTCCTACTGTTCTATGATCCTCATTTCCCATATTAGTATTATGGTCTTCTGCAGTGAACATATCCCTTGATTAGCTACAGCTACCCAAGCTTAATCCCTCACCTCCCTTGTTTAGGTTAAAGCTGTCTGTATTTCTCTATTATATGATTTGCAAGAACACTCCTCACACGATTCAGCTATAGACCATCTCAATGGTATAGCCCTCACTCCCCAGTACTGATGCCAGTGCCTCATGAACTGCAATGCATTTTTCTCACACCAGTCTTTGAACCATGGATTTATTCATCTAATCTTGTTAACCCAATGGCAATATGCAGGTTACATAGGTAATAATCCATAGATTATCATCTTTGAGAGGTTCTGTTTCTTAATTTGGTACATAATATTCCTTGTATTGAAAATGTGGAATCTCTTTCCCTGTCCTGCCTATGTCATTGGTACCTACATGGACCACAACAACTAGTTTCACCCTCCCCTCCCCCCCACCTTCACCACACATCCCTCTAATGCATGGTGTTGAACTGGGATAGACACAGTAAATAGTTTTACAACACCTGGTTAAAGTCCAACAGGTTTATTTGGTAGCACAAGTATTCGGAGCGCTGCCTCTTCAGGTTTGTGAATTGAACAGTTTATAGACACAAATTCAATTACAAGACAATGATTGGAAATCAAATCTTAACATGTAATCAAGTCTTTACAGATGCAGACAGTGTGAATGGAGAGAGCATTAAGCACAGGTTAAAGAGGTCACTTTATCCTTGATCATAATGTTTTCATCTTCAACAACCAGTTCTTCATCCAGATACAAAGAACAGCTATGGGGACCAAATCTGAACCTCAATATGCCAACATCTTCACACAGAGATTCAGACCATAACTTTTCACCGCACAGGATCTTCAACTGATGCTACACACTAGATACATCAATGACATTTTCTTCCTTTGGACTCATGGTGAACAATCATTGAAACAACTATATTATGACATCAACAAGTTCCATCCCACCATCAGACTCACCTGTGGACTACTGTCCAGAATCAATTGCATTCTTGGACATACGCATCTCCATCAAGGACGGTTACCTCAGCACCTCACTGTTCTGCAAACCCACGGATAATGTCATGATGTTGCACTTCTCCAACTTCCATCCTAAACACATTAAAGAAGCCATCCACCATGGACGAGCCCTCCATATACACTAGATCAGCTCAGATGAGGAGGATCGCAAAGACACTTATGGATGCTGAAAGAACAGGATATGGTGCTCATCTCATTGATCAACAGTTCCAATGCGCCGCAGTGAAAAACCACACACAATTCCTCAGAAGACAAACACGGGACATGGCGGAACGAGTAACTTCATTGTTCAGTACTTCCCCGGAGCGGAGAAGCTATGACATCTTTTCTGGAGCCTTCAACAGGTCATTGATGAAGATGAACATCTCATCAAGCCATTCCCACACCCCCACTTCTTGCTTTCAAACAACCATGCGATCTCAGACCATTGTCTGCAGCAAACTACCCAGCCTTTAGAAGAACAGTGACCACCACACAACCTTTTCACATCAACTTCTGCAAGACATGCCAGATTATCAACATGGATGCCATTATTTCATGTGTGTATACCATCCACCAGGTACAAGATACATATTCTTGTGACTTGTCCAACATTGTTTACCTAATACGCTGCAGGAAAAGATATCCTGAGGCATGGTACGTTGGGGAGACACCGGATGAATGGACACCATTCAACAATCATCAGGTAGGAGTGTTCCCTTCCTGTTGGGGAACACTTCAGCAGTCTGATCTTTGAGTAAGTGTTCTCCAAGACAGCCTTCATGACACACGACAACGCAGAGTCCCTGAGCAGAGTCTGATTGCCGAATTCCGCACACATGAGGATGGCCTCAACAGGAATTTTGCGTTCATGTCATACTAACTGTAACCCCCATGATCTGCCTGGGCTTGCAAAAATTCACTAACTGTCCTAGATGGAGACAATTCAAACTCTTTAACCCATGCTTGATCGTATGCCCATTCACATTATCTGTACCTGGAAAGACTTGATTACATGTTAAGACTCAAGCATTATCTTATAATTGAATTTGTGTCTATATGTGCCCTGTTTGTGAACCGAACTCTTCACTCACCTGATGAAGGTGTAGTGTTCTGAAAGCTCGTGCTACCAAATAGACCTATTGGACTTTAACCTGGGGTTGTGAGATACTCACTGTGCCTACTATCACCGCATACCTATTTGTTCCCCCAAATTGAACAGCTTCCTGTACCATGGTGCCTCGGTCAACCGGCTCATTTATTTTGCAGATCTCACTTTTGTCCACACAGATCGTTAGTATGTCAAACCTGTTTGAAAATTGCAAAGTCTGAGTCTCCCCCATTACTGTCAGCTCAATCGCTTTATCTGCTTCACTCATAGTCACGTCCTCCTGTCCTTCACTGTTGAACTAAACAAACAAGCATATTCCAGATGATGTGACTGTCTTTCGGAAGAAAGTGTCCAGGTATTTCTCTCCCTCCCTTATGTTGTGCAGTGTCTGTAGACATGTTTGTCATGGATTGCTTTGGCATCTAAAAACTCCCACATTCAACAACTGCAACATAACAGCTGTCCTTCCATTGTTTCTCATGTTACTTATGTTATTTTGTAAATTACTCACTTAATTAACTTGGAATAATTCCAATGTATACCACACCTCTTTCCCAAGGAAGCCTAATTCACTATTCACTCCTGCATAGTCACCTGTCTCCTCACACACATCTGACTGATCATGTGGTTTGAAAAGCCTGCCTTTTTTATAGACCTCAGTTAAACCTCAAAAGGACTCAGCTAAACTTATTATGTGAGGCTAATTCAGACATTTGATGAGCAAATTTTTCTTGATGAAATGTGCTCTCGAAGAATTTTGACGAAAGAGTGTAATGAACAATGAAAATCACCTCTTGTTTCATTATGTTCAGGGAAATGGCTACAGTCCCCAGGATGCAGGTTAATTGGTTCCTTGGTCCCTGAGCTTCTTTGTGCCCTTCACTTTGGTGGGAACTACAGATTATTTAATATACTGGAACAAATTTTAATACGAATTTTAATTAAAAGAGAGAACACTGATAGGGTAATTTTTTTTATTATGCATTTATCTGTAATTCTTTAGCACGTGAACAATGTATCCAAAATGAATTGCTGTGTGGACAATGAAGTGAATTTGAAAATCAATAAAATAATTAATCAATAAAAATCACTTTCCGATTTAGACAAGCTCTTTGACGTTCTGGGACCACTTTTGTTTGTGTTATACATAAGTGACTTGATGAAAGCAAAAATGGGTGGGTTAGTAAGTTTGGAGAGGACGCGAAGATAGGTGGAGTTGTGGATATGTAGAAGAAAGTTGTCAAAGGATACAGAGAGACAGAGATTAGCTGCAGCTATGGGCAGAGAAATGACAGATGGGGTTTAATATAGGCATATGTGAGGTGCTGCTCTTGGGAGATCAAATGCTAAGGGTAAGTATACAGTTAATAACAGGTCTCTGAACAGCATTGTTGTAGAGTAGGGTCTTGGTATTCAAATACATAGCACCCTGAAAGAAGCCACACAAGTAGATAGGGTGATAAAGAAGGCGTATAGCATGCTTGCCTTTATTGGTTGGGGCATTGAAGAAATCAAAGAATCAGGATGTCATGTTGCAGCTTTGTAAAACTTTGGTTAGGCCACACATAGAGAAGTGCTAATTGCCACGTTGCAGGAAGGATGTGAAGACTTTAGAGAGGGCGCAGAAGAGAATTACAAGGTTGCTGCTTGGATGAGAGGGTATGAGCTATAAGGAAAGAATGGATAAACTAGGGTTGTTTTCTCTGGAGTGGCGGAGGCTGAAGGGGACCTGATAGAAGTCTCTAAAATTATGAGCAGCATAGATAGGGTTGGCAGTCAGAATCTTTTTCCAGAGAACAAATATCTAATTCATGGAGCATGCACTTAAGGTGAAAGGGGGAAAGTTCAGAGGAGGTGTGAGGGGCAAGTTTTTTTGCACAGACAGTGGTAAGTGTTTGGAATGCGCTGCCAGGAGTGGTGGTGTAAGCAGATATTATAGGGGTGTTAAGGGGTTTTTAAGTAAGCACATGAATATACAAGGAATAGAGGGATATGAACCTAGGGCAGGCAGAAGCGATTAGTTTAATTTGGTGTCATGTTAGGCACAACATCGTGGGCTAAAGAGCCTATTCCTGTGCTGTACTCTTCTATGTTCCATGTTCTAGTTCCCTTTGCTGTCCTAATTGTATTGATCCCTTGCTGCAGTTTGATTTTCAGTGTTGAGCATGTCTGCAGGTTTTCCAACTCTGACTTGATGTCTGGAATAATGATCATATGAGAGTATTTCATCTTTTTGAAACATACAAGATCTTGAGGAAACGTGATAGTGTGGCTACCAGGAGGATGTTCCTACTTGTAAGGGAGCCGAGATCTAGGGGACACTGTTCCTAAGAGGTCTCCCTTCCTAAGAGGTCTCCCATTTAAGACTGAGATGAGAAGAATTAGTTTTTTTCTGAGGTTTGTTGGTCTGTGAATTTTCTATTGCCTAGAAAGCGGTGGGGGCTAGTCATTAAATTTATTAAAGGAAGGGTCAGACAGATTTGAGATTACAACCAGGTTAGTTGTTTTCTTATTGAAGCAAACTCGAATGGTCAAGTGGCCTAAACTCCCTGAGTCCTATGTTTAGGTCTTTTTTAAATATTCATTCATGGGACGCGGGCATTGTTGGCTGGGCCAGTATCAATTGCCCATCCCAGAGGGCATTTAAAACTCAACCACGTTGCTGTGGGTCTGGAGTCGCATGTAGGCTAGGTCAGGATGGCAAATTTCCTTCCCGAAAGGACATTAGTGAACCAAATATATTTTTACAACAAAGTCTTATTTTATGTATATTTTTAGAAGCTTGCTAAAGTATGCTACCAGAAATATGAGGTATTTAATATCTGTTTCCATCCTGAATTTTTATCCTAGAACAGGCCCAACTTGGGCAGAGATGAGTAATTGGCTACAATAGACTGTATGCAATATGTTAACAACCAATCTGTGAAATCCACAGCTCTGGTCATTTTAGGAACAAGTGTGGAGAATTTCAGAAATTCTGAGTGAATCCAGATGGCTTGGAGTATGTCCACAAAAAGAATGCTGCATTTGTTCTTGGAATTGGATAATACTGAAAATAGTCTTGGCCAAGATTTGCTCAATCCGTCTGAACTGCAAGCATGTTCCTGGACTGAATTAGCAAACCAAAATATCTATTGCAATAGTCCAATAAATGCTGGGAATAGGACAAGCTTTACGTCTGGCTATTCTGTTACTAAGGAACAAAATGGCTGGCGCATTTATGGGTGCCGTGCTAAGATGTACTTGGTACAGCACTAGATTGTGATGCTTTTTTAAGTTCAGCTTTTCTCTCTCTCTCTCTCTCTCTCTCATAAGGAATGTTAACATGTTTCAGCTACCTTCAGTGTCCAGATTTGTGATTATCTAGTGCACCCGAGCCCTACAAGAGTAGGAGTTTAGACTGTGCAGGTGCGTTTGAATTTAATCATGTATCAGCCCGTGAAATTAAGGCCTGCCTACTGTCCATGGACGGCTGACACTAATGGATTACAGGCTAAATAATGTGGACATACATCAACATTGACCAATCAGTTTAATGCAGCTTGAGCTAGGTTTACTGTCTACTGATTACATTGGCTTTGCATTTTTATTTGTAATTTGCATGCAGCAACTCTTTGGTTGTTAATTTTTCATTGAAATTACAGCTTTGTTTTTAAAATAGGTTCCTCTGTAACATCAAGCTGTAGCATATCTACGTGATGCTAAAATGTGACGGGACAGTATGAAAATAACTTGTTCATGTCTATGTTTGGAATCTAAACATACAAATGATAGTGGCTGTAAGTTTTAAAATGTAACATTGTGTTTCCTCATTTTTATATAAACATGAATGTGCCAATAAACAGGCCTTGCAAAATCTATATTTTGACTCAATAGATATTGTCCTATCTTTTGATCAGTCTGTAGATATAGTTGCTTTTGTACATTATCGTGTCAAAGTTTAGAAATGTTGGCTTTTACCTAATCTGAGTTCTTTGTTTACTTAACCTTTGCACATATATTAATGTATAAACCAATGAAATTTAATGGCTGAGATTCTCCCATCTTGCTGCGCAGCGGGCCAGGAGATTTAAGTGGGGCCTGATCTGCGCTGGGCATTCTGCCCCAATAATCTCTCCCATTGCCGGATTTCTGACAGTATCAACTCCGCGCCGGAAGTCTGCAGGGAGTCTGCTAGCCCACAACAACCCTCACCTCCCCCTCCTTCCACCCACTAGCAGTTCACTCCAGCGGGTTTACAGTAGTTCCCCGAGAATGTTCGAAGGGCCAGCAATCAGGCCATGAGGATGAGCAGGCTGACATTGCAGTGATTCTGGGGCTGGCCAGCGATTAGGAGGCTAGCAGATAGAGCCATTGTGCATGTGCTGATCTCAGTGCTGAAAGATCGCTACACGTGGAGTGAACTACTCAATGCTATGCTGCCAGCCTCCTGGGCAGGAATAGGCCCCATCTCCTGAATTCTGGAGTGAATCACACCAGTGCACTCAGCAGTAAGTAGAGTGTGGGGAATTCGTCTCTGAAGTTCTACTGGAAAAAAAGTGCGATTTACTCCAGTTGTTATACGAATTGGACATTTAGAACTTTTTTGGGAGAATTTCCCCCAATGGCTCTGAAACACCAGATGTCAAATGTATAATTTTAATGTGTTGTATGCTAAAATTCACAATGCGATGCCCACATCTGTTTTTCATTTGCTAACAATGCTGGAATGAAGTAAGTCTAGTGTCAAGTCTTATTCTTCAATGTGTATATCATAGTTTAATTGATTTTAATAAGGATTTTCTTCTTTTAAGCAGATTTCACTTCATTTTTAATCATGTTTCTGGTGAACAGGATGGCAGTTATGTCAGTAGGCTGAAGTAAAAATTACTTCCTCTTCCTGCAGCTGAGCCTAAGGTTAACACACATAGCAAAGGCTTCCAGCATTGCATGTTGCAGGCAAAGCCATGTCTTCCATGAGCTGAATGTATGCCCCTTGAGGTCAGTCATAGAATCATAGCAACCCTACAGTACAGAAAGAGGCCATTTGGCCCATCAACTCTGCACCAACCACAATCCCATCCAGGCCCTATATTGCTAATCCTCTTGACACCATTTAGCCTACACATGTTTGGAGTGTTGGAGGAAACCCATACAGATATGGGGAGAATGTGCAAACTCCACTCAGACAGTGACCTGAGGCCAGAATTGAACCCAGGCCCCTGGTGCTGTGAGACAGCAATGCTACCGTGCTGCCCCAAAATTCATCAGTGCAAATGTCTGAAAAGATTTTTCTTTGTAGCTGATTTTTAATATTTTCAAACAGAACGCCTTTTGTAAATTGTTATATAATTTTTAAATACTGGTAACCTTTTTACAACAGTTTTTAAATGTTTGCTGTGTCTGTCCCATGGGCATTTATTGCTTTCTGGCCCTTCCCATGTCCTGGGCTGAAAAATATTTTCATGCACAATTAAAAACCATCTGTTTATTTTGTGGATGGGGACATAAGCATTTAGAGGACTGACTCCTTGATTTACTCTACAATTATCAGCCCTAACCTTCTGCCTAGAAAATCCGTGCAAGTTGAGGGCAACAGGCAAAGTTTTTTCAACTAATGGTGCCTGCCACTTTAAGAATTGGAGCTGATGGGACTATCAGTGTGAGCTCTTCTGAAGCCCATTCAGCTGCACTGCAACCTCTGGAGTGCAGCAGACCTCAAGAAATTACAAAGGGTCATGAAGGAAGTCCAGTCCATCACTCAACCAGTCTCCCGTCTATTGACTGTACACTTCCTGCTGCCTTGGAAAAGCAGCCAGTACAATCAGTGACCTCACACATCTTGGACGTACTCATTTCTGCCTTCTTCCATTGCGAAAAAGATACAAGTGTCTGAGGTCATGTAGCAACCAACTCAAGAACAGCCTCTTCCCTACTTCCATCAGACTTTTGAATGGACTGACTTCACCCTAAGTTGATCTTTCTCTTCACCCTAGTTATGATTGTAAAACTACATTCTACACTCTTCCGTATGAATGGTATGCCTTGTCCTGTATAGCATGCAAAAAATAATACATTTCACTATGTTAATACATGGGACAGTAAATCAAATCAACATGATGAGCTCATGCACCTTGCTCTTGTGTCCCTCTGAAGTGGTAAATTCCTCAGTATTTGCCACTATTTCATAAAGAAAATGTGACCCATTTTATCTAAAGAGCTCACTGGTGATTTTAGCCTGACTTTCCCAGTGGAAATCCTATGAGTGGACACTTAAAATACCTCCAATGACTTCACTGTCTGCTTTGTGTTGATTCTGATTTTATTCTGCTGTCTTTTGAGAAGATGGTAAAAGCATCCTTCTGAAGTCAGTGAGGTATTTTTAAAGATGCAGATAAAGGTTTGATAATGTTTAGCATTAGCTGCAATTTAAACTTGTGTACTGAATGGGAAGGGTTTCTCTGCTGCGCTCTCGTTAAGCAAAGAGAATCAGAGAACATAAGCTATTTGTTTTAAACATTCCTTGTGGGGCCAGTAGATGCAGGATATTCCTCTATATACTAAAGTCAAAGTTTAAAAGCCCAATTTTCATACAGGAAATGGGAACATTGAAATGGGCAGCTTTCCAACTCACAAGACCGATCTCCTTTAAAGGGGCTCTCTCATCATGTTTTAATTCTGAATATTTAAACTTTGATTTTAGAATACAGAGGAGCACTCATGCACCTGGTGGCCCTGCAAGGAATGTTTAAAGCAAATAACTTATGTTCTCTGATTCTCTTTGTTTGACAAGAGGGCAGCAGAAACAGCCCCTCCCATTCAGTACAAATGTTAAAATTGCAACTAATGACTAATATTATCAGAACTTAATCTGCACCTTTCGTGTCCTTCAAACAGATTGTACTGAAAAAATCTTCAAGTAAGTCGTTCAAAAAAATTAAATCATTTAAGTGGTCAATCTATTGTAAAAACAAACATCTATTTCACTAACCACCTAATGGGTAGCTGCACAATTCTTTTAAAACAAAATGTTTGCACAGATTCCTGCTGAAATCAGTGATTCTGGATTTTTTGAAACTTTAAGCATTCATAATGGCCACAACTGTCATACCAAACCATTCCAGCTCTCAGACAATGGAGCCTATACTGAAATAGTAAAAACAGTTTGCTATGTTTTTTTCTAAGCAATACCGGATAGCCTGTGGGGACTTTTATATTCTCTAACTAACAAGTTACTTTTTTTTTTAATTTTAAAAGGACTCTAGGCATGTAAATCACCTGAGTTTATTACACTGGAGGTCTCAATCACTGCAGTTAAAAACAGACATAATTTACAAAATAACTTACAATTGTTAAAACTGTAAGAATAGATTTTTTTTTATATATTGAAGCCTATCAATGAAAGAATTTTAGAAGCAAGTGGTTCTCCACATGGCACTGAGCAATGGAGTTCACCCATAGCTCATGTTGCCTCTGAAAAGCCACGAACATGTGTATTCACCAGAATTGTGGGGAGCTGTCCACACCAGCAATGGAACAAACAAGGACAAGAGTGCTATATGTGGTTTCACTGACCGCATCCTAATTCTGCACCACTGAAAATTGCCAGTATCAGGAATGGGGTGGGAATCCTTCCTGCCATTTTTAATGGGCTCCAATACCGTCTCGATTCAACAAAAATCCAGGCCTAGATCTTTTTCTTCCACCCTTTCCCTCCCGTAAGAATTCCTCGCTGAGAGCACTCATCTTTTCAGGAAGCTATCTCTTTCAGATGTCACCCAGACATTATAATTGCCTGGGGTTTGCCAGTGCCAGTGTTTGGTTTGTGGGTGCTTGTCCCACTGGCCTTAGACTCCTCCCTGTTTAAATTTTTTGCATTGTGGTATCACAAATACAGTGAAAACTTCTGAAGATGTCAGATTTCTTTTCTTTTTAAATAAACATTACATTCACATTTAATCCATAAAGCAGCAGGAGAACGGTTGTTTCTGTCTGCATTTGTCAAAGCATGAGTTGGATAAAAAATAAAATCACAGCCATCATTTGCATATGTGCATTTTCCAACCTCAACAATTGTCTAGTGATCAACAGAACAAGTACTAAGTTGTTTATTTCTTCTCACACAGAGTATATTTGTAACTTTCCCACCACTGCTCCAGCTAGGATGTACAAACAGGTTACAGACTAGGAAGGTGTTCACACTTCTCTCTTTATGATGCTGAAATCCCACCTGTAATAATGGTGAGATGATCAGCAAGTTCTGAAAACCCATGGGCAACAAAAAAATTGTTTTGGCTGCCTTGTGCTTTTTCATGGACATTTGCCTAAAGTTATGATCTATTACAATTTCCTACGAGCAGTAGAGCTAGGTTTAAATTAAAGCCGAGTATATGAGGCATATTCAATGAACGTTGGAAAATGTGATAATGCATCTTTTCAGAGATGGTCTGGAACAATAATAGCTATTGCTATTTGAATAGATTCTGCATTGATTGTGTTAGAAACATACCACAAAATGCCTACACAGTGCATATTAGTGAATATAATAGGAGCAATGTTCTGCAAAATGAAGGAAATGGTCTTTTGCAGCAATCATAAAAAAGTGAATATTGACTGAAGAGAAATTTGAGATTTCATTATTACAGAAGAATTGTTACAAAATCACTACTGTTGTATTTGTAATCATCATATCCCAGTATGTGATGAACTTTCAATCAATACTTCTAACCTGAACAAAGACTATTAAAATGGGCACTGCAAATCATGGCATTTGAGCTTCAAACAGTCCCAAGTCTTGAGCGATTATCTGAATAAATATGGACGTTCACAACCATCTGGAAAATTCATGCATCTCTTTGTTTAAGGATGGATCAGCAGCAAAGGACTATAGAATTCTAGCCAACTTGACTGTCTCTCTCTTTCATATCAAGTACTGTAAGGAACATTGAAATTTCATGTGTGTAAAACAGATGTGAATGGATCCTATCAATCTTTCATTGATAGTTTCCCTTGTCCAAACTAAGCTGGGTGAATTACAAGGAGTCAATTGGCAGTACAGGATGATTGAAACGTACACGCCAGTCATTGAGGGAAAGAAATAATTTCACATTGTGGAGAACCACAATGCTTTCAAAACTAACAAGGTTGCAGATACAGTTCCACTGAAAGTGATCACACTAGTTGCAAGTCATTCAAGCAGCCAAGGTCATAAACAGCAATATCTTGAAACTGGGAGAGTATGACGGACAGATTGATTCCCCAAACTGTTCCAATTCTGAGTTCATCTGAGGCTCAACCTGCTGAAAATTTGACTACAAAGAGCTGCACAATGTACTAAGAATCTTTTGCTACACCAGACCTTCATTTTAACAAAGGCATCAACATTCAAGAAATTACAGAGCTGCCATGAGAGACTGAGATACTTCTAAGTTGTAACATTATATTACTTTCTTCTGCATCTAATTTTTGTGTGATGAGTATGACGAGACTTTATCTTTACAAAATGTAAGTGTACTTGTGTCATCTTTCTTATGCAGGATTTGGTTTAGCTGTCTGTTCTATTAACCAGTGTAGCTTTGTCTGTAACCACGTTGTTACTGTAGTAGCATAATAGAACTTGATTGCTGGAATATTTGTTTTAATCTGGGCTAATGCAGTATTGTTATTTTAGCATTTTCTCCTCCGGTTTTTCAGGGTAAGCTTGATTAGATTGAGTGACAGGAAAAACCGTGTCACTGGGCGGGTCTAGTCTTACTCAGAGGAATCAGCTCAGTTGCTGCTTGTGATCTTTAGAGAGAAGAATCTCTCTGTATCTCTTTGTTACTCTATTGATTTGGAGGCTGGGATTTGCCAGAAAATGGATCTCTTTCTCTGAAGTTCTGCTGTTTGGGGATGGATCTTTCTCTGGAGGCTACTGTACGAGGAAACAGAAGATTGATGCCTTTCTGTAGCTATCCAGAGGGGTTCAAAGGCTGGAAACGTGGCACCTAATGGAGCATATATATTTTTGTGCTAACGGATTCTGAAGAAGGATATTTTGTCTGTGAGGATATTACTTAAATTGGAACTATAGAAATAGCTAGTTGTGAAGAATTATACCTTGCATGGTTAAGTATTTCAATTGGTAAAGATTATGCTTTATTTTACTGCATTCTACTTGTGTTCTTCAATAAATGTTTAATAAAAGCTTCCAAGTGGATCAATTAATTTGTATCTGGATTGAAATACCTTATGCTCTCCCTAATGCCAAAATAAAAAAAAGTTGGGGTCTAGGCTAAGTTCATCTTGGAGTTTCTGATCTGATCCCTAACACAAGTAAGTAAATTGTTGTATCAAATTCAGGTAAAATGTATGATGATAAATAATCATCATTATTTTCAGCTGCACAAGAAGCTTGCTGCTGGAATTATTTAATTGTTAGAGTAAGAAAACACACTTCTTACATGCAAATCATAGACTGTAAAGGAAATGCACAAATTCTGGCTGAAATAATATGTTAATGATGAGGGATAGATGTGCACTATTTTTGCCTTGTACATGATTGCAGAGCAATTATAATGGATAATTTTGTACTGCTACTCTCCCAGCCTATATCACTTTATAAATAAAGTGGAAAATGCAAGAGGCATTCCAGAAACTTATGCAAGAGTCCTTTCTTGATAAATTTGTTTCCAGCCCAACAAAATGGGAAACAGTGCTGGGTTTAATGTGGAGGAATTATATGGAGTATGTTTCTGTGGAATTGCATTGGGGAAGAGTACTCATGATATTGTGGTTAAAATAGTTATGGAAAGGGACAAGAAACAATAGAAGATAAAACTTGAAGAGTGGTGACTTCATTGAGCTGAAAAGGAAACTGGCTGAGATGGATTGCAATCCATAATTGTGAGAAAAATGGTCATTGAACAATGTGAGGGTTGGGACCTGTTGTGGGATTTTGTCAGTGCAGGCATGATGGGCCAAGTAACCTCCTCCTGCACTGTAGCTTCTTTCATTCTATGGTGATCTCCTTTTTGGTCCTTAAAATCTCATATTACTAGTATTTAGCAAAGCTAATAAAAAATCCTTAAATTTAGAAAATCCTAATCTAGTGTTGTAACGATTGATTACAGTACAGACATATAAATGAAGGGACACCGCTGAAAAAGGATTATTTAAATGAACCAGAGTTACTTAATTAACCTAAAGCACCATTCATCATAGAATGATATGCACAGGATATGACCATTTGATCCACAGTGTTTTTAAACACTTCAATCAAATTTTCTCAATGTTCTATGTTCTGAGGATACTTGCAGTTTTAAACTTTTACTGTAACAATCTAAAGTCAAAAATTAAACAATACTTAATGGTCAAAATGTAGAAAAGGCATATACCCTTTAATTAACTAAGAATACTTGACAAATGTACATTATACCACACTCTCAGCACATGCAGCCTCACAAGGGTGAGTTCTCAGCTCATTACTATATTCCTTACACACCTATGACTGTGTGGCCAAATTCCCCTCCAGTTTGATTTTCAAGTTTGCTGATGACACCGCCATATAAGTTGGATCTCAAACAATGACGAGACAGAGTACAGAAATGAGATAGAGAAATCTGGTGAATGGGTGCAGCAATAATAATCTCTCCCTCAATGTCAACAAAATGAAGTAGATTGTCATTGACTTCAGGAAGGGCAAAAGAGAATATGCCCTGTCTACATAATGGGAATGAAGTAGAAAAGATCGAGAGCTTAAAGTTTTTAGGTGTCCAGATCATCAACAACCTGAGCTGGCCCCCACATGCCGACACTATAGTTAAGAAAGCCCACTAACACTTCTACTTTCTCAAAAGACTAAGGAAATTTGGCATAATAGCATACCTAACTTTCACAGATGCACCATTGAAAGCATTTTTTCTGGTTGTATCACAGTTTGGTATTGCTCCTGCTCTGCCCAAGACAGTAAGGAACTACAAAAGTTTATGAACATAGCCCAATCCATCACACAAAGCAGCCTGCCATCCATTAACTCTGTCTACACTTCTTGGTGTCTCGGCAAAGCAGCCAACATAATTAAGGACCCCATACACCCTGGACGTTCTCTCTTCCACCTCTTCGTTTGGGAAAAGGATACCAAATTCTGAGGTCATGTATCGATTAACTCAAGAACAGCTTCTTTCTTGCTGCCATCAGACTTTTGAATGGATTTGCTTTGCATTAAGTTGATCTTTCTCTACACCCTAGGTATGACTGTAATATGGCATTCTGCACTCTCTTTTCCTTTTCTATGAACAGTACGTCTTGTCTGCATATTGTGCAAAAAACATACTTTTCACTGTATGTTAACATATGTGACAATAATAAATCAAATCAAAATTGTGTAGAATGTAACCTTGTGGGAGATGCATTCTTAAGAAGGTTAAAGGCAAGCATTCAAAGTTAGAGTTTCCTTAATGATTAAATATGTAAGAGGCCAATATGAGATAGAAAAAAGAGGCCTGTGATAAATGTATGGTTCATAATACAGTTATGAAGCGAAAGTTAATCAAGCAAAATATAAGAGGTACAGTGGCGATCCAAAGAGAAAAATGAAGGAGGCAAGGTGAGAGTCTAAGCAATTAAAATACAAGAGAACCCAAAGATCTTTTATAAGTATGTGAATAGTGAAAGGGTAGTGAAAAGAAATATGAAATTTTAAGGGCCAAAAAGGAGGTCACCATAGAATCAAAGAAGCTATAGTGTTGAAGGATGCCCTTTGGCCCATCAGGCCTGCATTGACAAAATCCCACAACAGGTCCCATCCCTACAACCTTAGATATTTATAATCCTCTTATACTAAGGAGCAATTTATCATGGCCACTCAATCTAATCTGCACATATTTGGATTATGGGAAAAAAACACGTGGCAACAAAAGGCAGAACTGAGTTCTAAATTTTCTATACATCTATCTTCACTAGAGACCAGGATACAGCAATGTCACCAAATAGGAGGGGGCAACTGCAATATTGGATAGGGTTAAAATAGATAAAGAGTAATACTTAAACTGGTTGTAGTCTTCAAAGCATAACATGCCCTAATCTGGATGAAATGCATCCTCAACTAAAGGGTTACGGGGATAGTATGAATAAAAGGCATTGAAGTATCCGATCAGCCATGACGGTATTAAATGATGGAGCAAGCCTGAAGGACTAAATGGTCTACTCCTGTTCTCTTGCTCCTTTGATACAGAAAGAATGGAAATTCTGTTGGCTCTGACCATAGTCTTCCATTTTTATTTTGTGTATCTGAGAGGTGTCACAAATACTGATTTTACAGTCCTGCTTAAAACAGGGTAAAGGCCAGCAAGCCTCCAGTTTGTAGGGGGAGAGTATTAAAACAATAATCTTGGATGAAATTAGTTTGACATTTGGAAAAATAATAACTAATACAATTGAGTTTTTTTAATTAAATGAGATGGTTGATATCTTTATGGACTTTCATAAGCCATTTCCAAAATGATTTGGTGGCAAAGTTAAAGCTTGTGAGATTAAAGGGACAAGTGATAGCTTTGCCATGTACTTGGCTAAGGGACAGAAAGCAGACAACAATTGGGAGCCTCTGTTTTCAGACTAAAAGGTGATACACCCTGGTACAGGGGTTAGTAATGATACACTGCTGACTTTGAATTATATTTAGCAATCTGGGATTGATGCAGAGAATATATTTTCAAACTTTACATTTGACCCAAACAAAAATGGTGAAATAGGCAGACATATGGCAAATCAAACTTAATGCAAAGTAGAGCAAATTTTGTTATAATGTGAGATTTTATAAATTGATTGTCTCCTTCAATTTAAGGTAAAAGTGAATGTCCTGGAATGGAAAATGGTGAAATGACTATACTTCGCGCAAACCATACAACTTCTTACCATGGGGAAATAGGCCCAGGATGAAACTTAAAGAAAATCATATGACAGTTGACATAAAATAGGTCTTTTCAACACACGCTCTTCAGTTTCCTGGACCTGGCGATGAAGACCAAAACAGCAACTGCTGTGCAAAAGCAGAGGAAAAGATCATCTTGTGTTAGCTACCAAGCAGTATGCTGGTGAGAACAGGTTCTCTGTCCAAAGAGAAATTTAAGGACTAGAGTTTTCAGAGGGTGCCTTGCTGTTGAAAGCTAGTAAGGAGAATATTTAGAAGAAGCGATTTTGAATACACTAGAAGATTTGCCCTGGTGAGGTAGGGAGAAAAGCTGCAAGGAAGGATTGAGGGACTGAGCCCACAAGGCTACATTCTACATAATTGTTGAGAGTGTGGTAAAATGTACAGTTTGCAAAGTATTCTCAGTTCAGTTAATTAGTTAAAGTTTATTAGTTTCTACCTTTGACCATTAATTAATCTTTAATCTTAGATTGTTATAGTAAAAGTTTTAAATTATAAATTATTTTGATCACTAAGAAATTCATATTTCCTTTAAAAAGATATCCGTCTGTACAGGGATAATGACAAGTGGTACTTTTTAATTGGAAGAATTAAGATTAAGTGGTGCGATTTTCAAGTGGGTGCAAGAATACAAAGGCCTGGGATGTGTGTACACAAATCTTAGGAGATGGTCGGAAAGTTGAAAAGGCTATTTTTAAAAATATAAGGAATCCTTGGCTTTACTATTAGATGAGTACAGCAGAGAAGTGAGGAGGTACTGCTGATTTTGAATGGAATAAAAGCCTCAGCTGAAATGTTGTATTCAATTTTGTGCATCATACATCGAGATGGATGTCTGAACTTTGGCAAGGATGCAGAAGAATTTCTTTAGAATGCAAATCTAAGAAGCTGCAAGTATCCTCAGAACAGAGAACATTGAGGAAATTTGATAGAGGTGTTTAAAAACACTGTGGATGAAAAGATCACTCCTGTGCATATCATTCTATGACGAATTGTGCTTTAGTTCAATTAAATAACCCTGATTCAATTAAATAATCCCTTTTCAGAGGTGTAGTTTAATTTATGATATGTTTGTACTGTGATCAATTGTTACAATACTAGATTTAGGGTTTTTTAAATTAGATTTGCTAAATATTAATTTTTTTTCATTTCAACTTTAAATATGATGGACTGAACTTTGCACGTGCTTTTTCCAATGTGAACTGATTGTTTTAAGGACTTCCTCGCAGTAAGTAAACATATAAAAATTACTCCACAGCCTCTTGAGTTGTTATGCTAGATAGATTCGTTTTAATATTTAACAGTGGCACAGTGGTTAGCACTGCTGCCTCAGAGCACCAGGGACCCAGGTTCGATTCCTGGCTTGGGTCACTGTCTATGCGGAGTCTACACGCTATCCTCGTGCCTGCGTGGGTTTCCTCTGAGTGCTCTGATTTCCTCCCACAGACCAGAAGACATGCTGCTTAGATGCATTGCTGTGCTAAATTCTGTCTCAATGTATCAGAACAAAGTGTGGCGACTAGGGGATTTTCACAGAACTTCATTGTAAGCCTACTTGTAACAATAATAAATAAACTTTGAATTGATGAAACTTGAGCACATTTGTTTCTGTAAAATTAGGACACTTTAGGATCGATCACTTAAAGTTTACATTCAGCTATTCAATGAATTGTGTTGCAAAACTTTGCCTATTAAATGAATTGTTTATTTATTATTATGTTTCACATTTCCAAGTATCTCTGTAACCAAATAAGTTGTGTCGAACTTGAACAATAACATGTAGTAAATAATCTATTAGCAATTTTTTGGAATTCATGGTAGTATAATTGCATAGGATGGAGAAATTATTTGTTACAGTTATTATACTAAATGTTGTATTTGTAAATTTATTTAAAAAAAAACAGAGCAGGCGAGCTTAAAATATTCCTAAAGCTTGAACTGTGGCACTTTCAATGTGTTATGGATATAGTTTAGGTGGTATTCATTGAGATAAATATATATTATATAGATGGATGAAGGGACGTGTCTAATTTTTCCACCGGAGTAGAAAGACTGACTATCAAATTGATGACAAAAAGTCCCTTGAATAGTTGACACTTGGGCTTCCACAGAACCAGTCATGAATACTCAAACCATCTGTTTTGCTGGAAATTTGTCAGTGTGAGCGTGGTGGAGGCAGCTGCTTCAATAGGGACGGCTTGGATAATGGACCAGGGCTTTGTCTCCGAGTAATTCACTTGCATTCACAGGCATTGCCCAAGCATACTATAGTGCAATGAAAATCAACTCTTGTTTGTGGCACTATTACCAGTCTGAAAAAAATGGAAGGCGACTTAATTGTTGACACACAGTTTAGAAATGCAAATAGGTTTAGAACATCTGTGTGCTAGCACATTAAAACCTGTTTGAAAGCCAGAGGGCTCTGTAAACTGCTTTGGATTTAAAATAGGTTTTGATGAGAGTGTTATTTTGGAGTACCACAGAAGTAAACATTTATGGTAATGATAGTAATCTCCTCACTTACACTGCTCTGATTAAAAATCTACAGCTCTTAAAATTCTGCTTTACCTACTCCACTGTTGGGAGATTAGAGAGAGACTTTGAGGTGGGACAATGATCAAACGTTGGGACAGGGTTTTTAGCCTGTTTGGAATTGTGTTGCTGTCCGTAAGGATTCGTACATTCCTTTGTGTATGTGCCATGAAAGTTTGAAGAATGGCTGAAAATATGAGTGAATGTTTAGCAAAATTTTTTAATAATGGACTTGATGTAAGATGTATTGACAAGGGGCCGTCAAGCTCAGGGGACAACCGGTATTTTCATATGGATGCAACGCACAACAAAGTTTAATGATCTCCTATGCCTTACCAAGATGAGTGAATTTAACCTTCAAATGACATCCTATCAACTGTACCACTAGCCTCGCTGTCCTTGATTGAACCATTGCAACCCAAACCCAAAAACCTACTTCAGGGCAGTTACTGACACACTTCCCTCATTCTTGTAAGAGAAAGTGTTATTATATAAGAGGAGGCAGCAGGAAAGAATTGGAGGAGACAATTCTGACCATCATTGTGATCAGAAGTACATTCTTAAATTTCAAAATTTATGGAAGTCATCAAATTGATGTAGGTAATAAAGAAGAGGGTTGTGAATAAATAATTACATAATAAGTTTGCAGAATGGATGTGTAATTACCAAATGAACTTCAATATAAATGTGAGTAGTATGTTCGATTCAAAAAGTAAGTGTTCAAATGGGATAGAGGAACATGAAGATCTGAGGGTAGACAACGAATCCATTTAATAAGGTCATTTCAAAACTAAAAAGCAATGTATGGAGGTTCATTTCTGAAGGCATAGAATTGAAAAGTTGAGAAATTAAGCTGAACTTGTAGAAAACCTTGGTTAGAACATCAGTGAATTCAGTAGAAAAGCGAATTGCGTGATGGGTGCAGAAAGATCTGGATAGGCTGACTAAGTGGGCAAGGACCTGGCGGATGGAGTATAACATTAGCAAATATGAGGTTGTCCACTTTGGTAGAAATAATAGTAGGAGGGATTATTATTTAAAGGGTGAAAAGCTGCTGCATGCTACGGTGCAGAGGGACCTGGGGGTCCTTGTGCACAAATCACAAAAACTCAGTCTGCAAATGCAGTAGATGATCAAGAAGGCAAATGGAGTGTTAGCCTTTATAGTGAGGGAGATAGAGTATAAAAGCAGGGAGGTCTTGCTGCAACTGTACAAGGCACTAGTGAGGCCGCAACTAGAGTACTGTGTGCAGTTTTGGTCCCCTTATTTGCGAAAGGATATATTGGCCTTGGAGGGAGCACAGAGGAGGTTCACTAGGCTGATACCGGAGATGAGGGGGCTAGCCTATGAGGAGAGATTGAATAGACTGGGCCTGTACTCGTTACAGTTTAGAAGGCTGAGGAGGGATCTTATAGAGACTCACAAGATAATGAAGGGGCTTGATAGGGTACAGGTAAAGAGATTCTTTCTGCTTAGAAAGACAAACAGAACTAGAGAGCACAGCCTCAAAATAAGGGGGGTGCAGTTTAGAACAGACTTGAGGAGGAACTTCTTCACAGCAAGGATGGTGAATCTCTGGAACTCTCTGCCCATTGAAGTGGTGGAGGCTACCTCGTTGAATATATTTAAGTCATAGGTAGATAGATTCTTGATAGACAAGGGAATTAAGGATTATGAGGAAAAAGCAGGAAAGTGAAACTGATCCACTTCAGATCAGCTATGATCTCATTGAATGGTGGGGCAGGCCCAAAGGGCTAGATGGCCTACTGCTGCTCCAAATTCTTATGTTATTATCCTTGGAGTATTGTGAATGGTTTTTATATATGGGAAAAAAAGAATAATAGAGGGGCTGGAGTAGGTGCAAAAAAAAATTTGCTTAAATGAAAGTAGAACTGAGAGAGGATCAATAAATATTGAGCAGGTTGGGTTCTTTCTCTGGAAAAGAGAAAATGAATGGGTGATCTGAGGTGGCAACTGGATAAGCACATGAAAAAAGGAATGGAAAGATATGTTAATGGCGTGAGATGAAAGAGGGTAGTGTTTTGCAGTGGAGTAAAAACACTGATATTGGTATGTTGTAAATGCTATGATCATGGGGAGAGTGTCACTTGGATCATGGAATTAGTATCACTCGGATCATTGCTATTGGTGGCACTGGAGGTCTCGATGATGAAAATATTTGTACACTAAATCTTTCTTTGTTCCTACTTTTACCTTATTCCATAATCTGTTTTACTTTATAAGCTGCAAATAGTATAATCATGAACTTCTTACTTGCTCCTCTCCCCTCGCCACAACTCAATTCTTGCCCCTTCAGAGCCAAAAAGTGGAATCTTACCAGAGGATGAAGATTGTGAAGATATCACTTGATGTTGTATTCACAGCCACTAGCTTGGATATTGACACAGCATGTATTTTGGAGTTTTGGTGAGAGGTGGGATCTGCATGTAGTGTGAGACCAGGCAAAATTGTGTGTGTGTGCGTGTGTCAGAGTGATTTGATTTGATTTATTATCGCATGTATTAACGTACAGTGAAAAGTATTGTTTCTTGTGTGCTACACAGACAAAACGTATTGTTCATAAAGAAGGAAATGAGAGAATGCAGAATGTAGAATTATAGTCATAGCTAGGGTGTAGAGAAAGATCATCATAATGCAAAGTAAGTCCATTCAAAGGTCTGATAGCATCAGGGAAGAAGCCGTTCTTGAGTCGGTGACCTCAGACTTTTGTATCTTTTTCCCGAGTGAAAAAGGTGGACAAGAGAATGTCTGTGGTTCTTGGGGTCCTTAATAATGCTGACTGCTTTGCTGAGGTAGTGGGAAATGTAAGCAGAGTCAAGGTTGGGAAACTGGTTTGTATGGGCTAAATTCAGGACCTTTTGTAGTTTCTTGAGCAGAGCAGCAGGAGCCATTTCAAGCTGTGATACAACCAAAAAGAATGCTTTCTATGTTGCATCTGTAAAAGTTGCTGAGATTCATAGCTGACATGCCAAATTTCCCTAGTCTTCTGAGAAAGTAGAGGCTTGGTGGGCTTTTTTAACCATAGTGTCAGCATGGTGGGGGGGCAGGACAGGTTGTTGGTGATCGGGACACCCAGAAATTAGAAGCTCTCAACCCTTTCTATTTTGTCCCCATTGATGTAGACAGGGGCATGTTCTTCTTTATGCTTCCTGAAGTCGATGTCAATGTCTTTCGTTTTGTTGACATTGAGGGAGAGATTATTGTTGCTGCACCAGTTCACCAGATTCTCTATCTCATTCCTGTACTCTCTCGTTTGAGGTCCGAACCACTACAGTGCTGTCATCAGCGAACTTGAAAATCAAATTGGAGTAGAATTTAGCCCTACAGTCATAGGTATATAAGGAGTATAGCAAGGGGCTGAGAACATGGCCTTGTGGAGCACTTGTGTTGAGAATTATCATGGAGGAGGTGTTGTTGCCTATCCTTAATGATTGTGGTCAGTGATTAGGAAGTTCAGGATCCTGTCACAGAGGAAGGTGCCTAGGCCCAGGCCTCAGAATTTCGAGATGAGTTTCGGGAAAATAATAGTGTTGAAGGCTGAGCTGTAGTCAATAAATCGGAGTCTGACATAGGTACTTTTGTTATCTAGATGTTCCAAGGTTGAATGCAGGGCCAGGGAAATGGCATCTGCTATGGACCTGTTGCAGCGGTAGGCAAACTGTAGTGGATCCAGGTAGTCCAGGAGGCTGGAATTGATTTGTGCCATGACTAATCTTTCGTAGCACTTTATAATGATGGATATCAGAGCCACAGGCCAATAATCATTAAGGCACATTGCTTGGATTTTGATAAGTACCAGGATGACGGGCGTCTTCTTGAAGCAGATGGGAACCAGATGGTGTGAAGAGGGGTTGAAGATGTCTGTGAATACCTCCGTTGGCTGATCTGTGCAGGATCTGAGTGCACATCTGGGTACCACATCCGGGCCAGTCACTTTCTGTGGGTTGAACTTCAAGAAAGCTGCTCTGACATTTGCAATGGTGACTCCAGATATAGATTCATCCAGGGCTTCCAGAGTAGAGGGCATTCTCTCACTGACTTCTAGGTTAAAATGGGTGACAAATGCATTGAGCTCATCGGGGAGAGGTGCATTGAAGCCAACATTTTACACAACTTCATCTTGTAGTGGGGGAATAGCGCAGGTGTTGCCTCACAAGAAAGTGAAATCATCCATTAGTCCTGGTACAGGTGGCTTGATAGCTCTGGCTACAAAAGAAATGATGGATGAACACAGCAGGATGCTTGCTGCGTTGAAAAGTACAATGTCAAAGTATCTCCATCAGCACATTTGTAAAATCCACTGTCACACAGCGTTCCATGGCCAATATCGCAGCTTCCATCAAATGTTTTGAGTGGTGCAGTGGAAATTCATTTTGCTGCCATCAAGGATCTAGATAACAGGGATCACGTTGGCCTTCCCAGGTCTCACTCCAATGAATAACAGGGTTGCTAAAAGCACCTCACCAGGCAAGAAGCAGTGTTTTCAATGAACATGAACCTGTTTTTATTTCTCATCTTCCATTAGTGCCTCAGCTGTTGCCAGTCAGTCTGCAGACTGCTGCAGCTCAGACTGAAATGACATTCTTGGAAGCTGGGCTTTTTAGGCCTTAAACTGCACCACTTCTTTCATGATTTTTTGTAAATTTCTCATCTCGAGGTCAGTAGCCTTCTATCAGCCATGCTGTAGTCAGTGGGGAAACATTTCATGAAGCATCAAAATAGGCAAAAGTACTTGCAAAGAGAATGCCTAAGGATAATTATTTTCATTTTGTCTGCATTATTCAATGCATGAATTTATAAAATTGGATTGGAATATGCATGTCTAGTGGTTTTATTCCTTTTCAGAAAGGGGTTGTGATCAGAGGCAATCTTGGTGAATGGAGAAGTGTAATTGCAGTTGCTGGCACGCTGAAAGTGGCCGGAAGCGGGTGTTTGTTTTGTAGTTTCCATTATTCTTGCCCTTCCACATTCTGTTTTGCTTTCTCTTTCAATTCCTGTTTCTGTTCCTGTTCTTTAACTGTTTATCACTGTGGTGACAAGAGATGTTTCCTCAAACTAGTAATAGAGTAAGCAGCATACATTCTTAAATCTTGATATTCACTAAGTTTAGTACAACAGGGCTCCTCCAGTGTGGTCCAGACAGCAGATACATTGCTGAAATATGTCAAAGGGAAGTTCTATAATAGCCCTTGTGTAAGCATGGCTCCTGGTGTCAGCCTTTATGCATAGATTGAAACTGAGATTGGAAACTACAACTTCTGAGAAGATGAATCAGGGTAAAACTGGACAAAAAGGACATAGAGTCATCAGAGTTCAGTAGATGATGAAGATTCCAGTAGTGTAGTATAGGCAGGCTGAAGAAGACAGAGACTAGATACAGAATCTAAAAACAGGCAAATATACAGTTACTGCAGCATTTCCTGTTATTTGAATATTCCATTGATGATCAAGACTGTCTTAAGCAGAGCTGAGGATACAGACACATGCCTTTGCAGATCATGCCTGTGGCAGTTCAGTCGGTTGTGCGCTTCTGTTGCTGGGGACTCAGGCTAAATCTTGAAAGAGGAGAAACTGATGTTTTTTCATAGGAATGAACAGAAGTTTGAATGACTTGGTGACTGATATTAATGGCTTGTGTATTAAGTGGACTGTTGAGCCAATTTATAAGAACTGTCTTAATTGTTTGTATCTGCCATTTAATGTTTAGCTTATAATTGACTACAAATTGGCTGTTTGTTAATTCATGTTTGTCTTATCTGATGTTGGGTTTTTGACCATAAAAGGTGTTTTCTAAGATGGTATTTATTGTTGTTAAATCCTTACTGGTCTTGGCTTGTCCCTTTAAAATACAGTAAATAGCCAATTGCTTTGTTATGTTCTCAATTGAGACCAGTTACATTTTTCTAAAAATTCTGAAATCAAGCTATTTACTAAAATAATAAAGCCACACAAATCCAGAACTTTTTTTTAACAAAAGTATTTTTTTATGATACAGTAGTCCAAGAAAGCAAATTATTGAGGCATGGGATTTCTAAAAAGAACATTGACCTCGACCAAAAGATCATAATAAAACTCAGAGTTGTTTAGGGAAGGAATTTGGGAGGGGCCAGAAAAACCCACCGAGACTTCAACCAGCAATAACAATGCAAAAGTCAGTGCTGAACTGGAGGAGAAATAAAGAGTTGGAGTGGAGTTAGACTGTGGAGGTATTTGTAAACTAGAGCGAGGAGTTGAAATTTAATGGGCCATTGCTTCTGTGAAGTGCCAATCCCAATTGGAATGTGATTGGTTGATTCCTAACGGAAGTTTGAACTTCCTGGGTAATTACTGTGCAATCTTTATGTGGAGACTTTTGGAAAGGCCTCAGATCATCTTTGAGGTTCTCCTGGGGACAACAGTCCAGGGCTCAGAGAGTGTAGGTCTTTAGTTTAAGGATTGTTTCAAGGGGAGAATGGCTGATTAATGGGGCTTAATACTGAAAAGAATGTGAGGAATGCGAGTATGTGTAGACGTAAGCTTGAGAGATGAATTAAGATTATTCCGGAGATGTAGTTGTGAATTTTCCAGTCATGGTGTTGACATTAACCCATTCCCATTAAATGGAGAAGAAATCGTTGGCTTGGGTGGGGGGACTAGCTGTTTGTAACTGAATTTGTGTAATATTTTATCCAATAATGGATTGTTAATTGTTGGGCTCATTTTACATGAGTGATTCTCCCTGGCAGATATAATTGAACCGTTGAATATTTTTTGAAGCCTGATTTGATTGTGTTCTCCCACACAGCACCAAAGCCCTAACAGTCTAACCCCTCAAGGGAGCCGTAGAATCCCTACAATGCAGGAAGAGACCTTTTGGTCCTTTTGAGTTTGCACCAACTCTCTGAAGGAGCAATAAAGCCAGGACCAATGGCAAACAGATTTGCGTAGCCCAAATCTGTAGCAATGGATTCATTTCTTTAAATCTGGCTGGTTCTCTGTTAACTGTCTTGTGGTAATAGTAGTTTTCCTGAGACTGGGATCTTTGGGGTCCACTTAATTAAATTTTTTTAAGTTTATTTATTAGTCACAAGTACTCTTGCATTAACACTGCAATGAAGTTACTGAGAAAATCCCGTGGTCACCACATTCTGGTACCTGTTCAGATACACTGAGGGTTAATTTAGTCAATGCACCTAACCAGCACGTCTTTCGGACTGTGCGAGGAAACCAGAGCATCTGGAGGAAACTGATGCAGAGACAGGGAGAATATGCAGATTCCACGCAATGCCCAAGCCAGGAATCGAACCCAGGTCCCTGATGTTGTGAGGCAACAGTGCTAACCACTGTGCCACCGTGCTGCCCATTATATAATTAATTTAAAATGTAACTCTTGCATCAGTTTTTGCAGGATTTGAATCCAGTTCTTTCCCATTCTAAAGTTTCCAACATCAACCAAAAATTCTGGCTCCCTTTCTCTCTCTTCACTCCCTTCTTTCTTTGCTAACTGAGATGCAATTCACTATTTGTAATGGATTTTCATAGCTATGATAGTGATTGTTTGCACTGCAGTATCAGACCAGATTACGTGTCCCAGTTTCTGAATTGTACAGATGTTACGTCATTGTTTCTTTTAACAAAGCGTGTCTTTAGTCAAGGCCCTTGCACAACAAAAACATGTTTACTTTAATAGATGGGAGAATGTGATTTCTTAATCATTCAAATGATAAACTGTCTTGGAGAAAAATCTTCTTGACCTGCAGAAAGGAGAAGGACTTGCAGTTGCTGTAAATCAGTGACAATTATTTTGATTAATGATGTAGATTATGGTCAGATTGAAAATGAATATTCAAGGTAATAGTAATTGAAAAATTTTTTAAATCCTCTCTGTAATTATTAATCGCAACTTGTTAACTAAATATTAACTGTAAATCTTTGCTGCAGATTATTTATTTAATTCTGTTCACTGTCCAAAGTCCAGAATGCCATTTCCTGCTGTGAACTGTAGTATTACTTATTGTATTTGGGATATGATCATAGAGGAAATTCAAAGCTCAGAAGAAAGTGAGATGAAAAATCAATGATAAATTTTCACCAATACAATTTCTCCTGTGCTCTTTGTAGGTTAATAATAAATATATTATGTACATTAAAAATTAGAAGCTATATAGATGGAATAGTTAGTCTTTTAACCTTCTTTGTATTGACATGGAATTGGTGAGGATAGTCTGGAAAAGTTCCGAACTCCTTCCCTTTTCTTAATCTTTATCACTTCCACAGCACCAGAGATCCGGATTTGATTCCCAGCTTGGGTCACTGTCTGTGCGGAGTCTGTACATTCTCCCTGTGTCTATGTGAGTTTCTTCTGAGTGCTCTGGTTTCCTCCCACAGTCTGAAAGACGTGCTGGTAGGTGCATTGGCCAAGCTAAGTTCTCCATCAGTGTACCCGAACAGGCATCAGAACGTGGCAGCTATAGGATTTGCAGTGTTAATGTAAGTCTATTTGTGACATTAATAATAAATTCCCCATCTGTATCTGAATCTGCATCAGTACAATGTAGAATGATGTAGGAGATGGCTTATTTACATCTCCAGTTGGCTCTTTCTGTAAACAGAAGGCACATTAATGAAGATATGAACTAAAATTGCAGGATGAGATTTTTTAGTTTTTTCAGTTTCCCCCTTTGCGTACTAAATTTTTTTTTAATGATGGTAAGTACTGACAAACATTTCTGTTAATCTAAGTGTTTATGGGAACCATTTCCTTCCATGTCAGCATTTGAACTGAAAGTGGATACTCTTATCTACTTGGCTGACCCTATGCTGCAGTAGTTTAATGAGACTTGCCAGCAATTTCCTAATGGAGATGAGGTGTTGAACTACAGAAACATAAAATTGATATTTGGCTCTGTTCCATATACTGGGTAAAATGGCTACTGTCTGAAAACCTTTATTGACATATCCTGACTTCAGAGATCACACAGGAATGGCAAGCCATAAAATACAAAGCTTTCTTTCCAAACATCCCCCCCTTTCGTAAAACAGAATAAAATGCATGTACCATCATTTGAAAGTAACCCCACATACATAATCCTTAAGGAATTTGTTTCAAAATGTATTATGTAACATGACTGTTGCTGGCAAGGTCAGCATTTGTTGCCCAATCTTTTTGCCCTTGAACTGAATGGCTTGTTGGACCCTGATGTGGAGATGCCAATGTTAGTAAACAAAATAAGAAGTCTCATAACACTAGGTTAAAGTCCAACACGTTTATTTGGTGGTAAAAGTCAGTAGCTTTCAGGGTTTGCCCCTCTCACCTCACGAAGGGGCAAACCCTGAAAGCCAATGGCTTTTACTAATAAATAAACCTGTTGGATTTTAACCTGGTGTTATGAGACTTCTTACTTTGTTGGGCTCTGTCAGAGGGTAATTAAAAGTCAATCACATGGCTGTGGGTCTATAGCCACATGCCAGCTAGGCCAGGTAAGGATGGCAAATTTCCTTCCTTATAGAACATTTGTGAATCAGAATCTTTTACCATAATTGACCATGGTCGTTTGGACAATATCATAGACGATTTATACTTCAAGACACACGACAGGAGACTGGCTAGAATGAATGTTGGACCCTTGGAGGACGAGAGGCCGAATTTAGCAGTGGGTGAGGAAATGGCTGAGGCTTTAAACAAGTTTTTTGTGTCGGTCTTTACAGAGGAGGACACAAATAGTTTGCCAGATGTTAAAAATAGAAGGATGGTAGAAGATGACGTCCTTGATGCAATTATAGTCACTAGAGAGGTAGTGTTTAATAGACTAACGGGGCTGGAGATAGATAAGTCCCCGGAACTGAATGGAATGCAAGCCAGGGTTCTGAAAGAAATGGCAGAGGTGATAGTGGATGCCTTAGTAATTATTCAACAAAATTCACTGGACTCTGGGAAAGTGCCGGAAGATTGGAAAACGGCTAATGTTACGCCGCTGTTTAAAAAAGGTAGCAGACAAAAGGCAGGAATTATATACCGGTTAGTTTAACGTCTGTAGTTGGAAAATGCTTAAATCCGTCATCAAAGAAGAAATAGTGAGGCACCTAGAAAAGAACAGTTTGATCAAGCAAGCGCTGCATGGATTTGTTAAGGGGAAATCATGTTTGATGAATTTATTGGATTTCTATGAGGATGTGACTAGGGCGGTAGACAGAGGTAAACCAGTGGATGTGGTGCTTTTAGATTTCCAGAAAGTATTTGATAAGGTACCTCACAAAAGGTTGCTGCAAAAGGTTAGGTGCAAAAAGTTGGGGGTAAGGTGAGAGAGGATTGGTTGCCTAATAGGAAGCAGAGGGTCAGAATCAATGGATGCTATTCTGGTTGGCAGTTGGTGACTAGTGGAGTGCCCCAGGGATTGGTGCTGGAGCCTCAACTGTTCACAATATACATAAATGACCTGGAGGTAGGGGCCGAGTGTAGGGTAACGAAATTTGCTGATGGCATGGAGATGAGTGGAAAGCAAATTGCGTGGAGGGTGTAGAAAGTCTGCAAAGAGATCTGGGTAGGTTGAGTGAGTGGGTGAGGACTTGGCAGATGATGTATAATGTTAGCAAGTGTGATGTTATCCACTTTGGTAGAAATAATAGGAGGACGGATTATTATTTAAAAGGCAAAAACCTGCAGTATGCTACGGTGCAGAGGGACCTGGGGGTCCTTGTGCACGAATCGCAAAAACCCAGTCTGCAGGTGCAGCAGGTGATCAAGAAGGCGAATGGAATGTTGGCCTTTATAGCTAAGGGCCGAATATAAAAGTCGTGAGGTCTTGTTGCAGCTGTATAGGGTGCTGGTGAGGCCGCAGCTGGAGTACTGTGTGCAGTTTTGGTCACTGCATTTGCGGAAGGATACATTGACCTTGGAGGGAGTGCAGAGAAGGTTCACTAGGCTGATACTAGAGATGAGGGGGTTAGCCTATGAGGAGATTGAGTAGACTAGGTTTGTACTCGTTGGAGTTTAGAAGGCTGAGGGGGGATTTTAAAGAGACGTATAACGTAATGAAGGAGATGGATAGGGTAGAGGTAGAGAGATTCTTCCCACTTAGAAAGGATAGCAGGACTAGAGGGCACCGCCTCAAAATAAGAGGGGCAGGGAGTGTGGTTTAGATCAGAGTTGAGGAGGAACTTCTTCACTCAAAGGATGGTGGATCTTTGAGATTCTCTGAGATTCAGCTACCCCACTGAATATATTTAAGGGTAGATAGGTTTCTGATAGGCAAGGGAATTAAGGGTTATGGGGAGAAAGCGGGAAAGTGGAACTGATCCACTTTAGCTCAGCCATGATCTTATTGACTGGCGGGGCAGGCTCGAAGGACCAGATGGCCTACTTCTGCTCCTATTTTTTATGTTCTTCTGTTCAAAGTAGAATCGCTGAGCAGAAACTGATAGCTAACTTCCACACAAATGAGGACAGCCTCAACCGGGATCTTGGGTTCATGTCACACTATCTGAAACCCCCCACAACTTGTCTGGGCTTGCAAAATCTCATTGTCCTGGCTTAAGACAATTCACATCTCTTTACCTGTACTTAACCGTCTCTCCACTCACATTGTCTGTATCTGCAAAGACTTGAGTATCTGTTAAGGCTTGCATTCCAACCATTATCTTATAAATTGAGTCTCTATGTATGCCCTGTTTATAAATCTAATCCTCCACTCATCTGATGAAGGGGTAGTGCTCCTTTAATTTAAGAATTTCTTAAATTCTTTAATTCTAGGTTTTATGATTTGAATTTGAATACACATGTCCAAAGTGGGTTGACCTTTGTTGAGTTGTTTAATTTTGGACTCTGACTGGCTCTCTGTCAACTCTGGCAATGATTTGACAACTTTATCAAAACAAAATTGGGCTTTCTGTCATTTCACTTTGATCCTGTCACTCATTTCTTTTACTACTTCTAGTTTCAGTAGGTTTTGTTTTTGGTAGATTGACTGAATAGCTGTGAGATTCGTCATTGGTCTGGACTGCTTTCCGTCCCTTCAGTTGGTGTGTTTCTTTACCTTAATATTGCTTTGTGCTCAATAATGCTGGACTTATTCAATTTTTTGATGGGCCGTTTGGCAATTTTCATCACTGCCTCAGCCTTTCTATTTGACTTGGGATAGTGTGGAGATGTGTAGTGTTGAATTTTCTTACTAACTTTCTAAATTCTCAATCCTGAACTGAGGGCCATTGTCACTCATTTTAGTGTTGGGAATGCCATGATGATTGAAGTGCACTGTCAGGTATTCTATGATCTCTTTGGTGGCCAAGCTGGTCTAACTCCCAATTGTCTGAATGACAGTCAACTCTGATAAAATGATCAGTACGGTTGAATGTGAAGTGGTCTACTCCAAGCTTCATTGATGGTCCCTCTCAGGTGCCATGAGTCACAACTGACATGTTCATTACAAATACTGCACTAGCTGATGTAGTTCTTAATTTGATTATTCATATTTTGACATGTAGAGTACTTCTGTCTTCAGAATAGAACTGGATTTATTGATGGCTCGCATGCATGCGCTTCATCATTATCTCTTTCCTCATCTCTTTAAGGACCATAGGCCCTTTGTACGAGATGCCATCTCAGGCAATCACTTCATGTCTATATATCCGATATTCTCTTACAGCAGTGGATGTAACCTTGGTGATTTCAGATCATCCATTCATCACCAACTCTGTAACATTTAGATTGTTGCTTCTAAATGTGCAGTTTGCTTGATCTGAGCAAGGTGCCTGTCTATCGGTTTCTGTGTTCCTACTGAGTAGATGGCTTTCAGAGCATATTGTGCTGTTGCTTCTTGTTGAATCTGGAAGATTTCACACCTTTTACTGCATCATCAACTTTCTTCAAAGGGATTGCAGCACTGAGTAGTATGTTGGTGATATATATCTGCTTCCCTTGTTTGTATTCACTTCTAACTTATATCTCTGCAAACTAAGTAACAACATTTGCAGATGCTTCAGAGCAGGTAGAAGCGGTTTAAGATAACTGCTTTGAAGTGGCTTGTGGTTACATTTCATCATTACTTTCTCTCTCCCTAGCAGATACTGGTTGAAGTGTTCACAAGCAAAGATAATATCCGGGCATTCTTTCTCAATCTGTGTGTATTGCTGTTCAGTTTACATTAGCACTCTGAGTGCAAATGCAACTGGCTATCCTTGCTACATGAGGATTGCTCCAAGTCCTGTTTTGCTGGCATCACACTGCAGGTGAATTTATCATTAACATTATAGTATCTCAGCACTGTTATTGTCATCACTAGTTGTTTGATGTGAATGAAAGCTGCTGCTTACTCTGTGTCCTAGTATACACTGAACAGCCTTTGCAGTAAGGCTGTATAGCGATTCACATTGAGTAAGAAATTAGATAGGTAGTTCACAAATCTAATGAATAAAGTGGTTGAGCCACTTTAAGATCTGTTACCTGCTGCATCTCTGCTATAGTTTGCACCTTATCACAAACCGAGCAAAGCTCTTTCCCTATCAGTATTTAACTTAGCAACTTAATGAGAATAATCCTTAGTTAAAGCTCTTTCTTGTTCAGTTCCAGGTTCATCTGATGAACCCTAGCAGCTTCATTCATTTTTGATCATGGTTTGTGATGGCTTCTTACATTGTAGCTTCATATACAGATACTCCATGATCTCCTCCATACATGATAGATCATTGATTATCTCATATTGCTTGTGCTGATCTGGAAGAGTAATAAATGGTATGTGCAACCATCTGAAACTTTCAAATGACATCCAGAACGTAGTTAAAAGATTGCTTCTTTCAACCAACTTCACTTATCAGCATCCATCCTCTGCATCTAGGGTAATAAAGATCTTTTGTCTTGGTACGTTGTGGCAGAATTTCTTCAATGTTTAGCATGGGTGGTGAGATCATTTCAAAGTTTTATTAAAATCCTTTGGATTTATGAATTCTTTTTCAGCTTTCCAATTTTCTTCTCCCATCTTTTCATGTTCCTCTAGCTTGTTTTTTAGGCTGGCATTGAGGGCAGCTAGAACTTTCCTTAGAAGATATTTATCTACTTCAAGGTGACATTCACCAGGAAGACATCCATGACCTTTCTGAATGTGAACAGATCCTGGCAGATTACAATGGCTTGGTCTCATGTATAATGCTGCAAATGCCTTTTAGTATGTGAACAGTTACTTCTTCAGCTATTGACTTGTTTCAGTTGAGATGAAAGAATCTTGCTTCCACTATCTGGAACTGCAGACCTACTTTCATTCCATTGCTTGGAACTCTCTGCTTGATTTGTTCTTTACCTTTGACTGCTTTACTTCTAGATCATTATCTTGAGAAACTTCACACAACTCTTGGAAACTCATAATGTTGTATATTGCACCAGTGTCTATCTCACACCACTGAACTTGATGTCTTCTTTCTGCAGTTATTCCAATAATTACAAACCATTTCTTTTTACCTCGCGACTTGACAATGGGAACTTGTTTTAGTGATTCATTAAAATCATCTTCTGACATCTCTCCAGCAACCATCTTTATAGTTTTTTTATTTAATAAAAGGTTTGAGTACAATTTGGTTCAGTGTAATTTCCTTTTCTTTCTTGTGGTGTCTGGCCTTGATCTTTCTGCTTTGAGTTGTCCTTCCCATTAATCATTAACTTGTGTTTAAGGCTTGGTACTGCCTCTCCTATAATGCCAAAATTTGGCAGTTCTCCTCCCATCAATACTCTTCAGTTGATGATCAGCCACCTTAGAACTTTTGCACATGTTAATAGTTTTTTTGGATGCAAGAGTTTCCCCTCTCGGCAGCTGTTCTTTCACAGCAGGATCTTTTGTTCCTAAGGCAATATTATCTCTGGAAAAGTTATTTTCAATTGTTCAGATGTGCAAGATTCAGCTTGACTTCTTTGTAAAGTCACACACCTAAAGGTTTGTGAATTTCTGGAATTCAGTACCCCAAAGTGTAGTGGATGTTCTGATAGTGAGTAAATTTAAGGAGGAGTTAGATAAAATTTTAATTGGTAATGGGTTTGTGAGAAATGCCGCTCACAGTCAAATAATTTAATCAAGTTCCGAAGGAGCAAGATATTTTATTTAACGTTCTTGTAAGACCAGGTGTCCGAAAGACGGGCAAACCCTAGTACATGTATTACGGTTATTTATGCAATCAGTTTACAGATTTCATCCCTCCGCCTTCTCGTGGTTGGTTCAAGTGCCTCTCTTGCTCCTCCAATCCCACTCTCTCTCCTAAACACCTCCCCTGTTTACATTTCCCCTTACTCTCTTTGTAGGGACCCTCTCTCCCTGTATATTTTTCCCTTAATTGGCCACTCTAGTTCTTGTTCCCTGAATATTGCTGACTACTTTGGTTTTTGGCTCCTTGTTTTTTCCTTCTTCTCCTTGTCCTATTGTCCTATGCTTAGATGTAACATCCTGTGAGGATTTGTCATCTGCTGAGCTAAGCATATGTTTAGTTCGAAAACATGTTTTTTTTTGCTACTTAACATTTTAGGTACCTTCCTTCTTTGGAAGCAACAAATTGTCCTTCCTCTCAGGTTGAAGGGTTATGGGGAGAAGCAGGAAAATAAGAAAGAGGAACAGACTCAATGGGCCGAATGGCCTAGTTTTACTTCTATATCTTGTGAACTTATACTGATCAATAGTCTTCCCTGCTTCCCAAGCGCCAGTGCTAAAGACATAGCATTCATAAATGACAGTCAGGAATCTCGCAACACCAGGCTAAAGTCCAACAGACTTATTTGGAATCGCAAGCTTTTGGAGTGCTGCTCCTTCATCAGGGGAGTGGCCATTCACCTGATCAAGGAGCAGCACTCTGAAAATTCGTGAATCCAAATGAACCTGTTGGACTTTAACCTGGTGTTGTGAGACTTCTTACGGCACTTACCCCAGTCCAATGCCAGCATCTTCACGTCATTCATAAGTGACATCAGTAGAGGATTCAAAGGGGCTCTTCAATGCTTCCAAAATATCACAAATCTTGTTTTTCTGGTTCTCATTGATGTTTAGATTGTGATACAGCTTGTAACATCACTTCCCCATTACTGTTAACAAATTTGCTACTCTTATTTCCTCAGGTTTTATTTTCAACTCTGGCAATTTCATAATTGAAAGAATTGTTAATTCCCCCTTCAAATTTCCCTTCATGCCCATGGGACCCAGTACTGGAATATTCAACATCATTCTGACTTGCCCTGCTGGCGATGATCTGTACAAAGTTACAGACTGAAGTTTTAATCTCTGCTGCTTTCCACGGCTATCAAATTTCACTCAATCCCAGCCACACATTCAACATTTTCCATGTAAAATAGCTACTGCCCCAAAACCTTTATTTACATATCACATCAGAGGTCACATGAATATAGCAAGCAGCAAAGTAAAAGGTAATTATCTAAACACTCTCTCTGGGAGCTCTCTTCAAAAAAAGTCACTGCAGGGTAGGGTCATGAGTGTAAGCAATAGACAAAGTAAACAACCTGCTCACAATGCAGTTTCCTATACATTAGGGGGACTAAATGCAGACTGGGTGGTCCTTTTGCAGAATACCACCACTCAGTCTCCAAGTACAACCCCAACCTTCCTATCACTTGTTTCAATTTACTATCTTGCTCTCATGCTCATGTTTCTGTCCTTAGCTGATTGCAATGTTCTAATGAATTCCAACACAAACTGGAGGAACAATATTTTGTCTTCAGATTACATACTTTACAGCCTTCTAAAGTTAACATTGAATTTAACAACTTCAGGCTATGAACTCTGTCCTCCATTTTTATTTTTTCCAATCCTCCCCCCACCCCCCCTCCCTTTCACCTTTCCAGTCTGTAACTTGTTCTCATATTTTGCTTTCGGAAAGTGCTGACCCTTGTTCACACATTCTGGTGTATGACCTTTATACCACTATTAACACTTGCCTTAATTTTTTACACAATCACTAACACTCCCATTGTCTTCTTACATTCACGAAATCTTTGCCATTTAATCTTTCCTGAGCTCTCACCTATCTTTGACCTGTCTTATTCGACCTGTTCCACCCCTTCTTATCAACAGTATAAAACCCATCACATTTATACCTCTCTTTAGCTTTGAAGAAGAGTCATGCAAACATGAAACATTGATACTTTCTGATTCCGCAGATACTAAGGACCTCCCGAATGTTTTCCAGCATTTTCTGTTTTTAATTGAGATTGCCAGCATCTGCGGGACTTATTATAAAAATAAGAACCTGCCAGTTTTACTACTCATGCTATTGTTGAAGCACTAAACTGTGACTCGGTGGAGATAAGTACAGAAAATGCTGGAAACACTCAACATCTGTGGAGCCAAATCTAACATTGACATTTCAGATCAATGGTCTTTGATCACAATACTTAGAAATGCTGTATAGTTGTTTGGCCTGGAATGTGATGTGGGAGCAACATGACAGGAATGTGGGAGGGTGTGGTGAGCCTTATATACTCACTTTTAGCTGCTATTTATTTTATCTCATGCAGACAATGTGATCTTCCAATAACTGCACAGTGAGCAATAAATCCAGCAGTTTCTTTGGATAGTGATTTGGTGAAAGGCCTTCCTGCCCAATTCCTCACATGCCGGCAACATCCAAAATTGGTAGTAAATGTAGAAAAAGTTTGCCTCGTGGTGGATGTGAGGTGCTGCTGCCCTTTCCTCATGTACTTTGGTGTGCCTGTGTTGTTTTTAGAAAAAGGATTTTGCATTTCTACAGCATCTTGGAAGCAATGCATGGGACTGTGGAAATATGTATGTGTCATCAAATAAAACTGAATATGTAGATTCTGAATGAATCTCTGGAAAAGTGCCAAGCTTGCGCTGTTGTTTCATTGACTGTGCGATCTGTATTCTCTACCACAATCACCCCATCTGAAATTGGGTAGCTTCACAGTGAAGAATGAGGGAGAATTGAGATTGGGATACCACATCACCACTGTCTTGAACTTTCCTGCCTATTGTCTACAAACAGTAGTGGAGGTTGGGGGAGACTGGGCCTAGGCCTAAAGTAAATTCTCTCTCCCAATTACTCTGCCATGTGTATTGCTGGATTGCAAAATAAAGCATAGAGTTGGGTTGTCTGAGGGAGTGGGAACAGGCCTAAGCTCTCCCAATGGAGTGATAGGACTTTGTAAAGGCTGCTTCTTAAGTTTGGATCCTTGCACTTGGCCACTGAAGGCTTTCTTTACTGCATTTGTCTTCAGAGGAATCCTTAATGCAGTCTTTAATCAGTTGTGTCCTTTTAATTGTAGCATCTTTGGAGCTTTCTTCTGTGAAGGCTGGCTATCTCTAGATAGTAGGAATCCTGTGAGGAGTCTGCGTGCATCAGAAATGAGAAGAATGGAGCAAGGTTAGTATAGAATTGGGAGGAAGGTATCTGGAATGCATACGCTGCTGGAAATCCACCAAGAAGAGGAGAATTCCTGGTGAAAGTAAAAAGCATTGCAAGGGTATAATTAGTGCAAGAAGGTGATGCAGTGGTAGCCTCCCTCCCTCGGAGAGAGAAAGTCTGGGTCCAACTCCCACTCTGGGAACTGATGGTCATGGAAGGTGCAATCAAAATGTGGCCAAGTGGGTTGATTAACAACCTGTAAATCCTTCCAGTATACATTTGGCAGGTGGTAACAGCGGGAATCTCCTGGTCAGCCAGAACCCTGCGTGCAGGAGGCAACGGCAACCCACTGTAGTAGCTTGCCAAACATAATTGTGGAGCAGCACTTGAAGGTCCATCGTCACCAATGCCCTCTTAAGGACATAGTAGCTGAAGAGAGAGTGGCAGATTTCTCAGCTATGAATAAGGTGGTCTGTTCTTTCAGAAATACCCTTCATTATTTCTCTTTTGTAAGTGAGATCCAGTATGAAAAGTACTTGTGTGAAGCTATTCGGGCAAACACGGCTGTCATTCACTCCCTTCTTTTTAATAGGCATTTCTCCAGTGTAAGATAATTAACACTTACTGCCATGTAAAGTCATTAACACTTGTAAGTTGACAGGAGGAAGCCTATTTATCAGAGATTCAAATGGGCCAGCTTCATGCAAGCTTCTAAATTAACATGGTGCAAAACAAATAGAAACAGTCAGATGTGATTTTTTTAAAGCAATTAAACAAAGTTTAATTACAGCAATATAAGTAGCATTCTTCCCCGAGTGAAGGCATTGGCAAGAATGTAACTCATGCAGAGCATGTCTGAGGAAATAGAAACTTATATTTCAACAGCCCCATTATCAGGGCTATCTCACAACTTGGATTCTGTGGGCTTGATTTTAATTGTTCCCACAGGGTAGAAAATATACTGCAGCAGGTTGGCTGCCCATTTCACACTTGGTCTGATTTTATTATCCGTGGAAGTTGATGAAAAATCAATTGCTTCTCCACTAAAATAAGTAGATAGAATTCCCAGATGTAAAACAAAGGGGTCGGATTCATGTCTCTCTGATTATGCCCCCGCTAGAGATCTCTCCAATTGCAAGAGAGGGATCAGCATCAACATCTCTCGACTGCCATCTAAGGTTGCCAACTCTCTTAGTGTTCACCACTGGTTGCCTGCCATATCAATCATCATGAGGTACCACTTTCCCATGCCAATTGGGAATTGAACAATTTCTTTGCTAGCTGAATAGATAATTCATAACAGCTTGCCAAACATCTTTTTTTTAACCCACCTCCAATATTTTTATCACTAACGCTCAGGAAGTTTGGTTTTGGTGAGTGATGTGAAACAAGCCTGGCCTCAGTGGGTGGGGACTTACTTAAGGTGCAAAGGTTATGACAAAACATTGTTGTCATTACTACAACATAGGTGTTGGGGCATCCCGTAGTGTTGCTGCCTGGCAACAGAACCATATTCGGAAAGCTAAATGGTGAGAAGAGGCCAAGGTCATTCCTAAAAATGTCCTGCACTTTGAAGTAGGTGTGAACCAAGAAGGGTGGGCTCAGGATTGATCCCCTTAGGATTAATGCTCAGACAATTTGTGCAGTACTCATATGCCAGTTATACAGTTCAATAGTCGATTTGGAACATAGAACATTACAGCACAATAGAGGCCCTTTGTTCAATCCCAAGATCAAAGACCACTCCCTATAATTCTGGTGTACTCCATGTGCCTATCCAATAACCGCTTGAAAGTTCCTAAAGTGTCCGACTCCACTATCACAGAAGGCAATCTATTCCACACCCCAACTACTCTGAGTGAAGAACCTACCTCGGATATCCCTTCCTATATCTCCCACCATGAACCTTATAGTTATGCCCCCTTGTAACACCTACAAAGGAAATAGTCTCTGCATGTCCACTCTATCAATCTCTCTCATCATCTTATAAACCTCTATTAAATCACCTCTCATCCTCCTCTGCTCCAAAGAGAAAAGCCTCAGCTCCTTCAACCTTTCCTCATAAGACCTACCTCCAAACCAGGCAACATTTGGTAAACTTCTTCTGCACTCTCTCCAATTCTTCCACATCCTTTTTTAATGATGTGTCAAGTTTTATCTATCTCATTCACTCCCCCCCACCTCCAACTTCCCAACATTGGGTCTTCAGATCAGACAACATGAGCCCTCACCTACCACCCTATCTCCTCACTCCTACTCCCTACTTCCCACTCCCCACTCCAGAGGCCAAAGCAGCACCTATGGATTTGCTTGTTGTACTTGGTGTGGTGACAGGCTTGCCTATAGTGGCGGGACGAAGACCTAAAGTAATTGCCTACATAAGGGCTTCAACTTGTGGCAATGTAGGGAGGCTGATATAGGCTTTCTTACCCTGAACTTAATTTTGGAGGGGGTGGAAGTTGGTGGGGTGCTCACGTGCCATGTTCCCATCCAATTAAATGTCCTCCAAAACATCACCAGATCCATCCAATATGCACAAATCCAATTTCTGTCCAATTTCAAGATTGAGAATTGATACTGTGGATTACTAATTATTTGGCAGGTTATGTCCCATAGAAAACATCTGAGTTGAAGGATTGTTAAGCAAAATGAGTGAGTATGTTCAGGAGCATCTTTCCTGTAAAAATAGTGTTTACATATTAGTTTACTTCTGGTGTATTTACAGTGATATCACAGGAAAATAATGCTGTTTGAATTAATTAGTTCTGCCCGCTGCCCATTAGATGCATCCATGTTAGGAAGTGGATATTCAGAAGAGCTGGAGACTGCCAGAGTCTCCTGGCTGGAAGCTGCTGGGATGGTCTCCAGTGCTTCTTCCTCCTTCAGGGTACCCGTGGGCCGTGGGACACAGGCAACTAGCTTATGCGTCACCTGGCCTTGCAATCATGGAGCTCCATCATTATCTGCACCATGATGTGTGAGCCCTCAGCAATAACCCTGTAAATCTGGAGCAAAGCTCTGGCGTCCCTCTGCAATTGCCCACTGTGTCTCGAGCCTGCTCCTATTGGTCCTCAGCGACTCAGCCACGTCTGGGACCCTGCTACCAATAGTTACCATTTCCTACCCCAGGCTTTCCATTGGAGTCGCCACTCTTGTAGTGTTGGCCTGGGTGCCTCGCAATGCCGGTATCATCTCCTGTGCCTGAAGGCCATGGGACTCCTCCAAGCAGCTTTGCAGTTGCCAGAATGTCGCTGACATCCCCTCATGCAATCCCCGGCTCTGCCTCTGCATCTCCAGCAGTTCTGAGAGAACTTTTGCTCGTGGCTTTGCATCTGGCAGGGGGCCAGCTGTTTCCTTGGATCTGGCAGACCTCTACCTATCCGATCCCTTGGACCTTCCTGTCTTCACCAGATGTGCATTAGCAGCTGTGTGGTGTTCATCAAAAAGTGACCCCGAAGCCTTCCTGCTAATGCCACCCACCGAGGTGTCTCTCTCTGCGCTGGTGGGTGATGTGGGTGACACGCTCTCCTTGGAGCTTTCCACTGAGGTAGTGTTCGGGAGTCGGGGTCGCTGAGGACCCAGCCCCATCAGATGTCACTCCATCAAGACAAGACATGTGGTGCAGTGAAAGGAACAAGTATTAGAGCAGCTTGGAACCCACTTGGGAAAAGTCCTATGGATGGAAGTTTTGTGGATCCTCACTGCCTCACAGTAACTCCCAGCTCGGGTGCTTCCCCAGAGCTCCATCTTGTGTGCCTCATGCAGAGTTAGGAGACACAATTCCCCTATCTGACTTCTCCCACCCTCTTCTGTTTTGGGTCATCTTCTCCTGCGCAGAGAAATAGGAGGATGATTGAAAGCCCGATGGCAGCTGAGCCCGGGGGCCAGTGAGGTGGGGAGTGGGTAAAGGGTGGCCCACCTCTCCTCCACGGGTGTCCAGCAGCTATCCTAGGTCTCTCTGGGTGAGTTGTGGGGCTGCTCTCTGCACTGCCACCCTCCTGGTGTGCCTGACTGTGAGTGCAGTGGGAGCGATTAAATGCAGCTCCGTCTTGTTAACAGAACACAGCTGCAGTCAGCTTGGGTGACTGCACACCTGGGATTCCATAGCTGGAGGCTGAGTCATTGCACTCGGTGTAGGATTTCTCACTGTATTGCCACTTAGGGCGCAATCCTACTGGTCATTCAGGCCACGGTGCTGCTGCAGTGAGATTGGAGAATTTGACGCCCAGCCAAATCTCCGTTCACTGCAGCGGGATGAGAAAATCCCACTGCTATGAATGGCCCCCGTAACTTAGTTTTTCTGGGGGAGAATTCAGCCCCTGGTGTCTAGATCGATGCTAAGTGGTTCATCTGGTTTTATTCATGGACTGTTTTGCCGTGGTTTGCTAGATCATGGTAAGAAGTCTCACAACACTAGGTTAAAGTCCAACAGGGTTATTTGGCAGCAACAGCCACTAGCTTTCGGAGCGCTCGCTATTCTTTTGCCAGGTGAGTCAGAGGCACCTAGTGCTCCAAAAGCTAGTGCCTTTTGCTACCAAATCAACCTGTTGGACTTTAACCTGATGTTGTGATGCTTCTTACTGTGTTTACCCCAGACCAGCACCTCCACATCATTGCTAGATCATGTCTGAGGACAGTTAGAGGTCATATACATTGCTGTGGTTCCTGAGTCACATATAGGCCAGACGGTAAGGAGCAGATATCCTTCCTAACAGACATTGGTGAACCAGGTGGAATTAGTTTTAGATTATCCTGCAGTTTCATTACATACTAGCCCTTTCCTCCATTGTTTAATTAATTGAATTTACACTCCCCAGCTGCCTTGGTGCAATTTGAACTCATGTTTCTGGATCATTAGTCCAGACCTCTGGATTACTGGAGCAGTAAAATAACCAGCATGCTATTGTATGCAACTGAAATCTTTTAAAGCACTTAAGTTTCAACAGAATGAAAATTAGTTCCTGACTAGGGCACAGATAGGACAGACACTGTTTATTCTCAGCTACAGAACTAGCATCACTGTTGAAACACTGTTCAGCCTTAATGGTATTTCGATGTCAACAAGAGACAATATCTGCAAGAATTATATCTAGATATCTAGAATGTTTGTAGTTTACTTTAGAAGGTTTTTGTTTTGTCATTCCTAGTTGATAGAGACTGCAACTCATTCGTTTGAATTGTACTTAGCGTTTTGCTTCAGTTGTGTTTTTATTTAAAACCCTAAACATGCTCCAGTAATATTTAGTCACATCATCAGTACCTCATGTTCTCTTTGAATTACTTACTGTTAGTTAGAATTGATGTTCAGTATTGGGCTCAGGGTCCTCTACTGTTTTTTGCCTGTCCACAACTTAACTTTGACCTTTCCACATATTTTACAGCTTTGTTCACAGATTATTCATGTCTATTTTACACGTTTATTACTTCCTATTTTGTATGTTTCTGACCAGAAAAAAAATCCTTCAATTTTGTTCCAGTGACTTGAAACTAAAATGTTTTATTTTCCCACAAATGCTACTACAATCCCAGGATTGTATGGTGTGAGGATTTCTACTTTATCTGCTGCATACACTTATTTATTTTGTGTTGAAGTCTAACAGCTTTGCAACAGTTCGTCCATTCCCTTGCTTTTGAAACAGCTTTCTATCTAAATGCTTTCCCTCCAATTCTTCAACTTGTTTAGCACAGTTTTATTTTGATCACTATTTTACCAGAAGGGCCACACTTTATTCGCTATGGCTTCTCATGCATCAATTCATCTTTAGGGAGACTTTAGGATTGTATTTTCAGAAGGAAGATTACGGGGACGAATCTCCCAAAAAAATTCAAAGTGTTAAATTCGTGTGAAAACCTGAGTAAATCGTGTTGGTTTTATCGGTGGGAGTTTAGAGAAGAATTTCCCACACTCTGTGCACTGCCGCATGCCTTGGTGTGAATCGTATGAAAAAACCATGGGTGAAGCCTATTCCCGCTGGAGAGGCTAATTCCTGGCCAGCCCTGTAACTCCCTCATTGCTGGTTTTACCGCCCAATTGCTGACCTGCTGAATGTGCCTGAGCCCAGCCTTGAACACTGAGCCTCATACTGAAGCCCCAAACTTTCTTCCCGCCACCTCCCCCCCTTTTCTGCATGCCGACCTTCCCCACCCCCACAGCCCCAACATCCACCAGAAGGCTGCCACCTCTCCCCACCCTAATGGCCAGCCCTGATCACTCCTGCCCCCACTGACCCTGACTGCAGAATGGGTACAGACCTCCTACCCTCACTGCCACGCTCGCTTGGCAATGCCCAATGTGCAACCTAGGCCATGAGGCTGATTACTGCGAGAACAACTATGTCCAGGCCCAAGACAAGAGAAAAGCCCTTGAGGAAACAAAAGCATTGGCATTTTCCCCGTGGGCAGTGCCAAGGGGAAAGGGGCCAGGATGGCACTGTCAAGGTGTCAATGCCCAGAGGGCACCCCCACCCCATCCCCTTGTCTCAAGCCTATGAGGGGTCCCAATTGCCTCCCCCTCCACTCTAGCATGGTTGGACCGTAGCTTCCCAGAAGTGGAGAGTTGTAAACTTATTGGAGTGCACCAAGAGGAAGGCAGGCAGGTCCAGGACTGAAGTCTCCAAACCTATTTCTCGTGTGGAGCTGGCGGCACTGGAAATCCGACACTCGGAGATGTGCTCAAATCCAGATGTCCAGCACGGATCGTGCTAATACAACACTGCCTAAATCCCCTGGATGGGAAAATCGCTCTCATTAAGTTTAAAGTGTAAAATGATATGCTCCATATTGTTGCAGGTGCATCCTGACATTTATCACCTCCCAGAGAACAGATTTTCAGGTGATTTTTATTTTGAGAATTATCACCTGTTTGAAGGGCAACATCAACATGCATTGGTTCAAAGTTAGCGGGGATGACACTGAAGATTTTATGCCACTGACCGGCTCTTAAGATCATGTTGTATTTTGGCAAGTAAAGGAAATGACTTTTCAATGCATTTAAAAGGAGAATTCTCATTTGAACTTTTGAATGTACAAGTGGTTCTGAGACTGTTATGACGATTTATGAAACCATTTACTTATTTTTGCATGGTTGTAAAGTCATTCTATATTTTTAAGAAATCTTACATAATTGTAATCATCTTTGTTGTAACAGTGTTGGCATTCTGAAAAACAAAGCAAATATGGGTGCTTTAGATTGTACTGGCAAGCAATGTTGTTACAGCTGTAACCAAAGTTGGTATGGTGTCGAATGTTGTATATGCTGACACCTGTACATAGAACAGTGATCAAGTCACTTCTTGTGATGGCAGTTTGACCATGGCCAAGAACATCAAAGAGGCAGATTTTTAACTTGGAGTAATGGACTGATAATCCCGCTCAATAAAAATGCATCATTTCTTTTGTAGTTCTCTTTGAATTGTTTAAAGGACTATGGGGAGAAACCAAAAGTTAAAATTCACATAAAGGCACAAGGCAAAAGCAAATGAATGTATGGCTCAATTATGCACTTTTCACCATCCAAAAGAAAGCACATCAATTCAATTGCAATTGTAAAGTCTTTCCATTAAAAGTTTATTTTAATGAGTTTCAGTTTTTTGTCTGTTTTTGTTCTTTAATTGATGCTGGTTACTTCAGGCTTTACCCAATACAGACACAAGACAGATTGTCCAGCCTCACCACTATTGTGAAGAGCTGATGGAGTGAAATGGACCGTATGGTTGAAAACTGAGCAAGATATTTAGCGCCAATAAATAAAGCTTTAATTCGATTGTTCAGTCTGTGTTAGTGAAAGGCTTTTTATTAGCATGAATCTTGGGCTGTTTGAGGCCTGTGAACCTAAAAGCCTCTCATTGCTGAGTGCCTCAAAGAGTAGTCAAACAGATAAAATCAGTCAGACATGTAACAATCTGTCCCTTCTAATGAAAACAACTTTTGTCAATTGCACGCATTAAATTTTGTTGGCCCTTTTTCTTCTCTTGTCAAGTGGATGCATTTTTGAGGCACCGTCTGTCTTCATTTCTAACTTTTTAGAAGCTACCCAATGCTTTTCTTTAAAGGGATTTAATCATAGAGCTATGCTAAGTACCAGCCAGTCTATGAAATCGTATTCATTTCCCATTTGGATTTCTTATTCATTTTTAGATTTTCAAATTTTTAGAAGTCTTTTGTGCTTTCCAGTGATGTTAAAATAAATATCATCTGTTCTCTGGTAGTACTTCATACGAAGCACCAGCAATTTGATGTGTTTCTGTCGAAACATTTCCAGTTTGTAAACATACCGAGTTGGTTTCTCGGCTTGATTCTGACAAGCTGCTGACATTTTTGTTTGAGGTGCTGTAGAGGCACATGACCAGGCAGCACAGGCTGCGTGTTGTCAGTTCACAAGCCTTCACATTGCACATCATAAAACTTCAATCCCTGCACACTGCAGCCGTGCTGTTGCAGTGCCAAGATCTGACCAATTTGATTTATTTCTGCACCCTTCCCCAGCTTAAAGACACGCTAATTGAGAAGGAAATAAAGTACTGTTTAAAACATTTAGCACTGATAGCCAGGAAGAAATGGGTTTTAAAGCTATCTACAACATTTAATCCACTTTATAAATTCTATGCTTTTATAGTAAGATTTTTGTTTTAACTGTTCGTACTAAACTCTGTCATATGTAATCTGTTTCTCTCTTCCACTGAGTGCACGTACAAAAGTGTTTCAGCAATAAATCTTAGAGAATTGTTGCTTTTAACTTTCTGTTCAGTCAATGTATTGATCATTAATAAAGTTGGTAGTATGAATATACATAGAAAACACCTGAGTGAGGGGCAAGTTAAATATTTTTATTAAGATCCGCATGTAACAAAATTGTAAACCTGTTTGTATCAAATTCCTTAATGATTTTATTGCAAAAATACAGAAAAAAAACACATCATACATGTTTAAACCAAATAATGATAGCAATTACCTACATCACTGAAGGTATTTTTTGCCTATTTGTTGATTTGTCTGTAAACAAGATATCTCCAAAACTAATGGATTTGAGGAAGAATGGATTCCTATTTAGCAATAATGTAGATCTGGATTCTGCATTTTTTTTATAGAGTCCATTAACGTTGGGATTTGTTTTAAATGTTGTGGGTTGGATTATTTAGAATGTTGTGAATTGTCTCAGTGGCTGTGGTGGAAGTCATTATAGCTATCAAAAGATGAGCAGAATTTTCAGCGCAGTTTGTTGGATGTAGATTGGATTGAAGCCTCCTCAGTGAGGTGGGAGATCTTAATAAAGATATTTCTCTTTAAGCTTTGTAGTTACAAAGCATCAGTCAAGCAGAGTGCTCAAGGAAGAGCTGTGTAATTGTAATAACATTGGCAAAGGTATGCACTCCATTGAGTGCTCTCTTCACTTGTGTTACTTGGAGCCTCAAATTTATTAGGTTCTATTGCAGCTAAGAATAATAATTTTAAACCGTTAAGTTTTATCTGCTAATTTTAACTTGGTATTTAATTTGTCAGGAGTTTTACTGAAAATTCTGTGATGAATCAGTAATCACATTTGAGTTACTTTGGGGTGTATTTGCATGGGGATTAGTCCATTTGTTTACTGCAACTTTGTAAGAGCTTGATAAAGTGACACTAACACTGTTTTTCTCGGATTTTAATGGCTTTTCCTCAAATTACAACAGACAAGCAGAAGAATCCCTCATAGAAATTCATCCACTTCGTATTCCTAAGTAAATATGGCTGCTCTGAAAATTGATTTTGGGACAATTTGTTGGTTGAAAATCTTGCATTGTAGATTGTACCTGTGGTTGATGTTGAATTTTGTATCGGGATATATTAAAGTGAATGAAATGAGTTTCTGGAGCTCACAATTGTATTACTATACATTAGTTTTTGAAAATAGAATTCCCTTTTCTCTACAGTAGTTGCTTTTTAAGCTGCTGTCAGATTTTGTGCTTAAAAACATTTTTTTAGATTATTAGGATGTATTTGAAGGTCTCATTAACCATCAGACCTTCACCTCAAATAAATGGAAGAGAGTCGAGAATGTTAAGGATAGAAAAGGTTGCCCCAACAAACTGTGCTTGGTTTCGTCATCTTAGTAATGGTGGAGGATATAGAGGAACTCGTGTTTCCAGCCATGAGAGCCTGAACACAAGTAAGATTTAAACTGGAATTTCACAGTGTAGGTTAGGGACTGATTTTACAATGGACTATGGCACAGATTCCTCCAAAATTAGAAAACCTGACAAAGAAAAGGAGCTGCCAGTTCCATGAGATGATTCCCTATTTCAGCAACACTCCCTGTAAATTAGATGTAGGATTGATTCTTCTGGCTCCCTCAAGAAAGTGTTTTGTGTTTTCCTCCTCCTTCCCTTCCTCTCTGCCTTCTTGTTGCTTACCTCCCACACCTCTTTCTTTATTTCAACCCTGCCCCCAACCATTTGAATCCATTCCCAATTATTGGGTCACTCTGAACTCCAGATCTCCAGGGACTATCCTTAAAGTTGGATCATTAAAGTATCCTTAAAGACTATCCTTGGTTTCTAGCCACTAGTGTTTCATTTGTTTGACTGCTGGATGGGAATGGAGCTAAAAAGTAATGTTAGTGGTCCTGCCATTAAGTTTGAACTCTTTAGCAGCTTTCAGTTTCCCCATCACTTTTCCCACCACTTCCTAAATATCTGGACCCAATTATCATTAAAGGTTCAATTGTATTAATGCATTTAAATTAACATAATTTTACTGATGGATTTTGAAAGTGAACAGTGATGATTGTCCTCCCGTGTATTTAAGAAAAACAATTCTGTCAAAGGGATAAAGTAAAAAATCAGTTTTTTAAAAATCAGTTTTTCTGTTATTTGAGTAATTCAATAAGAATGCCAAGGAGCAATACTCTCACATACCCTCTTTATTGTGATTACCACGTATCTCTTAATTCCAGATTAGCATGTCATAAAAGTGTTTTTAATTTTTAACACGTGGATGTTTTTTTCCAAATTACAAGTGTTTTTTCACACTATTGAGAGAACATGGGAAATTCAGCACTCACATAGTTAATGGTGCAACTGAATGGGTGACTGCTTTGATCTGAGTTTTCCCTTTTACTTGTCTTGTCCATTGCAGTATTGGTTGCCTGGCAGTCATGTAGCTCCACTCATGTTGAGAAGTGTGTCTTTCAAACACCCCCTGTAGACATTGATTTGACAAACAATTTCTCTTGATTCTTTAGGCTAAGAAGCAAAGACAGTTCCATTTGGTTTGCAGGGATCTATGATGCCATGAACATGTCAAATTAAGCTTCAGTTTATTTTCTGTTTTGCACTTTTAAACCAACTTAACTGCATTTGTCTTTTTTTTGAACTGTTCATTACCAACTCCACTATGAAGATCTCGCTAGAGAATCTTGACAACAGGTAAATCAGAAACTTGTAGGTTTGCTAGTGGCTTACTAGTCAAAAGGTTATAAATTTTGCTTCATATCCCTGGGTTCACAAGATTGGACCCCAGGGCTGCCTGATGCTCAAATCCACTAGCACTTGTGTAATGAGGTTTGTCAGTGCTTGGCTGGGTTGTTAGATGTGGCACTCCATGGAAGTAAAGTTTCTTACCTCAGAGGGGTGAAAAAATGACTTTATCGTTCTCGCCCTGTGGCGAGTGAGCTTTCTATTGCATTGTAATTATTGAGGATTATGTTTATATGTGATAGAGGGTTTATTTGTTTTTAAATCATTTGTATAAATGCATTTATTTGGTTTTAAATCATGAATATTTCTTAACATTTTTAAGTGATCACATTTTTATTTTTAATTGTAACTTGCTATTGATGTTTCTTTAAAAACTTCAGTGTATTTGGAACAGCTAGCAGGAATAAAATCTGAGTGTACATCCTGATATTCTTAATATGATATTCTGACAACCATCTGATTCAAAAAAAATCGATGGGCTTAATTTGAACTCCAAGGCTGTGGCCAGGGCAAGGACGGTATCAAGTGCTTGTGCCAAGGCCTAGTGAGATTGTAGCTCCCCAGCCTCATTTCCATATTCAGAGTTGGACTCTTGCCCAAAGCTGGCAGAAATCATTGCATGGCCAGTGGGCACAGCAAAGGCAACTCTGGTGGCACACAACTCTTTCTCAGGAATCGTGGTCCATAATTAACCAAGTCTTGGGAAAGGGAAGCCCGGACAAAGGAGGATCAAAAACTCCTTACGGGGCCAGGAAGAGAAAGAAACAAAATACATTTTAAAGAACCTAGGGCTACTCTGGCCTTAACCACAGTTTTTGGCAGGTGTGACATACTGGGACAGCTGAAAGAAGCTTTCTCCCCCAGGTCAGAAGCTAAAATGGCAAATTGATCTTGCTGACATTGTATTGAAGAGGATATTGCTGGAAGTGTGGGTATCCTTGCTTCTGTAATATAAACTAGACAAATAAGGGTAGGAAAGGAGGAGATAAGTTGCTCGCTCCATTTTAACTGTGTCTGCTCCAAAGGGAGATAAAATCGAGGTCCAGGTACAGAATTCTTGTGATTGATACTCTCTGTGAATATATCAGTTAGTCTCATGATGTGTCCATGCTTCAAGGAGATTAATTATAAAACTGCTAGATTATAAGATAAATCAGATTCTATCTAAAACTTCTGTTTTACATCTGATTCTGAATGTAAAATTTGCTACAGACTATAAACATATTAAAAGGATGTCAGTTTTAAATTTTGTCAACAGCAACACAAAGCTGTGAATTTTTCATGGGAATGGGAGATTGGAACTTGGTCTGTTTTTTGGATCAGAAATCCAGTTTGCGGGAAACCAATTAAATGCATGCAGTAGCCCATAATTGACGTGGAGACCGGTTTCCCAGTCATTTAGAAAAAGTGGGGATGGGAAAAGAGGGGGGTCAGATAAAGTGTGGGACTCATTTAGATTTCTAACAGAAGCCATCGCTCAGGCTAATGGTTGTCCTCAAGGAGAAGTCCACACTTTGAACTGAGACTTCTAACTGTACCAGAGGGAAAGACAGTGTTGCAGGGAGCCCCTGTATACATTAACACTAACCTGGACCTAATGCTTGAGGCTGTGAGGAAGAGGAGGGAGGTCCCCTCACAGATGGTGACAGAAGGAAGCCATCTTGTCATGCAGTGGAGTAACTCTCTTTTTAACTTCACTTCCCTGTCTCAGCCACTTCTTGCATCTCCCCCGATGAACTGTCTCATTTCAGGTTCTCAACATACATATCCTTCTGAAGAGTCATGTTATGGAGAGCAGTGTGGTACCACAGTGAGTGACATTCTTGCAAGAAGGTATCAGAGGTTCCCAGCTGACTGATCCAGACACTGAAATTGTGTCTTCAATGGATATTCTACTGAACCAAGTGCATTGGATGCTTTTATGTGAGGCTCCAAGAGCAGAACCAGTAACCATCTCTTCCACCACTATCCCTTGTCCCCAAGGATTAGAGTGAATATCTGGGGCAGCCTGGACAAGCTGGTTGAGTTGGCAACTGCATGGCAGATGCAGTATATGTGGATAAATGTGAAGTTATTCACTTTTATAAACAAAACAGCAGATTATTATTTGAATGGCTATAGATTGAGAGAGGGAATTGCACAACAAGACCTGGGTGTTCTTGTACATCAGAAAGTTAGCATGCAGCAGGCAGTGAATAAAGCAAATGGTACGTTGGCGTTCATAGCGAGAGGATTCGAGTACAGGAATAGGGATGTTCTACTACAGTTATACAGAGCCTTGGTGAGACAATGCCTGCAATATTGTGTGCAGTTTTAGTCCCCTCATGTGAGGGAAGATGTTATTGCTCTGCAAAGAGTGCAGCATAGGTTGACCAGACTGGTTCCTGGGATGTCTGTACAGCTAATAAGAAAACTGTAGAAGATTACAGTGTGAATGGAGGCTGTTTTCCCCACCATATCAATATCTGCTTTTTGTTACAACAATCTCAAACTGAACTTCCTGCTCTAATTTTCCAATAGATCTCTCTTTCATCTGTTTTAAATATTTATACAACTTCTAAAAAATTACAATAAAACTCTCTTCCCCTGCTCCTTTTGGCAAAGCAGTCCATGCTCCATCAGCCATTCAGCACAATTTTAATGGAGCAAACTCAGTAGGAAGTTGATTGGATCCAACCAGTTGCCTCTCTTATACCAGATTTGTTTTACTATTTTCCTCTTTTGTGTTGCAGGATTTTGTTTCATGTAAATGCACACAATTGCCTACATATACTCGAGAACAAAGATGGACCCAGCACATAGCCTTGGGCATTCCCAACTCTCAAAGAATACAAAGGACGAAACAGCATGGGAAACAGGCTCTTCAGCCCAACAAGCCCGCGCCGCTATATCGACGTTCCCACTTCCACCTATGATCCCTGTCTATGTTTATAGAAATCTGCATTGGAACCAAATTAGTGAGACAATTTAGGGAGAATTTGTTTTGCCAATTAGCCTAAGAGCACATCTTTGGGGTATGGGAGGAAACCGGAGCACCCGGAAAAAACCCATGCAAACAGGGGGAGAATGCGCAAACTCACACAGATGCAGGCCCAAATCCATGTATCTGCACAGCACAGTGATAGTCACTGAGCTGTCGTATTGCCCATCAACTGGTCCAGTTTAAATGTACACTAACGATATGAAGCACTGGGATATTCTCAAAATCCAAGAGCAGCCCTTTCATGACTCATCGCGTGTATGCCCCTTGTTGGACAACAAGGCGGACCAAAGTACCTGTAGGATAAAACAGAAATGCATCAATATCATGCATAACTTACGCAAGTGGGAGATTCACTTTCTACTGAAAAGAAAAGATTGATAATGATCCTCGTATCCACAGTAAGAAGCCTCACAACACCAGTTTAAAGTCTAACGGGTTTATTTGGTAGTGCAAGTTTTTGGAGCACTTTTCCTTTATCAGGTGAGTGAAGAGTTGGGCTCACAAACAGAGTATATATAGACACAGACTCGATTACAAGATAATGGTTGGAATGCAAGTCTTAACAGGTAATGAAGTATTTACAGGTACAGACAATGCGAGTGGAGAAAGGGATAATGACAGGTTAAAGAGGTATGAACTATTTCAAGCCAGGACAGTTAGTAGGATTTGAGTCTGAGCCTGGGCCTGGGCCATGCCTGACTCTCCTTATCTCTCTCTCCACTCACATTGTCTGTACCTGTAAAGACTTGATTACCTGTAAAGACTCACATTCCAACCTTTTGAATCTGTGTCCTTATATGCCTTGTTTGTGAATCCAACTCTCCACTTGCCTGATGAAGAACAGAGTTCCAACAGCTCATGATACAAAATAATCCTGTTGGACTTTGGACTTTAAGAAGTCTCACAACACCTGGTTATTGTGCCCACCTCAGTCCAGTGCTGGCATCTCCATATCATGGCTACCCCGTATCCACAGAATTGTTTTTTCATCTGGAATAGGATCTTGATTGCATTATTAGAGCTCCCTAACTGTATAAATGGAAGATTCATGGCACTTCTCCCACTGCTCAGCTATAACTTGTATGCCACCTTCATCATTTGTGCCCCAACTTTTGATTCCGATGAAGATGTTAAGGAAAAATTGTGTTTTGATCTTGATGAAGTGCCTACTACCATCCTTAAGAAAAGAAAATATAGTTCTTCTGGGGCATTTTAATATCAGGATTGTGCAGTAATTTTCTTTGTTCTTTTAGTTCAGATGGGCAGCATAGTTGATACAGGCTTGAAGGACCGAATGGCCTGTCCCTGTGCTTTAATTTTCTTTGGCTGTGACTCCACTGAATTGGAACTATTAGGAAGAAATGGGATGGGAAAAGCCAGTGCCAGTGATATTCTCCTGCTGATGAAGTGCGCTCAGCATGATCTCATTATAGCAAGCACCCTCTTCTACCAAAAAGACAAATTAAAAGAAGCATCTAGAGGCATTCTAGAACAAAAGGCAACTCCGAGATTGTCATTGTTCAGGTCAAAGATCTAAATGACGTCAGTATTACTCGATCCATCCAGAGGATTGCTATCTGCTGGACAGATCATTGACCTGTTTGGTGATGAACATCCACCTAACACAAAGACATCACAAAACCCAAAAGTCTAAGAGGAAGAAGATCAATGTCTCTCAGTTCTAAAGTAGTCTGACTGATGTACAGAACTCCCAAGTACAGCTTCATGATCAATCTGAAAAATCTTCACACAACTCCAATTCCAGGACAATGAGATCAAGTCAAATCAGCTTTACTAGGCCCTTGTATTCAGATAAGTATCACTTGACAGAAATTATGATCAAGTATGTGATCTCTAGAATAAAGAAGAGCAGCCTTCTCTGCCTGGCAGAATAATCCCAACACTTAACAATCTGACACCCAAAAATGACACTGGAAAATGTGGAAGCATGTATGGGAAGAGAAAACCTGAAAGATCCAACATTATGTTAATTATTGTGAAATGCAAAGCTTTTTCAAAGCCATCAGGGCCATCTTTGGATTGAAGTCAAATGGAGGAAATTCTCTTTGTTCACAGGATGGTGTGCTTCTTGTCTTATGAATGACATTGCCACCTGTCAGAGTTGGAAAGAATTTTTTGAACAACCTCTCTGTTGTGGATCCATTGTGGCAGTTCTTACTTTCCAGGTTAAACTTCGGTACTTTGTGGTGTAATCCATTGGTCAAACATCATCAATGGGGAACTGCAACAAGTAACAAACAACAAAGCCTGAAGACTTGATTTTATTCTGTCTGAGGTCTTCAAGCTGAAGGCATTGCTCACATTAAGATTTTCAAGGGGAAAACATATCTCTTCCACACCTATCCCCTAACCTCAGGAATGTGATAATTGTAACCACTGCGAAAAGGGAGATAGATCATGCTATGAAAATCATTGAGGTATACAAGAAGAAATATTGGGTGCTTGTGATAAAGGAATGGCAAAAATCATTGGTGACTTTTAATCCACTGAACTAGAAAAATCAAATTGGTATTCACATAAAAAGTTTTCAAAATACTTTCTTAGCACATTCTAGAACCAACCAGAGAGCAAGTTATATTGACTTTGTATTGTGTAATGTGATAAGATTAATTAATGACCTTTGAGCCAAGGTACCTTCAATATCATTAACCACATTATGATTGAATTTTACATCTGGTTGGAAGGGGAAAGAGTGGGTCTTAGACTAGTATTTTAAACTTAAATAAGGACAACTATATGGGCAAGAAAATTGAGCTAGGTGAAGTGAATTGGGCATAGGGATAAATTAATAGAGAAGTAGTGGCAGACATTTAAGGGGATATTTCGAAATAATCAGAATAAGTATACTCCTGCTTTAAAGAAAAATCCTAAAGTGAAGATCCACAATCTATAATTAACTAAACAAGTTAAGGAAGGAATTAAATATGAAAAAACATATAACTGCATAAAGTGAGTTGTCAGATGATTGTTTAGAATATAAAGAAAAATGACAAAATGACTTGAAGGTTAATCAGGAGAAAGAAATCAGAATATGAAAGAAAGACTGCTAGAAATATAAAAATGAAAGGAAAAGTTCCTACAGGTATTTACATTGAAAAAGAGTAAGTGAGTGTTAGTCCTCTAGTGAGAATGTGAATAGTAGATAATAAGGAGATGGCAGATGAAATGAACAAATATTTTGCTTCTGTATTCACTATAGAAGATACAAAAAACATTCCAGTGATAGTTGTAAATTGGGAGGAGGAGGGGAGAGAGGAACTTGGTGAAATTACAATGAATAGGGAAGCAGTACTGAACAAACTGATGGAGCTGCGGGCTGACAAGTTTCTCGTTCCTGATGGTCTTCATTCTAGGCTCTTAAAATAGATGGCTAATGAGATAGTAGAGGCGTTATCGTTAATTTTCCACAATTTCTTTAGATTCTGGAAGAGTTTCATCAGGCTGGAAAGTAGCAAATATTCAAAGTGCATTGGAGGTAGTTCAAAAGAAGTTCATTATATTGATACCAGGTTAGGCTGGAGAGACTGAGCTTGTTTCCATTAGAATTTAAAAGAGTGAAAGGTGACTAGATTGAAGTATATAAGATTCTGAATGGTATTGACAAGGTAGATGCTGAAATGATATTTCCTCTTGGGGGTGAGTCTCGGACTAAGGGGCACAGTTATAAAATTAGGCATTACACTTCTAGGACAGAAATGTGGAGAATTGTTTTTTCTCATGGTTGAGTACTCTTTAATACAGTAGAATGTATTATGCAACTAACTCATCCTATCTGAAAAGTAAAATCAAATATGTCAGTTGCAGTATAAAGAAACGGTTTGAAATGATTTATTTAATGCACACTTTGGATAGGAATGAATGTCTTTTTAGGCCTTTACGACTAACAAGCTAAATTGGTATGATTAAGGGAAAATTTTAACTGAGTCAATTACAAGACATTTTAATTGCTTAGCCTCATTTAAGTGCTGCAAACTGCTGGTGTACATATAGGGGCTATTTGGGGAAATCCTATTGGGTAGAGAAGTTCTAGAAAAGTACAGACCATAATTTGCCTTATGCAGCTCAGAGAATCACTCATGCTTCAGCTGACCCATACAGATTTCAAGCTTGTCTTTGGGCATTTCAACTTTTCTGACAACTACTGACCTGTTTTCACTGGTGGGAAAAACACAGTGGCTTTCCCACTCTGATCTGATAAAGTACAGTCAGGTGCCCTCTGACATATTAGTCACTAACCCATATATTTCTGTTTCCCCCCCCCCCCCCCCCCACACACACACACACACACACACACACACACACACACACACACACACACACACACCTATCCCACCACTACTTCTGGGCCTGCTTTAGGTAGGTGCTTGCTTCGGTCACCTGCATCCTAGGACTACAGGTTGTGGCAAAGGATTGAGTTCTGAGCAACCAAGTTGTTCAGTTTTGGATAGGATACGGTTTAAAGTAGGGTTTAACATCAATCCTAGTTTTTCACAACATAATTCAAAACTATAATAATTATAAATTATGTTTTGAGAACGCAGAAAAAGAAACTTTAAATTGAAACAATAAAAGTTTATTACAGATACATAAAGAATACAGCATGGAAAGGCCAATGGCTTTGAGTTGGTGATAGCTCTTCAACAAGAGCTCTCTATAATAAAAAAAACCTTGACTTTTGCTGTGCTCTTTTATATTACGTACAATGAATTAAACAGTGCTGTCATAAATGTTTTAGTCAATGTATAATACAATAGTTTTGTAAATAAATGATTGCCCTGAAGCTCTAAAATATATTTGGATTATAGGGTAAAACAAATTTTATCGTAGTTAACTGCCCACAGTTTTAAAGTTGCATCTGGAATTTACAATGAGTAAGGCTTGTAAATGAATTTTTAACTTATTTGTTTTCAATTCCCCTTTTTATTACTGGAAGCATTAACCTATTTAAAACAAACTGATTAATTTCTCAATTAAAATAACCATGTGAAGTTTGATACAAGAGGGTTAACGTTCAAATCGTGACATCACAATAATTTCCAGACTTGGATGTCTTGCTCAGTTTGCATTGCTCAGACATTATTTGGTTTTCATTTGGAGTTGTTGTTGTCTTCCTTTCTGTTTGACTTATCTGACGTTACATTTCTCCAGGCTGTCAGTCCTGACTGACACTAACCTGCCATGTTACATCTGACCTCTGCTGAGGAGATTGTCACGTCTGCATTTGAGGACTCTTTTGTATCTCACTGCTGGTTCCATATGGCTGACCCAGCAATCTTGCCACCCAGCGTGTCCCAAACTTAATTGTAGGTGCTAGTGTTTTCTGTGAGCAATTAATTTCATTTTTTATTAGGATTTTTATCCTTCTTTTCTCGTATCAATGAATTAAAGACCTGTCTTACAGTCCTTTTCTCTTTCAAAGATTAGCAGAATTGTATGGAAATCTGTCAAATGAGAAACAGGATTGAACAGTAACTGCTGGAGGGTATGAGTTCTATTAGGGAGTGCCTATTAGACAAGGGTAGAATTCCTTCTACAGGGTATATGCCACTTGTCTGCAGCTTCTGTGACATTGGTGCAGACAGAATTTGTCATCCATGAATTTACAGCTTATTCTTGACTTCTCTTAAACTCCTTTTTAGAAAGAAAAAAATACATCTATATAAAAATATTCAGTTACAGGATGTGTTCCATTTGGTGCTTGATTGAAACGTATTGCTCACCAGTATCGTCCAGCTATGAAAATTATAATGTGGAACAGAGATTAGAATGAAATTATCATGGCTTGAAGGCATTTACTCAGTGGCAGCAGTAGCATAAACCTGCATCTGAGATAATACATTAGGTTCTGCATGTGCAGTATTATTGCTGTACATTATGTATGTTTCATTTATACTACTTCGCACACCAGCAACGCTGACAGATAGGTAATTACTCTCTGCGCCAATGAACACTTATCAGCAGACTGCTGTTTATTGCTGAAATGAAGTGTGCTTGTCAGTCAAGGTCACACATTTGTGTGTCCTCTTTTAATAGTTCTTTCACAGTTGTTGAACTTTGCTTACATTTGTTGTTTCAAGTTACTGGAGGTTAGAATGCTATAATGCACATTGTCATCAAGATAATAGGCCACAACTATTGCTATTTGCCACATTAATTATTACATTGGATAGCAGGTGAGAGATTTTTTTTAGCCTGATTGTGCAGCAGTTGTACTGAAGTGCAGTGTGCTAAGCTGCAGTTTTCAACTCAAATTAATGTATAACTATTCCACTTCAAAGCAAGTTTGATTCATACGCAATTCCATAGCACTGCATCTCTGCTCAGAGCAGGCGCTTTGGTTTCTCTCTAAGCTTTTTCTTAGTCTCATCATTTGAGATGCAAGATTTAGTCCTAGCCTGCAGGCAGTAACAGTCACCTACTAGTGATCACAAAGGGTTTTTGACATGGCTAAACTTCCAAAAACAGTTTTATTCAATGTAGTGTCTGCTGCAAAGTACCAAAGTGCTGTTTCCAGGATTTTCTCTGTTGGGTCAGGTTTAACTGCTAACTGGTTCTTCTTCAATTTTGAAAAGCTGTCATTAAATTGGATTAAACCCATTTATTAAATTCCTGGGAAATAGTGAGATAACCTCCATATAACATCCAGAAAAAAAACTTTTGTATTCCCAAATTTCAAAGCATAATATAGTCATTACACCGCCTGTAAATCTCTCAGGCTGGTTGCTGACCTGCTGTTTCATGTGTCCTGCCTGGACCTTTTTCCACAATAATAACCTTTTGGGTCAGCTCAGAGTGTTGGCAAAGGCCCACATTCATTGCTGGATGTCTTCATTTCTAATGGTGCTGATCTCGCCTGCAGCTGATGATCAAATGTCAGTGTTTGCTTTATTAAAACCTGATGTTAAAATGAATAGATTGAATTAGTATTTTCTATAAAGGCTGAACTGCACAGAGTCCCCATTGAATTGTCTCTATCTAAGCTTATAATGCATAACTTGTAACATTCATAAAATTGTAAAACTGTTTCTAAGAGGGATTTTTATATCCTTTTTAGACATTTGAGCCGTTTTCTTTTTTAAATAATTATGTCTCTGAATTGATTTGAAAATGGTAGTGAAAAAAATAGAATTTTTTGTTCTAAAGCTCAAGTTTTTAAGTTACTCCTGAAAAAGCAAGAGTTTGATCATGATCATTTCTGTGGAGTTGTCATTTTGGAGAATAGAAATAACTTTTGATCCAATTTTAATTATGCATTTAATTATCTTACATCAATGAGAAATGAAAGAAATTTGAGAATTCTATTTATAAATGTGCACATTTGTTTTCTGCATAAATGACACTTCATATAATTTGCTTCACAAGGCGATTCTTTAAACGTTCTGGTGGATTTGTCGACCTGTTTTAACCAAGCAACATTTTTTATTAGTTCCTGTAGATGGCATAGCATTAATTACCCTGACACTAATTAAACTGCATCAAACAAATACCACAGAGTTCCTCAGGGGACAACAGAAGGCTGTTTAAAATAATTATTGGAGCTTCATGCTTGTGTGAAGTTTCCATTTCTCTTCGGATCAGACCACGAGAGTGTTAATACCATGAAAACCCTTCCTAATAGTTGTGGAAATTTTTTAGAAATCTCTTTAGCACAGATTGGTGTGGAATTTCTGTAGTCAGATGAACAAAATCAGATCTTCATTAGTCACCAAAGCTGATTTTTGTAGACCTGGAACAGGTGTTCTATCCAGGTTTTGATATGATTATGCATTAGCTTATGGTGCAAAGCTTTCATTAACCACCTACTGACAGCCTGTAGATATATACTTCGTTACTTCTAAAGCATAATACAAAATGGGCACATCAAAAGCTGTTCAATTGGAATGAGTGGACAATTTGTTATCATCTAAATTTTAAGCATTTATTTTAGTTGCATAAAAATGGAATGCATATCAAAGTTCGAAATCCAACACTCGGTGTCCTTCGGTTGTTTGTAACTTTGTTTTTTTTTTGGCTCTTTAATTATACCTTCAATGTGTAAATGACTCCCTGACAGTATGAACTATAAAAAAACTGGGGACGGGAGTCTCCAACTTATCTGCGGCCAGCTGGGATTTTCCCGTCCCGTTGCTCTGAACGGAGACTTTGCTGAGTATCAAATTCTGCGTTCTCGCTAGCAGCAGTAGCGGGTCATGCGACATTGGAGAATTCTGGCCTATGACTGAACAGAAAAATCACTTTAAGTCCTTTTCTCACTATCTTGTTCCACTAAAATATATACAGGTGTTGCTTTTTTAGTGAAACACATTCTGGATATTGCAGTTGGAGTGTATATTTATTACAATCAAGCCTTTGGACTTTAGGATCCCAGGGCTGCCAGCTCTTGATCCTTCTAATGACAATAGTAATTTATTTGCTCTCTGGTACCTCCAAATTAATTTATTTCATACCTGGAGCATTGGACTTTGTATAGTTTATATCTTCATCAATTATCACATTGAATCCTACTTCCTTAATCTTTTTTTCTTGCTTACCTAACTTCTCTGGTTCATTTCCCATTACTCAATTTAGCAGTGCTGTCTTCCTTGTTGGTTCTCTTACACATTGGGTGAAGTATAGGAGAATTGGATGTTGTATAGAAGATTTCATGGCACAATTAGAAGAAAAACAACTAGTTGGCCTGGTCAAATTGACTGCCTTAGTCAAAAGCAGGAAACTCAAATTAACTGGTTTGTTTTGGAAATCTTACTGGTGTTTGCTTTCATGACAACAGTGGGTACATTTCAAACATATTTTATCGAATATAAAATGATGAGGGGATTTGCCTTTTACCATTTGGATGCTCAATTCCTTAATATTACAAGGGGAAGGTGAGTCTCTTGTGCCTGATAGTATATCAAATGCTGTAAATGCCCTATCTGTATAATATTTATAACAGCGGAATTAAGTGCAGTACTTAATACGTAATACATCACTATAGCAAGATCAACAGATGATCGTAAATCATAAAACTCCTCTGATTTAACCAGTTATTGTTGATGGTTTCTAAATGTTCCATAAATCTTAACATTTTTATCTCCAGAAGGAGCTGGATGAAGATTTGTTGTGAATTGTTTTCCCACTGGAGAAAGATATTAAAATATACCAACCCAATCATATTTACTGATCAAAGAAGGACGAAAAAAATGTTTGGAAGAAGAGAGGCCATTTTGCTTATTGTGTCGACTCCAGTAATGCAATATTAAAACAAAAGGACTCACTACTAACAGATAGTGAAAACTGTTTTGCAATCATTGTATATTGTTTTCTATTAATTCATTCTCGGAATGAAGGTAGGCAAGGGCAGAATTTGCTGCCCATCCCTAAATGGCTTGTGGAGGAGTTGGGGAGTCATCTTCTTGAACTGCTACAATTCACACTGTAAACAATGTTGGTAGCATGATGGTTAGCACTGTTGCCTCAGTGCCAGGGACCTGAGTTTGATTCCCAGCCTTGGGTCACTGTTTGTGCAGAGTCTACGCATTCTCCCCCATCGCATGGGTTTCCTCCAGATGCTCTGATTTCCTCCCACTCCAAAGGCATACTGGTTAGGTGCTTTGTCCATGTTAAACACTCCCTCAGTGTGTCTGAACAGGTGCCTGAGTGTGATAACTAGGGGATTTTCACAGTATCTTCATTGTAGGATTGATGTAACCCTACTTGTGACTCTAATAGATAAACAAACTAGTGATGTTAGAAGAAATTCCAGGGATTTAACTATGTACAAGGGAAAGAAGAACAGTAAGTTACGACTCAAAATACTGTCTGACACAAAGGGGAACTTGCAAGTAGTGGTATTCACGTGCTTCTGCTGCTCCTGTTTTTTTTGAAGTGCAGTTGAAGGAGCCTTGACAAGTTGCTGCAGTGTATTTAATATATGGTGCACATGTATTAAATACATGTGTGCAGTAGTGGAGGGAGTGAATGTTTTAGGTAGTTAATGCTGTGCTGATCAGGCATGCTGCTTTGTTCTGGATGACGTTGATCTTCTCGATGTTGCTCTTGTGCTCATCCAGGCAAGTAGAGAATATTTCATTACATTCCTGACCTATAGGTGATGGATAGGCTTTGGACAGCTGAGAAATGAGTTACTTGTGACAGTATTCCTAGCTTCTAATTTGCTTTCATAGCCATAGTATTTGTGCTGAGGATCCAGTTCAGTTTCTGGTCAGTCATACCCACAAAATGTAAATGGTATGGTTTAGGCAATGATAATATTTTTTTAAATGGTTCTTTTGTAGGAATGGGCACAACTGGCAGCTCTAGCATTTGTTGCCCATCTATAATTGTAGAGACAGCCACATTTCTGTGGGTTTGGAGTCACATGTAGGCAAGACCATATAGAGATGGCAGGTTTCCTTCTCTAAAGGACATTAGTGAACCAGATGAATTTTTACAACAATTGATGACAGCTGTCATGGTCACCATTGCTGGCTAATTTGACTGTAATTGCCAATCCTTGAAAGTTATGGCCCACAGGATAATCCAGTCAGTCCCATTCCCCCAATCTATCCGTAGCCCTGCAACTTTATTTACTTTCTATTGAAATCATTGATCTCGCTGTGGACAGTGACTTCCAGGTCATTTCCATTCACTGCAGAAAGTACTTTCTCATATCTCTTTCTCCATCTCTCTCTTGTCCAAATTCTTAAATATGTGACTCCATGTCGTCAAAATATCTTGCCAGAGAATGGGAAAAGATTTCCCTTATCTACCTTATTGAAACCTGTTAAAATCATGTACATCTTTATCAAATCTCTCCGCAATCTCTTTTGCTACAAGGAAGACAACCTCAGATGCTCCAGACTAGCCTTTTAGCTAAAAGCCCCCATCTTTGGAAACAGACTGCTAACTCTTCTCTGTACTCTCTCAAGGGTGCTCAAATTCTTCCTAAAGTACAGTGACCAGGATTGTATGTGTCCTAATCAGATTAAAAGCTAATTATAACTTGCCTGCTTTTGTACTCAATACTTCTATTTTTGAAGCCTAAGATCCCATATGCTTTGCTAACTACATTCTCGTTATGTCCTACCAGCTTCAAAGAATGCGGACGGGTCTTTCTCTCTGTTCTTGCATAATCTTTAGAACTATACCATTAAGTCTCTATTGTCTCTATCATTTCAGGCAATCTGCATCACCTTACACTTCTTTGTATTAAATTCGACCTTCAACTTGTCAGCTTATATAAGTGTTGTTGCAGTCAATAAATATTATCCTCACTATTTGCCATTCTTACAAGTTTTGAAAATTTAGAAGCAAAATTTGAAATTTCGCTCTGTGTTCCAATATCCAAGTCACTGATATATATCTACAAAAGCACTGAACCTTGTGGAATACCACTCTCTACCACCCTCCAGTCTAAAAAGTAACTATTTATCACATCTTGCTGTTTTCTGTTGTAAGCCAAATTTTGTTTCATCAGAGCTGATATTGACCCTCATATTCCATGAACCAATTTTTTGTTAAATAGTTTTTATGTGGTATTTTGACAAATGCTTTCTTAAAATCCAAGGGCCGAGGTTTAGCAGGTCCTTTAGCTGTGGGTGCAAATCCCATGATGGCTGCAAAACATCCTGAGAAGCCAAAAACAGGAATTGTGCCAGCCAGATTTCAGAATGCAATGTTGCCAGAGCCTCCTCGATGACACGATCAAATTGCCATCGAGGGAGGCTGAGAACATGATTTGAATTAATTTGAATGTATTCCAATATCCCCTTGTGTGGTTAAAGTCAAATCTTCGGACCTTATTGAATCTTCCTGCTCACACGAGCGCAAATTATAACTAGTTTTTAAATATGGGAATCAGGCACCATGGACTCCAAGAGGGAGGAAGAAGATGCAAATATACCAGGATGTACAAGGAGGCAGCACCAACTGTAGAGGGGTGTGTAGTTCAAGGATATTGGGGATGAGTTGTTGTGGTTGAGGCAGATCATGTTTGGTGTGTATTGTCCTGAAGCCTTCAGCCTGACTGTCTTAAAAACCATTTACAGCCCTGAATGAATGTAGAGGCTGGTAGGCAGGCATTTTATGCAGTGGCTGCCCAGAAGTTTTAAGTGGAAAGGCATGACAGCAATAAGATCTCAGGATGACAAAACCTGAGTAGGAATGGTGCTTATTAGTGTTGCCTATCTCTGCCTCAAGAGTAATAGTGCCCTCTAACCTGAGAGTCATGCTCACCAAATTAATTGGCCGTCATGAGTTAAGTCTGAACAATGTCAGCTGCCCACATTGTCAAAGTCAAGGAGAGGCATGAAAACTTGAGTTCTACTTGATAAATTTGGTGCTGGGGATTGGGAGGAACAATCAAGCAACTGCCAGAGAGGATCCATTAGCTGGCAATGTGTACGCTGGCGTGTGGCTGACTCTGCACATGAGGGATAGGCGACCATTGAAACAGCTTGTCAGGACCAGATGGCAGGCAACTCGGAAAGGACAAGTGCATTGACCGGGGCCAGTCGAGCAATGAAGATGAAAGAGCAGCAGACGTGAGTGAGCGCTGGCCATCAGACAAGGTGCCGGAATGACATCTTCTAGGACCAGGAATACAAGCGTTTATTGGGATGGTCTGAAGGCAATTGGCTGGAACACTATCTTGACTGTCCTCACTTGCAGAGCTCTGATAGATCATGGGATGGAGCTACCTGAGCTGGTGGTTCTACTAATAACTGCGCTGGAGGAGCACAGACTCCAGCAGCTGTGAGAGGCCACATCCTGGAAGAACGCAGCGGCAGGAGGCTGCAGGGCTAACTCAAGGGCCAATTGCAGGTTAGGCCAAAGTAGGAGCTTGAAGGCATAAATGAAGGAGAGTCAAGTTCATGGAGCTGTCAGACACTGTGCTACAGGAACTCCTTTTCACAAGGGAGTCAGAGCAGAACCTATGCAATCATCTTCTAAACCTGGCACTACGTGGAAGAGAAAGGAACCCACTCCCTGTGGCCTTAAAGATAATAAGAAGTCTCATAACACCAGGTTAATGGCAAGATAATGGCAGCATTCAATTTTTATACCACTTTTATTCCAACACTCAGTGGGTGACCTTCACTGATCTTGCAATCATTGCATTTATGCCCTGGCCTTGAACTACGTTAACTTCGACAGGGATCTTGCCCATCCTGGATCAGGATGAGAGGGTTGCAGAACTTGTTTCCTTCGCTGGTCTGCCACAGCTGGATGGGGCCATTGACAGCACTCGCGGTTCTATGTGCCCTGTAGCATCAGGGTATCCTCTACATCAATAGAAAGGGATCTACTCCCTTAGTATGCAGATGGTCTGTGACCACTGGATGAGGATCATATACATGGGTGCACATTTTCCAAGGAGCGTGCATGATAGCTTCATCCTTGGGTAATATCAAATCCCTGCAATTTTTGAGGGTTGCCCAGGCTGCAGAGATGGCCCATAGGGAATTGTTGAGGTCTTGGCTGATGATGCCCATGTGGAAGCTTGAGATGAGGCAATGTCCCGGTACAATGAAGCTCACAATGCCACCTGGACTGTGATAGAACAGAATATAAAGCTGCTGAGGATGCACTTCCGCTGCCTCAACAGGTCCAGTGGGACTCTGCAGTAGAGTCCCCAGAGAATTCTCACATCGTTGTGGCCTACTGTGCCCTCCATAACATAAAGCAGCAGTAGAGCAACTTCCTCAATAAAAAAAGGCCAGGAGGAGTGGGACGTTTCCTCTGATGAGGAATTTGTCCAGGAGGGAATGGAGAAAGAACCCGAAAAGGAGCCTGATGATTGAGGCCAAGCAGGTTTGCATGGCCAACAGGACCCTGGGTGCTCTGATCATCCTTTTTAGCCCTCCTGTGTATATTCCCAGGACACACATCAGAAGTAGAGGCGGCCTCATGCATTCAATACCCTGTTGTCCTGAGGTATCCTTGGTGGGCATCCTCTGGAGAGCCTGCACCTGGAGAGATTTTGAGGCGGCACTGATGTTGCCAGGATTTTCTACTGGTCTCACTGTGCTCTCACTCTCCAATCAATTTATTCTCCTGCTGGTCTTGCTATTCTCTCACTCTCTGTCTATCCTTTTATCCTGTTGCCTGTCTCACTGTGCTCTCTCTTGTGAGTCTGCCTTTTTATCACTGTGGTTATTATTCTGAAATCCAACTCCCAGGATTAATTTTCCAGTGAATCATATGGCTGGTTTGCTCTGGTATATTTTTATGGCGGATTTACATTGCTTGATTGAAATTGCTCGTCAAAATGTCAGTGTTACTCCTTTTATTTTGTAAATAAATAATGGTAAATCTTTTATATGATTGAGTACGTCAAATTAGGAAGAGGTTGCTACAAGCCAATTGTAGATAGATGTGCATGTACAGTTTTATTCTTTTTAGTTTTTGACTTGAACATCTTTATTGAGTAATATAGTACATGTTAATGTTTCCATTGAAGACAGGCAATGAGCTGGGTTTATTGAGACAGATAGCATAAGAGATTGTTCACCCCATTCTATTATGGGCTTTAGTACTTCCCCTGCCACCAAGTCACCAAGACTCAACATTTAAATACATTATTTAAAAAAATGCTGAAATAGGCAGACAGAAGGAATTAATGGAACAAAATTATAGGCTGCATAATTTCCATGATACCTGTTCTCAGTGGACTAGAATCCATGTTAGCTAGAGTGAAACCCTGGCAATCTCAAAGATGTAAACATTAGAAGTAATTCCAAAGAGCTGACCATTATGGCATTGAAGCATCAAAACTGGGAGCTATGACCAGGGCAGGCCCAAGGAATCATTTGCAATAAAGTATTGAATGAATTGTGACTAGAAATTTGCGGCTAGACGCTTTGGTTCTTTGATTCCCTTAAACAAAGGATGGTATAACCCTTCACGTACTTTACTTGCAACAATAATAAAGTTCTTAGGTAATTGAGACCCTATTAAAATCATTTTAAAGCTGATCATAAAATTCAATGTACCGATTCAATTTCTTTTGGCTTTTTATCTTTCTTTGACATTGAGATATTAATACCAATAAAACAAAAATGAAGAGAACACATTTTACTACTGGTCTTAAAATATAGCATTATGCTCGAACTGCTATCTGAACTCTTCATTTGGAGTTTCTGCACTAAAAGAGGAGGTTAGAGAGGTTACCACAGAACAGGGTACCGACTAAATCTCTGCAATTCTACTGTGCTGATGATAGAGAATTATTAAGCCTGAAATTGCCATTTATATCTTTCTTAATGGTTAACTGTAGTTGCAATGAGTATTTGACTGTAAAAAAAAAGCCTGTATGTTTACTTCAAATTTTATTTTTACTATCAGTTCATACCAGTTTAAAATAGTTAAAACCTGGTACTGCTGGTATCTGTAATTCTGATATTCTATTTTCAATGAAACAAGAGCAGTTCAGACAAGCTTTATTGGTATCAGCCATTTTCCAGCTTCACTGATTTTGCACCTTAGGACATGCTCTTTATTTCCACCACAAAGAGCCAGCCAATGGAAAGGGGAAACACTAATCCTCTTAAATCATCTGTGAACTGCAATTAAGGGCTAGTAAAACATTAAATAGCACTGTGAAGGCAATATCAGACAGTTACTCAGTCAAATTGTAACACTGAAAACTATATCAGTATGAGGGGAAAAAAAAGTGTTTAGACCTGACTATGTGGGATCAGTGAGAGGAAGTGGTCATCCTTTTCTGAGAAATATTCGCCACATCAGGCAAGAGAGGAGGTGGCAGAAAATGGGTAACGCCGGGCAACTCCCATAGTGATCAAAGGGGCTGACTGAGATGCAGGGCCCTCAAAATGCACCATCAATCCTTGAGAGTATGGGGAAAATCGAATCCAAGCAGGCAGTTGGTGAAATCATCCAGCCACATTCATCAGGGAATTGCTTGGGAGGAGTAGCAACTTCAGAGCCACGCACGTTTGCTACAAAACACAGGAGAATAGGCAACACTAGCTATGCCAAACAAAGCTGCCACAGGAGAAATAAATGCATCGCAATTGATTGGAATGTGGTGCTGAATATTTACTAGCCAGTTGCAATATAATGGGAACATATGTAGAGCCCTGATTTCCGTCTCCAGTAAGAATGTAAGGAATATGATCAGAAGTAGACTAGCTCTACCATCAGTGTGATCACGATTGATCTCTTGCCTCAACTCCAATTTCCTGCCACTCCTCAAATCCTTTGGTTTCTTCAGTGGCCGACCAAGAATCAAAATGTTTAATATATTTTACAAGGATTTCACAGCCTTGTGGAAAGAGGGTTTTAAAAATTCACAAATGATGGAATTTTGCCTTGTCTCAGTCTTAAATGATTGACCCCCCTCCTTCCCCTTATCCTGACACTGTGTCTTGTGTTTGAGATTCTTCAGCCAGAGGAAGCAACCTCTATGCCTGTCAAGCCCCTTCTGATTACTGTGTGTTTCAATGAGATTGCGTCTCTGAGTCTTCTAAACTGCAGAAAATAAGGCCCATTTACTCTGGCCTAATTATGGGACAAGCTTCTCTTTCCAGCAACCTCTTAGGAACCTTTGCTGTGCCACCTCCAATGAAAGCATACCTTCCCTTGGATATGGAAACCAAAACTCAGCTCCGAAATCTAGATGTGATTTCTCTGAACCCTATCTTTAATTCGTGTCTCCTACTATGAAAACATGTGCACAATATTTGTCCAATATTTCTCCCATTTCTTGTTCTCGTATCCCAAATAGCATTTCTTGCCAACTTGAAAATGGCATAGATGGCTTCAGTGACCGAGCAAAAATCAAAACCTGAAAAAACCAAAGATTTCTCCCCACCACTCCTCCCCTGTCCACAATGACCCCGCCACCACCTCCCCTCACCATCCTCCACCCACCCCTCCTCCACCATTCTGCTCTCCCACACATTTTACCTGATTTTTGAAGAATAAAGGGAAAACAATGCAAATAAATAATTTTGTGCATCATAGAATTCCTATAGTGCAGAAGGAGGCCATCTGGTCCATTGACCACAATCTCATCCAGTCATTGCACCGTTGAATGTGCTCTCCAGTATCGTCGTATAGAATCTCTCTGATCTCAAGGCATGTTCTAATTGGAATATATTTACTCTATGAAGTCTTCCTGATATTTACTTACTTGAAACACAAAGAAACCAGAAAAAATATGTACAAAAGAGAGCCAACAAGTGGAAACATAAATGATAAAAAACTCAAATGAAGGGATAAACAGGAGAAACGAAAGTCAGTTACCATTTCAAGTGACAAGTGCTGGGTTTATATTTACATTGGCCCAAAACAGGCTGCCAAAATAACAGTGAGGTCAAAAGTATTCAACATCGCATCAATATAGATGCCTACAAGTTGCTGTCAGAGATGCACTGTTCCTTTGTGAAAATGGCTCTGGTTGTTTGTCTTTGAATACGTTCCATGTTATGAAGTTCCTGCACTTGCACTGTGGATAGATAGAAAGTAAACATGCCATTGAAAACCATGTCACGTCTTTTCATGGTGTGCTAATTGTTAAATACTGCCGATCAATCTGTCTGGCACCAAATATTAACTATTATAAATATCTTCATTCTTGCATGTCTTGAATGTCATTGGAGGTTTAAAAAATGTATTTTTTTCATTTTTTACAGAGTCTCTTCTCAATCTTATTTCGCTCACTTCGTTTCTATTTCCCAACCTGATTTGACACTGAATTCATTGTTCTAATTTATAGTTCTTTGTTCAAAGCATGTAGTTAATTTCACAGTTCTGCAATCTGGTAAAGACGTTGTACAGTTGCATGTTCTGTGAAAGACTGCTGTACCATTCCATCTTGCAGTTGCAGCTAGTTGTAGGGAAAGCATGTTGGAGAGAGGTTAGTGGGCAAATTCAGGTCTATCAGAGGGTGTGATTTATTGAGGAAATTTTGTGCTAATTGAGGCAATGTGTGTTAATATTTCCAGCACTAGTATATAACAATAAAAAGTGTTTTCATCTTAAATTCATCCTGAAGAGATTAGAGTGACCCTTTTTCTTTCCTAAACCAGCTATCTTTATGAACTTCTGAATGAGATTGACATTCCAATGCCATTTAATGAATCTGGTGCATAATATACTTTAATCCATATAGCTGACCTTGGCACTTTACCTCAAGTCAGACACCTTGAGGTCTTACTTCCTCTATCAGTGCTCCTGTTTGTGCAATCTGCAGCTGGGTTAATGGACTGAGTATTATTGATAGCACTTATTTGCCTATTTATGAGAGTTAATGGACAATTCAGCATCATTGTTTGAGTTGCTTTCTAATTGATTGCTCAGTTTTGCATTGGTTATAATGCTTCCTATCTCCAGAGTATGATATGAGTAAATTTGTTTGTTTCTGTTTATGCAGTAATAAAGGAAAGCACTCTCATTAAACTTTCACACCCAGTCAAAGTAATGTCCTTGATATTGTCACCACCCTTTGTTTTAAAGAAAGAAAGCTGTTAGGAAAACAGTGAAAAATACATCTTCTGAGTTCTTTGGTTTTTGTTTGTAAATGAAATATTGCTGAAAAGCCTCTTTTTAAGAAGTTAATTCTAAAACACAGATTTCTTGGGCTACAATATTAATGTGTTTTCTTTTGCTACCACTTTACTGAGAAAATAATTAATGGCCACAAACAAACCTCCCAGCTCTGCTGAGACCTCCCCCCTCCAAATCTCATTGGAGACCCAGCCCAAAGTGCACCCCCCTCCTCCCCTTCTGGCCTCTCTACCTGAGATCCCTGCTCCCCTTGTTGGTGCCAGCCGGTCTGTCTCTGGCAAGAATCCTAGATCTGCTTTCAGTCCTGGCTCAACGCTGAGGGCTCAACTGCTTCCAGCGACTCTGCTGGGACTGAGGTATTGGAACCCTTTGTCTGGCTGGCAACTCTCTGAAATAGGATTCCTGTTGATGTGCACTGCAGTGCCATCTCAAGATAATTAACAACCAAGATTTTTAGAACTAATTTGTGGGACAAGGGTGTCAATGGTGTCCTTATCTAAAAGACATTAGTAAACTAGATGGGTTCTTCCAACAATCAGCAATGGTTTCATGGCATCAGTAGGTTTTTAATTCCAGATATTTTTCATTGAATTCAAATTCCACTGTCAGAACATTAGCTGAGTTTCTGAATTAACAGTCCAGCAATAAAGCCATTAGGCCAGCGCCTCCCTTTAAATAGCTGCTGGACAAGCCTGCCAACTGGAAGCGATCTTGCCCTTGGATTTTACAGGTGCAATCAGAACCAATATCCCCAACGTAAAACCCAACATAATTGTATGATGCAAGTTAACTGAGGGGATACTCATTTCATCTAGGGAGATTGATTGCTCTAGTACCAGCTTTGACAGCTGATGTCCATTTTAGAAGAAAACATTACTTTACTTACAGCATTTCCTTTGGAGGGTTTGAGTTTCATTTGAGATATAGTATGGTTTTCATTTTATTACAGTTTAGATTCTTGTCACCAACAGAGAGCACACTGAGCTATAAAAAAAGAACAGTTCTTTCTCCCCCTTCTGACGTGATGTTGACAGAAGTCGCTTTGATGTATTTTAGAGCCACACATTTTCTATCTGTTCTGTTTTTTTTCCTGGGGCTCCGTCTATTTAAACATCCTGAACTGTCATTTTGCAACGGTCTGCGACATTCTTGATGGATACTTGTTTTGACAAGCGCTGAACATCCATGTTTCAGCATAGTTTCTTATTTCTCCAGGTAAAGTGACAAATTGTTTGCATTCTGAAAGCTACTTAATTCGTAAATCATTCTGAAATTTCATTTGTTTTCATATGTGGCTTTCTAATTTATTCAGCTAGGTTCAGTAATTTATAGTTATATAGAAAAAGCTATTTTATTGAGTGTTCTTAACTTCTTTATTGTGGGGTTCCTCCATTATGCCTACCTTAGTACATACAATAAGAAACACTGTTTTCCACTGAGATATGTAATACCTCAAATACAATTCATATGTGTGCCTCCATGGTGGTTCTTTACAGCTTTCTTTTCCAATTCCTGATCTAATGCTCCAGGGTCATTTTTGACTTTGATTTATTTCAAACTTGCAGATGACCTTACACCATTTTTGTTTTATTCCAGTTGTTGATTACACCTAACTCTTTACCACTTAAAATAACAAATTTATAAAAATGTATGAAAAAAATGACAGTTCTTTGTTCTGAATTGGAAAGGATTACAGAAATAAAGCTAGCATAAAACCTTGGGTTGGCCAGTGTGTGTACCAGGATGATACCTGCTATTGTTACAAGGAAAGGCATGTAATACTGAGATGCTTCCAATGGGCTAAAAGATGGGAGATTTTTAAGCTCATGCAAAGTTTTGATAGTAAATAGAGAGATTGTTTCTTGTTTTGGAAAGTCAATGGCAAAGGTTTACCTATTTACAAATGTCACTGAGAGAAGAAGATGAGCTGAGGCTGAAATGAAGAGAATTGATGCAGTTTTGAATGTTTTGTCACAGGGAGTCATTAATTCCAAGCCAACTAAGAATTTTGTTTGAGTATTTGAAGCAGAGAAAGGTACCGTGATGGAAGGAGTATGGAACAGTGCAATTCTTTTGCATTAACAAATTGCTGACACAGTAATAATTAGTCAAATGGCTTCGCTCAGTGCTATTAATGCCCATGTTATTTCTATATTCTAATCCATTGTGTAATTTGGAAAAGCAACACAAGATATATCAGATACCACACATTGCAACACAAACTGCTATTTCTCATTGTATGCGTTGAAAGGGTAAGTGATCTTGCAGAGAAATGAAGAGACATTGAAAATATGGATCATAGACATTCAGTTTGATCAATTTCTCCCTCAAGACTCATGAATAATATCTTTTTAATTAATTGATTACATTTTATTGCATAAGACTTTAAATCGCACTGTATTGTGCTGACATGAGATTTTTACAAATTTTCAAAGTTTGCATTGATTGACTTGAGGTCGACACTATAGACAAACAGCATATGAATCCCAACAAATATTACAGTTCATAAAATAATTCTAATGTAAAACAAACACAATCACATATGTTATAAAGTTTATTTATTTATTAGCAAGACAAGTAGGCTTGATCAACTGCAATGAAATGCCTATGAAAATCTAGTCGCCACACTTGGTGCCTGTTCAGGTACACCAAGGGAGAATTTAGCATGGCCAATATACCTAACCAGCATGTCTTCTGGATTGTGGGAGGAAACCGGAATACCCAGAAGAAATCCATGCAGACACAGAGAATGTGCAGACTCACAAACAGTTACCCAAGCCAGGAATCAAGCTCAGGTCCCTTGTGCTGTGTGATGCAGCAGTACTAACTACTGTGCCATCATAATTGCTGTATTTTATTTACCTTCTGTGAAAACACAGCACTATCCAGAAGTCCTAGGAATATTTTGCATTTTGAGGTAGCAAAGTTTCCTTCTGGTACCTTTTCTGGATATAAATGTCCAGCAATGGAAATTATAGCTACCATGCTATTAAACCTGGGATAGGGGAATTGGATAGTAGGTGTGACAATCATCTGCTCTGTCTAAATGAAGGATTACTTCAGGTGCTTGTTTCACATTCCATAGTAAACAGCATAAATGACAAAAGTTTCACTGAACCAGCCATGGTGTATGCAGAAGGGAGCAAAACTTTGTCTCTGTGCATAACCACCTAATTCTGAAGGTTGTGCAAGGAAAATAATCTTGATGGAGTTGTTGTCACAGCACAAACACAACCTGGCAGAAAGAATGGAAGAGGTCAGAATCAGCAAAATTGCAACTTATTAATATATTAAAAAGTTACATCGGTATGCAATTCATGTCTATAGCCTAATTCTGTGATCAGCTTTTCCATTATAAATTCTGATATCCCCGTTTAAAATCGAAGTTGTCGATGTAATTACACTTTTTAGTAACATGATTCCTTCAGTACAGAGCTTCTCAGTTTATATACAGAATTGCTCAGCTTCAATCAACTTTGCTTCCCAGATTGCTGTTAGCTTTGCTATTTGACACTAAATTATTTAATAGAATCAGGAACCATTTTCAAAATAAGGATAGAACAAATGGCCTAGATTTTGCAATGGTAGTGATAATGAAACCATCAGTGTACACAGCCATTGCTTCAGTGAATCTGATTGCAACTTCTGAAACACTGCACCTGAGCAGAATAACCTAGAAATCCAGAAATAGCAGTCAGGGGATTCTGTACTTCTCCAGAGGTGCGCTGTTGAATTATACCCGAGACTGCAATCCTCAAGGAAACAGGAATTGCCATAAACTTCCACTTTTGAGTAAAGCATTTGAGAAAATTATGTCTTGTTAAATGGGGTGTAACTGGGTCCTTAATAGCGTTGTACGTTCATAACTATGACTAAGTATTCTCGCTGGCCCTGAAAGACATTTTTTATTTGCAGAATATCAAGTTTCTCCATTGTGATCAATAAAAATTCTCATTTTCAACTTTTTAAACACATTTATTTTTGTTTTAGTTCTACATTAATCCTTCATTGCTATCTATCCAAAAACAAAATTAAAAAAGAAAGGAATCATTGCTGTTTACTTCCTGGGTTTATTGTTTGTGAGAATACTTCAGCATGATTGGTTATTTGTCCTGTTTGCTCTCATTGCTGCCAGAAATTTTAAAACCCTCTTAGCTCCAGTGTTAAACTGTTATCAGGAAAAATATGCGCTGGACCGCAGAGATTGCTAGATTCTTTTGGGCTCAGGTTATCTGCTGATTGCAAATTCTAGGTTTACAGAGTGCTCTATTTTCAGGTGAAAGATGTGGGAAGGATACTCCTCCCCAATGTACACTCTGGCTGCATAACCACTGTCATCTACGTGGCTAATTGTGCTAATGCTGAGTTGTCTGAGTTCTCACCTCTTGAGTTTCCCACAGGGCCTGTAGTGGAGAACGAGCTGATAGTTGGTTACGGGTATGGTTCCGGAACTCGTTGGTTACGGGTATGGTTCCGGAAGACTGGAGGATAGCGAATGTGGTCCCATTGTTCAAGAAGGGGAAGAGAGACCTTCCAGGGAATTATAGGCCAGTGAGTCTTACTTCTGTTGTGGGCAAAGTATTGGAGAGAATTATTAGGGATAGGATTTATAGTTATTTAGAGAGAAATGAATTGATTGGGGATAGTCAGCATAGTTTTGTGAAGGGTAGGTCGTGCCTTACTAACCTCATTGAGTTTTTTGAAAAAGTGACCAAAGAGGTGGATGGGGGTAAGGCGGTTGATGTGGTATATATGGACTTTAGTAAGGCGTTCGATAAGGTGGCCCATGGAAGGCTTCTGCAGAAAATGCAGATGTATGGGATAGAGGGTGATTTAGCTAATTGGATTAGGAATTAGCTAGCAGAAAGAAGACAGAGGGTGGTGGTTGATGGGAGATATTCATCGTGGAGTTTGGTGACAAGTGGTGTACCTCAGGGGTCTGTTTTGGGGCCCCTGCTGTTTGTAATTTTTATAAATGATCTGGATGAGGATATTGAAGGATGGATTAGTAAATTTGCAGATGACACTAAAGTCGGTGGAGTAGTAGATAGTGAAGGGGGTGTTCTAGTTTGCAGAGAGACTTGGACAAGTTGCAGAGCTGGGCCGAGAGGTGGCAAATGGAGTTTAATGTGGAAAAGTGTGAGGTAATGCACTTTGGCAGGAATAATAAATGTGTAGAGTATAGGGCTAATGGTAGGATTCTTAATAGTGTTGATGAACAGAGGGATCTTGGTGTATATGTGCATAGATCCCTGAAAGTAGGCAGTCAAGTCGATAAGGTTGTTAAGAAGGCATACGGAGTCTTAGCTTTTATTGGTAGGGGGATTGAATTTCGGAGCCGCAACGTCATGTTGCAACTGTACAAAACTCTAGTGCGGCCTCACTTGGAGTATTGTGTGCAGTTCTGGTCCCCACATTATGAGAAAGATGTGGAGGCATTGGAGAGGGTACAGAGGAGGTTTACCAGGATGTTGCCTGGTATGGAGGGCAGGTCTTATGAAGAGAGGCTGAGGGATTTGAGGTTGTTTTCGTTAGAAAGGAGGCGGCTAAGAGGAGACCTTATCGAAGCATATAAGATGATTAGAGGTTTAGATAGGGTGGACAGTGATAGCCTTTTTCCTAGGATGGAGAAAGCTAGCACGAGGGGACACAGCTTTAAATTAAGGGGTGATAGTTATAGGACGGATATCAGAGGTAGGTTCTTTACCAGAGGGTGGTTAGGGAGTGGAATGCCCTGCCTGCAGCAGTTGTAGATGCGCCAAGTTTGGTGGCGTTTAAGAGGTTAGTTGATAAGTTTATGGAAGAGAAGGGAATGGTTTAGTTTGGAGGGTCATTGCTTTTTATAATGGTCGGCGCAACATCGAAGGCCGAAGGGCCTGTTCTGCACTGTAATGTTCTATGTTCTATGTTCTATGCTCTATCTCAGCACAGTTATTGCTGCCCCTTGGTAGCTTGTGTGGAGAGGTACAGAACACTTTACAGAGTCTACATCATACTTTTGTACCTTCCCCAATGCAGACATACTCATCTTGATTGGATCTACATCAAGATTAGAATAGGAAGCACTTGGCTGAGGAGCACAACATTAGTGTGCAGAAGGAAGAGGGCATGGCAGATGCAGTTGTAGGCAGTCTTCCTCAGAATCCAGAGGACAGATATATCCATGCTTCGCTGGACGGACATGGAAGGGAACCCCCATGAGCAACCCAACCCCATACTCAGCCAGGATAGACTTTCTGTAGAAGTGGCCATGAAGAGAAAGCCTCACCCTTAGTTGCACTTTTTGGATCATGTTGCTGAACTGTTCTCAGTTTGGTCATTTATTTCTCCTTTAATAATTTACTTATGATCATGTATGTTTTTAATGGTTGATGTCAAAACTAAAATGCAGGTTAAGGGTGAGGAGATGAAGGTTGGCACTGACAAGCTGGCAGTGTGCTGAAGGCATCCCCCAGTGCCTGAACCTCCAGGGAGCCTTGATTGCCACCCCACCCCTGCTTCATTCCAGCAGGTCAGTTTGTCAGATTCCCACAAAAATATTAAAATACCCCTGGCGGGAGGAGGCGGTGGGGGAGGAGGCTGGCAGGTCCAGAGTCTTCAGTCCCGGGCCCCCTAATGAGATTCAAAACAGATTTAAATGCAAATATAAATAACTTATGTCGCCCTGTGTCAATTCTGGCGCAGAGTTGATGGAGCTGGAAATATGGTGGCTGGAGAATTTCTACCTGTTCTAATCTTCGTGTAGATCCAACAGAGGTGAGTATGTCTGTACTGTGAATGATACAAATGAATGGTGTGATATTGTAGACTCGATGAAGTGTTCTGTACTTCCCTGCACAGCCTACCAAGGGGGCAGCGATAACTGTGCTGAGACACTCGTTCGTTCTCCACTACAGGCTCTGTGGGAAACTCGAGCTGAGAACTCAGACAACTCAGCATTAGCACAATCAGCCACATAGATGACAGCGGTTATGCAGCCAGAGTGTACATTGGGCAGGAGTATCCTTCCCACATCTTTCACCTGAAAGCAGAGCTCTCTGTAAACCTTGAAATGGCCTCCACTTGAGTCTCCCAGGCTGCTGTACTGCAAAAGCAGCGCAGTGGGATGGGAAACTGCACCCCCCTTTCCCCACCCCCTCACCATGGTCTTTCCCATGGTTCATTCTTTTTTTAGAATTCCATTGAGTAATCTTTTTCTGAAGAAATATGGTGTAAATGCAATTACAGTTTTCTGTCCTCTGGGGCACATTGTGAGACCCTCTGTTATTCCAACTATTTATAATGCCTGCTTATTCTCCATGTGCCTTATATCTATTCTCAGTTGGAATGTTGAGTTGTGTTGCCTGAGTATTACCTTTCCAAACAATCAGTTGGTTCTCCAACTTCCAATTAAGGATTGTGTAATAAAAAATAATCCTCCTTTTTGAATATAGTCATGTCATAAGAAACCTATATATGTGCATTGAATGATATTGTGAAAAGACTTGCTGCTTCTATCTCTGTGGCATTTCCTGAGATGTATACAGGATCAAAACAGGGGTTGTGCACTTCTGTAATGTTGAAATGATAGAGTGAGTGACTTTGAGGACAGTCACTCTTGACGATGTTGCTAGGATCCTGCAACTTAAAAGATGGCACGGTAGCACATGGTTAACACTGCTGCTTCACAGCTCCAGGGTCCTAGGTTCGAATCCCAGCTCGGATCACTGTCTGTGTGGAGCTTGCACATTTTCTTTGAGTCTGCATGGGTTTTCTCCGGGTACTCTGGCTTCCTCCCACAGTCCAAAGATGTGTGTGTTAGGTTAATTGGCCATGCTAAGAAATTGCCCCTTAGTATGCAGGGATACGTAGATTAGAAGGATTAGTGGGTATAATATGTAGGGTTATGAGGGTAAGGCCTGGGTAGGATTGTGTTCAGTGCAGATTTGGTGGGCCAAAGGGTCTGTTTCTGCACTGTAGGGTTCTATGATCTTTGAGAACAGCAGTAATCTTCATTGCAAGTGATGGCACAGGTCCGTTGGTTGACTGTCTTCTGAGCTTTGTGGACCAGGTGGCACATCTCAGTCATGGTGAAGAATTCACTTCCTTCTTCACACCATCTCCTGTTTGTATGTCCCTTGTACAGATACATATATAATCCATAACATCAGCTTTCATGGGACTTTTTTTTGTTCCACCAATAATCATTTTACACTGTAAGGATCACTCAGCAGTAGTAATGAGAGTGATCATTCATTGCTTCTACTCATATAATCTCAACTGTTTAGCTCCTGAGAACAAACGTTTGAACATATTGCTCTACTTTTTATTACATATACAGTTCTGGCATTCACTATAGCTTGTTAGCATTGCAAATTTCTGCATTTCTAAATCAACAACTCAGAAATTGAATGCATATTGCACCCTTACTCTTGTATGAGACAGGTAACTTCAGTAGCTACCTGTTTGATTTTTCAGTTGTGAAATTTTCACTAAATGTTCAGGTAAAGCTTAAGCTTTAAGAGTTACCGTATGTAGGTCAGTTAGTTTGAGCCTTTTGTTTTCTACAAAATTCATCATGGCAGACATGAGATATGTCTTTTTCACATTCAGGAAGAAATTGCCAGTCCCAAGCGAATGCAGTTTTTTTTTCTGCTAATTGTCAAAAATAGCCGTGGCACTGTTTAACAAATCATTTTACACACCAGTGGCAATGCTTGTGCATTTGGCAAACTTGTGTGGCACACATTAATTATCAAAGCATGAATGTGACTTCTGTTTCTTTCTATATGATTTAGATGCAATGTGTTTGAAAGATCATAAATTACTATGCAACTGTTGACACATACACCATACCTTAAAAAATTGGCACACCTATGCATAGTTGCTCTATCTTTTCTAATTATTAATCATTTTAAAGTAATATTCAAACAAAAACAGCTGTTACAAAGTTGAAAGGGATGTCACTTGGCACAGCCGCAAGATGTTTGTGTTCATTCAAGTAACTCTTTTTGATGTGATATCAACTGGCAGGACTGCATGGTGAATTCTACATCTTTGACAGACATCAGCCCTGTCGACCAGCACTTCGAAATTTTGTTTGAAGGGAATGCTGGGAAAGGTTTTCCTTTACCTTCTGCTTTTCCAGAAACTGGAATAAAACCCCCTGCCAACAACTATCTAAATCAATGCCATGTCAGCATGTTCTGCAGTCCGAAGGTCACTTCAACATCTGGCCACACTGTCTTGTCCTTTAAGGTTTGTGATTGGGCAGCATCTGTTTATAGATCCCATTTTCAACCTCCCTTTGATCACTTTGACAGCAAAAAGAAGCTTCTATTACATTTGACATGCTAACGGTCAAACCTTGGAATACATTTATAATGAAGACAAGGAACAAGTTTAAAAATATTTTTATACTCTCGAGAATAACTGAACAGGCTAATCATGGGAAAAGGTCAATGTATTTTGGCCAGTTAATATTATGCATATTGCATTATGAGGACTTTGTATAAGCATCGTTTTTATAAAATTGTACTAATATTAATGTATTCAAATAGTATAAGCATTTTAAGAAGCTGCTTGAAAAAGTACTTTGCAAAATATTTTTGATTCGGGGAGCAAGCAGGATTGTATAAAGTTCTGCAGATATTACTTGTTTGTTTTTCAGTATGATTTACAAGTTGAGAATAATACATAAAAATTCAGCATAACTGAATAGTAAGCATTAGCACTAGTGTATCAAGATGCAGTTTAATGGTTTTAAGAGAACATAAGTCTAGAAATTGGTCTTTACAGTGCTACTCTAAATACTCATGGCAGGCAGGAATTGAACCACTTGTTATGAGGTATGGGCAGAGAAGAGGCACTTTATTCCTCTCTTTATGCAAATAAGAGACCTAATGCTAGTTTGATGTACCCTCTCAAAGACTCTTTTTTTGTGAGACAGCCCATTCCAGCCCTACGGATTATTTATGATGACAAAGTTAAGTAATTTATCTGAATGTGGAGCAAGGTGGGGCAGGAGTTTAGCACCCCCCCCCCCCCCAACCCCGGCTGTGATTGCACCCCAGTGCTCATTCTTGCTAATCTCCCCTCAGTTCCCAGTACCCCCACATATGGGTCATAATCCGCCATTACATTCTGCGGCCAACTAAGCCAGATGGCGATACAGTTGATCTTTTAAATGAAATGCTTAGTATTTCATTTTTTCAGTCCCTTATAGTTAGTGATAGCCAAGGTTCAGTTGGTGGCTGTGCACCAAGGTTCAGTTGGTAGCTTCATGCTGTCTGCATCAGGGGGCTGTGGGTTCAAATCCCACTACAGGGGTTGACTACTAAAATCAAACCTGCTGTTCCACTGCAGGAATGCTGCATTATTTGAGGTGCCTACTTTGAGATGAAACATTTAATTGAGACCCCAGCTGCCCTCAGTTTCACATAAAGATATTATGACATTGTTTTGAAGAAGGACTTGTGAATCCAGGCCATCATTTATCCTCAGTCAGTATCTAAATACATTCCAGCAATGACTACACTTCAAACATACTTCACTGACTGTAAAGTGCAGAGCTCAGGAAGCATTGAATGTAAATGCAAGTATTTTTCTTTATACTTGGATTGCTTGTATGGGGAGATTAAAAGCTTTCAACACGTGATGTAAACATTAAATATGCCAAAGAGATCTGTTAGGCCTGAGTCCAAAGGCTCACTACTGCATGGGATCTGGCAAAGGCCTGGTCTCCAGCAGCCTTCTTGATTGTTAGAGACCTTGGCTGTCACATTTTCTATTAGTTTTGAACCCGTGTTAGTAACGTATACCCAGAATGTGAGCTACCCTAGGACATGCATCCACTGACGTGAATGGTAGGAGTGTGCAGATGAACACTGTGATGGCGTATCTTCTCAGGATTCTGAATCATTATTCCCATTACTTCCCTTTTTCTTGCTGGTACCTTGAAAGGAGAGGGAAGGATTCACTGTATGCCTAATCACGCTCCCTTATCGAAATAGTGTCGTATTCTATGAGAAGATCTGGCAACTGCAGACCAGAGGCATCCTCACTCACTTGTTGCAGAGGACCTTTCTCACCTTGGATGCGTGCACAATCCTGAACTCCCAGAGCTTGTTCTGAAACCTCCTGTTCAAAGATGCTGAGTACTCAGGTACCCAGAATGTTGGCCTTAACCTGCTGTCTTGGTTATCTGTATTTTTGTTCTGCAGGTGGACAGAAGTCATTCAAAGATGTGTGGGTTAGGTGGATTGGCCCTAATTTGACCCTTAGTGTCATGGGGACTAGCTAGGGTAAATGCATGGGATTATGGAGTTAGGGCCTGGGTGGGATTGTGGTCAGTGCATACTCGATGGTCAAATGGCCTCCTCCTGCACTGTAGGGATTCTATGATTCTATCCTTAAATTGGTTCAAAGGGTACAAAAAAAATGGTGTGATCAATCTACTTCAGAACTCGCTTCTAATCACCATCCTGTAAACGATGCTGGAAGTTTGCTTAAATATTACAACTTGCCATGAGATAGTTCACCAGCAGTCCCTGCATTTGTTTAACTTTGACTTTTAATTATGCCACATGAGCATTAAATTGTAGCTCAGCATTTTCTTCACAAGACGAGAAATGGATGGGAGAAAACAGATTAAAAAAAGCAAAATAAGCAATGGAAAAGGCACATCAAGTACTTGCATTTATACAGTGTCTTTCAGCACCTCAGGATGGCCCAAAGGAATTTACAGTCAATGAAGGACATTTGAAGAGTAGGCATTGTTCTAATACAGGAAATAGGTATAATAATATTGCAATATAGGAACCACTAACATAGCGAAATGAGTATAATAATATCAGAATATAGGAACCACTAACGTAGGAAATGGATCTAATAATATTGGATTATAGGAACTACTAATATAGAAAATGGGTAGTCAATTTGCACTTGGCCAGCACCCACAAAGAGCAATGAAATAAATAATCAGATTTGTTTTAGGTGTTGCTTGAGGGATAAATATTGACCTGATTCAGAATGCAAGGTTGCTACTCCCTTTCTGCCTCTGTTATGCCTGTCTCCCCTCAATTGTAGAAGTTTGTATTGATCATGGAATTTCTCTATTCCCAAACCCCCTCCACAATTTATAAGGTACTTTGTACAAGTATTGTGAAAACAAAAAATTGTAACTTAGTGACCATCTAGTGACACTGGTTAGCGCTGCCGCTTCACAACGGCAGGGACCCAGGTTTGCTTCCAGCCTTGGGTGGCCGTCTGTCTGTGTGAAGTTTGCAAGTTTTCCCTGTGTCAGCCTGGGTTTCCTCCAGGTACTCTGGTTTCCTTCAACAGTCCAAAGGCGTTCAGCTTAGATGAATTGGCCATGGTAAATGATCTTTTGTGTTCCAAGATGTGTAGATTGGTGCAATGAGTGGGGTAAATGTGCAGGTTTTGGGGATAGGGTCAAAGGCTAAATCTGGAGAGCCGGTGCCAGCTTGGGGTCGAATGGTCTCTTCCTGCACTATAGGGACTCTATGATGGAAGAAATTCGTTCTGCTTTGTGCTTGACCACTTGCTGATGAAGAAGGTGGTATTAGGCAGTACAAAGTGCATAGCACAGCATAATGGCCATACGTGAAAAGATAAAGAGAAAGTGAAGAAATTGAATGAATGAAAAGGAAGAGGTCATAATTGAAATGATTAGTATGCATTCTAAAAATGAACTAATATTGTGGGATCCACCTTATTCTCCTGGTGAAGTCATTGCATTTTTCTCATCTTCCATCAGGCTGCTGGCATTAATGATGTTTGCTTTCTCTTTCCATACTCTGCTTTAATATTAACAAATCAACAGCCAAGTTTAAAGCCAGCCAGCATAGAGATTTCCTTTTCACTCAATACCTGGCACTTGTAATATCCTTAGCCTATGTCCACAATGTTCACGAACTGGAATTGAAAATAGTGGTGTGTCCAGGTCTACGGGAGTTGGCGCATCACTCTTGTGAGAATGGCATTTATTATTCAGAAATCTAATGGGTGGCACAGTGGCACAGATGTTAGCACTGCTGCCTCACAGTGCCAGGGATCTCGGTTTGATTCCCAGCTTGGTCACTCTCTGTGGAGTCTGCACACTCTCCCCATATCTGCATGCGTTTCTTCCAGGTGCTCCAGTTTCCTCCCCACAGTCCAAAAGATGTGCTGGTTCGGTGCATTGGGTATATTAAATTCTCCCTCAATACACCCAAAACAAGTGCCAGAGATTGGTGAGTAGGGGATTTTTACAGTAACTTCATTGCTGTGTTAATGTAAGCCTAGTTGTGACATAATAAGTAAACTTTAATACAAGAGGATAAATAATACCATTTGAATATATTGGATCTCTGCCTTATTGGGTACACAAAGCTCTGCAAGTGCAACTGAAACTTTGGAGCTAGCATGTGCAGCTTATATAAAACATGATAAAATCACAATTAGAATTGAGATTGGTGTACATCTTGACGACGAAGTCTAACTCACCACTTATATTGTTTCTGTGGGATCATTGGCTAGTTTCTGTAAGTGATGAAATTATTGCTGCACCTTTGATACTATTGATGAGTGATTTTCATAATACAGTACCCAATGCCTGAATAACACCTCATAGATTAAACAAAAACATAAAGTGATCTAATGTATCTTTCTTTTTCATCAACTGAGGAATCTAACCCCCAACCCTTTGGTTCTTGGTATTATTTGAACTTAAGTTCTAATGGTGTTCATTTGAGATTTTAACCTTTTTGGCAACTGGTGATAGTTTGGTGAAGTAACTCAGGAAATCTTTAATATGTTGTAGATTTATTTCTGTTAAAGATACATTGGGAACTGGCCAGTGTACAACAGTTTTCTGATTCAGCTTTTGCAGGTTAATATTCAGTCTCTGCTTTCTCTCCATAATGATTGCTTCCCTCTGCTGCACGACTTGCTTGGTGAAAGCTTCTGTTTATTAACTCATTCCAAGCTGCAACCCATAGTATGATCAATGATATTGCATTCTAATTGGCCTAAATGAGGTGAAGCTAATTCTTAATTGACTTGAGGGGTCTGTGATCTATGTGCGATTGGTCTAGGTGGGCATGATCAGTTTCTAATTGGCTTTTCAAGGATGATGGTCATCTACTGATACCGTTTCCCACTATCCCTGAGTGCTCTCGAAGGCGTCATGACTGCAAACATCCCACTCGTTAAAGTTTATTTCTGTTACTTCTTGCTACGATAAAAAACATTTTGATATCCTCCTCGCCCATTTGTTCAGGATGGGGGAAATACACTGTCATCTTGATATCTTAAGCTCATCGTCTTAACCATCATTTAAATCAGACTCCTATCAGTGACTCTGTTTTGGTCAGGTCATTTGAAGATTGCTATTACTTCTGTTTGGTTACTTACTTTAAAAATAAAGGATAGAATGGTAAAGTTGCTTTATATCTTAAAACTTAAAAAAAGTTTACAAAGTACTAATATAATGTATATAGTGTTATGTACAGAATATAAGTGAGAAAAATTTTCATGTCTGTTGTTACTTGAGGTAAAACAGCACACGCTGTCTGGAAACATGAATTAACTAGACTCTAATTGACCTATAGGAATTCAATAAAGCAAGTGCTTAGCAATGTGTTTTTGCTATGGCAGTTGTTTTGCTCAATTGTTTTTGTTGTATCTGTCATTATTCACTACCATGTAAAGTTAAAGCACATTGGATTGCAGATAATGTCTTGAGATGGATAGAAAGCTGGTTAGCAGATCAGAAGTAAAGAGTTGTCATAAGTGGGTTTTTTTTTGATTGACAGTCAGTGACTAATTCTGCGGGGATCTGTGCTAAGACCCTAACTGTTCACGTTATATATTAATGATTTGGAAGAAGAAACTAAATGTATTATCTCCAGATTTGCAGATGATACAAAGTTGGGTGGGAGGATGAGCTGTGAGGAGGATGCAGAGGTGCTTCAGCGTGATTTGGATAGGCTGAGTGTGTGGGCATATGCATGATAGGTGCAGTATATTGTGAATCATATGAGATCATCTATATTGATAGCAATAGTAGGAAGACAGATTATTACTTGATTGGGTGTAAATTCAGAGAGGTGAATACTCAGCAAGACCTTGGTGTCTTCATGCATCCGTCACTGAAAGTAAATGTGCAGGTACAGTAGGCAGTAAAGAAGGCAAATGGTATGTTGGCTTTCACAGTAAGAGGCTTTGAGTATAGGTATAGGGCTGTTTTACTGCACTAGTATAAGATGATGGGGAGGCCATATCTAGAGTTTTGTGTGCCATTTTGGTGTCCTTATCTGAAGAAGGATGTCCTTGCTATAGAGAAAGTACAGAGGAGTTTAGCAGGCTGATGCCTGGGATGGTAGGTCTGAGTGTGCTCACATGCAAGCATCTTCTGCGTACTGCAGCTCAATGATAGAGATTGGGATGGTCTTCATTCTGGCCTAGAAAATGTTCAACTAACAGATGTTAAAATTTAAAAACTACAATTACATAAGTCAATTACAGAACTTAACTCTAAACTTACAAAATCAAAGATGGATGTAAAGTGTGAAATGAAGTGACTTCCTTTAAACATCACAAGTTAAACTGCACTAAATCAATGTACTAGGCTGAATGTTTTAATTCTTGTTTATCTTTGTACAATAGGACTTTGAATTTAAAGAATGGAGCTGATAATTTTAATTGCAAGGGAAGTGGATAGTTTCATACCAACTCTGATGTCTTGAATCATTGCCTTAAGATCATATGTTCATTGTCCGTTCTCAAGTTTGAGTGTGATACTAAGACAACGTCATAGGAATAGCTGATGTCTCAGAATTCAGCATAAAAATCATATTATGTTGATACACTTCAATTGTGTGTAAACTAACTTAAAACTAATCATTAAACATCAATTTCCTTACACAATCGACTGACCAGACCGTTGACTATGTCAATTCCATTCCCTACACTTTTGCTGTCACCCCTTCCCTTTCCTCCCAGAACTTTGATAGAGTTCCCCTTGAATTGATTTTTCACCCCATCAGCCTCCCTATTCAAAACATCATACTCTGTCACTTCTGCCACCATGACACAACCATCAAACACATCTTTCCCTCTCTTTTCAGTATTCTAAAGAGTTTGTTCGCTTTGCAGTATTCTGGTCCATTCCTCATTCATCCCAAACACACTGTCCCCTTCCCAAGACACCTTCTCATACAATGCATGAGATGCCAAATCTGTTCTATTTCCAAGACCCAAACACTTCCAGATGAAAGACTAATTTATATTGTGTTCTTTTAATTTGGTATACAGTATTCTTTTCTCGCTTTGGGGAGACCAAGTGCAGATTGGATCATTGCTACGCAAAGCAGCTTTATTCAGTTCACAAGCATGACCCTCAAGCTTCCGGTCATGGGTGATTTTAATTCCCCGCTGTCCTTTCACACTGACCTCTCCATCCTTAGCCTCCTGCCTGGAGCCTTCTCCAGGGGGTAGCACCTCAACCTTTGAAAAGGCACTCTATCGCCATCCAAATGCAGCAGAGAGTTTCAGATAATAATCTCTTTTCTCTATTTGTTCCCTTTCTCTTTACAGGTTTTGGTTTACTCTTTTTTTCTTTTGCTTTCAGACAGCAGCTGTTTACCATTCTGCCACTCACACCTCCACTAGACCAATGTTGCCCCATACATTAGCCACATGGCTAATTGGAAATTCAGAAGTGGCTAATTGGATTTCAAATTAATAAATAATGAATGAATAACAGACATGATTCATTGAATGTGATTTCAATACTTGTATTTGTATAGTATATGCTTGTTTTATAATTCTTAGTAAAGTACTAAGAAGACGAGCAAGATTCTGCAACTAAAGCAACTGATTTACTTCCTTGTGCATGTGCATGTGTGAGTGTTTAAAACACTGTCACTGTGCAGGTCTGTAGTTACTCAGCAACTTCTATTGAACACTATTCTAAAGATATAATTTTCCCATTACCACTCTCTTTAGTCCAGCACCATCAACTCTTGACATTTAATGGGGTTCTCCAGCCTGATGCACTGCTCTATCAGTGCAGTGGGCTGGAAGACATCAGCAGAGGCCATTTTGCAGGCTTCCCACTGGGCGCCATGACCTCCGCGTATCTCCCATCCAAAGATATTCAGAGTAATCAGCTTCATGTTGGAAATTAGCGTGGAGCTGATTTCAATGTGCTAATCTGCATTTAAATTTCATTAGCGGGCCTGGGACTGAAGTCTCTCGGCCCGCTAGTGTCTCTTCTCCCCATCAGGAATCGGGGGTTGTGGGCTAGCCATGCTCAGAAGGCTGGCAGTGTAGTGCCAGGATGCATGTGCAGATCTCGGCACTGAGAGATTGGTGCATGCTCAGTGGCCCATTCAGTGCAATGGTGCTGGCCTCCCAGGTTGGAATAGGCCCCACCCCCTGATTTTCAGAGGGAATCCTCCTAGGGCAGTCCGTGATGCACAATGTGTCAGAGATTCAATCTGAACATCACATTAAAAAAAATCAGCAGGAGTTACTCCTGTTTTCACACAAATTGGGGGCTTAGAATTTTTTTGGGAGAATCCCGGCTTTAGTCTCTCAGATTTGCTGTTCCATATGAGACTTCTTAAAATTCATTCTGCATCTTGCTTTAAACCTATTACACTTTTCTCAGTTTTAACGAAGGATTAAAGACCTGAGATGTTAGCTGTATCCCCCTGCATATTTCCACTGTTTCCTATTTTTATGTTATGTAAAATGATTGCTGTGAGAGGTCTTTTCCTTTTGGTTAAGTCCTTTTGTCAATCATTGTTTTTTCTATATTTCTTTGGGGCTGACTTTTGGCTACATTGGTCTTATTGGATATATAATGCTTTGCGTATATAGAAAGAGTTCCTTGGAGACAGTTTCATATTCCCAACTATCTTCATCACAAGATCAGAATTGGGGCTATTGACTGTTAATTGCACAGCTTTTAGCTCCCTGGGTAATTCTTCAGATAACGAAGTGGTTCGTAGCCACATGCAACAAAGTCTAAATAACATACAGACTTGGACTGTTAAATGGTAATTACCATTTGCACCCTACAAACAGTTAGCAATGATCATCTCCAACAAGAGAGAGACTAACAATCCCCTCTTGATATTAAATGGAATTTTAACTGAAATATTGCAGAACATGGTGGCTGAACATCAGATGTGCATTTTTTCAATTGCCAAGTAGATTTTTGTGAATTGGAAAAATGCTTCGGTAATATGACCATTTTGATGGTCATCATTGATTAGAATCTGAACTGAACTAATTAATTAGATGCATGGAAAAAAATTGCACTTGTAGCCCTTGCAGCCTTTCAGTACATGTGAACTTATGCATGAGAGAGTGAATGGGAAAATAATGACTAAAGAGTAAATGATACTAGCCACAATCTTAACGGAAACCTCCAAAGTTATTATGCCCCATAGGGGAGGAAATTGCATAGTGGTATTGTCACTAGACTAGTATTCCAGAGGGTAAAACTCTGGGAATCTAGGTTCGAACCCTACCATGGCAGATGGTGAACTTTGAATTACGTAAAATGTGTAATTAAAAGTCTAATGCTGGCCATCAGACCATTGCTGATTGTCATAAAAATGCATCTGGTTCACTAATATCCTTTAGAAAAGAAATCTGTCATCCTTACCCAGTCTGGCCTACACATGACTCTAGACCCGTAGAAATATGGGTGATTCTTAAATGCCCTCTGAAATGGCCCATCGAGCCACTCAGTTCAAGGGCAATTAGTAATGGACAATAAATATTGGCCGAGCCAGCAACACCCACATCTCCTGAATGAATAAATAATTTAAATTTAATTTATTTTATTATCTCAATGCTCAGAAATTTCAAGAAATCCCTGTAGAGAGCTGAAGATCAGATTTTTGGTGACTCTTCTTCAACTTGCATGTGCTGCATTCTTTTGTGTGCATTCTTTCTCTTGGAATTAGATGTAAAAGAAACATGTATTGAAAAGACAAATGTGCAAAAAGATGTGTGCAGTCCCAGAGTGCAGGGCAACCAGCTCCTTAATATGAACGTGTGAACATGCAACATTGAACTTGGTGCTTGTTACTTGTCACATTTAATAGGCAACATAGTCAGTGCTATGATATGGTAACATTACACAGTGATCTGGAAGAAGATGAATGTGTCTGTGTATTTCAAAAGATTAACATTTGACAAATTTTGCTGTAGTCTCCCTCTGGGATGCCCAGTTGACAGCGAGGTGGAACAATGATGCCTTGCAAGACAACCTATTAAGATATTGCTGCATGGTAGCACACTTAGCTTGACAGCCTTTAGCAATGCAGAGAATTTCTTCCTCACCTAGGCCTGGGTTCAGGTCACAGATGCGATTACATTTTTGTATTGTGTCCATTCCTGCTGCTGTTTTTATTTCAAGCTGCCCTCTTTTTCAGATAGGGCTGCCTTTCACTATAGTATCTCCAGCAGCCAGTCACTGAATGTGGTCATTATTTCTCAGTCATTCGGAAATTCAGGGGAAGCAGTTTTGGGGGCACCTAGCCTTTTGAGACCCAATTAGTCCAAGGAAACCTCTCCCAATCTTGGGTACTCCGAACTGCATCAGGACTAGTTTATTTGTCCCATTATCATAGAACTTTACAGTGCAGAAAGAGGCCCTTAGACCCATCGAGTCTGCACCAACCACAATCCCACCCAGGCCCTACCCCCTATATCCCTACATGTTTTACCTGCTAATCCCTCTAATCTACACTTCTTAGGACACTAAGGGGCAATTTTAGCATGGCCAATCAACCTAACCAGTACATCTTTGGACTGTGGGAGGAAACCGGAGCACCCAGAGGAAACCCACACAGACATGAGGAGAATGTGCAAACTCCACACAGACAGTGACCCGAGCTGGGAATCGAACTCAGGTCCCTGGAGCTGTGAAGCAGCAATACTAATCACTGTGCTGCCCATTCAATAAAATGAGTGCAAATTAATAATTATCTAGATTTTTGACCTTTGCTGGACACAACATTCATTATTATTGGCCACATCAGATAAATCTGCTACTGGTTGGGATTATCTGTTCCATCCTCAGCAGTCATCATGGTGGGCAGGAATGGAAAAGACTGAAAAAGCCAGGGAGTTGGTTACGATTGTCTATACCTGACTTCAATGGCGGGGTGTGTTTCTCGCCATGTCACGTCAGCAATGTCATTTTAATATATTTGAATCTGATGAATATTCATTATAATGGCTGCTCACAAGTATGATTCCTCATCCCCTACACTAGACCAATAGGCATCTTATTATACTGACATGTTGCACAACCGGATATAGGCAATGCGCACTGGCACTCCTTGAGGTTTGTTCATTTACCTTGCGTTGCACAGCACTTTGGCCACCTTGGAATATGCGCCACTCTTCACAAGCAGCACAATGTCACTATCAATGGGGCTTTCAAAGGCAAGGCCCTAGTTACCAGACCAGCGGTAAGGTGGAGTGTTGTGTAAGGGGTCACAAGGCAAGGCATTCACTGGAGAATAGGTGAAAGTGCTCAGAGGCAAGGAAAGGGTCTCTTGAGCAAGTACTGTACTAGTGGAATGGGGAGGATGGGATAGGGAAAGTGGTAACAGAGGCTTTCTGACATACAGGAACATTGGAACTAAGAGCAGAAGTAGACAAATTCTGCCCCTCCATCCTGCTCTGTCATTCAATTAGATCATGGCTGACCTCTCCCTGGTCTCACGTCCATCTCCCACCTGTTCCCATAATCTTTTAACTTCTGTTATTAATCAGAAATATATCTATCTCCTTCTTGAAACCAGCCTGCTTTGGGTCTCCTGCTATGGGGCAGACACATCCTCCTCAGCCTGTGGAGCTGGAGCTGTCGGATCATGGGAAGAGGGGATTGGGATAGGCTGGATACTCCCAGAATCAGCTGGGTGGATGACCCTTGGGTGCCCCTTCATGTCTCCTTGAACATGAAGATAAGCTGGAGTGAGAAAAAACTGCTCTGCCCTCCTTGTACATAGCCATGATTAGATGTCACCAAAACCTACACTAATGAGGTGCAGCTCCTGGCACAGTGCAGGACCTATGTTCTAGACTAAGGTCTCCATGGCGGTCACCATTTTGCCAGTGTCTACTTGCCAGTGCTAAGACCTCAGACCAAATGCATTGTCCTCCATTGTACGTTGCGATCTGTGAAATGCAGCTGACAATTCTTCTTGATACCTCCCTGACTTTCACTGAAGCCCCATGAACTGAATTAGGAGTCTGGAAGCTCATCATCACACTGGGACGCAGCAGAAACCTGACCTTACCTCTAGCAGCCCTCTGAATGCCAGCTACCTCCCATGTCCCTGCCTTCATCTTCTGTAGACTAGACAGTGTGTCGTGGTCACCAAATTGTGACCCAATGCTACTCTAGTACTAAGTCCCTCTGCAGCAAGTGCGCATGGCAAGTGACTGGAAGATAGCACAATGGAGTCATTGAGTTGTCTGAGGGATGAGCTGGTGCAGAGTCCTTACGAATTGCCACTGCTGGTCTCACTGTCACCATCAGCATGGCCCCTGCCCAGTTACAGCCAGCCCGATGGAATGTTTCTCACATGGATTGAAGGCTTTGATTTTTCTCCCTCCATCATCTGTCTGGACCACTTCCTCCTATTGTGGGCAAGCTAGTCCTGCATAGAGATAAATGGAGAGAATGTGAGCAAAATACCTGGCAAGGCAGCTGATAAGAATGCCTGATTTATATGGATGGTAATGGAGCAGTGCAGTGGGTGAGGAGGCAGTCTAGAGAGGGTTTCAGCCCATGTGGAAATGTGGAAGTGTGTCTGAGACAGTGAGTGGGTGATGTGATTTGCGCTGTTAGTGTGAGTGATCCCTATGGAGTGTCACCCTCTAATTCCAGAGAGCATGCGAATGTGTAAGCTGTGAATGTTTACGTTTAGGGTGAAGGCGTGGTTGACTTACTGTGCCAGAACAGATGAGATTGTTCATCCTCTAGCTACACTGGACTGAAGAAGTTTTCTGCACCATGTTTGTACTGAAGGTACTACCTTTCAAGTCAGTGGTGGCATTGGTTGATCTCCTGTTTGACATCACTGTGGTACAGGACATTCTGATAGACCTCAACAACATCTAGCAGCTGACCCAGCGATGCATTTCTAAATTTGGGATCAACACTCTGTGTCTTTTAATGCCATGTCTTCCCTGAAGCTATTCTAACTTGGAAACTTTGGAAAAGTTATGTGCCAATGCGGTTTGGATACAGGAAAATTCACAGAGATCACAGCAGGTTAGTGCATCAGAGGTCACCCGCCTACAATCCATGCCACCTTTCCTGTTTTTGCACTCTCAAAGAGGCAGAAAGCAGACAAAACAGTGTGAAAACCCGCCATTGAGATGTGACCAATGCTTCTTTTCCTGCTCAGCACTTCACTTAGTGATGGAGTGGAAAATCTCGCTCAGTGTCATGAATGTGAGGCTTTATAAGATTACGATATTTAAACTGCCTCTTTAATTTAAGATAAAATGGAGTCATGGATGGCTTTCTATTAGTTCTGCCCTGTAGATAAGCCCAAGTGACTTCATACAAATACCCAAAGAGAAGTCCAGGGATCTGGTTGCCATGAGAATAGGAGCCCAGGTGGAAATCTATTGAGTAAGGTGCAAGCTTTAACATTTGGGCATCAGGGAGGAAAGAACTGACATAATTTCTACCAGATGTACAGGAACTCTGAAACTTTTGGAAGAATGTGAGAGAGATGTTAGCTGAAACATACCCTTCTGTGCTGCAAGCGAGGATAGAGCATTTGACACTCTGGATCAGAGCATCCCGCTGGTGTGAATGGTTAGGAAGCTTCAGCTGTGAGAGTGGGATGTTTGAAAGAGTCAGTTTCCTGTATGCAAAGAAGACAACGAGGCTTTTGTGGATTTAAGAACCATGGAGTCACTGAAGTGGACTTTATGGCTTAATGTCCATTTGATTATGCTCGAAAGATTAAGCCAAAGCAGTTTTGTTTAAGGACACTGGTTGCTGGAAATTTCATATCTATGGATTCCAGATGCAAGGACTGGAAAAGCTGAGGGCAGATTTTCATGTTTTGCTCCTTCCCTCTGCTTTGGAGCATGTCAGAAGAGCATTACTGTTATACAGACTTGGGAGCACTTAGAATTCCATTCTCCTAGCCCCCTGCCTCCCATAACAAACTCACACCCATCTGGTAGGACATATTACTACAAGAAAGGACAAGAGACTTAAGCACAGCTGCAAGGAAACTGAGGTTGGGGCCTAATTTTTACAATTAGACATCTTCAGTGACACTTAACCTGAGAAGGGATATTGGTTACTGAGAAAAATGCCATTTGAATCCTGTATTCAACTTGTCTGGAACCATGGTACCAAGCATCACTGAGTATTCACCTGTGTAATTTTGAAGAGTGTTTTCTGTAGCTTTGATTTCAGACGATGAACCTTTTTTTTGGTTTCTATGGTATGTAAGAAAAAAAAGGCAGTAGCTCCTTCATTGGGCCACTGTTCCAATGTGAATCTGTTAGGAGTGAAAAAGGTGGTATAGATGCCACTGCTGCATCTTTCCATATAACATAATTCCGTAATTTCCTTCATTGGCTTTCTCTTCTTTGGTAATCACAGAATGTCTGAATGTCTGAAAATAGTAATAGTGAGTTCTTTTGACCTTCATCCAATGCCCCTTTTACTTCTCATCGTGACTCTGAAGACTTGCATTAATGCAGTCCACTGATCATATGACACATTTCCCTACTTACCTGCTGCTCCCCAAAATCTGCTGCAATCTTCAATCATTTTTAACTCTTTAAAGGTAACTCTACTCATTTCCAACTACCTTTTCTCCCCACCCTAATTGCAATTCTACTGTGTTATCTAGGAGTTACATTGCTGAAATGTCATATTTTGCAGTTGATTCTCCCATTTATGGTAGGATCAGCTTTGGAGAGGTAATTGGATTATAAAAATTCTTAACTTTTTTGTATTATTGTCCTTTATTCACAAATGGCCCACTAATAATTTACTCATAGGTGGGTCACTTTTAGGTTTCCAGTCAAAGATATATTCTGTAGATAGATGATCTTCTGCACCAAAGTGTATGGGGACATTCTATTACATATGCATCAATCCTAAAACATACATTATGAGTTATGAATTTGTATTATACTGCATTTTCCTTGGTATAAATGCCATATACCATCCATCAATGATAAAGGTTGGGGTGGAAGAGGACAAACAAGACTGTTCCATTGAGGAGGAACACAACACCTTTTGCATATCTTGAAAGCTATCATTCTTGATGTGTATGAGTGAACTGCACAGAAGACGTTATGGAAAATTCAGGACCAAAAGAAAAAGTGATTGCCATAAATGTTGCCATACTGGGTTTCCCTCTAGGCTTTTTTCAACTAAATGTCAAGTGTCTGTTTATTCCATTGAAGTACATAATCGTAGGCATTCAATGTTGATTGTATGATGATAAGTGTGGGCAAAGAGTGATCTGAATACATTTAGTTGAAAGTGCAGCCTAATCTCAATTTATCTGAATAGCACGCTGGATTTATCATTACTCTGAGTCCATGCATGTACAGTTGAACGTGGAAAACCAGAAGTTGCTGTCAGTGATTCTATACTTTTCCATAAAATATGCTGTTCAGATCTTTGCACAGTTCAATTAATCATTGAAGAGACAAGAACTTTGATACTTATGTTGAAAACCTCCATCCTCACATGTAACTGGGATTCCCTGGTGCTGCTGGCAGTGAATGTGGTTTTGGTTATGAAAATATTTGGAAAAAAGTTGTAAATTGAGGAATGAGGTATAACATCCCCAAGGATGTGCGGGTTAAATTTATTGGCCATGCTAAATTGCCCCTTAGTTTTGGAGCATGAGCTGGGTAAATATATGACTTTGTGAAGATAGGGTCTGGGTGGAATTGTTACCTGTGCAATCTCAATGAGCTAAATGGCTTCCTCCTGCATTGTAGAGATTTTATGATTCAGTGAGCACTTTTTAAATGTGTGCACTAAGTTCATAATTATTTCTATACAATCTATTTGGCTCTGAAATGTATGTGTGAAATGTAAATTTTCTCAGTCATGATAAATACCATACTTTTGTTCAAAACAAAAGTTTGATTTATATTTCAACTTTGAATTGAATCCCATGTGCATGCCTCAATCTTTATTTCATTCTGTGTAAAGTGATGTTAAAAAGTGAAAGATAATTCTTGCTATAAACTTTCTGGTTTAATGTCTCAAATTTCATCAAATAGTTGGTTGCTGACCCTATTTGATGACATAATTGTTGCTGGATGCTTGAAGATCTCTTGACGAGACCAGGTTAAAATTAAAGTTAGGATAGGGCAAATTCTGTGAGCAACTTTCTTCAAGGTTATCAGTGAGCCCTGTTGCTTTACCACTGACTAAAATAACCTGGGTAAAAGTCTCGCAATACCAGTTTTATTTGGTAGCACAAGCATTCAGAGTCTCGCTCCTTCTTCAGATGAGTGAGAAGTTGTGTTCACAAACATGGCAAATACAGACACAAACTCAATGCACAAGATAATGGTTGGAATGCAAATCATTATAGGTAATCAAGTCTTAAAGGTACAGGCAGTGTGAGTGGAGAGAGCGTTAAGCACAAGTTAAAGAGATGTGTATTGTCTCCAGCCAGAACGGTGAGGTTTTGCAAGCCCAGGCAAATCGTGGGAGTTACGAATAGTGTGACATGAGCCCAAGATCCCGGTTGAAGCCATCCTCATGGCTATGAGTTTCTGCTCAACAATTCTGCGTTGTCATGTGTTGTGAAGGTCACCTTGGAGAACGCTTAAATCAGAGGCTGAATACCCATGACCACTGAAGTGTTCCCTGACTGGAAGAGAACACTCCTGCCTGGTGATTGTCAAGCAGTATTCATTCATCCATTGCCGTAGCATCTGCATGGTTTTTCCAATGTACCATGCCTCGGGACATCCTTTCCTGCAATGTATCAGGTAGTCAAAGTTGACTGAATTGCAAGAGTATATACCGTATACTTGATGGATGGTGTTCTCACATAAAATGATGGCATCCGTGTCGATGATCCAGCATGTCTTGCAGAGGTTGCTGCAGCAGGGTTGTGTGGTTTTGTGGTCACTATTCTTCTGAAGGCTGGGTAGTTTGTTTTGGATAATGGTGTGTTTCAGGTTGTGCAGTTGTTTGAAGGCAAGAAGTGGGGGTGTGGGATGGCCTTGGCAAGATGTTTGTCTTCATTGATGACGTGTTGAAGGCTCCGAAGAAGATTTTGTAGTTTCTCCGTTCCTGGGAAGTACTGAATAACAAAGGGTACTCTGTCCACCGTGTTCCAGGAGACAATACACACCTTTTTAACTTATGCTTGAACTCTCTCCACTCACATTGCCTGTACTTTTAAAATTCAATTACCTATAAAGACTCGCATTCCAACCATTATTCTGCAACTTGAGTTTGTGTCTGTACATGCCCTGTTTGTGAACATAACTCTTCACTCGTCTGAAGAAGGAACGAGACTCCGAAAGCTTGTGCTATCAAATAAACCTGTTGGACTTTAACCTGGTGTTGTGAAACTTGCTGTGCCTATCTCAGTCCAACGCTGGCATCTCCACAGCATAAAATAATCTGGGCCATTGTGTCAATCAGCTATTTTGAAATGAACTTACTGTATTTTTTGTTTTATTAGTGATGCATGTGTTTGTTAATAATGACACAATTTTAGATTGTAGATTAATCACAGCACCCAAAATATATGAGGTGACAATCTTTTATTCTGCAATGAAAACAGACTTGACAGGTGACAGCAGTATGTACCCAAGTTCTGCACCCATCAATGTCTTCCAGTTTTCGCTCTTTCATTAACTTTAAATTACTCCTGTTAACAAAAAATTGACAACACACTTGAAGTCAGTAAACCTTTCAGAATATCACTGGATTAAAATTTCTACTGCGTGGTTACAAAATATACAACAATGGTGGATTGTAGGCATTGCTCAATTCTGATGAAATGGCTGACAGTGCAGTAGTTCCTAGAGCCTGTGCAAAATTAAACCAATTTCTGGATGACCTCACTGGAAACACTGTCTAATTTCAACATATATTAATGAAAACAATCTGATATCAGCCATCACAAATATGTTACAATTAGCGTAATGCAGGTTGCATTTTTTTATTTTTGTGTACTTTTTAATTCAAAACTACCAAGTATCAGTCGTCATGACACATAGAAAGCTGACCCAACTTTTACAAACAGTTTAAGTTCAAGTATATTTTTTAGTGTCACAAGTGGCTTACATTAACACTGCAATGTGTATTGATTTCAGCTATTAGCCTCTGCCCAGGGCTGATGAGGTGCCACTTCAGAGCCTTAATCAGCCCAAGAGTGGGCTGGCTGCCCATGGCCACGCCCAACCCCCCCCCATAAAACTTGAGACAGATTGGGGCAGGCAGGAAACATGAAATTCTTTTTGCTGGATTTTATCTGTCCCTCCGTTTTCAAACTGGATGCTGAAGGACATTTCTGATGAGACCTTTTCAGTATCTAGGGGAATTTTAGAAAATTAAAATCAATGCGTCTATGCTGTTGGCAGCCACTCCTTTTGAGAACTGATGGTAAAGTCATCAGGACTTGGGGATTTGTCAGTTTTCAGTTCTAATTGTTTTCTCAGTGCCCTTTCTTTGATTGTAATTATTTTAAATTCCTCCCTCTCACCTCCTGATTCACAGTTATTACTGGGATGTTAATTGTATACTTTACAGTCAAGACATTGAGTGCCGTTCTCACTCTCTAGAGGATCAGGACTCATATTACACTTCTCCTGCAACAACTCTCAATATCTTTTGCTCTGCCATTTATTTTTGTGGAATGTTTTGTTTTTTATTTTAAATTTGATACTATATTTAACTTCTTTAGTTAGCCACAGATTATGTACCCTTCCCTTAGAGGACTCAGGGTTGGGAATCCCAGAATCACCATTTCGGGGAGAGGGGTCAGGAGGCCTTACCTTTCCTTCATGTTGGGGCGCCCCTTGCTTTAAAGGGATTGTGAAGGCGGATATGTGGAGTGCTTCTCGTATCCTCCTTCCTGCATTCCTGTCCAGATCACAGTTAAGGGAATTCCCTTCCTTCATGGGGCCTGGCAAGAGGGACGTAGCACTTTCACGCTCACATCCCACAGGGATTAGGCAGTGGGTGAGCACGGTAGTTCCCCCAAACTTGGTGGCATGAAAAGACAGGGTGGAAGAATGAAGGACATTGCTAAACATTCAGAGCAAAGCAGTGTCCTTTCTGCGTTGGTGTCTATATTCACCTGTGCCCACTAACAACCTATGGTTTCTTAATCTTCCCCACCCTTCACCACTTATGGACGTCTCCACAGGATGCATAACTTAAGTTGAGGTGGCTTGCTGAGTTCCACATCCTTTGCCTGAGATGACTTTAGCAGATATCTTCTTTGGGGGGGGCGGGAGGGGGCGGGGATGGTGGATAGGGTGTCGTGGGCTATGATCTTCAGGGTGCAGGCTTGCTTTCAGACAGCACACGTTTGACTGCTTCCCTACTTCATGTCAGGAGCTGAAGACACCCAGGGTCTCCTGGCTGGAGGGCCCTGGGTAGGATTCCTCCTGATCCTCTTCCCTTCAATTTGCTGGAGCCCTTGTGAGTTGGTCCTCCATGGGATGGAGAGGAAGCTGGAGTGAGATCCAGAAACCCTACTGTCTGCAATTGGCACTCATGGATTCCCACCAGTTTTTCTATCATGCAGTCAAAGCCTAGCACCATGGAGCTCACGTGCTGAGCCATGGTACGAGTATCTCCTGCCATGGATTGCACATCCTGCACCAAGGTCTTCACTGTGGATGCCAATCTCACAGGTGCATTGCAGTAACATCACCATCTCTTGGAAAGAAGGCAGTGGGTTTACTCCAATCGGCTTTGTACTTCAAAGAGGACTGCTGTCATCCCTGAGTTTCACGACTCTGGCTTTGCAGCTCCATCAGGAAAAAAGAGGAAGTACTTGAGTCTTACTAGAGCTTGACTAATTGTATCAACAATTGCTTGATCTGCCCTAGAGTTCAAAATCCAGAGATTACAACTCGCGCTGGCAAGTTTCCAAGTTCCGATCTTACTGGCCCCCACTGTTATAGTGGCATGAAACATACCACAGGATCACAGAAAGCTCATTTTAATACATTAGCATGTTATTCGTGAGTACTCTCTCTGGGACTTCACCCTCACTGGATAGTCAGCGGGTGCTGGGTGGAGGTTATGTTTATTTATTAATATCATAACTAGGCTTACATTAGCATTGCAATAAAGTTACTGTGAAAATCCCCTAGCCGCCACACTCTGGCGACTGGTCAGGTCAATGCACCTAACCAGCACATCTTTCAGACTGTGGGAGGAAACTGGAGTACCTGGAGGAAACCCACGCAGACACAGGGAAAATATGCAGACTCCACATAGACAATGATCTAAACCAGGAATCAAGCCCAGGTCCCTGGCGCTGTGAGGCAGCAGTACGAACTACTGTGCCACTGTGAAGTCATGCCAGTTTTATTTACAACAGGGCTACATAAACATGAACCTGGTGCCTTTGTCTCCAAGGGGGGTTTCAGAGATGAACGCTCAGGTAGCCAGCACCCTCTGTGGTGTGCACACATATCAGGGGGCACCTGAGAGAACTCAGATTTTCGTGCTGGAGTGAACACAGCCAGTTTCGGGTAAGAATTTGCCCATTTTTCAACTGTAACCTTCTTTTAGACCAGGCTCTCTCTTCTGAAGAGTTAGTGAAAAGGCTGAAGATATTTTCGCTTTAGTAGTATATTTATGATGCAGAAATCTGCATTATGTATTTGGATTGAGATGTCTTTGATGTTGATGTACCATTTTTAATATATTACTAACAAACTTCCCAAAGCATTGCTCTGTGATCTGTTCTGTAACAAAGATATGATGTCATGGACATATCAGGGCCACTGCTTTACAGTAGTAGTATAAACAGAGTTTGATATTCAGTAACAATAATCCTTGATTTTTTTACATAATTGTATTAGTGTGAATTGCAATTAATGTGATTGTCCATGTTATATTATGTAATACAGTATGCATGTAAAGCTCCACTCTATGCAATTTAGTAAACAAACCAGCTCACCCTAAAATGTAACAGTAAATGAACCTTCCCCAGATAATGCAGTCATTTTTTCATAAATCATGCCTTCATATTTGCACAAATAATTCATCTCTAACTCAAATCACAACTGATTTATTGGTAAAAGGTTCTACTGCCTTGTCTGAAAAGAGAGATGAAAAGGAGGAGGTGGATACCACAGGCACCTTATAGTGCCATTTATCATCCAAGGAATATTTTTTACTGAGGTTTCTTAAACAGAAGGCTGTTGCTCCATCACCTTTCTGTCCATGTTTTTTGTCCTTGTTTGGGGAAAATCAGTGACTATTTTGGAAAACACAATTAAGTTGCATTTAAACTGATACTTGTTGGGGTGCTGGATTTTAATCTAACATTCCTGATTCAGCTCCAGATGTTTATGTTACTGAACTCCAGATGCCTATTCTGGCAGTAGTTTTCATGAATGAATTCATTTTGTGAATTAAGAGCCAGTTTAAAGATGATGTAATGATTTGTGTCTCTTGGAATTTGTACTAAATGAGTGACCGTGTGAAGGTGCCGTTTGAATCCATGTTGTAAGTTAGCCCTGTGTCTTTAACTTTCTTAAATGTTTTAGTAAATATATTGCAATGTATTCTCGATTCTCATTTCCTCACTGACATGTTAGAAAAAATCACTTTTAACAAAGAGGCCCCTTGATACTATTTAGCTAATAGCCAGACACATTGTTAAACATCAGCATGTAAAGACAGTCTAAATGACCTTCACCTTTTGAGACTTACAGATGAAATGAAAAATACAACTTTATTAAATTTGCATTTAGAAATTCATTTGAGGTGTATAAAGGGTAGACACATCAATGTGTTACGTGTCTGCTAAAGCTGCAATTCCAAAAATTGTACTCTTTCAACTGGTTGAGTCTTCACATGTTATAGAAATGTAGATCTGGCATTAAAGTAGGTAAATATGCCCAAGCCATTGAATGAACCTCGTATGATTATGGTAACATTTGCCAGGCAATGAACATCACCAACAAGAGACCCTCTAACCAGCATCCCTTGAATCACTGTCAACATCCTTGGGGTTACCATTGACCAGAAACTCAACTGCACTTTCCACATAAACACAGTGGCTACAAGAGCAGGCCAAAGGCTAGGAATACTGTGGCAAGTAAATCACCTCCTAACTCCCCAAAGCCTATCTACCATCTACAAGGCACAACTCAAGAGTGAGATGGAATACTCCCACAACATTCAAAAAGCTTGCAATCATACAGGACCAAGGAGCTCACTTAATTGGCACCATATCTACAAACATCCGCTCAGTAGCAGCAGTGCATAATATCTACAACATGCACTGCAGCAATTTACCAAAGATCCTTAGATAGCATTTTCCAAACCCATGACCACCACCTGTCTAGAAAGACAAAGGCAACAGATACATGGAAACACCATCAGCTGCAAGTTCCCTTCCAAGCCACTCACCATCCTTCATGAAAATATATTGCCATTCCTTTGCAGTTGCTGGGTCAAAATCCTGGAATTCTCTCCCCAATGGCATTGTGGGTCAACCTACTGCAGTTAGACTACAGCTTTTCAAGAAGGCAGCTCACCACCACCAGTGAGATAAGGGCAACTAGGGATGGGCAATAAATGCTGGCCAACCAGCAATGCCCATGTCTCTCAAATGAATAAAAGAAACAATGAAAAGCAAACTCCCATGCAGAATGAAACCCACTATATAAAAAAAATGCCCCATGTGGAAAAAAGCTGAGACCCTCAATACGCAAAAATTCCCATAGCCGCAAGTTCAAAAGAATGCTTGCCCTTTCCAATCTTTGGTGTGTTGCCTATATTCTACCCCCAATCCTCTCCCTCTTTTTTAAAGCTTAAAACATTGGCTTCAGCTCTTTAAAGTTCCTCAGGCAGAAAGAAAAGTCAATACCTAATTATATTCTGATTGTAACTCCTGTGCAGTTCCTTCCCACCTACATCTGTGATTCCTTCGACGCCTTACGCCACATCAATGACTTCCAGTTCCCCACCCAAACTGCCTCCTCCTCATCAAGGATGTCTAATCCCTTTACATCTCCATTCTCCACCAAGATGACCTCCAAGCTCTTCGCTTCTTCCTTGAACAGAGGTCTGAACAATCCCCATCCATCACCACTCTCCTCCATCTGCCTGAACTTGTTCTCTCACTCAACAATTTCTTCTTTAACTTGTCTGACTTCCGCCAAATAAAAGATGTGGCCATGGGCACCGGCATGGATGCCAGTTATGACTGTCTCTTTATAGGTTATAGGGCACATTCCCCGCTCCAGTCCTACCATGGCCCTCTCCCACAACTCCTTTACAGTACATTGACAACTATTTCAGTGCACTTTGTGCGCTCCTCTGGATCTGGAAAAATTTATCAATTTTGCTTTCAATTTCCACCCCCCTATCACATGCACATTCATTTCTCTTCCCTTCCATTCCTTGATCTCTTTGTCTCCATTTCTGGTGATTACAGCGCTGGAAGCTTATAGAGAGTGTAGACGGGATCTTAAAAGGGGTGTTAGAAAGGCAAAAAGGGGCCACGAAGTGGCTCTGGCAGGTAGGATTAAGGAAAATCCTAAGGCATTTTACTCCTATGTAAGGAGCAAAAGGATGGTTAGAGGCAAAATTGGACCTCTCAGGGACAGAGGAGGGGATCTATGCTTAGAGCCAGAGGGAATGGGGGAGATCCTGAATGAATACTTTGCGTCGGTATTCACGCAGGAGACTAGCCAGATGTCTGTTGCTGATTTTGACAAAGTTGAGGATCCGTTGAGGGAAATAAAGATTACGAGGAAAGAGGTGTTGGGGCTGTTAGGCAGCTTAAAGACATATAAAGCTCCAGCGCCTGATGGCATTTACCCCAGACTGCTAAGGGAGTTGAGGGAAGACTTGGCTGGGCCTCTGACGCAAATCTTTGTCTCTTCCTTGGACACAGGTGAGGTCCCAGAGAACTGGAGGATAGCAAACGTAGTACCGTTGTTTAAAAAAGGTCAGAGGGATCACCCAGGGAACTATAGGCCGGTGAGCTTGACTTCAGTTATAGGTAAGCTAATGGAGAGGATCCTTAGGGACAGGATGTATGAGCATCTGGAGCGCTGTGATCTGATCAGGGATACGCAGCATGGCTTCGTCAAGGGGAAGTCTTGTCTTACAAATCTAGTGGAATTTTTTTGAAGAAGTGACAAAAACAGTTGATGAAGGACATGCTGTTGATGTCGTCTACATGGATTTCAGTAAGGCGTTTGACAAGGTTCCTCATGGTAGACTGATAGAGAAGGTGAATGCGCATGGGATACAGGGTCGGGTATGTAGATGGGTCGAGAACTGGCTCGGGAGGAGGAGACAGAGGGTAGTAGTGGAAGGCTCTTTTTCTGACTGGAGGCCTGTCACTAGTGGAGTGCCACAAGGCTCAGTACTAGGTCCTCTTCTATTTGTGGTTTACATAAACGACTTGGAAGATGGGGTAGGTGGTGAGATCAGCAAATTTGCTGATGACACTAAGATGCTTGGATTGGCGGGTACAGAGGAGCAGTGCCAGGCAATACAACAGGACATAGATAGGTTGGTAGACTGGGCAGATAGATGGCAAATGGAAGTTAATCCGGATAAATGCGAGGTGATGCATTTTGGCCGGAAAAATGTAGAAGAGAGTTATAGGATAAAAGGTAAAACTATTCTGAGTATAGAGACGCAGAGAGACTTGGGGGTGCAGGTTCACAAGTCTCTGAAGGTGTCTTTACGGTGGAGAAGGTGATAAAGAAAGCGTATAGTATGTTAGCTTTCATAGAAAAGGGTATAGAATACAAGAGTAGGAGTTTGATGTTGCAGATGTATAGAACGTTGGTTAGGCCTCACTTTGGAATACTGCGTCCAGTTCTGGTCGCCGTACTATCGGAAGGATGTGGAGTCCTTGGAGAGAGTGCAGAGGAGGTTTACCAGGATGCTGCCTGGTATGGAAGGACGGTCTTATGAGGAACGATTAGATAGACTGGGGTTGTTTTCCCTTGAAAGACGTCGGCTTAGAGGGGATCTCATAGAGGTGTATAAGATTATAAGGGGTATGGATAGAGTAAATGGAGGTAAACTTTTTCCACCTTTAGAAATGGATAGGACGAGAGGTCATGGCCATAGGGTGAGGGGGGCTATGTATAGGACGAATATTAGAGGGCAGTTTTTCACACAAAGGGTAGTGGGGTGTGGAATGCACTGCCGAGTAAGGTGGTGGGAGCAGGCACGCTAGGGCTGTTTAAGGGTCTCTTGGACAGCCACATGAGCGGTATGCAGATAGAGGGATATAGTAGGACTGTTTAACTATGACTTTTTTTTCCCACAGGTAATTCGGTCCAACTTGACCAACAAGGAGCATGCATTCGGCAGGTGGTGCGAGGACAGCTCTTGGATGTTGATTCATGGGTTGCCTGGTGCTTCATGTCGTAAATGAGTGCTTTATCTGGACCATCTGAAGGGCACCATGACAGTTCAGTGACTATCGCTGTAGCTGTGCAGACACTTGGAATTGAGCTGGGGTCTGCGGGACTTTGCGCATTCTCCCCGTGGTTGCGTGGGTTTTCTCCGGGTGCTCCGGTTTCCTCCCACTTCCCAAAAATTCGCTCTTAGGCTGATTGGGAAACAAATTGACCCTATATTGAGATTCTTCCATATTAGGAATAACCTAAAATTAGAATAGGAAAATGGAATTGTTACTATAAAGTTATGACGGCGGCGCGGGCTCGTTGGGCCGAAGGGCCTGTTTCCCGTGCTGTGTTGCTCTAAAAAAAAATAGTCCTCCAGTATCCATTACAAACCCTCCCACTCCCACAACTACCTTGACCGCAGTTCTTCACATCGTACATCCTGTAAAGAGTCCATCCCATTCTCTCAGTTCTTTTGCCTCATCTGTTCTGATGATGCCACTTTCCAAATAGTTCTGTCATATGTCTTCCTTCTTCCTCAGCCATGGTGTTCCACCCATGTGATTGACAGGGCTCTCAAACATGTCCAACTCATTCCCCCAGACTACTGCTCTCACCCCTTCCTGTCCCTCCCAGAACCAGGGTAGGATCCTTCTTGTCCTCACTTTTCACCCCACCAGCCTCCACGTTCAAAGGATCATCCTCTTCGTTTCTGTCAACTCTGGCATGATGTTACCACCAAACACATCTTCCCCTCGCTCCTACATCAAACTGATTCTACATTTTGATCCTCCAATTAAGATCATTTCGCACCACTGTTCTGATGCTACCTTTTCTAAACAGAGCTACCTCATCTCTTTTCCTTGTCAAAAACCCTTGAATATTCAGGTCACAGTTGTGGTCATTTTGCAACCATGTCTCTGTAATAGCTATCGTGTCATACACATTTATCTCTATTTGTGCTATCAATTCATCTATCTTATTGTAAATGCTGTGTGTCATCATATAGAGAAACTTTAATTCTGTGTTTTTGCCATAGCTTCGCGGATGAAAGTGGTATGGAGAAGCCAGGACAGCAGAGAGGTTCTCCTCTTTCTGACCTCACTAAGTAATGTTTTTGATGTCCCTTCAGGACCTTATTCTTTCCTTGACAGATTTTACTGAACTAGACTCCCGTGGCCATTGCCCAACCCACTAGACCCTTAAAATGACTTGGAGCCCTATGGACAACAGAGGACCAAGATGAAATTCCCATTCATGTCATGTAGGTCTCTCTTGGCAGGTCCAGACTTCCACCATATTGGCTGAAAAGGGCTTTCAGGCTTTCTTGACAGTGCAATAACCTACACTTCAGATTGCTGAGGCACCATTTTGGAGGAGCTATGTTTGTGCAGTTGAAAGCTGGGCCATCAATATCCAGAGCTGCTCAAGGTCATCCTGAAAAGCCATTTGCAGTCTGCCTATTGAAAGTCAGCAGTTTTTTGTTTATTTATATATTACTGCAATCTTAGTCCCATATGTAGTCATCAACTAAATCAACAACTTTTGGGTTAGCAGATTTATGCTTGTAATGTGTAAACCTGTAAATAAATATTCTAATACTCTTTTCTCGATACAAGATCTATGCTGTAGCCACTGGGTTGTACTGCAATACAGTGCTAGAACAAGCAAAGGCATGGCAAACAGAAAATCACAAGAGTGGATAGTAAGTATTCTTGGAGGTATTGTTAGGTAATATTGGTAAGGAATAGTTTTTTTTTGTGTCTTTCACATCACCATTTAGTTTAATAGGACACTATGGTGGTCTGTGACAGTGAGAAGCAAAGATTGGGAATTGTGAAATAGTGGCCATCTCTGCATTTTTTCAGTCTGGTCAGCTGCTATGGACAACTTATCTGGAATGATGCTATGATAGAAGGCTGCTCCTTTTCCACCTCCTCTGGAGATGGTTGCCAATGTGCAAGGACTGCATCGTCAAGATGGCCAAGTTGTGAAGGAGACAACACGATGAATCACAACACATTCCAATAAATACTGAAAGATTCAGGAGTGGTGCAAACAGTGGAACTGATGGTTTCGGTTGCATATGGTCTGCTACATGAATTTGCAGCATGACAGACATTGTAGGAAAGTTGTCCATATGAGGTGGAGGGGCAATCATCAGTCACATGTAATTAGGAACTCCTTGTTGCCAAAAAGTAATCTTCAATATGCTGCCTTGAAGATGGCTAGAATAGCTGACTGGAGAATGATGATGTCTGCTATCAGGATAGTGGGCATTTGGCAACACCCTAATGTGGACATGTTCACTGCATGTTCAGGGAATGGAACTGCTTGCAGTTACAGAACATCTGCCCATTGCAATGTGGGACCTGAGGAGCCACATTTGTTCAGTCACTTTCTCCCTACATCATTGGAAAGTCTAGTATTTTGGTAGGAGCAAGTACCCACTGCTCCTGGTTCTCTCTGTTTAGAGAGAAGGCCATGAAGTCTCCTGTCTTGGCATGCAGGGTGTCAATGACCTCCAGGATGCAGTAATTCCTGGTGAATAACTATATGTTGGCAATGCCACTGTCTTCAATGTTCAAGGATCCAGAATTGACAGCCACAGTGACTTTGACAGCTATTGGCAAAACCATCTTTGGCCTGCTCCAAAGTTGCACGTCTGATTCGAGGAGGTGGCACAGTTCACTGACCAGCATTGTGGTGAAGCAAAGCTGGATCTAGCTGAGATGGAGAATTTGCTAGCTAGGTAAAGTCTCCTGTTGGAAGCCCTCCTCCTCAGCTTTCTACAAACAGTTGCACCATTTCTCCATTGTCTCTGCTTTGTTTTCTCCTGACACTGAAACCCAGGATGAGACCCCATGACTATGAGCAGATGGTGAGGACAGAGGTCTTTCAAATCCCCCAACTCCTTCCAAAGATCCAATGCCACTCCCTCTGACTGAAACAACATAGTACTTGCACTAGCTGCAGCAGCAACAGGATCATCAAAAGCAACCTCACCTGAAGGCTGTTGCCTTTAAATGGCTGCAGTGGGTGGCAGATGATGTGTGGAAGTGGCTCTGCATGTTCGGCTGTGCATATTTAAGACTTGGTTTTAATTGGACCTGTGAGCTCTACGATGGTAGGTCAGATACCAAGTCAGTGCTAGGTGCTGACTGATGTCATGATTCTTTCACTCTGCTTGCCTTAGCGCAGGCACCCTATCCCTGCTCCAATCACCCTTCGTGATGATGCTGGATATCATGGGAACAGGTCCCACTGCCAATGAGTTCCTGTCACTGATCCTGGAATGCTGAAACCAGCAGCAATGTGGAGACACATTTTCCTACGTTATATTTTAAACTGGTTAACTTCCTCATTAATTCCTCAGCAATTTCTCCTAAATGTGTTGCACACTAATTGCTAATATCACATGGCAAAATTTCAACCCATTAATCATTTATAAGCCCATTTTAGATACAGATTTGGGAGCTGAATTTCTTATGTTATATTATCTGAAATCTGGAAATATTCTGCCATTCCTGTGATGGAATCTAATTGTCTAACCATTGATTGACCTGCTACATTCCAATGTGTGCAAAGTAACAGCAGCCATGGCGACCATTGGGAGAGAAGTGGTAATACAACCAAGGTATGACAGCCCACTGAAGGCTCTTATGGAAGAAGAGAAATTAGTAGAGGCTACCTGTTCCCCTCCCCTCTTGTCACTAATCTTGTATTCACCATAGCTCAGTTTAAGGCACTGAGTTAAATTATGGTAGCGATCTTCAAGGCCATTCTGCCCCTTAGAGTTGCAGCCCCCTCCCTATGTTTTCCTCCCTATTAAAGGAAACACCTTACCTCTGTACAGCTGAGATCTATAATTTTTATTTGGAAAGGTGATGAGATTAAAACGATGTTTGGAAACATGGCATCAATTCACCAGGTGTGCAATTTGAACCTGAGTAATATGAAACTGTAGAAAGAATAGAAAGTAAATTGTCACAGCTGATCAGGTCTCTATGCTGGTCATGCTTTAAAGCTTTTGCAGTAGGTACTTCTTTTCTGAGCAGCGCACAGCTGAATCATTGGTGCCCTGTGCATTGACATTCCTGCATGATGCCAGAAAAAAGGTCTCTCTTAGCCACTTGTGCGTGCTGCGAGGATGGGCTTAGCACCAGATACCAATCATAATATACCGCTGGATAGGTAAGATTATAGGACAGGGAAAGATGAAGGTTACGCACATAATGCAGAAGAGAGGTTGGTGTAGGATAATGAATTGCACAGTTGTATAGACAAATCTGGATTAATGTTTTCTCATACTGGCGCAAGACTAGATGTTTTGACACAGATTTATTTTGTAAATTGCTGCCATTTATCATAACAATTAAAATATATAATTGCATGGAAAAGGAGAAATAAAATATATATTTTTAAATTGCTTCACTTTTGAGTGGGAAATAATCTACATGAGAAGTGGCAGTTTCTTTGGGATATATTGGAACGTTCTCATGAGACTGCATGCATGTCGCTTTGTATTTCTTGACACTTAATGGCATCAGAAAGATCTCTTGTTTGTAATAAAAAGCCAGAAAATTGAGCTACATTTCTTTGCTAAGTGAGCATCGTAAGTTGAATTAGCGTTAGATTTTCTCCTTTGGTACACATATTCTTTGACATGGTGTTTAATAGTGTTAAGCCTATCGCTGCTGATCTAAATGTGTCTGAAGTAAACGGTGACCCTCGCCTCTCCATGATAGTGAAACGTCTCTCTGATGTGAGTTCATGGACCTGGAGCATTAAGTTAATTTTGCCCTGGATTTTTGAGTTGCGTCTTTTTTACCCCGCGGAAACATTGTGAAGAATACAGCTTTTGACCGAATGACAGAGCGTGGAGGGTACAATTAGGTGCATTAAATTAGAATATGACAAAAAGCCTATCTAAATATTTGTCACAATGTTACCTATTCAATATAATGGTCTGTTCATAAACTGAAAGCAGACAACCACAGGCACTTGATTTTCTAAATAATAGGTGAGCTTTCATGATCCCTTATCAGCTTTGAAGGGATAATTGAGGACATGGTGTAAGTTGTCATAGTTCAAGATTTGATGATTTGGTCTATAATCTAGGATTAGGCTTTGCTTCATTTCCATTTTACCCAGAATTAACCTTGTAAATACTGGGCGTGCTTTGTTATTTATGCAGTGCAATCCACTCACCAGTTGAAATGCTGTTGTGAAAAACATGTCTGAAGTATTTGCAGAGAAGAAAATTACTCAACCTGGCAGTATACAAAATACTTTGTTTCTCCTTTGCACCATAGCAGCAAATTCATTTATGTGATGTCCTAGGTATGAAACAGCGCTGTTTGTTTGTTGTATTAATGCAGCAGCAATGCATCAGTTTGTTGTTAAGTGGTATTGAAGAGAAGTACTGCAAAATGGTTTGAAGGTCCTGTGATCTGGAGCTCTAGTATGTGGGCTTTTCCTTCCATATTTAATTGTCTTTGTTATGGTTGTCATTTTTTAGTAAAGTCACTATGAGCAAATGAATCATAGGTGAGACTTCTCCCCTAATGCTGCAAGGGAAATCATCCAAGGAAGCTTTACCAAAACTGGTCTGGGATACCACTTACAAGAATACCTCAAGAATAGGATTGGTAGAGATTCAAGAACTGCTCATTCTCCCAGTTGGAGAGGGGCATTGAAATGTAGCTTTGGAAACTCTAAAAGGTGACTAGGGAAAGAAAATCTAATTTGAATAAATTATGAATAATTTATTTAAATGAATAAATTATTTAAAAAATACATTCAAAAGTAATAATTGGATGCCATTTCTTTGAGAAGCCCAGCAAACAGTGGGTTAATGTGGTTATATAATTTCTCATGTAATGTATGCAAGTAAAACGCTGTGATCTCATCATTAGATTTGAGCCAGTCAATAACTTGTAATTAATCAAAATGGGTTATTCTGCATGTAGTACAAGTCACCTTTAAAGATGAAATTATTTCATCTCTTGCCATCTACTTCTGCAATTGAAATAGATTGACAAGAGAAATGAATCATTTGTTACATCTCTATTTAAATAACAGACCATTAATTGAAGTTAAAAAAAAAAATCCCTAAAGTGATGTGAACTCAAAAGATTGAAATTTTCAGCCAGTTTGACTAGCTTTCCTGTACACTTTTATGTTTGCTCCATGAAAATATATAGAAAAATTTTGTGGTTATATGGTCAAGAAATCATGATGACAAATATCATACGATTGAGTGCTTACATCAGGCAGGGTGAAAAGTCCTGTGCACCCAGTGAAATGGAGTATACATATTCCCATTTGTACAAGTGTGACTTTTACATCAATTATTTAAATAATTTAAAATCACAAAATTGTTACAGTGTAGAAGCAGGCCATTGGGTGTATTGTATCTGCTGTAGCTCCCCAAACAAGCGTTATGGGGTAGTGCTATTCCCCTGTCTTTTCCCCATACCCTTTCACATTTTCTGTATTCAAGTAATCATCTTGTACCCTTTTGAATGTCTTCTTTCAATCTGCCTCCACCATACTTCCAGGCAGTGCATTCCAGACCCAGTTATTCCAAAGCTGTTAAACAATTTATTAACACGAAAGCAGAAGAGAAAAATCAATGACTAAGTTACTGAATACCAAGTTAAGAGGAACATACTTCAGTTTTAGTTTAGTGAGAGAAGGAGCAAGCAGATGATAACCAGGGATGTCACAACCCAATGTTACGATCGGGTTACAAAATCATTAACATTTAAAAATAAATGCAATCACCTCCTAGAACTACCCCACAAAATTTCACTTTTTTTAAACCAAACATACATTTTATTTCATATATAGAGCAAAATAAACAACACAAATATGAGTTACTTAACACATGTAGTTATAATTAGAGTGTTATGCACTCAAATTGGCTTCTTATTTCTCCCAACACTATTTTATAAGACACAAGAATTTTGAAGTTATTTATTTTTGTAAGGAACAACCAAAAGTCTGCCATTGTCCTCTAGAGAATTTTCTTCAGCTCCATTTAATCTCAGAGGTAAAACTTGAATTTATCATCTCTTGACTGTGGATGTTACAAGTCTTTTGTTCTGGCTACCTTTCGATGCTTCCAAGCTAATTCAGCTGATTATTTCAGTTTGCAATAGGATGCTATGAGGCCCACCGTAGATTCTCTTACCAACTTCAAACTAGGCAGTCTTCTATTTTCTGTTCCTTCCCAAATTTCAAACTGAGATTAAGCCTCACCCACATTTCAAACACTTAAGGATGAAGTTAGATGTTTGCACTACTTCTGTTGCAGGTCTAACTGTCATATATTTTGGCTACCTTCTCTCATTAAATTGAAAACCACATGAAGTCCAAATTGCAACTAGAAACTGTCTCAGCAAACACCCAGATAAACTGAAAGCAGTGAACCTTCTTAAGTTCCATACATCTCCATGACACACAGCCTGTTTTGTGCTATCCCCAAACTGACTTTTAAGTTAATTTGTCTTAATCAAATCAAAAAAAGAAATTGTAATAAAGAAAAGGGTTATAAAACCTTTCAGCATTTCCTGAATGCTTTAAACAAACTTAGCTTCACCTCCCAAAACAATAACAGCCTTCTGGACTGAATTACTGCAAAGTTTGCAACATCAGGTTTCCAACCCTCAGCTAAGTAAGTTCAGCTGCTGTTTTATAACTATCCCTTCTGATTTAATTAAACAAACATGGATCATTTATTGAAGTGCCATTTGTTAAGGCTTTCTGGTAATCTCTAAAGCTCAGCATTTTAATTATCTTACCTTCCTAGTGGTTAACCTGTTAAGGCAATATGGCTTCAATCTTTTAAGTGTAATGGCTTTAAGTTTGTTGTAATTCTATTTATTCATTTTTTAAACCTCATTCCTTATACTAAAAATTATATTTTCAAACCATGAACTTGATATTCACAACATTATGCAGTGACAGGGATCTAATAGCAGATTAGTTGCCCATAATCTCAGTTATGGAATGACATAAAACACAGGAACATCTGAAAGGTGAATGGAAAAAAATGCTTCAGTATGGAACTATGGGTGAACTTGCCAGAATTTGACAAAGTGTCAGTTCTGGTGAGAAAACTGATATGAAGCTCTCCGGTTCCACTAACCAGTTTTGAGCTCTTAGTTGGCAAAAAAGAATGGGTGGTGCTGATGCTGCCAACGTAGCAAGATGGGGACTCTTAGAAGACCTGTTGCACTGAGATTGGGGCTTTAAAGGACACCCCGATAGGAACACAAAGCTAACCACTGCCCATCTACCCTGACAGTCATCAATAACATCTCGCCCCCGAGAAGCACTGGCATCCCCACCACAATCCCCATCCCACCACCACTTCAATCATCACTGGCATTCACATCCCTGTTTCATCATCATCCCTACATTCATAACCCCATTTCCCACCCCCCCAGTTGGCAGTGGCACCCTGTGCCAGGGACAGTGACAGGGCACAGCCTGGCCATGTGAGGGATCCCCACGATATGTTTATATCTGGTCAAACCCTGTGAAAAGTCTTGTTGATGTGAAGTCATATTGGCGAGGAATGAATATTTAGTGATGGTCGATAATTTGGTGAGGGGGTAGATAATATTGTAATTTATTATCATGTATGAAATCAGGGTATGCCTGATTACATCACTAGTAAGAGATGAGGATAATCAGAAATAGTAATCTTGTTGGCAAGATTCATGATTGCCAGTTTTCACTGAATTACGTTCCCCACTGACAATTATGTACACAGCTCAAGATCCCACTCAATATACAAAAAAAGGTATATATGTTTTCGCAGTCATTAAATGAGTATAGTTTCTTTGTGTTAAATGAACTCAAAGCACTTGACTCGGGTAGCCGCATTAATTCTATTTCTCCTCACAGAACAAATTTGGAGCAGTATTTTATAATTGTTTGTCTTCATAAAATAACTCTTACTAGCGCGCAAGAATTTTTTAAAATGTAGGCATTTTCACTATTTATGACCATGTGTAACAAGCAAACAAATTACAATCTTCGTGTGTTATTTTGTTTTATGGTAATATCTTAACTAGCTCAAGTTACCGGCTCTACTGTTAATCATGTGCTGTATCCTACAGTAAATAGCACAATGTGAATCAAAGGAGAGGAAATCAAAGAGAAAAATTATATAAATATCTTTATATACATAACTGCTGAAAATATTTTAATACCTTGAAAACAGATTCAATCTATAACCATTACACTATTAAGGCCCAAGCCAATAAATTCCAAGTTTCTTTGAGAAGTTAGCCCTAGATTCTAAGTTTTAATTCCATTTTGGCATAGCTGAGATAAGGTGTTTCAGGTGACCCGCTAGAAGCTTATATCACAGTTTATTTAAAAAAAGTTAGAATATAAAAGAACTAGCTTAACAATTACGTGATTTAACAATGACACAGTATAATTCTTAACAGCTAACTATCTCTGTTGTTCCAATTTAAAAGCAATACCCCATAGACATACACCATTCTTCAGAATTAGTTGGCACTAAAACAAATATGCTGACATGCTACTAGCTTCCCAGCTATCTAATATCTATGGACAGAAATCCAAAAAGCAATTTTCAGAAAAGGATATATTCTCAAGACAGCAAAACAGGGAAGTAAATCTAGTCTCTTGCAGTTTCCAGTCTTCAGACTTCAGAGACAGAAAGAGATACATCTCTCTCTGCAACTTCCAAATCAGCAACACTCTGACGCAGAATCTCCAACTCCAGACAGGGGGAAATAGAGGCACTGCTCTCTTTCAACTCCAAGCAGTATCTGAAACAGCAACTAAGCTGGAATTCTCTCTGAAAACCTAGCTGCCCCCAGTCATGTGACCTGACTAGTCAATCATCCCAATTGAACTGTACTCTGCAATCCCAGGGAAACACAAAACCACAGAACACTGTTTTAGCTGAAGTTAAAATAAACATGGTATAATATTCTGCTTCAATAACAATAGAGGACTGGCTGCAAATAAAATGACTGTGACAAAATGCCAGGGACTACTTGAAACATCCTGTAGAGAAATATAATTAAAATACGTTTCTTAAAGACACAGTATTGTCACAGCACTATTTGTGTACAGTTCACAGATATATTTTCAGTGCTTTAAAAAATTATATTGTGACACGCATCATTTACATAGTAGCAACTGTTTATATAGGATCAATTTATTAAAATGTTTTATTGTATAACTGTTAAGTTTTCAGTAGGATATTTATGGTTGGATGAACAACTTGCATGGTTGACAAAACTTTGAACCAATAACCTTTGTTGCAAAGGAAATCACTGGTTTATCTTCCAGGCCTGGGTGTTGAATTATCCCTGGGGTTTCCCTGATTATTACTGGAATTTTGGCAGAAGACCTGTAGAAACCCCAGGAATATGGCTGAAATATTGATAACAGAACATTTCCTGCAGTTTTGGTGGACAATTGGGAGACTCCCCGTGGAAATTCGCCATGGCATTGTTTCCTTTTGGTCGGAGGGATTTACAAGGAGTGAATTTCCTTGCATAGATTTGCATTCCTGTTACATCAGTGGAAAAGGATTGATGCCCATTGGTGAACAACAGATGTTTACATGGGAATTCCTGGGCTAGTTCATTTGTATATATAATGGAATAATGATTGATTTAAATCCTGTGAAAAGCAGGTACAACTGCAAATGTGTATGGGAAGTAGGGTCCAGCTTTTAAAAAGCCAATTCTGATTGAACACTTAAGAAGTAAACTGGAAGATGCCCTAGTGAAGAAGGAGTAGTGCTCTTTTAATTATCAAATAACTTTAGTGCATTACTCATCAATCCATAAATAGAAGATGAACCCTAAAAATTTTGCTGGGGGGGAAAAAGCTGAGATGTTGGTACAAAAGCCTAGTGGGTACTTGTGCTAACAAACTTGCCAGGAGTCTCCATTGTGCCATCTGGAGACAGTTGGCAATGACACCAAGTTCCAATTCTCTCACTCAAGACACTGCAATACAGTGTTTCAAAAAGTTTGATGATCTCATCAGAACAAGTAAAACAGTCTCCCTTTAATATACTGAATGCAGTGCTCTCTCAACTTCTAAAACAACACATGTACAACTAAACTTCACAGTGCAACTGCTTAACAAGAAACTCAAACCGAAGATTTTGCAACATAGTGACCCAGCTCCCCAAAGAGCAATTGATTGCACACAACCTTAAAACCACCTCCTCCAAGTTAATAGATTGATGCACCAAAATTCTTTTCTTTTTCAAACTTCTGAACTTTGTCTTCCTATAATTTGCTCAACATTGATTCTTGCAAGAGAAATTGGTGCTCCGTGCTTAAAAGAGGCAGACTACTGAAGGGGGCAATATCACCTTAAAATAATTCATGTCCTATGAGAACATCATGAAACTTGTGAAAAAACACAGGATTGAATTCTCCAACCATGCCATGGCTGGGATTCTCCAGTCCTGCTGCTGTGAATGGAGATTCAGCTGAGGGCCAAATTTTCCATTCTTGCTGGTAGTGATAGCGGGGCATGGAGAATTCCGGCTACTATGCTCTGGTGGGGCAGATAGTAAAGCTAGTGCCAGCTTTCTGGTACAGTTGGATTAAACACCTACACATTGTCTTGGCATCTCTGCGAAGATCTGTACTAACAGTGGCTTCCACTCACCTCTCTTGTATTCTAATTCCAAGGGGAGCACTCAGATTTTGCATTCCTTTTCCTATCAAGCCAAGATGCAGAGTGAAGGCAAATGATGAGTAGACATAGCATAGGCTACTTCCTTGTCAACTGTGGTAATGAGGAGAAAAAAAAATCAAGGAGGACCAATTAGAAGAGAGACATCAAGCACATTAGTGAATCCCTAGTAGATCTCCAGTCCCAATTCCTTTTACTTACTCCCTGTGACATTTGCTACTTCAATTCCAGGCACCAGCTCAGATCTTTTCACCTAAGGACAGTTAAAAGATGCTTGTAAGAGTTTGGCACCAGCTGATTACAGAACATGAGGGAATCAAAGCAGAGAGAGGGATTTTCATCATTGCAGAATCTTACATCTGAAACCTCTGACAGGACTCCTTTGTAATACAGCTAACATAGTCAAGCTACTATGCAGTCAAGTTTCAAGAATGTGTCCATGTCTGTGTAGAAATTAGAATCTCTATCTCTCAGGCATTCAATGATGCTAATGTTTCCTAGAAATTATGCAAACTACACTTACTCAAACTGTCCATCCAAAATTCAGCTCACTGAGTCTTAGCTCTGGTCAAAATGAAAGTTGAAACCCAATGGAAGTTGGAATAACTTGGAGCTTTTAAATAAAAACTTTGAGGGCATTTGAAGGCACACTGAGCAATATTGACTATATACATTAAACCATGCTGTTGTGAAATATATAAAGCATTTTATTAAAAACCTCTGGTTTGGATATTAAAATTTTTAGTTAATGACAAAAAATGGGATTGTTTTGAAAAAAAAAATCAGAAAACATTTTTGGGAAATAGAAGGCTGGTTATCAAATTACATAATCTGTGTATTATGCTTTAGAGGTTATCATAGTGCAATCTAAAGGCATCATAAGTACTGTAGTTTCTTAGTTTGTTTTCAAAGAGGTGGATACTTAACATGTTGAATTTAATTTAGTATACAATATATATATTATACATATAAAAGTTAGTTTGCATGGAATAATACCAAATTGGGAAACTCAGTACCAAAAACACCAGTAAAGATCTCAGAATGTATTTTAGAAAATGTGCGATTTGAAATATACAGTTATTCTAAATTAGTTTCTATTATTTTATGCCTTGGGTAACGTAAGTACATCACTTTTTATAAGAAAGAGACTTTTTGCCTCAACTTGAACAACACCACTGGAAGTCTGTTAGCATTATAAAAGTTGTTCTTCATCCTTCAAGTGTCATGCGTTCTACTTTCTATATAACATTTTAAAAATATGTTTAAAGAGAGAACAGTAAATGCCTTTGAGTCAGGTATTGCAGTTTTTCACAAGAAGTCAGTCAGAACTATTTGCTCGACAATAACTAGCCTCTCAGTGATCCAGCAAGACACAGCAATTATACCTCATGGTCATAAAGGAACAAACTGGGGTGGATTTCAATTGTGTACAGCCTAAAGGTGGGTAGGAAGGATGTCCCCTTCTCTTGGAAGGGGTGGGGAGCTGTACCAGTAACTCTCTTTGTCCCTCCCCCCATTGCCTTCTCCCCTCATGCCTTCCAAACCTGCCCATGCCTTGCTTGTGATGATCTCACTAGAAGAAGTAATACAGTCTTTCTTTGCTACACAGGATGCAGTGCCCTATCAACTTCCTAAAGCAACATTGCTATAACTAAGCCTTCAAGGTACATTCTGTTAACTTCTGGGATCTCCCAGCTGTGCCCACCAAGAACCCTGCGCTTGTCCAATCAAGTATCAATCCATTTTTCCTGGGGACTACGTGTAATCCCAATAGTTATCATTACTCTCTTCTGGCATTGCTGGAACAATAGAGCTGTCAGCAAATTAGATTAGCTGGCACCTCTCTGGGGCCAAACTCCCAATCCCTGAGTCGGTGAGGTGGTGAAAGTCCCTCTCTCACTTTGCTAAGGCTGCCTCAGTGTATTATCACTACAGGCAGCTGGATTTCTGGTTGGCGATGTATCTACTGATGGACTTTTAGTTTCGGCACGCAGTTAATCAAATATCCACCTATAGCTGCACATTCATGACGTGTTATATCCACTGCTGCCAGTTGAAGCTGAGCACAGGGAATATACTAGGGAACTAGATATGGTACAAACAAAGTTACTGATTGATGCCACAGAGCCAGCCTAAAACCAAAATTCATTGTGTAAAATCTTTCTTGAAATTAAAGTTCAAGAATCAAAATATCAACCACCAATGAATAGATACAAATAAACCATTTGTGTAGTATAAAGGAAAATGCAGAATCAATTAAGTTCAATTGATAAAGAACAAGACTGATTGTGAGGTATTGCTAGAACAAACCTGCATGTTTTGAACATCAGAATGCAAAATGTAGAAATTCTAAACCTTTTCAACAAAAGCCATTGTCTTGGTGTTTTTATTACTTAAATGTTGGCTGCAGAACTTTGTTTTAATTACTGATTCATGCAGAGTATATAAATACTAAAATTAAAAGGAAAATTGAAAAATTTAAACAAATTTCATTTGAATAACATGGTAATATGTGCCAGTATATTTGACATGTTGAAAGTTAAACATTATACTAAAAGGGAAGTCTAAAAGGGAACACAAGAACATTGCATAAGAGCAAATCCAAACAGCAGGAAGGAAAGTATGGTCCCAAAATGCAACATGAATTCTGCTAAATCACCCAAATAACTAAATCAAGAGAGTAACTAAAGCTCACTAATAACAGAGTTATAACTAATACAAATAAAAATGGTGAAATAAGGCAATTCTACAAATGAGGCACAACTGTAAACACAGTTGTAATACAGATGATTTCAGAACAGTAACATGAACTGTAAATGATTATTATCTTTAAAGGGGCTGTAAGTAGCTGTCTTATATGCAGCAATTTTCCTTGCTGTTGTTTGTATTTTCCCCTTTTAAATAGGCAAAGCTATTCTGAAAACCATAATGATGCCTTACTAAATGAGGAATTTTGGATTGACAACGCAGAATATTATTCTTCTTTTTAAAAAAATACTATCAGAATGATTGATTAGAAAGAAAAAGCAATGAAAATCCTCCTACAGCCATCTATTCAAAGGTGATTCTTCAAATTTGCCCCGTTGCTAGACCTTCAGAAATCCAATTTTAAATACATTAAAGCTGTGATATCACTGAAAAAATATACATGCAATCTTATTTAATTAAATTATGTTAACCTTCATTAGCAAATACACTTATTTGCATTTTCGTGACCATTTTTCCTTTAATATAAATTTCAAAATTGCATAAAGGTAGAATTTAAAAATTATTTTTGTTTTACATATTCAATGAAACTGCATTAAATTGTTTCTGAAAATGTAAAATTAGCTTCTCAGTTGTTTTATTTGTTTTATGAGTTGAATCATAAAAGTTGAATCATAAAATGGTACATTACGTGAAGCAGCATTAAATTATCTAATACCAATAAACCATTGGTTTTGCTTAAGATCAGAAGATTAGAATTTTATACCTTATTCATTTTCTATTGGTTTAATAGTGGGTAATATCCAATACTGCTTATATTAAACTGCTTAAATTGGAAGTATTAGATTTTAAAACCTCATTTATACAATAGTAGTTCTTGTTTATTTTAAAATAAAATCTGTAGAAAATGATGTAAAACAGAGGACAAAGAGAACAGTAACTTAAGATTTGTCTGAGGGCAAAGGAATCAGTAACTCAAGATTTTAACAAACATGCAAAGCATATAATCTTGTAATTATCTCAGCAGTATTCATGATGAAATTTGCATTTATCTCCAAATTAGCATCTATCTTTTGTTCAATGTTGTATACTTATAATTGCAAGCACAATTTTTTAGATTTCATATTTTGTTTTTAAGTTCTTAATGTAGCAAAATCAGCCATAATGTTGTATCATATTAACGTTAATCAAGAAATGCTGTCATGCAATGAAGGGACAGAAGCAACCTTTTTAAATTGAACAGTTATACTGAACACTATTGACTAATTAAATTCATTGATTTATAGCTTTCTGCAGCCTCTTTGACTAGAAAATTATCTTATTAAAATGTTATAAGTTGTAGCATGGTTAGAATTAGATCAAAAACATTTTCAAAGTGCGAACAAATCAGCCATAAACTGAATGCTACTTCCAACGTTTTGTTTTCACAAATCAAGACTTAAAAATCCTCAACTCCGTTATAAGTATGAAAATGCAAATATTCTTTTAGGTCATTCTGCTAATTTTGAGTTCATTTCACTGTATGTAGTATACCAAAATATTAACATTAAAGCAAAACTGCACTCTCGTTTTCAATTTTCAGAGTAGCTATTCAGCTAATACAATATGGCAAATATCATTTATTTTATATGTTCAAAAATTCTTTGAAAAAGTTTTTGGACAAAGAGAGAATGACCAGAATACTAATTTACTTCTCTCTACAATAATGTTTGCTAGTTTCTCTGATTTTCTTTTTGTCCCTTCACAGTTATTTCGTCCATTCACTCATATTTCTTCCTGTCCCATGGATCATCCGGAGCTTTAATACAGATGTTCTTAACGCATAACGGGTATAAATTGCTGACTGGCTGAACTGATCGCAACCATCCATCTAATATCAGACCTAAAGATGCTCTGTTTAGTTCCCCTAGCTCAGGCCTTGTTAAATCTTTCACTATGTTATCTCTTGAAGTGAGCTTCTGAGTGTGCTATTAATTATCTAACATTCGCCCTCAGAAACTGAACTTGCATTTAAGTTTCTACTGATGTATTTCTGCTTTTTGATAATGTAAAGTGTGAAATTAATCTTCATATAATTTTTGTTTTTTTCACCTCACACATGGTAATTTTGCGATGTAACTTTAAAACTTCACAAATATGAAATGAAGGCAAGTTTTGGACCAAATATCTGTCGATAATTCTGACCAAATAAGAAAATCATACAAGCCAAAGGTTTCAGGTTTGATCCTCAAGCTCTACTCATTTATTTGGTCTCAGCTTAAAGTAGTTGGATGTTGCAGCATTCCTGGATTGGTGGATAGGTGGAGGCAGAATTGGTCATCAATCTCTTATCACAGTTTTGTTATCCTGTTGGATGTTATGCATGTGACATAATATCTCATTAATACTTCCCCAGTACTCACTATCAATCCCTGGACTTTGATTCTTGGTTATACTGTGTGTCCATTTGTCTTAAAGCTGAGCAAAGGGCTAAAGCCTTCATGAAAGAAGAATGAGATGGGAGAAAACTGATGGAAAACTTGCATTTACATAATGTCTTCTGTGAACTCACATTGTTTTAGTGTGTTTGACAGCTAATGTGTTGCAGTCACTATATTATGTAGAGAAACATGGGAATCAATTTTTGCATAGCAAGTTTCCATAAATAAAATGGTTCCAGGTTTGCCCTCTTTAAAATTGATCACTTTTGTGCCATTATTTTGAAAATGGGGAAGGTGAAAAGTAAATTGTGGAGCAGGTGACTTTAAGGGAAATCACGATGTGTCTGATAAAAGGTGACTATAGTAACTGTGCACATCGTAATAATGAATCAGGTACTTTTTATATATCTGATCTATTTGTCCTTTGAGTTGCAGGAAAACAATATTGGTGCATCAGCTCTGCATTTAAATTGTCAAAACTGTACTCTCAACATATTTGTGGGCCCACATTTTCATTCTTCTAAGACTGTGTCAGCAAGATGTGATTTTGGTTTTGTGAAATCAAGGGGGTGATAGATAATTATTATTTTCCTATATCCTATCTGACCAAATTGCAGATATAAAAATGACCTGAAAGGATTGCATGGTGTTACTGCTGTGTTATATTTTAATTCTTTGAAGGGTCATCTGGCACTAAAACTTTTTAAATGCATGCTACTCCTTCGTCAGTAGAAATATTTCTAAATTCAAAAATTCAAGACTCAATTACAATTTGGTAACTGAAGAAATTTTATTTATTATTTACAGTGTTAAAATTGAAAATTGCAATACAATAGCATTAATTTAATAACCAACAATATTTATTTAGTGTCTGGAAGAGAGGCAACTATACGAGTGTTTAAAGGGTTAACTGACTTTACAGCAATTTGCTGTATTTTTCAAAATTATATTTTATGTCTCTCTTTCTCAATGTAGACTTGGAGAACCACCTCTAGAACAAGGCTGGATCCCATTTATTGGCAAAGCACTTGAGTTCCATCAAGATTCTTTAGGATTTCTCATTTCCCGTCAACAGAAATGGGGAGACATCTTCACGGTCTATATCGCAGGTGAATTTTCGAATAGAGTGCAGCCTAGAGCTGCCACTGACATTTTGTGCCATGAATTCTGCTTTGTTTATTTTGCGGTACAGCTACCTGATCCAGCAATTTTCTAGTGACTGTTGTGCTTAAGACAATGGCAGTAAAGGTTCCCCAAGAAAATTGTACAGTCGTACAATGCAGGAGCTGACAGGCGGTTGACGATTAGCTGTGGCAATGAAGCTCAGACTGTTGTCCCATCCATGTGCAGACCATTCTGAATGCGAAAAGCTGTGCTGATTCTGCCATGGAATCGTGTTTTATTTTCCACCTTAAAAAGAACTTGTCAAAAAGCTTGGGGAAAGCATGTATTTTTTTTAGCGTAATTAATGCGTTCCAAACCAATTCACATGGAAAACACAAAACGATGCTTGGAATTGCTAGCACGGCGGAGTCTTGGAACACGATTCCGCTGATTGCAGTTTCCGACATGACGAGCAAATGATTGTCGTGCCGAAAAGTCGCAAGGGACATGAATGTCATCTTAATAAAGAAATTAAAAAGCACATCTTTCTGCGAGAAACAATGTAAATTTCTGACCTGTCGCAGAAAATAGTTCTCTAATTGGTATTGTGTGGTGGTGCAGCAGAATCGTTTTCCCTAAACGTCATTCCAGCGAAGCAATACTGTACATCATTGTCAACACTTCAGCGAAATCTTCCTAATAAGAGAATGATTACATAAATGCTGTGTTTCACAAAAAAACCTACCTTGTTGAATACATCCAGAAAAAGGGGATTTTTTTTCCTCCCTGCTCCATCTTATTTTGTTCCACTAGAAACGAAGTACAAACGCCAGAAAAGATAAACTATTTCCAGCTGATGCACACAACGTGAATTAACAGATTTTAGGGAGAAAGGAGCGATCGGATTATTGCTGAAGAGTTCTTAGGTTTTATAAATTGAAATATTCACATAGAAACATTTACATTGATCCAGTATGTTCATGTGTATTGTCTTTAAAATGTAGACAGTAATGTATAGTTTGCAGTTTTAGCATCAATTGTTAATATTTATTTGAGTCCTTTTTTTATATTGGGAACGTTTCATCTACTTTTTTCACTTTTAGTTTAAACACTGTAGTGACGAGATCTTCTTGTTTGTGAACCTCACGTATTACAACACCATTGCACTGCCATCCAGAAATGACCCCACTTGACTTTGTGGGGACAGCCTGGGAGCATCTTATTTGTGTGGGATGGGAAGTGCCATTTCAGGGATATCTCCAGAACCCACCTTCCCACTGCAGCCAGGTAATTTGTTCTGTGCTTGTCATGGGGAGGGACAGAGTGGCACCATGTCTTCCTCCTTCCCTTACATAAGGGAACCATTCATTTAAAAGCTCTTAAGATAAGTTTTTTCCTTTTTCTGGTATTCAGGACCACTTCCCTAATTTAGTGGGTAGGGCAAACAAAGACACATTCTCTATTGCTGCTCAGCTGGTGGTACACAGAAATGAAGCAGTTATACATTTATGATATTCCACTTTTCGCTTCAATGTTTCTTTTTATGAACACAGTGATCCTTTTAAGGTCATTTGGCTCATCCAGTCTACATCCAGGTCCTATTCCAGTAACTCCACGTAGTTATCCCACTAGTCCCCCTGACACTATGGGGCAATTTGGCATGGCCAATCCATCTGAGCTGCACATCTTTGGGCTATAGGGGGAAACCGGAGCACCCGGAGAAAACACGCGCGGGTGCAGGGAGAACGTGCAGACTCCACACTGACAACCGAGCATTCTGCGAATAATAAGACCCACATTAATAATAATTTAAGATGTGCCATTGGCCTCTTGTTTTGGCTGAAAATTTCTACATCATTTCATGCAGTCACAAAATCCTAAAACAGATCTTAGGGCACTCTGGTGCATCTGGAGACCAGTGCATCTTCATTCAGATGAGATACTGGCATCCACAGATTGAGCCAATCCAACAGAACCTCCTATTATAGGGAACTTCTGCCTTCTACAGGCAGATGGAGACTGCATATAAACAAGGTATCTATGTCTTTGCCATATTTTAAGGAATTCACTTGGTGCAGCCATTGGAATTATTGAGGAAGGCTTTCGAAATCCTAAAGGAATTTCAGCCCCTATGTCTTTTTTGGTTACCAAGTCAATTATTCAAGTAACCATTGAAATGCAATAAATTGCTTGAGTGAGCACCCATGATGAGGCGCTATCAAAATTTAAAGGATGCTACTTCTAATAGCTACGAAGATATATGCAGGGTTGTGAACCTCTCTTTGATCTGTTGGCAATGAAATCTGTAAATTCCTTTTCTCATTTACATGTGGAAAATGGAGGTGTTGTGTTTCCAAGCCTTTGTAGGTAATTAACATCACCTGGAAGCTGGCTATAAACTACCCCTTCCTAAAGCTCATTTTATCTAATTGTTCATCTAGTTTAAAAAGTAGTGTTGATTTATTAGTGGTGCAGATGATCTAAAATGATACAAAATAGATATCATCAATAAAAGGTTCACAGGTCACATAGAATCATAGAATTCCTATAAGTGCAGAGGAAGGCCATTTGGCTTATCAAGCCTGCAACAGCAATCCCATCTGAGCCCTATAACCCCATGTATTTACCCTACTAGTCCCCCTGACACTAAGGGACAATTTAGCATCGTCAATCAGCCTAATCTGCACATCCTTGGAGTGTGGGAGGAAACTGGAGCACCTGGAGAAAACCCACACAGACATGGGGAGAACATATAAGCTGCACACAGAGAGTGACCCAAGCCAGGAATTGAACCTAGGTCCCTGGCACTGAGAGGCAGCAGTGTTAACCAAAGTGCCACTACGCCCCACACATGTTACAAAGGATATAGTTTTGATGTGTAGACAAATTGGGCAAGTGGTGGACAAAGCACATGGAGCCTGCCCAGCAGCATTTTGACGATCATTTGCAATTAACTCAAGATGCAATGTCATCAACCAATCTACACACTTCCAATTTGCAATGTCTTTATATGATCACACAGAAAATGATATGAAACAACTGGTTTCCCTTCATGCTGGGCTGTGTTTCTAACACATTTTTTGTTTTATTTCTTGTAGGAAAGTATATTACCTTTGTTTTAAATCCATTTCATTATCAGTTTGTGGTTCAGCATAAGCAGTTAAATTTTGAAGAGTTTTCATTGAAGACATCAGCAAAAACCTTTGGTCACCCTTATCTAAATGATCCCAAGATACCAGTGTCCAGTGAAGAGATCCACAAGCTCTTCCACAACCTAATGGGTGAGGAACTAAACATTTTGAATGCAAACACAATGAAGAATCTTCAGCGGGTCCTGAAACAAGAACAGATGACACCAACAGATTGGAGAATAGAGAGTATGTTTGATTTCTGTTGTCGTATTTTGTTTGAAACCAGTTATACATCTCTTTATGGAATGGCTCCCAAGAATGAGCATAAGCAAATCATTGAGCTAAGAGAAAAATTTCTTAAATTTGACAAAATGTTTCCCTATCTGGTTGCGGGGATTCCCATTGAACTTCTAGGCAACACCAAAATGCTACGTAAGGAACTGATCAGTTATTTCACGTCTGGAAAATTGGATCAACGGTTAAACATAGCAAATGTAATCAGAGAGAGGAAGAACTTGCTTGAGGGGTATTCCTATCTTCAGGATCATCAAAGGGCAGGTAAGGAAATTTGAAAATATATAAATATATACAATATGTATATGGCTGTACACAAATGCCATATTTAAACAATTACAAATGGAATGCAATTTCATCCTGCAAGCCTATTCAGATCATTTTGAGGAATTTACAATTATGTAACACAGTTCACTGCTTAGATTTTTCAGGAGTAGGTGTCACAGTTTGAATGCTATGCCTTACACCACCGAGGCTTGACTTTGAGATGCAGACTATTGCAATATCACCTCTATAATAAATGATGGGTCTTGATTGAAATGAATCATGGACTGAATAGCATACTCAAAAAAGTTCCATTAAACTAACTGTTATTTCATACCATCCCTCCAGTGCAGAAGAAGCCATTCAGCCCATCAAGTTTGCATCGACTCACTGACAGAGTACCTTACTCCAACCCTTTCCCCAGCCTTATCCCCATAATCCCACATATTTATCCAGCTAATTCTCTAGCCTATATATCTTAAGGGCAAATTCTTAGACCCTGGGAGGAAATGGGAGCAATGGGAGAAAACCCACACAGAGATAAGAAGAACATGCAAATTCCACACAGTCACCTAAGGCTGGAATTGAACCCAGCTCCATGACACTGTGAGGCAACTGTGCTAACCACTGTGACACCGTGACACCTCAAGATAAGTTGAGAAATCTCGTATTAAAAGCAAAATTCCACGTAGTTGCGATGACTGAGGATAAGAGTGAGGCTGCACAGTATAAGGCTAATTGTTTAGTAGAAAGTTGGACTAGCTAAAATATTCAGCTTCCCAATGCTGTCATTCACTATGATTAGTATGATTTAATTTACTTTTTTTTTGTTAACGTAAAGTCCATACAAAGATAAGACCTGATTTTAACATAATCTGCATGATGTAGACAAGTGGCTAAAATGGCAATCAAATTCTGCTGCTTTCCTGATGCATTTAGTGTCACTTGCCCCAAGCAAGTTGGTGTCTACTTAACATGGGATGATTGGAGGTCTGTAGGCCACCAAACCAACAGTGAAACATTACATGAGCAAGTAGCGTGGCCAAAGTAAGTTAAAGTTTTAAATTTTGGGAAGGATCTATTGGATGTCAGGAATGGAAGTTGAACAGTGCGAGGATTCCATGGGCTTTCCTTGTTTCTTTTGCTCTATCTTGCATCAGAGATCTGGGTTCGATTCAAAACAAAAGAGATTGTTATCAGCTTCAGGAAGCTTAAGGAGAACATACCCTGTCTACATCAGTGGAGACAAAGTAGAAAGAGTCAAGTGCTTCAAGTTTTTAGGTGTCCAGATCACCAACAACCTGTCCTGGTCCCCCCATGTTTATGCTATAGTTAAAAAAGCCCACTTACGCTTCGACTTTCTCAGAAGATTAAGGAAATTTGGCATCTCAGCTACGACCCTATCAACTTTTACAGATGCACCATAGAAAGTGCTCTTTCTGGTTGCATCACTGCTTGGTGTGGCTCCTGCTCTGCCCAAGACTGCAAGGAACTGAAAAAGATTGTGAATATAGCTCAATCCATCATGCAAACTACCCTCCCATCCATTGACTCTGCCTATACTACCCGCTGCCTCGCAAAAGAGCCAGCACAATTAAGGACTCCACGCACCCTGTTTATTCCCTCTTCCATCTTTTTCTGTTAGGAAAAAGATACAAAAGTTTGAGGTCATGTACCATAATTATAATTATGAGGAAAATTATAAGGAAAACTATAGAGGTAGTGAGATGATTGGAATTGTTATTGAAAATGTGTTTCACGTTTGTGAAATTCTGAGGAGCTTTTTTTGTGTAAACTTTGGGAAATAAATTTTTGTTCTCATGTCAGCTAGCCAGGTGGAAACCATGAACGCCTGAATCTATTAGATCACTTTGATATGTAGAGTATGGGGAAATCATAAAAAGGATAAATTAAATTTATGCTAATCATAATGAATAATGTCAGTTTTGAAGAACTAACGAAACAATAGCCCTCGACATACAAAAAAGCCATGGGGATGCCATGGTGGCACAGTGGTTAGCACCAATGCCTCACAGCACCAGGGACCTAAGTTCAAATCCTGGCTTGGGTCACTAGGGGATTTTCACAGTAACTTCATTGCAGTGGTAAACATGCTTGTGACACTGATAAGTGAACTTAAAAAAACATTTGGCCCATCAAGGTTTTGCCGGCATTCTGAAGGAGCAATTCACCTAGTGCTTCCTGTATCTTTTTCCAATAGCTCTGTAAATTCTTCTTTTTCAGATAATGGTGCTGTTCCCTTTTGAAAGCCTCAATAGACTCTGCCTTCATCACACTTTTAGGTAATGCATTGCAGATCCTAACCAGACATGGAACAATTTATCCCTGTCTAATGTGTCAAGACCTGCTCAAGGTTTTGAATACATCTATCAAATCTTGGCTTTCTCTTCTCCAAAGAAAACAGTCCCAACATCCCCATTTTTTATTAAGCTCCTTATCCCTGGAACCATTCTCATGAATCCCTTCTGCACCCGTCTACTGCTTTCACATCTAAGTTAAAGTTTATTTATTAGTGTCACAAATAGGCTTACATTAACACTGCAGTAAAGTTACTATGAAAATCCCCTACTCAACACACATGGGTGCCTGTTCGAAAAGCACGGAGGGAGAATTTAGCATGGCCAATGCACCTAACCTGCATATCGTTCAGAGTGTGGGAGGAAACCGGAGCACCCGAAGGAAACTACACAGACACAGAAAGAATGTGCAGACCCTGCACAGACAGTGACCTGAGCTAGGAATCGAGCCCAAGTCCCTGGCACTGTGAGGCAGCAGTGATAACCACTATGCGGTGTCCTAATCACTGTGTCACCATGCCACCACATCTTTCTTAAAGTGTACCCACTGGAACTGGATGCAAAATTCTAGTTGAGACCAAACTGGTATTTCAAACAGGTTTAGCATAGCTTCCTTGTTTTTGTACTCTGTCCCCATTAATATCAGGATAGAAGGACAAATCACTATTGTAATCCATCCAGATTTTATGATGCAAATAGTTAACCAATTTGGAAGGGGGCTGATGTAAATGGTCCAATATTGATGCCAGACACACAATATTATCTTATAAAGAATTTTAATGTTAAGTTAAAGCACAAAAATAATTGAATTGTTACATTTAAAAGGAGACATTTATTTGACCTTGAATGTTTTAAAATCTTTGAAAGTAACCTATATTGTAATAATTCCATCCTGCAAAAGCCTTCTGGGATAATTCAATTCAACTTTTTGCTGATGTGGTAAAACAGGGCTCTTATTGCTGATAATGAAGCAGATTTAACGGAGCCACATTTATACTCTCTCTCCCTCCTCCCCCTTACCCCCCTCCCCTTCCATGTAACATTGCTTTGAAACTGTCCTCATTAAGCAGAAAATTAGACTTCAGAAGCCTATTGGTCCTCATTAGCATTCACTGATCCTTGGCTGGGTCTTTGTCCTAACATCTTTTAATTAGCACACTGCAAATCTAATCAGTGTAATAAATGCTATTAATCTTCCTTTTCACTTATTTTCTCACAGCACATCATTTTGCCTTCCTGTGGGCTGCTCTCGGAAACATGTTTCCAGCTGTATTCTGGGCCTTGTATTATCTAGTGAAGAACCCAGAAGCCCATGCAGCTGTGCGTGATGAAATTGAGCATGTGTTACAGGCAGCAGGTCAAAGACCGGGCCCTGACTTCAACATCAGCCTCAGCAGAAAAGATTTAGACAGCATGGTGATCCTAGGTAACTTGTTTCAAATGCAGCCAGAAACAGAAAAGAGCATGTACAGTTTGTTATCCCTGTTTTGGATATTTGGAAAATGCATTAAACGCCCACTTTCATCAATTATGCACCCTCTAAAGTACTGCACAGATATTTTGATTTCGTGTAAACATCAGTAGACAAATTCAGTGCTTCTGCTTTCCCAAGCTAGAGCTCTGGTGTTGTAGGCCCTACTCTCAAACTTCTGCTTTTTCTTTCACTGTTGGGAATGCGGTATGACCAAATATACCCTCAACAGTTAAGGACAAAATTTCCATCAAGTAACTGGCTGAACTGCTCTTTCTGATAGAAAGCTAGGACTGTTGTTTAAACGTTTAATAATTTTAATTCATGTTTTAATGACATGCTGGAGTCTGCTGGTAATGCTCTTTTGTAGTATATTCATCTTCTGTAAAAAGCAAAAAAAAAAGAATTTGCAAGATCCAAATTAGTCCCTCACTGTATATTGTGTCTAATGTTGAATGAGTTGAACCCTGAATAAAAGGATGACTTCCTCTGTTGAATGTTTAAATTTATCACAAAGTAAGTAATTCTCAATGTAATTGTTCTCAGGAGTTTGATGTAATTGTGAAAGCGAAAGTTCTGAGCCTTATAGAATTGTGTCTGCAAAGCCTACTCATTTGCTCACTGTTTCACCTGTGTTTGCATCTCCACAGTTAAAGAGCATACCTCCTCATTCTTACAATTGTCCACCTTTGCGTAATAGGTATAATTCTTGAAAGAAAAACTGGATTCCATGTATCTTAACTAAAAACATCCAGTTCACAATGCGTTAAATCTGTATATTGGATTTGACATACATTTTGGAATGAGAAATGAAGACATATGATCCTTTTAATCTTGGGAGTCAGCAAAACGGAAAAAAAATCCTCTGAGGAAATGCATGATCTCATTTGAGAACAGCAATCACACCTTATCTGACATGAGCTTCGAGACTGCTTTAGGAAACAGTGGTTTAAAATTGGGATGCTCAAGAGGCATTGAAATGGAGGCTGACTGCTGAAAATTATGACATTGCTGGGCTACTAAGTACAGTAACCTATCAATGTAACTTTTTCTTATGTCCTTCATGCATGTGATCATCAGCCGAGCTCATCTGGCAGCACTGTGGTAAATGAGACAGAGGATTGTGGGTTCAAACCCCTTTTTAAAACTGAAACAAATGTAACTTGACGCTCCATGCAGTTTTGCATTGTTAAAGCTGCCCTGCTTTGGTTGAGATATTAAACTGATGCTCTGTCTGCTGGTTGAGATGGATTTAAAACATTCCATTGCACCTCTTGTTCTACGCAAACTATCACTACATTTATCCACTTTAACAGTCCATCCCAAAATGCAATTCTTTGGATATGATGTCATGAGCTGTTATGTAAATATATTTATTTGTAAGTGTGAGTAACTTAATGGAAGCCAAATGAAACATTCTTAAGTTGTCCTTTGTTACAAGACTATTTTAGGCTCTTGAAGGCACTTTCCTATAGGCCTACTCTATTAATTGGATTCATTTTCTCCTAATTAAAGCCATAATGTCCCATACTAGCAATATTTTAAATGCTGAGTTTTAAAATCCACACCCACAGGATATTTCTCCAATCAAAAAACCCATTTCTTGAAACCCATCATTTAGATATTTTAAACAAAAGTAACAGTACTCTGATTTTTGACACACGCCAAAAACTATTTGTAAGCTCTGGCTCACCTGTCAATCACAATGCCAATCTGTCAGGCACCATTTAGGCAGCTGCTTTCCGAACGTGCTGCACAGTGACATCAGGCATCATTGACATCATCATGATTGACAAGTGGCCCAATGTTCACAAATAGTTTTGGAGGCTTTTTATACTTTCTTCGGAATAGGTAAACCTAAAGGCTCAGTTCATGAATTGTGGGGGAAGGAATCCAAGTGGTGAATGATTTTTTTAGCTATACTTCACTGAGCAATTATGATGGACATGTAAGTAGAAAATATTATTAGAGTAAGTCTATCCTCCCCTCCCCACCCCACTTTATAGCCTTTCCTGACCTAGAGTGTCGCAACTGCTAGTTTGTTGTATAGTTCGTTAATCCTGCATCTGCGTAAAACACGCATTTTATAAAACATCACTTTTCATTTTAAAAGTAGTTTTGCGAAAATCCATGCAAAAATGGCAGACAGGGTGGAAAAGGCATTTTTCTGAACATTCTACTTCTACAGCATGTTTTCTTTAGTGCTGGCTAAATTGCACTTTGTTAATCGCCAGAAAAAGGCATTAGCTATAAAATGTTTTGGGATGGACTAAGGACTTCTCGATGTTAAATAGGATCGGCTTTAAAATCAATCTGTAATGAGTCCACTTATCTCATTCACCCACAACATAGAGTTGTACTTGTTTTCAATAGATCAGGATTGGATTTTATAGTAATCAGATTGGTTATCGCTCCCACCTGCCAATCAGCTTGTGGGGTGGGGGTGGGGTGGCGGTGCCAAGGGGCTTGCTCTCAGTAGAAAGATGGCAACATGTGTGTAAACATCGCAATATGTGCTTCAATAGAAGTTATGTTTACCTGCACCAAACCTGCTCCTCCCTCATATTGTTCCTGTTCTTGATCTGATAATGTATCAACGTGTTTGTGCAAACTAATATTGCCAAAACAAGCGTAATGTAATATCAATTTTTCTTCACCCAAGTCAAAAAGAATAGGTGAGTTTTTTCTAATTTACGTAGCACACTGTACAATGAAATTACATGATTCATTTTTTTTTAAGGAAAGTCCCATCATCCTAGGGTGATTCCTCCTTATTGCTATTTTCTTTCATTGTCAACTTATTAGATGTCAAATTGAAAATAACTACTATGAGGATCCAGTTGATCATTGAGCATTTACTGTTCAATTTTATTGAACTTCTTTACAAGATCCATTTGTCATGCTGTTCCTTAGTTTTGAGTCAGGTGTTAAATATTAAAGTCAATAATGATCTTTCATCCTTGTGCAATCCTTTATTGCAGTATCTGATTGGCAACTGGGTATCAAATCACCACACAGTGTTTCAAGCTTAGAATTCAAGTTTAATTTTATCCCAGTTCGTCTGCCTGTCAACAGTTACGACAAAGTCTCCACTTCACTTCTGTGTTTTGCTTTATTTCTTACTTTTTTGAAGAATATGTTTACTTCATGAAATTAAGAGAGGATATTTGTATATTGATTGTTATCTCATAGCTTTTGTAGAAAACAGTTGAATCTTGCTATGCACAGTCAACCACAGCAAAAATAACAGTCACCAGTCTTGCAAAAGGCAAAGCAATTACACCATTATTACCACATAAGGAACAAAAGACTTGTTTGAGACATAGCTGTAAATTGACTTCTATTACGTTTGTACATAGATTGTACGTGAGATTGTAACTTTCAATTTACTAATTTATATAAATATGTTCTACAAGATTTGGTTTGTAGACTTAAGTAATGCACATGTCATGCAAGAAAAAAATAGGAAATCTTTTACTGGTGCTGCAGCATATTTTCAAAAGAGACTGTGAATATTTCTTCTAACCTCAGCATGCACCCTGCAGTTTAATCTCCAATGTTTTGGGGCAAGCTAAGGGGCATGTTCACTTGCTGTCTAGCTATCTTGCTAGGCTTTAAATTGGTTTGTTTGTTCGGTACTAGCACAGAAGCAGATGTTGCTCTACTGCACTGGATAATTTACTATACCTCTTGGTACTGAATGGAAGACCTCCCGTGCCACCAGCTGATCTGTCTGTAGCATTGGATGGCTGCTTCTGATACATATTAAATGCACGCAAGGAAATTGTAAGCAGGTTGTTTAGATTGATGAGGTTTTCTGCATTTTACTTTTATATTTGGGGTTGTGTTTCAGGCTTTGCGTGTTTTATAGAAATGAGTCTTTTAATTTGTCAGCTCAAACCCCATAGGCCTATGTTCTTCCCTTGCTGATCATCATCTGACTCATTACTTTTGTCATTTAATAATTATCATCATGATTGCTCAAAGCCAAAGCAGCCTAACCTCCCACATGTAGCTGGTACTGTAAGGTAAAACAGATTTGTCATTTACGATCTGACCACGAAGACACACTTTGTGCTCCATTATCGTGATTAACTTCTGCATAAGATATGCTTGCCCAATTGTCATTTGTGATACTACATCAGCCACTGACTGCCATGCTGCCAGGGAGAATGTCAACCAATGGAATGTGACCATGTTGCTTGTGTGCTAACTACTACACTACCATTTCACAGTTGTGTGCTGCAGTCATGAGATTTTTATTTGTTTCGTCTGATTTCTTAGGCAAACAGTAATGTTTCACTTGTCATCTATCATTTCCCAAACACATACTAAAATGGTTTATGCACACTGTCTTTCTTGTAGCTGCGCACAGCATGAGGGTAGGGGGTAGACATTTTTTCGTACGCTGCAAAGTTTCGCTGCCAGAACACTGCCAGTTAGAATCTATCGTGTCAGGTGCCTTGTGGCAATCCGCAATCCAGGCTTCATTCTGGATCCACAGTTCTGTTCTGGCTTCGTCACCAACAAACCGATTTGACTCTGCCTGATTATAGTAACGAAGGCAGTCCAAAAGAATATGCACAGACTCACTGTACGTCACATTGAATCACCGCGCTGACCACACAGAGCTGACCGAAGCTTCATTCCTTTAGACAAATGCACGCTTAAGGAAAAACCTCCTGCGAGAATGCATCCCATGCCACTTTATTTTCTGTGCACGCTGCAACAGATTTAATGTTTACTGAAAGAACAGTTGCTGTTTACTTCGGATTAGCACTTGCAGTTTTTTTCTAAGCTTCCTTTTTAGCAACGCGATGGTGCTTGGGATCGCGAGTGCAACTTACTTTACGCTGCTCCCTTTAATGTAGGTGGTGAGTTTTGTAAATTTGTTTCTTCCACTGGATGTAGCTCCATTTTTCTGCTTTCACGTGATGATCAAAAAGAATCAAGTTGCTAAATTCAGTATCCAGATATGCTGTTGGAAAGAAGTCAGTTTTGATTACATTGTGAGTGTTGCAACCCTAGACAGGAGCTACATGCTGATATGCATTCTATCAGAATGATTTATGCAAATTATGCACATTATTCCCATAGGAATTCTTCCTTGAACTGCCAGGATAAATTGCCGGAAATTAGCCATAAAATCTGTCGAGCAGGGAACAAAAGTTGAAGGCCACTAAGATTGCAAGGACATTGGGTTTCTGGAGCCTACTAGGATAGGGTGGTGCATTCAGATTGAAAAGGTTTTCTAATAGAATTTTTTTGTGTTGAAGTCAAATTAATAAAGTACTGAATATAGCCAGTATATCATTCACCATGCTAATAATTTGAAGGATCTTTCTAAAATAAATGTTAAGTTACAGATACAAAAAATGTACTCGTCCTGAGACAGGACCTCACTAAAATTCATGGTGGTAACAATGTTTTTCTGCATCCTTTCCTTTTGTCCATTCTTATTCTCTCATGTCTTTAGGAAGTGCAATAAAAGAAAGCTTTCGATTATGCAGTTCCTCTATGAACATCCGAGTTGCCCAGGAGGACGTCACCTTAATGTTTAAAGAAGAGCAAAGAATCAAGTTGAGAAAAGGGGATTGGATAGCCCTTTATCCTCAAATTCTACACTTGGATCCAGAGGTTTATGAAAATCCTGAGGTATGCGGTGCCTTGCATGTGCTGCTCATTCAGTCCTGCAGCCATACAGCAACAAGCAGGCCTTTTGTTCTAGTGTCGTTATTGCTCTTTCTTGCAAAAGGAATCTCTCGGCTTTTGAATAGCGTGTGGTCGAAGACCTGCAGGTCATTGAATTTAGTGTCTCAATAGAGAATATGGGAATAAGATTGAGTAGTCTTGCTTTGAAAAGGATTAACTTTAAACTGTGAATTGATTGGCCTGAAGTCAAGAAAGTCTCAGCTTTGTCAGGTAATGGATCATTTGATGACCAAGGAAAAGGAAGAATAAAGAACTGTGTCGGTAACAAATAAGCTGCACCATTTAGATAATTGTGCCAGGGCATCATTGATTCCAAAAATTCCTGTAATAGCCATATGCTACTTCACTTCGCTTCATAAGGATTCTCCCTTTTTGCGATCAATTGATATGGTGGCGTGAACTTGAGATTGTGAAGCTGTTGCTCCGCAGTGAAGCTCTGAGGGTAATTGTGTCATCTCCTTGTATTTTTTTCTGCAGCCAGAGTTAATGAATATCAAAGGCTGGAAATTAATCCACCATGGCACAGCCTTAATGTGGCTTCAGAGATTCGTCACCTGCATGCAAATTAAATGCAATCAGATTCTACATTTCATTTGGTGAATTGTTGCTGTACTAGCATTAACACTAAATTATGAGCCGAAGTTGGAAAGCAGGGATGACCGTTTCGGCAGCAGCAGTGAACACTGCTGTCTTCTTTCTCACTATGACCTTCCCATATACATGTGCACATGAATGCATTAAATTCAGTTATTAGTATTAATTGACGGTTTTTATTCGAGACAAAAAATTCAATCTGGCCAGCATTTAATTTAGTACATTACATACTTAGTACACTAAATCATAGTTAACTACTACTGAATACAACTGGGTAATATTGTTTAGTTCATGCAGCGTAACATTAATACTCTTTCATAAATGTTGTCATGAATCTGTACTCTGGATCACGTTGACAGATGCTGTGTGCACTGGTAGCTATGGTGGGAATGAAAAGAAAGCAAAGAATGCTTCATGCCCATCTCTCCAAAAAAAACTCTCAGATCATTAAAAAAAGCACTAAGTTCAAAGCTGTAAAGTGGTTTCTGAGTTCAGGTGGTGGTTGTAAATTGTTCAATCATACTTAATGTCACCTGAATCCTTGGAGTTTGCTTCCAGGTATTCAATTGTCGCTAACAATAGTTACACTAATTCAAGCTTACAAACTTAAATATAATTTTATTGATTTCAAATATATGCATAGTTGCTTGATTTTGATATTAATGAAGGAAACTAAGACTCAGAGTGACTTGAATGGGGTTATAAATCTATCATTTGTTTGAATAATTGTGATGATCGTGGAGTGTTTTCAGTTTATAAATCCATCAGAATTCCAGGACTGAGGATGTGGCACAAGAAAATGCCAAAGCCTTTGTTTATTTCACAAATGAAAGAATAAGGCTATTTTAACTTAGGAAACACTATTATAAAAGAGACAATGGAAATCAGAGACTCGTACTTCTCAAATAGATGCTACATTAATTAAAATTTTCAAGGCTAAGATCTACAGATTACTTTGTTGAGTAATGATGAAAAAGTGATTGGAATAGTGGCAGGTAAATGGAAGTGAAATATCAATGAGCCATAACCTGATTGAATATCAGAATTAGTTCAAGAGGCTGAATGGCCTTACCTATTCCTAGAGTTATGGAACACAGAATTGACAGCCGTATAGATTTATAAGAGCGCAATGTTTTAGAGCAGCTTATATAGGTTTACTATAGGACAATTTGAATAGTTTGCAATAGCGCCGTTTGTATCAGTTTGCCTCAGGGCAGTTGGTATAGGTTTGCAATAGGATACGTTATATAAGTTTGCATCCTGAGAAATGAGCACAGCTTGCAACAAAATCTAGTATGGTATTTTTTTGTGTGGTGTATGTACAACTTTTGCTGAAACCTAAAAGGAAACAAGTTTTTAATGCAAGATGATAATTTGCTTTGATACCCATTTCAAAGCACTATGTTGTAGCAAATCAGAACACCTGGAAATTTAACAATATGACTGGAATTTTCCAGTAGTTCACGCGCTGCTACCACTGCAAGTCAGGACGGAAAATTTGGCATTCAGCCAAATCTCCATTCAGAGCAGCAGGACCAGAGAATCCCGAAGGTGTCAATGGCTGGAAAATTCCCTCCTGCAGCTCTTGAAAGGTCATTAGTTTCTATTTATCTGTTAGAGGTTGCAGGGGTTCAGTGCGTATGACCTTACTGAAGTTTGTTTGGACTTACTTCATTGAGGAATTAGTCCAAGTTTATCTTGGCTTGTTACGTTTTTTGGTCAGTTGTGGAGCATGAGTGAACAAATGTTTACTTAGCAATTTTTTGGTTGTTGTTTCAGAATACTCACAGGTATTTATGGCAAAAAGTTGTCATGTCGGATACTGGGAGTGAATGTACTGCTATATAATTTATTTTCCCAGTGAGTGATTCATGGTATAAATTCATGCTCTATGTTTGTGCAAAACAAACCCGCTGTTCTGGCTCACATATATTATGTAAAGATATATTTCTTCCCCAGCTATATCTATCATGTGCCCAATGAGTTGATTACTTATTCAGATAGACATCTTTTTGTTAAGTGACAGGAATAGGTTTTAGTCACAACTGATGATATTTGACGTGGAGGATAGCAATGTCCATCAGTACCATATAACCTTATAGTTTTTTGTAATTTGTAGGAATCTAAATAGACTATGAACAACTCCTATGTTGTATTCTAATATCAGACCAATTACATTTGCTTGTTAGACCATTGGTCTTAGACACTTGGAATGATTTAATGTTCAAAGTAGATTTAAAGTTTTATCTTTGTCCTCCCACTTAGGTGGTAATAATGTATTTAATCCTGGCAAAGCTTATGTTCAGATTATACTAGGGATTGCAGAAGGGCCAGTAACGTTTGACTATTGCCATTATTTGATATATTAATATAGTACTATTATATACCTAGAAATAGTTTATTTAAAAAAAACACAATTTGAATCATTTTGCAAAAATGATTAAACTTCTGACTACTTAAATTTTTATATTCCTTTGAAAAAAACATGTTCTTTATTTTGAGTTTTGCGTTTTTGTTTTTTTTGACTATTAGTTTTAAGTATATTATAATTATAACTCAGTTTTGCACAGCCATTATATGAAAGAACAGTGTTCAAGGAAACTTATCAAATGATTGCCTGGAACAGACATCATAGAATACAGCACGTTGGACAAAAATAACCTAAATATTCAAAACCTAAAGTTACTCACATATTTAGGAACACTGAATTAAATTTTAGAGTGCCAAGTTTTTCAGTGGCTCAATAGAATATTTGGCAATCAATAGAGAAGAGAGAAAGTAAAAAAAAGAGAGTTGGAGAACAGATTGTGTTCTACTTTGTGGTAGGCAGATTTGAATTTTCACAGTTAATCTGAATCTCCAGCTTTTTAGTGCCTTTTCCAAACCCAAATGAAATAGCATCGCTTTTTCTGGCATTTACTCAGTTGAGGCGACATTTCACAACAACCTATATCTTTTTCAGCTATCATATGCAGGTTAATGAATATATTTGAAACTGACAAACCTTCTTATGAGTTATAAATTTAACAGCTTTATCTCTCTTAAGGTCCATAGAAGCAATTGTTTTGTAAAACCTACAATTGACGTTTTATTTTCAAATGTGTTGAGGTGCAATCCAGCAGTTGCACACATAGCTATCAATTCAAAAATAATTTGTCCAATCTTGTATTATTTACTACATTGTACGATTTTCTCCTTTTTGCTTTGCGTGACCCTTTTTGTGGTTGCAATGTTGCCAACTCTCTGGCACTTTATTTGATTAGCCATTCTGCACATGTAATCCTAGCCAGTAAGCAATGGCAGAAAATCTGGTTATGGAAGGCACCACAGCCAAGGCCAATTTTCTTCTTACCTGAGAATCATGCATGTGCATTTTTCATTAGTGTTCACTGTATAAAATTTGGTGAACAAGAAAATTAGGAGGAATCCGTCTTCCATTATTGCTGAAGACAAATTTCAATTTCTTACCATTATATTGAAAGAACATTCTTTTAATGTTTATTTTTTATATATTTCCAGGTGTACAAGTATAACCGTTTTGTAGAAAATGGAATGGAGAAGACTACCTTCTACAAAGGAGGGAAGAAGCTTCGGTATTTTTTGATGCCTTTTGGTTCTGGATCCAGTATGTGTCCTGGGAGATACTTTGCAGTCAGTGAGATTAAAATATTTCTCTCAATAATCTTGACTTCATTTGACATAGAAATAATTGAAGGGGAAAAGTCAGTAGGACTTAATAATGATCGTGCAGGACTCGGCATTTTATTGCCAGATTCTGATGTCCAGTTCCGCTATAAATTGCATCAGTGAAAAAACATGTTAAAATGTTGTTTTGAACTGGGAAGGTTGTATATCGATGAGTCAAAAATAGGGTTGCATTTGGATTCTTATACTGACAGATCAGGAATGATGCTTGCTGACTCTCTCAAACTCAAATCTTGGAAATTCTATCCAGCATGGGGTGTGTTATTTTCTACCTTTGAGTACAAAAAGAAAGCAACTTTTCCTTGCAAGTACTGTTTCATTTTTCTTTGTGTTCATAATGATGTAAGATTCCTAATAAATTTCAAGCAATGTGTAATTTCTGCAATATCTTATCTAATGCTTCATCACACTCACTTGAGATAATATAGATTTTATCAACATTACATTTATAAGGGATTGAGCTGGTTGAAAATTGTAGTATTGGGCTGGAATAATTTTCTATCCATTGGAAATCCTGTAGGGATACTCATAAAAATGGGCATGGGAAACTGGAGACACAGTTAACTTGGCCAGTTCCTGGTGGGTGGTGTGCTTCAGATATGATGGACATCTGAACTGATCTGGGCCATTTAAACTCAGTGATGAATTCAAACAGATCCTAAGATTTACCATAGCTAAGGCCTTAGCCTTCAATGTGGGAATCACAGAATTATGGAATAGACAGACAGTTCCTGAAAGTTGGATAAGGTCTGTATACCTATCATAATGTGAACTTATTTAAATGTTCAAACCTTTTCAAAATAAAAAAGAAACAAGCAACTTCTTTATGAATTCCTGTCTGATTTTCACAAGCTATAAGTTCTAAGTTCATAGTTTGATTGTCAGCTCAAATAGTTGATTAAAGGATTAGCTATTTTTGATGTGGAGCAAATAATAGAAGTTTCCTTCCATGAGAGCTAAACCATTTGAATTTTCAAAAGTTTTAGTGGGTTTTCATTAATGGGATTTTATTATTGTGATGTATTATAATTGTCGACCTTTATTTTGTTTCTTCTGATCATGATTTCTGAGGTCTGGCTGTGATGAATACTGGGTGACAACATGCAGGATTTAAGTGCCAAGGGTGGTGGATGAATTGGCAATCGGTTGGCATAGGGCTGTGGGGTAAATGGTTTTGAAAGAGTAATTTAGGAGGATGTAGATTTAAAGTGATTGGCAAAAGAACCAGAAACAACATGAGCAAGATTTTTTTTGCAATAAGTTGTTATTATTGGTGTTGGTTACAGATTGATATGTCTTGAAAAAGTCTCCATTGACTCCAAATGTTAACTGTAAGCCTTCATTAATTACTAGAACGTACGACAAAGAGTACAAGCTTGGAGCTATCTTTATATTTATATTAATACACATCCCTGATTAATACCACATTGATCATGAGTCTCAGTCATGTGTCTTCTCAAATTATTGTGTGGACACCATTGTACATAGTTCCATTAACCCAAATGTTCCTTCTACCCCAAGTGTTTAACCAATGTATTTATGCTGGTTTGCTTCATGTCTTACATTGTTATCAGTTCTATACATTTATATTGTTCTTACTGCATTGTCCTCTCACTTCAAGTCCTTGAATTTAAATATTCAGGAATCTAGAGGCCTTATCACCTTCCATTTCTCAGTTCTGTTGGAGGAATGGTAGGATCATCATTGCTTGGAGATTGAATTGGCATCTGGTTATGCTTTCATTTTTTTTTCATTTTCTCATGTTGAACTGTATTTGGTCTGCCAGGCTGTTACTTTGGTTGCTGCTACTTGATCCTATGTCTTGTGTGGTGTGCAGGCATATCTGCAGGAGATAGACTGGTTATGGAGGATATGCGTCAGCTTGAAGATCTGTATCTGTCCTACTCAATAGTTCCAATAATATCAATTTCTGGAGGTTGGATTCCTCTGATCCTGTAGAATGGTGTCTCCGCTATTCGAAGCTAGGCATCTTTGGTTCATCATCTGATAAGATTATCATATTAGCTCCTTTATTTAATTTAAATTCTGTTTAAATGTTCATTGACTGAAATGTCCACATTCCAAAATGAGAAACCAAGATCTTTGACTTCACCTAGGAAGCATGGCTGTGTGAATCTGGGCTTGCGGTCTTGACCTGTGGCAATCTTTTGACCTTGCATGCATTCCAGAGCTCTTGCCTTGAATAGTTTGCCATAGTGTACAATCATGTTACACTGGAAGCATTGAGCTATGCTTGCTGGGCATTGATCTAGCCTGTGGAGGATTTGCATTCTTCAGCATTGGCATGGTTGCTGTGGAGGCTGGTCCAGCAATTGCTTTCCCTGGCTTGGAATGTCCCTGTGACATAACAAGCTGGACTGAGTGTTGGTCTCTGCATCATGTTTTATCTTTTCCCCTGAATATTATTCTGTCCTAATCACTAAGTTCTGACTTTCTAACTATCTGGATTATCTTTTTCAGTGTCAGACCCTCCTTTGCTTGTAGGAGGTCAAAAAATACATCAACTTTTACTCGTACCCTATTAGTTAAGACTTCAAGTCTGCACTTTCATAATTGTCCTGTCACCCGGTATAGATCAATGATGAATAAATCGACTGCTTACCCTGGCAATTGGACTCTCTTATAAAACTTAGTTCTTTGAGGAATGTTATTGATAATTATATTAAAATAAATGTCAAATGATTTTAATACCTCTTTGAATTTTGCAGATAATTCAGTAATTCTTTGTCTTTTCTGCCATTGGGCCTATCAAGTAAAACAGCTTGTGATTTGTCTGGGCCCTGGATTCGTCCGAATTGATTTGGAGTGTGGAATTATGATCCATGTTAAAAGATTTTAAAAGTGAATGTGCAGCTTTAAAGCTGTCCATATTGCAAGATACTGCTGATCGCTCGGCAATAATGACATTTGCTGCGCTTGCTGGTTTTGGTGGAATCTGCAAAATGCTAATGGCACTCTTCTTGAAAAATATTTTTAACAATGGCTGTCTGGATCAGCTGCCTCTGACTTCTTTAGTTTTGCTGTTTACTTAGTAAACTGTTGAATCAGTCAAATTGGAGCTTCTGTTTGTTGGTTACTGAGCTGGGCAATCACAGTGTTCCCAGCATAATTAATTTGTTTTCTTTTTTATTGGTTGAAAGCCACGTTTCCTGACTCTGACTCAGGAAATGGGTTTTAGTAACATGTTCATTTTAAATAGTATTTCTGCACTGAGTTACTTAAGGAGTTCTTGAGATGTGCTACAGCCTGGAATTTTAAAAGATTTAACCCATCCCTGTGTTGACTCTGCACTGTGAAGACGGAGTTTTCTGTTATAGCTCAGGAATGTTAGATTCCTGTCTTCTGCTTCCAAACCTTTCTTTGAAGCTTTGCGAGGCAATTTTCTCTCTGCACATCTGCTTCTTTTGAAGCTTCTTTCTGGTCAGAATGCTGTGCTGAATTTTTCTCAGTCTTCCAGTATTTTCAGCTTGACTCTGCATTTGAGTGAGGTTCTGGGTTTTTATCTGCCCGCTTTGGGAGGGTGTTGGTTACTGATCAGTATTTCTTTTGGGAATATTCCCAAAACATGGATCATAATTCCACATTCCATAGTCTTATATAGGTTAACTGTCTGTCTTAAACAACTACAACTTTTTGTACATGTACAGTAAAAAGTACAAACTGGGAGTTGTTCCCATGCTTAGGTCTATATCCATCTATGCTCAACAGCACATAGTGACCCTGGGTCTGGGCCATCTGCCTTCTTTCACACTGTGTGGACTGTACTCCATTCAGTCCCATGTTAACCTTGCTTCTGCTGCATTACCTGGAATGAAATGCCTGAAAGGATGGCAGAAATGAATTTAACAACACAGTTTACAAGGAAATTGGATTAACAGAAGAAAAATGCAGGGCTATGGAGAAAGAGCAGGGAATTAGGATTAATTAATTAGGTAGTTGTTTCAAAAGTCAGCAAGGCAAGGTGGATCAAATTACCACCTCGTGTGCTGTGACATGAAGGGATTCTATGATTAAAATCTCCTTGCATGTTAATTTTGGTCTGAACGTGATGGATATATTTTGTCATGATAAAACTGAAATATATTACTTTGCATTTTATTAATTTTTCAAATATTCTTGTAAAATGTTGCAGTTACTACACTGCAGGAAAAGACTGTCAATGCACAATCCATTACACAGTGTTTTGTATTTTGATGTATTATTATGTTGGTATAAGAAAATAAAACTTGTATTATGTTCTGTCTTATACTGTGTCTGGCACAGCAATGCTACTGGCTCCGAACTGTTAAGAGATTAACATATGGTTAAGAAATCCATTTTATGTGAAAGAATTACTTGCATTCATTTACATTTTTTATTGAGTTCTGTAGTTATATCTTAAAATTTAAAAAGCCTGAAAATGTAGTTGAAAGAGAATATCTGTAAGGCTGCAATTATTATCCAAATGCTCTTAGATAATTGTAATCTACTCATGAACACAGCTTTATGTTTAGACCTTAATGTACGCATGAATACGTATGTTCAGCTATGTTACTATGTTATGTGATACAATCCTGCTGTGTCTTTATTTTAGGTTTTGAACTAGTAACACCCCAAATAAAACTTTGAGAACAGCCACCAAGAAGATGATATAACTGCTTTTTAGCTGAGCTTAAAAATAAGATTATTTTAAAATGATATTGGACAATGAAAAGAAATATCTGGTGATGCGTATCATCTGTTATGAAGCATCCTTGGTGATCATGGTATTAATGGGAAGTATGTGCAACATTTAGAGTGGAGTTTTCTCAGAAAAAATGTTAATGTTAAGTGTGAACGTGCGAGGAAATGAAAGGTTTATTCACCCAATTTTCCAGTGAGGTTATACGAATAGATGGCATTCTCTGCCACCTATTACAGAGGCCGTAATCTGATTTCTGCCAGTAGAGGAAAATGGAGCCTATTTATACCGGGAAGTCGGCCATGGATTGATAGGGGCACTATTATAAGTGTACACAGTATTCTGGAAGATCTGTCAACCTTGTGTCCCACCCCCAATCACCAGCCTCTTGACTGGCAGACTAACCCACCCTCCTCCAATCATGACCACCCCAATTATCAGCTCCAATCCTCAGCTCCATCAACCGGCACCCCAGAGACCCACTTCCCTCCTCTCCTATCAACATCACCTCCCCTGCCTGTGTCTGCTCCTGTCAAATCTTGCCCTATCAAGCCTGGCCCCTGGTGGGCAGTGCCACAGTACTAGGCTAACATTAGCCAATGGGGAGCCAGGCTGGTCCCCACCCTGACCAGCCATGAGCTGCTTCACATCAGGTCCCTATTGGAGAGGACAGTCTATGATCCTTGCCAGTGATGACCTCCATTAGTCACATAAAACATTAAGCAGTAGACGTTTGCCCATTCTTGCTGTTCAAATGATGACTGCCTTTGATATGCCATGCAATGGAACATCTTGACGATGTGATAAGGTGTCACAAGTGGAGTCCACTGGAACAGGCATGATAGCAAGTGGTCCAAAAGAATTAGATGGGTCATTGGATTCCCTGTGTATTTGGAAATGGGAAGTGCCCAATATGGAAAACCACCCCAACAGCTATGGGATGTCAGGTAGACTCATTACTGATCCACCTGAGAGTAATTAACCCTGAGCCCAGCAGAATTTAGTCCTAGTTCTGGTTTTTAATGGGACTTGTACTGCTTGCCTGTGCCTCCCACAAGCAATCCATTTTGGGTTTGCTTGCATTCTTCTCATTGTCAGGCACTTATAAGCTGTTTGAGGGACCTAGCATTGAGAAGTGGGAACAGCTGAAAGCCATATCCCTGCTCTTGCCTCCAACAACCCCTAACACCATCCCTCACAACTCCCATCCTGCTCCACTTATGTGTCCAGGGATCCAGCAACAAGGCCTCATAATATTACTGGCAGCATCCGTTTCAACCAGTGGAGCTGTTGGCAATGCAGAGCTGCCAGTCTCTGGTAGCCCAGCAGGTCTCGGGAGTAGACCCACTGGAGGTTTGAATGTGTGGAAGAACAAAATCACACTGGGCATTCTCCCACACAAGTGACATAGGCTCCCACCTGTTGCTCAACTGAGGGAGGGGAGGGGGGCATACCTGACATTGGCACCTAGTCCTGGACTACATACCTGCTGTAGATATTTTCCTTCCTTCAGTGGAGCAAGTTATCTCTGTCACTGATGTGCATGGCTTTTAGACCCTAGAATTAACTAGCATTGTTTAATATATACATTAGTATAATTTAAGGGCTGTAATAATGCCTCTTGAAATATAAATTGGCTACGGTAAATTCACATGTACCCCCACGTGCCCTTCTCCAATCTTTCAATGGATGAGATGAACATTGTTAAGTTCAGGTCAGTGATACATTAAGGAGCTGGCTTAGTTTGTAAAATATGGGTGAGTGAACAAACAAGTGCAGACTACTAAAACTTTCCCTCCAACATTTGGTAAAGCAACAGAAACACATCAACTATCCCAAAATTCATTGTTTTGATGTTTCTGCAAATAACTGTCGTTGCTATTATTACTTTGACATCTGAAACTTCTATGCTGACTTGAAGCTTTTTAAGGCATCTTTGAGGTATGTTACTATCAACTTCCTTCATAATTTCTAACCAGCCATTTTTCATAAACCAAAACCAGTCTATTTGTTTAACTTGCCAACATGTAATCAACAAAAAATAAAAAGGAAATCTTTACTCACAAATGGTTTACCAACTAATCCTGTGATAGAGACAAATTCTGAAATGATACAATATCCAATGTGCATAGTGAGAAAATATACGAACACATTTCAGCCTCAGAACATTACTTAACATCTTATAAACCTGAAGTATTTTTATTACTATATTTTTGAAGCTATTTTAATGATTAGATCATCTCAGTTGACAAATTTCCTAGTTTTCTTGTTACAGTGATAAGTAATCAGATCTTGCCAAAACTATTTGACTCCCAAGATGTATTTGGCTGATTGCAATGTCTTCACTAAACAGCTCTGCTGATTTTCATCATGACTATTGCTGCTGTTGCTGTTGCTCTCTCTCCAATACCTCTGCCTGTCTGAATTTGTTTCTGTTACCCATACAACATATTAATAGAGACTTGACTAACTTCAATCTGTCTCATTGAGAAACCCATACTGTAATAGATATTAAGCGAATTGTCAAACCACCATGAATTTAAACTGGTCATTATATCCATTTAAAATTCTTCTGTCTTAGCATTTAGCTGTCTATGGACAGCTAGCTGATCTAACCTACTACGAACATAATTCCTGACGCATATGCACATTATTTGACAGCATCATAAATTTATCCTGTGTGGTGGTTACCAGAACAGTAATGATTACATTAACAACAATGGCCATTTGTGGGAATAGTCAATTTTAAAAATTACCAAATGTGACATCATGCACACAATTCTCTTGGTAAAGATCTCCTTTCGAGTATTTCCATTCTTCACAATGTGAGAGTAATTGTTCCAAGGAAAAACAATATTAGCAGAATCTTTGAGAGATAAAACCTCCTCCTTTCTATTGCTTTAAAGCTAAACCAGAAATTGTTAACAAGCACTTGATTGGAATTATTGTAACCAGCGATTACTGATCTGATGGGCATACAATGGTCCATTTAAAACTGGAGTATTTATCATAAAAGTAAACTGAAGTGAGAGACTTGGAGAACTCTCCCTCTCCCTGCCCAAATAAATTATACCCTACTTTGACTACCGATCCAATTACCCATGCCCCTAACAACCCCCTTTCTCCCAACTACCCAAAGTCCACACCTTCTGCATCATTTCACATGTCCAAATCCTGAAGACTTTTTAAACATTTATCAGAACACCAATATTTGGTATGTTTAGAGAGAGGGTGTGTTCTTTTCCCTGCTCCCCTTTACCATGGTCACCATGATGGCCACACCTATGGATTGCTAATGCAGTCAGGACTGGAAGATCTGATTGCAAAGATAGAAAATGGTAAGGTTGCAATTTTTTTTTTTAATCACTCCAATGCCACTGATTGGAAGATGCGGCCCATAGATTCATTTAAAACTGTCTGTTGTTCTTAATCCATTTCCAATTCATCACTTTATTTTGATCTAAAAAGCTCAGTGGTCGCACTGTCATTTGAGACAAAAAGCTGTGGATTCAAATTCTGCTCCAGAGACTTAAGCACAGAATTTAATTTGAGAGTTCAGTGCAGAACTATCAAAGGTATTTTTGGATGAAACATTAAACTGTCCACTCAGTGTCATGGAGTATTTTTTGTTCATCTATTTTGAAGAGAAGGGAAGTTCTCCTCAGTACTCTAGTCAATGTTTACCTCTCAGCAAATCTTGAAATAGATTACCTGGTCAATATCATATTGTTGTTATGGAGTTTGCTGTGCCCAAATTGTCTGTCTATCACAATAATAATGACATTTTTCTTATTCATGCAATATAAGTATTATTGATCAGACCAGAACTTGTTGCCCTTCCCTAATTGCCCTTGTGCACAAAAAGACGTCCCTAATTGCCCTTGTGGAGGTGATGGTGAGCTACCGGGAACCGCGGCAGTTCATGACATGTAAGTAGATTCACAGTGCCGTTGGGAAAGAAGTTCCAGGATTTTGACCCAGTGACAGTGAAGGAACAGCAATATAGTTCCAATCAGGATGGTATGTGGCTTGGAAAGGAACTTTCATGGAGTCTAGTTCTGATTACAACATATTAGTCTATAGAGCAGCTGCCCTAATTGTGATACAAATCCTCAGCTGTTCAGAGTTCAACTGAGTAGGGTGAACCTTTGTTGTTTCTGGTGCCTAGTTAACACTGGGTTTTCTGGTTTTTATGCCATTTCAGACAGCAGTTAAAAATGAACCACTCTGCTGTGACCCTGGAGTTATGTATAGGCTAGAATTCATCAGTACAGATTTCTTTCTCTCAAAAGTGTGAACCAACTCGATGAGTTTTAAGACGATCCTATTCTACGATCATCATCAGTACCAGCTTTTTATTCTATTTTTAGTAATTAATTGAATTTAAATTCCTCCAAGTTGCCCTGGTGAGATGTGAACTCCTGTCTCCAGCACATTAAGAACTCAGTAAGAATTTAGCAACACCAATTTTAAATCCAACCGATTTATTTGATAGTAACTTTGCGAGCTTTCGACACTCTTGTGCCTTCGTCAGGCAAATGCAGTATTCTATCTGCAATCGCACACATATCAACACAGATAGTCACAGATTGCTGATTAGAATGTGAATCCTTACATCTAACCTGCTATTCAAGTGTTAAAGTGGCTAACAATGTGTGTGAAGGGAATCCTGAGCATTGGTTAGAGAATTGTGTATTTTCTCCAGATAGCACAGTAAGTGAGGTTTTTTGCTAACCCAGGCAAGTTACGGGGGAACCCACTCAGATCAACCTATAACATGGACTACGCTGAGAGGCTTTGCCGTCGCACCTCTCTCTCACTCCTCAATCACCTCGTACACCAGCTCTATAGCAAACGCCGCATCCTGGAAAGTAAAATGGAATACATATCCTCAACTTGCGCTCAGGACGCAGATTAGCTGCGAAACTTTGCCAAGCAGATAAGACGAAGAAACTACACCATTTACATGCACACCTAGAACAGGAAACTTGAAAAACTCAGCATCGCCACCAGCAACAACCAAGCCTCCCTTGGCACCACACTAGAAAACAACACTACCGCAGGGAGGTCCATTGTTAACTTGTCGGACTACACACTTCAATCAGAGGAAATCGAAGTTCTCAGCCGAGGGCTCAATTTCTGTCCCACCACCAAAATGGACCCCATCAGTCTTGCAGCAGATACAGAGGAATTCATCAGGCGAATGAGGCTGCGTGAGTTCTTCCACAAACCCCAAGAGGCCAATAGAGGACTCAATGAGACAGCTAATGAACCAGAACAGCCGACAGAGGGATCTGCAGTGCAGCAACCAAAGAGGAATGAATCCGATTGGACTCCTCCGGAAGGCCGCTGCCCCTGACTGGACATGTATGCCCAAGCCATCAGGAGGTGCATGAACACCAGATTTATCAACCGCACTTACAAGACAGTCCCGAACATCACCCAAGTACAATGCAAGGCCATCCGTGCTCTCAAGACCAACCACAACATTGTCATCAAACCAGCAGACAAAGGAGGCGCCACCGTCATACTGAACAGAACGGACTACTGTGAAGAAGTGTACCGACAACTAAACAATGTGAAACACTACAGACAGTTACCAGCAGATCCGAACACACTCGTCAACTCAACACTCTGATCAAAACCTTTGATCCGGACCTTCAGAACACCCTCCAGGCTCTCATTCCACGTACTCCCTGCATTGGAGATCTCTACTGCCTCCCAAAGATACACAAGGCAAACATACCCGGCCGTTCCATCGTATCGGGCAATGGGACCCTGTGTGAGAACCTCTCCGGCTATATCGAGGGTATCCTGAAACCCATTGTACAAAGAACCCCCAGCTTTTGTCTTGACACTATGGACTTCCTACAGAAACTCAGCACACGTGGAGCAGTTGAACCAGGGACACTCCTTGTCACAATGGATGTCTCGGCGCTCTACACCAACATCCCCCACGATGATGGTATTGCTGCAACTGCCTCAGCACTCAATGCCAACAACTGTCAGTTTCCGGATGCAATTTTACAACTCATCCGCTTCATCTTGGACCACAATGTCTTCACCTTCAACAATCAGCTTTTCATCCAGACACAGGGAACAGCCATGGGGACCAAATTCGCACCTCAGTATGCCAACATCTTCATGCACAGGTTCGAACAAGACTTCTTCACTACACGAGATCTTCAACCAAGGTTATATACTAGATACATTGATGACATCTTTTTCCTTTGGACTGATGGTGAACAATCATTGAAACAACTGTATGATGATATCAACAAGTTCCATCCCACCATCAGACTCACCATGGACTATTCTCCAGAATCAGTTGCATTCTTGGACACACGCATCTCCATCAAGGACGGTCACCTCAGCACCTCACTGTACCGCAAACCGACAGGCAACCTCACAATGCTCCACTTCTCCAGCTTCCACCCTAGACACGTTAAAGAAGCCATTCCCTATGGACAAGCCCTCCGTATACACAGAATTTGCTCAGATGAGGAGGATCGTGACAGACACTTCCAGACGCTGAAGGATGCCCTCGTGAGAACAGGATATGGTGCTTGACTCATCGATCGACAGTTCCGACGTGCCACAGCGATAAACCGCACTGACCTCCTCAGAAGACGAACACGGGACACGGTGGACAGAGTACCCGTTGTTGTTCAGTACTTCCCCGGAGCGGAGAAGCTACGACATCTTCTCCGGAGTCTTCAACATATCATTGATGACGATGAACATCTCGCTAGGGCCATCCCCATCCCCCCAACTTCTTGCTTTCAGACAACCACACAACCTCAAACAGATCATTGTTCGCAGCAAACTACCCAACGTTCAGGAGAACAGTGACCACAATACCACACAACCCTGCCACAGCAACCTCTGCAAGACATGCCAGATCATAGACACGGACGACATAATCAAACGTGAGGATACCATTCACCAGGTACACGGTACATACTCTTGCAACTCGGCCAACGTTGTCTACCTAATACGTTGCAAGAAAAGATGTCCCGAAGCATGGTACATTGGGGAGACCATGCAGACACTACAACAGCGGATGAATGAGCATCGCTCAACAATCACCAGGCAAAACAGTTCCCTTCCTGTGGGCGAACACTTCAGCGGTCATGGGCATTCGGCCTCCGACCTGCGGGTAAATGTTCTTCAAGGGGGCTTTCGTGATACACGACAGCGCAGAGTCGCTGAACAGGGACTGATAGCCAAGCTCCGCACACATGAGGACGGTCTTAACAGGGATCTTGGCTTCATGACACACTATCTGTAACCCCCGTAACTTGCCTGAGTTAGCAAAAAACCTCACTTACTGTGCTGTCTGGAGAAAATACACAATTCTCTAACCAATGCTCAGGATTCCCTTCACACACATGGTTAGCCACTTTAACACTTGAATAGCAGGTTAGATGTAAGGATTCGCATTCTAATCAGCAATTTCTGACTGTCTGTGCTGATGTGTGCTATTGCAGACCAGAACACTGCATTTGCCTGAAAAAGACACAGAGTGTCGAAAGCTCGCAAATTTACTATCAAATAAATCGATTGGATTTAAAATTGGTGTTGCTAAATTCTTACTGAGTTCTTACTATCCCAGTCCAACACCGGCATCTCTACATCCAGCACATTAACCCAGGCTTCTGGATTGTTGTTCTAATAAAATTACCATAATGCTACCATTCCCTTATAAAGTATTTTGGGGCTTCCTGAAATAGTGAAAAGTGCAAAAAAATTTCAGGTCACCCTTTAAAATTCAAATTATTTGAAAATAGATAATCCATCTTCATTAGAAACATAGGAAATAGGAGCAACGATTGGTCATTCAGCCCCTTGAGCCTGCTCAGCCATTCAACCTGATCATGCCTAATCTACCTCAATGCTATTTTCCCACACTTTCTCCTGTCCCGTGATATCTAGAGAGCTAGCGATCTCTGTCTTGAACATACAGCCCTCGAAGGGAGAATATTACAAACATTTACTGTCATCTGAGTATAAAAATTCTTCTTCATCTCAATTCTAAGTGACCTCTCTCGTACTCTGAGACTGCACTCCAAGCTCTGCACCTTCCAGCCAGGAGAAACATCCTTCCTGTATTTACTCAGTTAATCAATTTTCTTGATGTTTTTCATATTTGGCTAACTCCTGGGTGTTTTTATCAATAATTTTTATGACATTTGCAGCTGTTAACATCTTGAGATTTATATTCCCACTTGCAGAGCATTATTATCAAATCATTAAATTACATCTGGCCCCATCTGTTTTGGTTGACAATGGAACATTCTATTGATTGAGTTACACATTGACTAAAGTGACCAATTTCTTAAGGTTTAATGCAGCAATATCTTTGCAGTAAAATTATCAGGAGGACCTTTGATGTGTTTAAGCTTAAACATCAGAGAGAAGACCACTGGTGGAGTGCAGTAAAGTTGTCAGTTAGATCAGGGTGCAAATATTTCATGTTCTGCTCTTTCTGGGAGCCTTATAAAATACAGACAGATATAATGACAGCGGAAGAAGCAAAGCTGTGGATGGGACTCGAGGGCCAAAGCCCTGCATACCTAGAAAAAGAATATATTTCCAGGTGATGTTCAACGCCCTTACAAATGTGACTGATTGGGACCTCTGGCACGACCCACTCATAATCAATATAGCTTGACATATTTTGTAGCTTTGTAGAGCAGCTGGATGTGCTCATATTGAAAGCGGCACATACCAGGATTAATTACACTTAATGACAGTGCTCAGCCCTGTATACTTTAATGAGGTCAGTGCTGAAGGTCTCACAGTATCAATGTCAAAGTCACCATTGCTTTCAACTTTCTTTGCCTCCAGATGCTTCCTGGACTCTGCCAAAGATGTATTCAGGATCTATTGGTCAACCATCTACAAATCCGTTTAGACAAACTTATTTGCAGAGATAGGCATTTAGGCTTGAGATGATGCTGGGCAAAATGAATAACTGTTTAGCCTTTGCAGCCTTGGCTTGGCATACACAGGTTCAGAGCATTTTCAATGGCATTCACACGGTAATCAGGCATCCTAAGGCCACCCACATATCTTTATCAACTGCAAGGCTTCCACTCCATTAATATCTGGTGTGCAGATATTTTTCCAGTTATTTATAGGATTCAGAAACAGGTGCTATGATATTTTCATTCTGAAGCAGCGCAAACTCCTTGACACGTTTGGACCAGGAAGCAGATTTAAGGTGTGGCTGCTCCGAGATGAGAGAAATCTACTTCAAACTTGGTTGGTAACACCTGTTGGAAACGTGAAAAACCAAATGCAATAAGTGTACAATGAATGCCCATGCAACCACCAGATGTGGGATTGGGCAAGCCATCAAATGCTGAATATGTGCATCTGGTGCACACTGAAAGATAGCAGCTAGGAGTGTCCAAATGATTTGTGGTTTGCTGTGTTCTGCACAACATTGTGCAACAGTAAAGCTTAGACCTGTAGAAGCTTAGGCAGCTCAGATCTACTCAGATGATCAGCATGAGGAAGAAAACAAGGAAGGCAATGAAGAGTGATGTAATTATCACTTGCTACTTATTTTTCTGCTAGTGATATCCTCAATCCAAAGTTCACTTAGATTGTATCAGAAGACCTATGTCACAATGAATGCAATGTCACTTTGCCCACCCTTCAACCAATGCCACTGTCACAAAGCAGTCCTACAACCAACCAGCCAGCCCTTGAGCATTTCCCTATTGCTCCTCATTAATGTGTGTCATTCCATTTATTATCAAACAAAGTTAAAAAGGAAATTGTGAAAAAGCTGTAAATTCTCAGGTTTTTTAAATTTATTCTTTCGCAGGACATGGGCATAGCTAGCTAGCGTTGATTGCCCATCCTTAATTGCTCTCGAGAAGGTGATGGCGAATAATGTTCTGGAATCTCTGCAGTCCATGTCCATAAAAGCAGAAAGTACTGAGCAGGACAGGCACTCCCTGTGGAGAGAGAAATGTTTTATCAGAACTGTAGAATCCCAACATTGCAGGAGGAGGCCATTTGGCCCATGAAGCCTACACTGACATCAACCCCACCCAGGGCCAATCCCCGTAACCCCACAAATTTACCCTGCTAGTTCCTCTGACATTAAGGGACAATTTAGCATGGCAATCCACCTAACCCACGCAACTATGGACTGTGTGAGGAAACCAAAGCAGCCAGGGGAAACCCACGTAGACACGAAGAGAACATGCGTATACCACACAGACTGTGACCTGAGGCCCTGGCAACGTGAAGCAGCAGTGCTAACCATTGTGTCACCATATCCCGCAGTGATCTTTCATTAAAACTAAAAATAGACATGTAACTGGTTTTAATCAAATACAGAGGCAGGGGAAGGGGGTGGAGATCAAACAAAATGGAATGTCTTTGATAATGTGAAAGGCAAGAGAGGTTAAATGTCGAAAGGGATAATGGCACAAGGCAATTGGGGCAAAAGTTGGATCTAGCGGAGGTACAACTGAGAACAGCAAAATGATTATCAACAGTTATTATAGCAAAAAATGGGTTAGAGGTTATGTTTTGAAATCATTGAATTCAATGTTTTCTTTATTTGTTCTGTGGATATGGGTGTCACTGGCTAGGCCAACAGTTATTGCCTATCCCTAATTCCCTTGGGAATGTGATGATGAGCTGCCTTCTTGAACATTGAAGTCCATGTGGTGTAGCTACACTCAGAATGATGTTCGGGAAATAGTTCCAGGATTTTAACTAGCAGCAGTGAAGATAAGTATGTTTGCCAATCAGGATCGTGTATAGCTGCAGGTTTAGAAGGTACAGTTGAAGGAGCTTTGGTGAGTTGCTGCAATATATCTTGTGGATGATACGACTGCTACTTCTGTGCAATGGTGGTGGAGGGAGTAAATGTTCAAGGTAGAGGAGGAGATTACTTTTAAAGTGGTGAATGAGGTACCAATCAAGCAGGTTGCTTTATCGTGGATGAGCTCCTTGAGTGTTTTTGGAACTGCACTCATCCAGGCAAGTAGAGAGCATTCCATTATGTTCCTGACGAGTCCTTTGAGATCAGGAGGATTAAACACTGCAGAATCCCAAGTCTCTGTGGCTGCAGTATTTATGTAGCTAGTTCTGTTAAATTTCTGCTCAATGGTAACCCCCAAAATATTGATAATGGGAGATTCAGTGATAGCATTAAACGACAAGGAGACATGACTGAATTCTGTCTTGGAATTGGCCATTGTTGGCCATTATCAACGAAGTCCAGATCTTATTGTATAAGGACACAGATTGCTTCATTATCTGAGGACCCCCAAATGAGCTGAATATTGTGCATCCCCATTTCTGATCTTTGTATGGAGAGAAGATCATTTTTGAAGCAGCTGAAGGTGGTTGGGCCTAGGTTACTATCTTGAAGAATTCCCACAGCAATGTCCTGGGACTGAGATGATTGACCTCCAATGACCACAAATATCTTTCTTTCTGCTAGGTGTAACCTCAACTAGTCAAATTTTCTCCTGATGCCAATTGACTTAAGTTATGCTAGGGCTCCTTGATACCACACTTAGTCAAATGCTATCTTTATGTCAAGGTAGTTACTATTATCACAACTTTTATTGATAGCTACTATTATCCATGTTTGAATCAAGGCTGTAATTGAGATTGCAAGCTGAGTGACTCTGGTGGAACACAAATGGAGTGTCAGTGAGCAGTTATTGCTCAGTGAATGCCACTTGATAGCACAATTTTGACCACATCTATCACTTCACTGATGATCAAGAGCATTCTGATGGATCAAATTGACCAGGTTGGATTTGTTCTGTTTTTTGCATACCTGATATACTGGGTGGTTTTCTATGTTTCAAGCAGATGTCTGTGCTGTAGCTGTACTTGGCTAGCGGCACAGCCAGCTCTGGAGCATGTCTTCAGTACTATTGCTGGATGTTGTCAGGACTCTGCAGGATCCAGTGCCTTCAGCCATTTGTTTGAAATCATGTGGAGAGAATTGTATTGACTCAACACTGGCATCTGACATGTTGGGACTAATTTTTAATGGCCCACATTGCCTCATAGATGCCCAGTTGCCACATCTATTCAAAGTGCACCCCATGTAGCATGGTGGCAGTGCCACACTACATGATGGAAGGTGTCCTTAATGGGAAGACAGGACTTGGTTTTCACAGGAATTGTGTGGTGGTTACTCCTATCAGAGGCTCCTGATACAGTAGGTTTTTCTCTTTTGTGAGTTCCCTCATCTGATGCTGACCCAAATTTAGCAGCTTTGTCCTTAAGGATCTGGCCAGTTTGATCCATAGGGGTGTTACCGAGCCGCTCTTGTGATAGACCTTGAAATCCCCATCCAGGGTACGCTGATGCCTCTGTCACTCACAGTGCTTCTTCCAAATTATGTTCAGTTTGGAACAGGCTGAGGAGGGGCAATAGGTGGTAAACAGCAGAGATTTCCTTGCCATTGTTTGCTGCCATGAGACTTCATGGAGTCCAGAATGAGTGCTGAAGATTCCCAGGACAACTCTCTCCTGACTGTATACCACTGTGCCACACCTCTCGTGGGTCTGCCCCACTTCTGGTTTGTGATGGTGATGTCTGGGACATTGTAAGGTTTGGTGTTTGATATAACTGTATTAAACTGTTGGTTGACTACTTTGTGGGACAGCTCTCTCAATTTTGGCAAAAGCTCCTGACATTATGAAAGAGCACTTTGCATTGTTGTCAGGGCTGTACCATTGTCAGCTCCTAGGACTGGTTAATCCTGCTGGCCCAGTCAAAAATAACATATATGAATTAGTCCTGGGAAGGTAAGGATATATTACAAGTTATTTCACTTACTGTTGAAATCCACCAGCATTCCTGAGTTCTGGTAGCATGAGAGTCTCTAATATTTAGCTCAGGCCAGGATTTAATGGTCATGTTAGCTCTAGGTATAAATCAATAATGGCTGCTAAATCTCATTAGATGCCAAAAACAAGGTTTGCGCCAGTGAGATTGCCAAACACGATCTTCTCAGCCTTTCTGCAATGATGTGATAATTTTTATGTCCAGGAAGGACGTGAACATGATTTGCAAATATTAGCCTGCATCAACATTTCATTAGCAACCTTCACAATATAACTTCTGGCCTCCCCCCCCCCCCCCCCCCAATCTATCAGCCATGGCATCGCACTGGCCTGAATCACTATTGCTTTTGAAAAATGAGAAGCTGGCGCCCTGGCCTCTGAGAGGGAGGTTGGAGGAAATGCCGAGGTCTGTACTGAGCACAAGGGGAGAAAGGGTAACCGTGGTGAGTGAAAACAAAGAGGGCAGCTGCCGGGGGCTCTATGTCTGACCTCATGAGGGTCAGAAAGTCCATTCTCAGCAATGTTCATGTCTGTTCGCAGGCGTTTTTGAGGGCAGCTTGGGGGTCTTGGAGGGACTGGGGGGGCATTGTCGGGGAACACTGAGGTTGGGAGGAGGGGCTCTAAGTTTAGTGGGAGGGTGGGGGGAAGAGTTATTCATGTCATGCAAGCTGGCCAGATGAGCTGGGTAGCCTTGAACTCTAATAGCAATGTTACTTGGGTGCAGCTGAGAAGAAAGCGAGTAATTTTATGTTTGAAGGGCTGACAGCAATGAGCTCCCTGGTGGCTTCCGCCTGAATAACCAGGGTGGCTATTAGTGCTGCTTAGCCCTGAAGGAGGAACCAATTATGACCAGTTAGTATGCTGGGATGAATACTCATTACACTGATTGGCCCTCAGGAGTTAACCCTTAGCACTGTCAGCTCCCCACAATACAGAATCCAGGCTGAGACTCTGTTTTCAGTGTTGGGGCTGGAAGTAGGTACCTCAGAAACAAGAGCCTAGAGGCTCACGTCTCACCTGGGACCCCCAACTTCTGGTATAGTTCATGGTGAGTCGCCCCTCCTACAGTCCTTCCCCAATGCCCACCTCAGCATCTCAATATTGACATGTTGGTGTGATGATTAAGCACAAGTCTCTACTGCAAGATCCTCCGGTGGTCCCATGCCCAAGGGAGGGTAGCCCCAGACTGATGGCTAGTTGGCTGTGTGAGTGGGTGAGGCCAAAATCAAGAGACACCCTGTTCTGGACATGGGACAAGAATTGATGTTAATGAATGTGTGTGCACTGCAGGCAATATTTTTCAACTGGCTGCTCCCAGGTAAAGATGGCCAAGGCGTGGTAATGATCAGTTGGTGCAACGCCAACCTTTCTCGCAGATTCATTGATGATTTAGCCATGGAGCCATTGGAGCTCATAGTGATATTGATCACGGTGTTGGAGGAGGAGAGACTCTGGTATCTGATTGCTGGAGACCCCAGTGATGATCTGGGAGCCGCACGCTATGACCAGCAACCGGAGGTTCAGTAGCGGAGAGGGAATTTGAAGACACAGACCGCAGCCAAGAGCCTACCATCTCTGGCTCCTCTTTATTGTGCTTACTGACACTATGCTGCCAGAGACTCCAGCTTATCAAGAAGGCACCTTTGCCATGTTCTCACGGACTTGGTGCCACGTGGTGAAGGAAGACACCTGCTGCCAGTGGCTGTCAACGCAATTCCTAATGCCATTGGACCTTTTCAGGACTGCACCAGTAAGACTTTGCAGGCATCTGCCCGTAAGTGCATTTTAGTTGGATGGGCTGTTCACCAGGTGAGGAACTGTAGACACTTTGACCTGCACGAGGCCAACCAGGATGAAGGATCCTTGGGGTTCAGATAGATACATGGCTTGCCATAGGTGCAATTGATTTCCCCATGGCACTAGCGAGTCTCCTTCATCAACCATAAGGGATTCCATTTCCTCAATGTCAACTGGTCTGTAACCACACTATACCCATTAATGCCTATTTCTGGGGGAACGTTCATGACAGCTTTATCCCTGGACAATCCCAGATCCTAGAACCTTTCAAAGGATACTCAAGGCTGCAGGGATAGTTTCTCAGGGACAAGGATTCTCCCCTGAGGGTTGGGCTGATGATGCCAATACAGAGGCCGCAGTCTGACGCAAAAGGCCACTTCAATGAATCACTCACTGCAACTTGCACACTGATTTCCTCTGCCTGGATGCTTCAGGTAAAGTGTTATAATATAGCCCCCAGAGGTTTTCCTACATTGTGGTGGGTGTGCTGTACTCTCGATATACTCAACCTGTTGCAGATTCTCTCTGAAGAGCATATGGAAAAGTGGGGCATCACCTTGGATGAGGAGGAAGTCCAGGAGACGTTGAGAAGGAATCTGTGGAGGAGATGACAGGTGGGGATAAGGATGTCCATGGATAGGAGAGCTGGAAGCACACTTCCTGGTGAGTAATAATTAGGGAGGACACTTGAGGCCTCTTGAGCACTTTCTCACACCTAAATGGGTGGAGGGGGAAGTAATCACAACTCAGGGACCTGGTGATGCAAAGTCCACCAGTGCCTGCTGCCAATTCAATGCAGGAGGGTGATGATGATTCACAATAAGGAATGATGTGTAATACTCCTTAGAGATAATGTCTGACTTCAGTCTGTCTGATGCCAAGCTGACAGAATCCATGTTGCCTGGTCATCTCAGAGCAATGATGCAAGGAATCATTCATCTCTCCTCTCATGCAGTCTTATGGCGATGGGGGTTGATTTAAGGGATTCCCTATATCATCAACAATGCAGTATGGAGGGGATTGGGATTAGGGGATTCTCTGTATCATCACTGGTGTAGTCTCAGGGGCATTGGGGTTGGATTAGGGAATTCCCTGTATCATTAATGATACAGTCTCAGGGATTGGGATTGAGGTTAGAGGATTCTCTGTATCATCAATGATGTAATCCCGGGGTGATGGGAGTTGGGTTAGGGAATTCCCTGTATCATCAATAATGTAGTCCCTGATACAGTCTCAGGGATTGGATTATGTTCGAGGATTCCCTGCATCATCAATGGTACAGTCTCGGGGGGATTGGGGTTGAATTATGGAATTCCCTGTATTATCAATGATACAGTCTCGGGCAATTGGGATTGGGGTTAGGGGATTCCCTGTACCATCAATGGTGCAGTTTCAGGGCATTGGGATTGGGTTAGGGAATTCCCTGTATTTATAGAATCATAAAAAACTACAGCACAAACAGGCCTTCAGCCCACAAGTTGCGCGGGTCTTATCTCTACCTACTAGGCTTACCTATAACCCTCAATCCTATTAAGTCCCATGTACTTATCCAGAAATCTCTTAAAAAACCCTAAGGAACTTGCCTTCACCACCACTGACAGCAGCCAATTCCACTCACCCACCACTGTCTGAGTGAAAACTTACCCCTGACATCTCCTCTGTACCTACCCCCCAGCACCTTAAACCTGTATCCTCGTGTAGCGACCATTTCAGCCTTGGGGAAAAGCCTCTGAGAGTCCACCTGATCAATACCTCTCATCATCATATTCACTTCTATCAGGTCCCTTCTCATCCTTTGTCTCTCTAAGGAAAAAGATTGAGCTCGCTCAACCTCTCCTAGTAAGGCATGCCACTTAATCCAGGTAACCTCCTTGTAAATCTCCTCTGCACCCTTTCAATGGCTTCCACATCTTTCTTGTAATGAGGTGACCGAAAATGAACACAGTGGAGTCTGACCAGTGTCTTATACAGCTGCAGCATTATCTCCCAACTCCGAAACTCAATTCCTCGATTGATGAATATCATCAATGATACAGTCTCCGGGCAATTGGGATTGGGGTTAGGGGTTCCCTGCATCATCAATGATGCAGTCTTGGGGAGATTAGGATTGGGTTAGGAATTCCCTACATCAATGATAGAGTCTCAGGGGATTGGGGTTGGATTAGGGAATTCCCTGTATCGTCAATAATACAGTCTCAGGAATTGGGATTAGGATGAGGGGATTCCCTGTATCATCAATGATGCAGTCTTGGGATGGGATTGGGGTTGGGTTAGGGAATTCCCTGTATCATCAATAATACAGTCTCGGGGATTGGGATTGCAGTTAAGAGATTCCCTGTATCATCAATGATGCAATTCCAGGGCAATGTGTGTTAGGTTAGAAGATTCCCTGTATTTCTCTGTATTATCTCTGCATCCTGTGAGTGGAACACTTGCACTGAGATGACAAGCTGGCTTTGAGGGGATGGAGACATTGTAAATCTGAGTGCATCCCAAAGGTGTGGAGCATCGTTCCATTCAGAAATGATGCAGTCCTGGGGTGATGGGGGTTGGGTTAGGGAATTCCCTTATCATCAATGATGCTGTCCCAGTAGGGGATTGGGATTGTGTTAGAGGATTCCCTGCATCATCAATGGGACAATGAGATTGGGCAGCTTAGAAGTGGTGATGACAAGTGAGATTCAATTCAGTTATAGATAACATAGAACATAGAACATAGAACAATACAGCACAAACAGGCCCTTCGGCCCACGAGTTGCGCTGATCACATCTACCAATCCACCGATCTATCTATAACCCCGTATCCCATTTGTTTCCATATACTCATCCAGAAGTCTCTTAAAAGACCCCAGTGAGTTTGCCTCAACAACCTCCGACGGCAGTCAGTTCCATTCGCTCACCACCCTCTTGAGTGAAAAACCTACCCCTGACATCTCCTTTGTATTTGCTTCCCTGCACCTTAAATCTGTGTCCTCTCGTAGTGACCATTTCAGCTCGGGGGAATAGTCTCTGAGAGTCCACCCTATCTATTCCTCTCAACATTTTATAAACCTCTATCAGGTCGCCTCTCAACCTACGTCTCTCCAGTGAGAAGAGTCTCAGCTCCCTCAACCTATCTTCATAAGGCCTGCCTCCCAATCCAGGCAGAATCCTTGTAAATCTCCTCTGAACCCTCTCAATAGCCTCTACATCCTTCCTATAATGAGGCGACCAGAACTGCGCACAATACTCCAAATGGGGTCTGACAAGAGTCTTATAGAGCTGCATCATTACCTCCTGACTCCTGAACTCTATTCCTCGATTAATGAAGGCCAGTACACCGTACGCCTTCTTGACTACTTCCTCCACCTGCGATGCCGATTAAAGAGTCCTATAGACCCGGACCCCGAGATCCTTATGCTCTACAACACAGCTAAGACTCCTACCCATTATATTGTACTCCTTCATCCCATTATTCCTGCCAAAATGGACCACTACACATTTATCTGCATTGAAGTCCATTTGCCACTTCTCCGCCCAGTCTTGCATCCTGTCTATGTCCCGCTGCAACTTTTGGCATCCTTCCAGACCATCCACAACACTACCGACCTTTGTATCGTCGGCGAATTTGCTAACCCATCCCTTCACTCCCTCATCCAGGTCATTTATGAAAATGACAAACAGCAGGGGTCCCAGAACAGATCCCTGGGGCATTCCACTGGTTACCGACCTCCATGCAGAACAAGACCCATCTTCAACCACTCTGCCTTCTGCCGGCAAGCCAGTTCTGGATCCACGAGGCCAAAGCTCCTTGGATCCCGTGCCCTCTCATCTTCTCCAGAAGCCTTGCATGTGGGACCTTATCAAACGCCTTACTAAAGTCCATGTACACTACGTCCACCGCCTTCCTTCGTCAATGTGTTCAGTCACATTTTCGAAGAACTCAACTAGGTTCGTAAGGCTTGACCTGCCCTTGACAAAACCATGCTATTTCTAATCAGTCCAAACTTCTCCAAATGTTCATATATCTTATCCCTCAGAAGCCTCTCCATCAGCTTACCAATCACTGAAGTCAAACTCACCAGTCGGTAATTTCCTGGACTATCCCTGTTCCCTTTCTTAAAGATAGGAACCACATCCGCAATCCTCCGGAACCTCTCCCGTTTCCATGGACGATGCAAAGATCATCGCCAGGGGCTCTGCAACCACTTCCCTCACCTCCCACAATAACCTGGGGTACATCCCATCCAGTCCCGGTGAATTGTCTATCTTGATAGAATTTAACAGGTCTAACACATCCTCTTTCCTAACATCCACATACGCAATCTTTTCTGTATGCCTCAAACCTGCAGTGCAATCTCCATTAACATTAAACAAAACTTAGTGCTCAACAGGCCAAAATGCATCACACCATCTGTGCCCACACTGGGCAACTACAATTTCCTAACCTTCAAAGCCTCCAGCTATATCTCAGTGTGTCCCCAGGATCCACATCAGAGCTTGAGGCAGTTTGCTGTCTGCCAAACCCTGCTGCCTGAGAAGCCCTCTGGAGGGCTAGGACCTGTAATACCCTGCTCTGTCTGCTGTGCCAAAGGTCCCCTGGTCTCTAGAAGGGGAAGTCAGATAGGCTGGACACTCTCAGGGTCTCCTGGATGGAAGCCCCTTGGCTATGCGCCAGCGTATACCACAGCCTTTTGATGATCTTGGGCCCCAGGTCACTCCATTTGGAGTGGGGTCAAAAATCTCTTGTAGTTCTCTGGATGCCCACAAGTGTCTGCACCATGCAGTTGATGCCTTGAACCATCGAATTTGTGTCCTGGCCAATCAAGTTCATGGCCATGCAGCTCATGATCTAATCCATGCTTTGGAAACATAGCTGATGGTGTCATCTTCACAGCAATAGTGACTTCCCTTGCATTGGCTGTGATCTGTGGATTAGTTCTATGCTGGAACTGTAAACAAATCCATACGTCTTGAACTTTGGACACCTCTCACCATGGAACTGACAATTCAGTCCCAGGATCTCTACTGCAGATGCCATCCTTGCAGTGTTGGCCATATGCCTCACATCACCAGCACCATCTCCTGTGAGAGAAGGCTTTGGGACTCCTCCAGTTAACCTTGCAATCATTACAGTGTCACTGACTGCCCTTCCTGGTATTCCTGGCTCTGCCTTTACATCTCCAGCAGCTGAAGTATTAATGTGTCCGGAGGCAAGGCACCTGGCTGGGACACAGTTGAGTCCTAGGATCCAGCAGAACTCCAACTGCCCAATTCCTGTGATGCTCTTGTCTTTATCCAATGTGGATCAGCAGCTCCATGATGCTCACCACATTGTGACCCAGAGGTCTGCCTGAGTTATGTCTCTGTACTGGTGGAGGATGCAGCTGACAACCTCCATTGACATCTCTTCAATAGATTGATGTTGATAAGTTGCAGGATCCCTGCTGGTGGAAGGACAGGCTGCTTGGCTGATTTTCTTGCAAGGGAGGGAACATGGTATTAGTGCAAGACAAGGGCAAACGTCTGGGAGAGACAGAACTTACATGAACTTGTGGAGATGGACGAATGTGCATTAGCTCCTCAATTTTCTCCTTCATGCCCATCTCACTCGTTGCACAGGCCTGTTTCTGCTTCTCCGCTGCTAGCTCCAGTGTTCTCTCCTTGAAAGAAGTCAGGATTCAAAGTCCTCCAACCTCCCCCCCACCCCCCAATCCATCTTTGCTCACTCGCTTGCGGTGGTTATGAGCAAGCTTATCTTCCAGGGAGACAGATGGGGATGTTGTGTGTAGGCTGCATGCTGGAACAGAGGTCGATACTGCCTAGTGTGTGTGAGTGCTGTGTGCGAGCAGGAATGAATTGTGGGAAGAAGAGGAAGCGAGTGTGAGATTGGGTAATGAGGCCCAAAGGGACAGTATGTGGGGTCCATGTGGCATGGTGAGGGGTGTGTGAGAGAGAGACTGGTGAGAGAAAACAAGAATCACTCATCCTGACAGTGCAGAGGAGGTCATTCATTTTCTTCCACCATTGAACCACTTTCCTCTTGTGAATGGTGCTGATACTCACAAGCGCAACCATTGTCTCCACACGGGGTTGATGTCGTAACTGGAAGGTGTCCTGCCTACCTGTGAGTCATTAGTTGCCGTTCTGTCCTCCAAGACATCGAACAAATGTGTGAAAGTCCCATCCGTAAAACATGGAGCTGGCTTCATTGCTGCCATCCTTTTGGTAGCAAAGAAGCCCAACAATTGCAATCGGCAGGGCTGGAAAGATTCATGCTGGAAAGCATTGGCTTCTGTGTGAGTGTAAAGACATGTGCTCACCCAATGGACTGAGTGCATTTGGTGATATTGAGTACCAGTAGAGGCATGAAATTGTGTTAGCATGAGGGTATGTGTCAAGGCTGGATGGCTGCCTGCAAAGTGAGAAAGATGAGTGGTGCTACAAGGTAAATGGGTGGTGATGTAGCCAACTTGAAAACATAGAATGAAGGGATTGGGATGATAAGTTGAATGTGCAATTGTAATCACTTTTCTAATTTGATTGGATCATTAAACCCCTACATCGTCCTCCTATTGCCATTATGCTCCTGCAGGGAGTGCACTCCGCTAGCATTAACACCTGCTGGCACTGTACTCCTGGGCAATTTCCAATCTTTGGTTTTCACTTGGAACTTCCTGCTAATTCACAATCCCACATGCCCCTTTCAGGACCTTCGCCACCTCAGTGTAGGAATGTCCTTGCTCAAACTGGCAAGCTGCCTCTGGTCAGCAGGAATCCTGTTAAAAATCTGCTGTGTGAATCTCATGAAACTTAAACCAGGAAAATTGGTACATTGGGAAAGAAAATGGAAGGATAGCTGAATACCAGATCTGTCAGAAACTCTGCCCCAACAAGGAGAAATCCCTCCTAAAAAATCAGTTTTTACTTGGCATTGCAGAAATCCACAGTATAAAATCCACAATCTTAATTCCTGACATGTCATGGACATAATTTATGGATTTTCTTATTATCCGTGATCAGTGTTTTGTATGTGTGGTGTGTGTAATTTCTTATCCTCAGAGTTTTTGCCCCAATATAATTGACTCCAACAGCAAACTCTTTTGTGAGTTTCTTTATTATTCCACGTGCCTGAAGATTTTTGTTTTAAAAGGTCTCACTAACCAGACTCCCACACACAATCATTCACACAAAGAATAGATGCAAGTATGATTACAATATATAATCGTCTCAGTCTCTCTTTCATCACAGGACTATAGATTCTCAGATGAGTTGATGCTTTTAGTTGGAGTGAAGTTATTATAAACAGGATTCTTAGTGAGCTGTGAAACTGCCTCTAGTTCAATTCCCAGGAGGTTAGTTTTCAGGTGAAGTTGGAACAGTTTGGGCAGAATCCTTTTCCCACTTTCAGGATATTGCTGTTTATTATCTTATCTGCTGAGTTGAATGGTTAGGTGGCTTCTTAATGATCTCTCAATGTAGAGCTGATTCTTGCCATTTTAAAAGCAGAAAGCAAACATGCAGACTCACCCATGTAATCTGTTACAAGACCAATGTCCTTTTCCAATGAAAATGAGTAATCAGTCAACAAACAGCCTGTTTCTGATTTGACACTTTGAAACTTCCCCAGTCTCATAGTCTCTCATCTGGAACAATCATAATACAATAGGTGGTCAATGGGGAGTCTTTCACATTTATAACATGGTGGCAGTGATGTTATCAAAAAAATTCTCAGTGCCAAAAGAGCGTGAAAATTGGAGAGAATCACATCCATTTTTTGGATCAACTCCCAGATGCAATTGTATGATATTTAGAAAAAAGAATGGGGTAAAATGGGGGATGCACATGACCTATTCTCACCGAGAAATTGGCTGCTGAGTTGTAAGGGTGTCATTGGGCAGGTGCTCTGATCTCCGAGTGATCTCCCAACCCCCGAACCATGGCCAATCCTGGGCACAAGACTGATTTTGTCGGGAGAGTGGGGACAGTAACATTGCCAAAGATGAGAAACCAACCGTGAGCTTGATTTTCCATCTCTTGCCTATCTTATCAGCTTGCTGATCGACTAGGTTGGTGAGCTGGTAAGATCACCCCCCAGTGAATTTTGATGTGCCATGGTTAACCAGAAATACAAGTTGGCTTGAGTTCTTTTGTTGATGTCCCTTCCATCTTCAGAGGATTGTGTGAATTTCCCATGCGGTTGTGAATGTCTACTGAAGTAATTCAGTATTTACTTAAGTCTGAGGGCTGTCTGCAGCTGAATCACCAAAAGTCACATCATTTTCAGCAGCCATTTTAATAGTCTGTTTTGCTTCAAGATTTGAAAGTATCATCTGAAAGTTCATAATCAACTGGGACACGACATGCTTGGAGGGCAATTAAAATAGTAAAATACAAGAAGTAATTGTCTAGTCAGGCACATTGTCACTCAACCCAAGCCTGCAGTCATGTCCAGAAAGAAACAAACAAAAGCTTCCTTTCAGGAAATGTCAGCAACACATTGCCCTTCTCATTCTCGTACCATTGGTACAACTAACCTTGAACTCAGCACTCGCTTGTTACTCCAGCAGTGGAGTTGATTATTACACATGCTCCTAAAGGGTGAATTGAATTCATGATTGAGATCTGTGCAATAATAATACCGACACCACCCTAGATCTAAATCTCCATCAGAACAGCTGCTACTTAAACCTTACCAATGTCAAATTTCATTTTAAAATGCCAGTTTCTTCCAGTTTCTTCATTGAAATTGAATTATGAAAGATACAATTGTCTCAAATAACGTTCAATTAGTAATTTTGGATAAGTAGTAAAATATTTCAAAGTCAGATTTCTCTTGAGTCGGTTTTCTCCCTCATTGACTTTTCCCATCCACCAACTCCATTGTGGCAGTTTCTGTTCTGGAGCTGCCAGACCTGTTTGTTAATTTTAACCACCTCCGAGTCTTGTGATTAAATATACACATGGTGTAACAGCTCTGTATTTCGTTTTCAATATAACCTCTATTATTGTTCTACAGTGAACAGTTTGTGAAGCAGTAAACCTCTTTGATAAATAAATCTCTTTGTCCTGGAGTTGGATGTGGAGCACTTGATGTACCAAAAAAGTGTTGTTACAAAACTAAAACTTACCTCTCTATTAGAGTTGCAAGTTGGTCCTCTTGAACTACCAATGACATTTCAGATCTGGGTGAAACTGACAAATTAGAAATTAAAGAAAAAATAAGTTGTTTAGCAACAAGGGCCAATCCTGAGAAACAAGAGTTTTTGAATCAGTTGTAAGCTAATGCCAGGAGCTCCTGGACACAGGACAGGGAACTGCAGAGAGCAGATTTCTGAAAAGAACAAAGAAATCAAATAATAGGGACAAAAGAATCTCCCAGGAAAACAGTTAAGTCAAAAGAACAAAGAACAAGTTTTCAGGGAAATTAAAGAGCAGGGAAAGTGCTCTGAATTAAAGAGACAGCTACAGGAAACAGACTTGAAGTTAGCTTGCAAGAAGCCAGAAATCTGAGGAAATCAGAAGGTTGGACTCATAGTAATGGGCTGAAAGACGGTGATGTTCTGTTGGCATGGCTGGGTATCTGAGAGAGTCTATGGAAGGTGAAGCTTGAATGAATGTGGTGATCCAGGGCAGGGGAATAGCAGAAGGAGACAGTGAACAATCAAGAGGTGGATCCATGTTGAAGGCATTCAAAAGAAAGTATTGTGTGGGAGGAGATTCCAAAGAGTGCCATGAGTGGAGTTTGGAAATCCTCTTGCAAAAGTCAGAATTCCAGTGTGAACAGTTGGCTTACAGTGCAACAAGTATCTGGGAGAAATCAATGAGAAATCTGCAGAAGTTGTATTGAGTGACATCTTGTCACTTGGTTTCAGAGAGTGGAATGTCTGACCACATTTTGACTATTGGTTTACATGGACTTGTATATTCACTGAGAAGCTTACAATTTAAAAGAGATTTTGTAACTTGTGTTATCCTTACAAATCTGTTTGTGTCACCAAAGGTTTAGCTGAACTGAAGGAGTAGTGTATTGTAGTTAATCTTTCCTTGTCTAATAAATGTTGTATTATTTTGTTACAAGTTCATCAGCAGTCCTCTGAATTTATCCGTACATATATCTAAAGAATAAATAAAACTTAGGCAATATTATCCTGGGATTTGACTTGTCCAAGTGGGACTGTAATACTGATCTTGACTTCAGTTCTATTTTTCCACTCATTTCCCATTTGCCTTTATTTCCTAAGAAAACAAAAGTTTGTTTATCCCAGCCTTAAATGTATTTGATTCTCTGGAATGAAGAATTCCAAAGATTCGCAACCCTCTGAACAAAGTAATTTCTCCATATCTCAGTAATAAATGATTGGCCCCTTTTCCTGACACTGTGTCCTGTGTTTTAGATTCTTCCACCAGTGGAAATAAACTGAGTACCTACTTGTCAAGCCTCTTCAGAAACATGTCTATTTCAATTATATCATCACACATTCTTCTAACCTCCTGAGAATTTAGGTCCAATTTATTCAACGTCCCCTATAGGCCAATCCCCTCAACCCTGGGAGATGATAGCCTACTATTATTAGCAGAGGCAATGGCCTTGTGATATTATCGCTGGACTATTAATCCAGAAACTTTGGTAATTCAGGTTCAAATCCAACCACAAAAGATGGTGGAATTTGAATTCAATAAAACATATCTGGAATTAAAATTCACTGATAACCATGAAACCATTGTTGATTGTTGGAAAAATCTATCTGGTTTGCTAACATCCTTTAGGGAAGGAAATCTGCCATCCTTACCTGGTCTGACCTACATGTGACCGCAGAGCCACAGCACTGTGGTTGACTCTCAACTGCCCTCCAAGGCCAATTTGGAATGGATAATAAATCTGGTCAGCCAGTGACACCCACGTCCAATATATAATTTTTAAAAAACTACGGAGCTTTACTTTACATTAATGCAAGCATATCCTTCCTTCAATAAAACAAAACTGCACACAGTATTCCAGATATTCCAAAGACCTGTACAGTCATAGCAAAATATTTGTAATCCTGTATTCCAATCCACTTGCAGTGTGAACATTTGAATTAGAAGCTGAAGTAAGCCTTTCAGCCCCTCGAGCCTGTTCAATGACTTGGTAAGATCATTGCTGATTTGACTGTGGCTTTAACTCTGCTTTCCTGTCCACCACCTATACCCTTTGATTCCCTTGTCAATCATGGAACTATCTAACTCTGTCTTTAAAATATTCAATGATCAGGTTTCCACTGTCTCTCGGGAGAGAATTCCACAGTCCTGCAACTCTCTGAGAAAAATACTTTCTTCCCATATCTGTCTTAAATGGGAAACTCCTTAATTGTAAACTATGTCTCTTATTTCTAGTCTCGTCCAGATATGGGAACATCCTCTGTCAAGTTCCCTCAAGATCTTGTGTGATTCTATAAGAATACCCCTCATATTTTAAAATTACAGTGGATACAGGCTAAGCATGTTGAGCTTTTCCTGTTAGATGACCCTTTCATCCCAGGAATCAGTTGAGTGAACCTTTTCTGAATTACTTCTTATGCAATTATGTCTTTTCCTAAGTAAGGAGACAAAACTATATACATAGGAAAAATGCTTGCATCTATTATTAAGAGTTCTAGTGGAGCACCTAAAAAATCTTTAGACAGATAGAATCAACACGACTACACTTGTGAAAGGGAAGTCATGTTTGACTAAGTGATTAGAGTTCTTTGGTCAAGTAACAAGTAACTTGGATAAAGGGGGAACTTATAAATGTGGTGTCCTTGGATTTCAAATATCTATTTATGATCTCACCAATACTCATCCACACAACTGTAATAAAACTTCTTCACTTTTAAATTTTCTACCTCTTGCAATAAGCAACATTTCATTTCCCTTCCTATCATTTGCTACACCTGCTAATTTATTGCAACTCATATAACAGGGCACCCAGATCCTTCTGTAGGATACAATTCTGCTTTCTCTCCATTAATTAGTATACAACATTTTTATTATTTCAATCAAAGTGGACAAGTTCACATTTCTCCATATTTACACATTTTAGCCCACTCACTTATCTTTATCTTTCTGCAGGCTCCTTACGTGAGATTTTCCGGCCACAGTTGTTCCAAGACTGGAAAATCTCGCCTGAGGTCAAAGGACCTTTGCATGGTCTGTGTCCTGCCTTCTATGATTCCCGTGGTGGGCAGAATGGGAAAATTATGTCCTTTTCACATTTACTCATTTATCTATCTTTGTCTCATCTGCAAATTTAGGAACATTTAGTCCCTTCATTCAAATCATTGATATCAATTGTAAGTAGTTGAAGGCCCAGTACTGATCCTTGTGGCACTCCACTAGTTACAGCTCACCAATGCAAAAATAACCAACTTATCTGTACTTTCTGCTCCCAATACTTAACCAATCCTCTAGCTACATTGATATCTCCCTTGTACCCCCCTTCCCTCCACATCATGAGCTCTTCTTTAAATGTCCTTTGGAAATCCAAGTGCACCACACCTACAAGTTCCTCCTTTATCCATGTTGCTTGTCACTTGATCAAAGAACTCTAATAAATTATTCAAACCTGATTTCCTTTTCATAAAACCATGTTGACTCTGCCTAATTGTGAGAAGATTTTCTAAGTGCCCACAAATACAATAATAGATTCAAGCATTTTTTCTACAACAGATGTTAAGCAAAGTGACCTATAGTTTCCTCCTTTCTGGAAACTCGAGGAGTTATATTCAGTACTTTCACATGTGATGAGACCTTGCCAGAGTCTAGGGAATTTTAGAAAATTACAACTAATGCACCCATTGTCTCCACAGTCACTTGGGATGAAGTCCACCAGGCCCTGGGCACCCATTAGTCATTACTTCCAATAGGTTTCTCGGAACCTTTTCCCTGCTGATTGTAATTGTTCAAAAGTTCCCTTCAGGGATGTTTATTGTGTCTTATGCAATGAAGACTAACACAAACTATCTGTTCAACTCTTCTGTAATGTCTTTATTTCGCATTTTTAATTTCTCAGACTCATTCCCTTAATAGAACATAGAACATAGAACAATACAGCACAGAACAGGCCCTTCGGCCTTCGATGTTGTGCCGACCAAAATAAAAAGCAATGCCCTCCTAACTAAACCATTCCCTTCTCATCCATATACTTATCAACTAACCTCTTAAACGCCACCAAACTTGGCGCATCTACAACAGCTGCAGGCAGGGCATTCCACTCACTAATCACTCTTTGAGTAAAGAACCTACCTCTGATATCCGTCCTATAACTCATACCCTTAATTTAAAGCTGTGTCCCCTCGTGCTAGCTTTCTCCATCCTAGGAAAAAGGCTATCACTGTCCACCCTATCTAAACCTCTAATCATCTTATATGTTTCAATAAGGTCTCCTCTTAGCCGCCTTCTTTCTAACGAAACAACCTCAAATCTCTCAGCCTCTCTTCATAAGACCTGCCCTCCATACCAGGCAACATCCTGGTAAACCTCCTCTGTAACCTCTCCAATGCCTCCACATCTTTCTTATAATGCGGGGACCAGAACTGCACACAATACTCCAAGTGCGGCCGCACTAGAGTTTTGTACAGCTGCAACATGATGCTGAGGCTCCTAAATTCAATCCCCCTACCAATAAAAGCTAAGACTCCATAAGCCTTCTTAACAACTTTATCCACTTGACTGCCTACTTTCATGGATCTATTGACCCATACACCAAGATCCTTCTGTTCCTCAACACTATTAAGAGCCCTACCATTAGCCCTATACTCTACACATTTATTGTTCCTGCCAAAGTGCATTACCTCACACTTTTCCACATTAAACTCCATTTGCCACCTCTCGGCCCAGCTCTGCAACTTGTCCAAGTCACTCTGTAAACTAAAAACACCCCTCTTCACTATCTACCACTCCACCAACTTTAGTATCATCTGCAAATTTACTGATCCATCCCTCAATACCCTCATCCAGATCATTTATAAAATTACAAACAGCAGGGGCCCCAAAACAGACCCCTGAGGCACACCACTCGTCACCGAACTCCACGATGAATATCTCCCATCAACCACCACCCTCTGTTTTCTATCTGCCAGCCAATTCCTAATCCAATTAGCTAAATCACCCTCTATTCCACACATCTGCATTTTCTGTAGAAGTCTTCCATGGGCCACCTTATCAAACGCCTTACTAAAGTCCATATATTACTACATCAACCGCCTTACCCCCATCCACCTCTTTGGTCACTTTCTCAAAAAACTCAATGAGGTTAGTAAGGCATGACCTACCCTTCACGAAACCATGCTGACTATCCCCAATCATTTCATTTCTCTCTAAATAACTATAAATCCTATCCCTAATAATTCTCTCCAATACCTTGCCCACCACAGAAGTAAGACTCACTGGCCTATAATTCCCAGGAAGGTCTCTCTTCCCCTTCTTAAACAATGGGACCACATTCGCCATACTCCAGTCCTCCGGAACCACACCCGTAACCAACGAGGACCTGAAGATCAGAGCCAGAGGCTCTGCAATCTCATCTCTTGCCTCCCAGAGAATCCTAGGGTAAATCCCGTCCGGCCCAGGGGACTTATCCAACTTCAAACCCTCGAGAATTTCTAACACATCCTCCCTATCTACTACAATACTTCCCAATTTGCAAACCTGTACCTCAGTGCTCTCCATAGCTACATTTCCAGCACTCTGCGTGAATACCGAAGAGAAATATTTATTCAGTGCCTCACCAATCTCTTCAGGCTCCACGCACAACTCCCCACTGCTGTCTATGACTGGCCCTAATCTTGCCCTAACCAATCTTCTATTCTTAACATATCGAAAGACAGCTTTAGGATTCTCCTTAATCCTATCAGCCAACATCTTCTCGTGTCCCCTCTTAGCTCTCCTCAATTCACTTTTTACCTCCTTCCTAGCTAATCTATGAGGTATACTTACTTTAGTCACTATTTTCTAAATGCTTCTAGAAACTTACTCTTTGTTTTTATATTTCTGATTGGCTTTCCTTCAGTCTGTAATTTCTCCCTTATCATTTTGATAGTCATTCTATGCTGGTTTTTAAATCCTATCCAATCTTCCGACCTGACACTAATCTTTACAGAATTCTATGCATTTTCTTTGAATTTGGTGTTACTTTAACTTCTATAGTTAGACACAGATGATGCAATCTTCTCCTTGAGTAACACACACTGGAGTCCTTGTGCTGAGGTTCCCTTGCTTTTCATTTGATTTATTATTGTCACATATATTAGTATACAGTAAAAAGTATTGATTCTTGTACACTATACAGACAAAGCACACTGTATATCTGGAAGGAAAGGAGAAAGTGTAGAATGTAGTATTAGTCATAGTTGTAAGGTGTAGAGAAAGATCAATTTATGACACCTTATTTATGACACCAATTTATGACACCATATTAAAAGTCAGCCACAAAGAAGCTGCTATGGAGACTTGCCTGTGATGTCCCCTGAATCCACAGCACCAGTACCTTGCATTTCTGTCAGGTATCCTGATGAGTCCTGTGCTGAGTTGTGTGAGCTCTGATTTACCCTGAAAGTTTGGATCGTCAGCTACACAACTTTTAAAAGGAATTGTAAATCACACCATTCTTCTTTCATGCCAATGTAGTATTTAAATTTGATATGGGGCATGTGGTCACAATAATGAAATGTAAATGCATCATAAAAACTCTAACAAAATTTGATGGTGGAAAGTACAGCCTGCCATTGATAGTGGTAGGGGACAACTACTTCCTGGTTTTATGTCATTGGAAGAATGTCTAGAATTTTCTCGTGATATTTTGCAATCTTACTAACATGCATGTCCTTCCTGATTGGGCATGGAAAATCCCAGCCACATTCTTCTTGATTTCTCATGTTTTTCTAAGCCCATTCTCTTTAAAGTCTTGTTGTTTAAGGCCCCCTCTTCTAAAGTCTCACTATTTTATGTATTTTTTAAATGTCAATATGCCATTTGCCTCCCTAACTGTTTGCTATACCTACATGTTACATCACACAAGCACACCCAAGTCTCTCTGAAAATCATTTACAATGTTTATATTTTCCAAAAATATTCTGTTTTGCTATTTTTATGATAAAATTAATAGCTTCATGTTTCTTGTGTTATATTCCATCTGCCACCTTGTTACACATTCATTTAACCTGGCTATATCATTTAGAATCTCTGTGCCTTCCCCATAACTTACATTTCCAACTATCTTTGTATCATCAACAAACCCAGATACATTACCCTCTGTCATCATCATCATCAGAGTCAATATAGTTTGTAAACAGCTGAGGATCAGCACTGACCCTTGTGCACTCCACAAGTCAGACCTAACTTGAAAATGCCTGATTTATGCCAACTCCTTGCTTCCTGTTAAGTAACCAGTTTTCTACCCTTGCTAATATATTAGCAACTCCATGAGCCCTTATTTTGTAAAATAATCTTTTGTCTGGTATTTGATCAAATTACTTTGGAAATTCAGATATACTACATTTACTGGTTCCCCATTATCTACCCTATAAGTTGCATCCTCAAAAAACTCTACTAAATTTGTCGAAACAGGAGTTCTGTCCCATAAAATCATTTTGAGATTTTTTCAGGTTGTATGGGTGAGAGCTGCTGTGTAGGTGAGTGAACTGACCATGGCATTGTGGTATAGGGAATCATTCAAGTAGGATAGTTATTAGGAATGAAGTGGTAGTAGGAGACCGTATAGTCACGGGTATTGATGGGATAATGTGAGAATCTAGAACTCTGTTCTCTATCTGGTGCCAGAGTTCAGAACATCTGTTCTCAGTCAGAGAGGAACTTGCAGTGGTGTACTGAAAACCATGTTGCCATAAACCATTTAGGTACCAATAACATAGGTAGGACAAGGAAAGAAGTTCTGTTGAGAGAGTATGAGTAGCTTGGGCTGAATTAAAAAGCAAATTTCAATGGTAATTATGTTTGGATGGTTACCTGAGCCATGAGAAATTAGCATTAGTTAAATAGGATTTGAGAATTGAATGCATAGCTCCAAGCTTAATGTGAGAGAAATGGACTTTAATTTAAGGAGCTTTGGAGTGGTGTTCACCTGTGCTGTCCAATGTTTTAACAGGTCTTATTACTAAGGTGGTAGAGAGGGCTTTAATTAATGGGGGAGAGGAATCAAGTGAGGGAAGATATGATAAATTAAAGGAAGAAAGCAGGGTAAAAGGACAAAAATAGCAAAAGGATAATGATGATCAAGGTGTGGGAGAAAGGGATAGTCTGTATAAGTTTAAGTGTGCCTTCAGATAGGGCTACAGATGGCAAAATAGTAAAAAGACAAAACTAAAGGCTCTGTGCTTGAACATATGTTGTATTCAGAACAAAATGAATGAATTGACAGCACAAATAGAAATCAATATATCTGATCTAATAATCCTCATTGAGACGATGCTGTAAGGGGTGGCACAGTGGTTAACGGTGTTGCTTCACAGCATCAGGGACCTGGAACCAATTCTGGCCTTTTGGTGATTGTGTGTAGTTTGCACATTCTCCCTGTGCCTGTATGGGTTTCTGCAGATGCTACGATTTCCTCCCACAGTCCAAAGATTGGCAGTTAGATGGATTGGCCATGCTAAATTGCCTCTTAGTGCCTAAAGGTGTGTAGGAAAGATGAGTTAGCCATGGTAAACATTAACTCTGTTTCTCTTTCAACAAATGCGGCCAGTCCTGGTAAGGTTTCCAGCATTTTCTGTTCTTATTTCAGAAAGCAGGCTGTGCTAGATCTTGTATTAGCAATAAGACAGGATGAATTAATGACTTCATAGTAAAGACACTCAATGGAAGTGGTTAACATTGCAGGATTGAATTTTGTATCCAATTTAAGGGAGGGAAAAATGATTAGGAAGGCAAATAGTTGTTGCTATTTATTACTAGAGGACAGAATATATAAGGAAGGAAGTCTTGTTACAATTGCACAGGGCTATGATAAGACCACATTGAGAGTAGTGTGCAGTTTTTGTCTCTTTACTTAGAAATGATATAATTGTATTAGAAGCAATTCATAGACTGTTCACTAAATTGATGCCTGGGATGAAGGTGTTATCTTAGGAGGAAAGTTCAGCAGGTTTGATCTCTATCCATTGGAGTTTAGAAGACTGGGATGTAATCTTATTGAAACATATCAGATCCTAGGAGGACTTGATATTTTCTCCGTGGGAGAGACTGGAATTAAGGGTCTCCCATTTAAGATGGAGGAATGGAAAAATCTTTTTTCTCGTGGATCATGCATCTGTGAATTCTCTTCCTCAGAGAGTGGTGGAGGAAAGGTCAATGAATATTTTTAAGGCAGAGTTAAATAGATTTTTGACTAACGTGAGAGAGAAGGAATATAGGGGGTAGATAGGAAAATGGAGTTGAGGCCACAATCAGATTAGCCATTGTCTTCAGAGCAGTTCTGAAGGTCTGGATAGCCTACTCCTGCTCCTGATTCATAAGTTCAAAAGTACATAAACAGTAATGAATAAGCACAAAAAAATGCACACAAATAAATACATTCTGTTCATATTGTTTGCAATGGTTTTTCAGACATTGAAAAAGACAAATGAAATCAGCTGTTACTTCTATAGTGGTATAACTTGCACTGCCCATGACTTTAATTCTTGCCTTCCAATCAGCAGCAATACAATCATCTGGAAGAAGCAAAATTAATGAAGGGAAATTTAGGTCAATTTAGAAGAAGAACTTTCCACCTTTTTGTTCAATTATGTTGGTCACTCTTGGAAACTTGTCCATTCCTTCTTTTGAATGCCCACTTTTTATCTTCTTTGTCATCCATTTATATTTGTTACTGAAGAAGATAGTTTCATGTGTGAGTATAATCATTCATTGTCCATTTTAAAGTGGCTGTCAGGACTGAATGCAGCCTGTGTGGCTTTCTACAGTAGGGGCAAGGATAAATTTTGTTGGGAATCATCCATTATTCCTAGTTTGCCTTTAATCCTTATCTGCCTTGACTATTGGCTGTTCAAAGGAATCAACGCCACTATCTGGGATTGCTCCCCAAGTAGTTCTTTCCTATACGTGTTTCTCCCAATTCTGGGTGGATATATCACATTTTAAATTAATAAAAGCCAAGTATTGTGGAAGTTGGAAATTTGAAATAAAAACAGAAAGTGCTAGAAATACTCTGGAGGTCTGGCTCCATCTGTAGAGAGAGAAACATAGTTAATGTTTTGACTCTATTTCATCTAAAGAAGTCATATTCAACTCAAAACATTAATTCTGTTTTTCTCTCCACAGATGCTGCCTCACAATGCTAGGCACCCAGGTTCGATTCCTGGCTTGGTCATTGATTCTGTGGAATCTCCATATTCCCCCCACATCTGCGTGGGTCTCCTTCAGATTTCCCAGTTTTCGCCCACAGTCTGAAAGATGTGCTGGTTAGATGCATTGACCATTCTAAATTCTCTCTGTGTACCAGAATAGGCACTGGAATATGGCAACTTGGGGATTTTTACAGTAACTTCACTGCAGTGTTAATGTAAGCCTACTTGTAACACTAATAAATAAACTTAAAAATATTGGTAGCATATTCTGTTTTTATTCCACATTTGAACTTACTTTTTAACTTCCCTTAACAGTAATAGGAAACTGGAATATTAAAGTGATATGAATATCTCACTTCTACGTGGGGTAAAATTAAACTCCTTGTTTCTCAATTCTGTTTCTTAAATACAGAATAATAGTTTTTCAATGTAATATCAGAACAAGGTTAAAAATAAGATGAATTATTTTGGAGGAACAGACAAGTTATAAAGTAGTAGATAAATTGTACAAGAACATTGTGGAAGGAGCTGCAAGAATTAGATAATTCTTAGACACAAATTCACTTGTCTCCTAGATGAAATCAATAAATTTTTGTGTTCATCTAAGAATGAAGCTTCACTAGTTTTACTGATGATGTATTTTGTCTTACAAATATATTTAGAAATTTATATATTCATAATTGAGATATTCTGAAAATGCTTCTTTATTTTAACACAGAATAAGATGCATTCTGATGGTAATTGCCCATTTTACACTCATCTTTACTGAACAGCCAATAATATCGGCACACTAACTGCGCGCTATCAATTTATAGAAAGCCTATCCACTTCACTTAGCATTTATCACCTTGTGCAGTGAACCATTGCATCACACATTAACACAAAAAGTGCTATTTGCTCAGGACTTTCTTCTAATAATGAAAGTAATTCCTTTTGTGTTGTGAAATTGTTAGAAACAAACCTGAATATAAATGTCATATATATGTTATCAATATTATCAAAGAGGCAAGTGAATTGTATCTAAGGACAACCAAATTCTCTGAATCATTTGTCAACCATAAGACAAGATGCTTATCTACAACAGGTACCCATGTGGAGAAATCAATCGTTTTTATTCATATCATAAATTTTATAGACTGGAATATTTTAAAACATTATTTTAGACCTTTATTTTGCTGTGTACAGCAAATTACTTTAACTCTCTTTTTTCCTAGCATTGTGGTATTAATAGCAATTCTTATTTTATTTGTTCTCAGGATGTAGGTGTCATTACAGTTTAGCGCACACAGCCCATTGCTAGTTGCTCTGAGAAGATGGTGATACAACTGCAAGTCTTGTTAGGCCATTTCAAAGGGCAGTAAATGGGTTTAGGAAACAAGTCACATGGAGGCCATGAGTTCACATCAGTCAATCAACTGACCTTTAATGACAATCAGGCAACTCCATGGTCTCTTTTATTAATATGAGCTTTTTATTTTCTGATTTTTCTTAAACTGCTTTTAAATATTTTCTCAATTTAATAATCCAACCGTTAAGATTATTAATTTAATAACATAACAAGGAGGCTTTTGGAAACCTCATCCCTACCAATGTAAGTAATTGTATATATATATTGCATGTTTTCCACGGCAAAGTATACACGTTTCCCTCACCTTACACAAATATGAAGAGATTTTAGGCTATGGTACTGATTGACAGTCCTATACAAAGCTATTATTTAAAATTCTAATTGAACCAACTGTTAACAAAGAGGTTATCAGTAAAGTAAACCCAATGAAATCTTCAAAGATATTTTGGGACAATCTTGAAGTTAACTAATGCTAATTGGAAAATTAATTAATGTAATTAAATTATTCACTCTTCTCTGTTTAATTAATGATCAACATATTGTGTATTCACATATCTGGGCCTCTTGTGTTGTCATTGCATTTACCTCCAATCAGCTGCAAAAGAATGGCATAACTGCGGACCTTTCTTTTCTATGCAAAGAATAATCATGATACATTATTTTTATCTAAGTTATAAGACTCATTTTATAAATAATAAAATTTACATATTACAGGTATGGATTACTGAAATAAAGATATTTAAATAAGAAGTTCTGAGCTTTTTGGCTTTTTGTGCTTTAGTTGCAGACATCTATACCACAAAACCAAACAGATAGGTTTAAGATCACAGTTCCCAAATAGTTTCAATGAGCCTGGGAGGGGACTATTGAAGGACATTGTGTGAATTAGAGCACCTTACTTACATTTGTGGAGACCTGAAAGTCACTTATCCATCTTTAATGACAGGTTTTCAAATAAAACATAAAATAATAGATAAGGAAGTAATTGTATTTTGAAGTGGGAGAGAGTGCATCAAATTTCCTCAGCATTGTATCCACTCTTAACCCATGGAAAGGAAGACAGAAGTCCAATTTGTGGCTATAAGTAAGGATTCTGCCACTCTTCAGTAGTAGATTGGGAGAAAATTCTGAATCTATATCATTGTTTAAGACAATTTACTGTATTTCTGATTAAATGGAGTGTAAAAAGCTGGTCTTATTCCATACAGTTGAAGCATGTAACCAGAGTTTGGTAGTTAGCTTTATGGGTTGCAAAGAAGTAAGCAATTTCTATTGAAACTGCAAGTTTCCAACTGACAGTAACACTGTTCAGTGAGTATGGTTATTGTCCATTGTGGAGTCTGAAGGCTGATTGCAATGCATTCACAGCTTATGTATTATATTCTGCACTATACTACCCTTGCTACCCAACAGCCTCCTAATGGGCTCAAACCTGTGGCTGACAGTTGCTTATTGACTAACGAAAGACTGCTTCATTTGAATGAATGGTTATTAGTGTTCTATGGGTTGAGCGGGCAACAAGATGATGCACCCCATGATAGAATATTTGTAAATTATTGAACCTGTGTGACAGACACAGCAATTCAAAATCTGAGGCAAGGAGGTCTCAGTAATTCTGGATAATGTTGATGATTGAACAGCTAATGTGGCACATTGATTGAAGGGGTAGCCCTATCTTTGGAGCAGGAGTTCTTGCCACTTGGCCTCACATTGCCCTGCGAGGCAGTTGTTAATGAGTATTGTGGTCCTAGTTAAATAATATTTGCATTCATAGATTGCCATTTTAAAGTGCTTCACAAAATTAATTACATTTGAAGTGAAGTGGCTGTATGTAGTTGGACGAGCAGGAATAATCTATCCATCCTGGTAAAATGTACAGTGTTATAAGTTAAACATTACAGCACAATTATGCATACCTGGGAGTCACTTTGATCCTTGCCAACCAGCATTTAAGTTCTCTTCTGAAATAGCCTGAATACTGGGTAGCGGGCAGACAGAACCTGTTTATGTAGTTTCGGGGATTTGAGACTTTTAATTAGGATGGTGGCTTTTTACGAGTACCATATATCAGGTTGATGCAAATATTTCAATATCTGCTTCCCATAGTTCATCTCATGATTCAAGGTACTAAAGTCGTCACATTTCTATATGCATCTGTCTGTCCTTTTGATGAAGCTTTGTTTACACTACAGTTATTAACTCTGATTTGTTCTGAATTTTCAATTGTGCAAAAGATTGTAAATAGACTTAAAAATAAAATAAAGCTTCCTTGTGATGATATTGATTTCAAACTGAGTTTGAAGCAGATGAGTTTTACTCAAGCTAGTGTCAAGATCTGTACTACAATTCCAACTGCTTTCCTTGGCTATTTAGAATTATTAAGTATAATTATTAATCATTATTTTGCAAAACCACATTTACCTGATCTTTTCTTATCGGTAGATATTTATAAAATTCACTACAGAATAACCATTATAACAAAACAACTTTGATTTAAGAGTCTATAATTTGATTTCTTAATTTTGATATTCCAGCAATACTTCTGCAGGACACCACTAAATTAAACAAAATATTTCTTCAAAACAGTAGATTTGGAAAGATAGCTCAGCTTGTGTTTACAAAATATTTCAGAGACCAAAACTTTAACTCCCAAACTTGTACTACTCTGATAAATGAAAGCTTCTGTAAGTCACAGTAACAATATGTTAAATACAAGCAAACAATTGAAAGGCTTGGAACTAATGGATATTTTTAGTTTTATAAAGAAAGTGAAGACTAATTCAAATCAGCTAGAATAGACCAAGAAACATTTCACTAATACCTTCCTTCAGTAGTTATGACTAACTTCTACTGGAAAACTCTATATAGACTCAAAGGACTTTTTAGAACTAATTACTTCAGCCTTCTTCTACATCTGTAAAAATTTCTATTATACAATAAGTATTTCTAATTGTTTAAATGTGACAAAATTATGCTGTGTTTGAAGGAGATCACAACGGAAGTTAGCCACTGTTTGAAATTTTAGAATTATTGATAATTTGGGATAGATTAACACTTCTTTGTTAATATTCAAATATATCTAGGAAATAACCTGCGATGCTTTCATTATTGAAGAATCAAATGATTTATTTTTAATAAATTATATTACAAAACTGCTAACCATTTCTTTTCAGTATATGGTGTTGACTAATAGAATACAACCTACTATCCTAAGATAGTTTAGCCATTTTGAACTTAGTATTTAACTGTTCCTGATAATTGGTCAGGAATCTATAGCTGTAATGATTCATTTTATGCTTCAGTGTACCAATAGTTTTGGAAATTGTTACAGGAATTTGATTATCCAGCTGACTAGCTGGGGAAACAAGAGATGGAGAGTAGTTATTTTGTACAGAAGTTTATAACTTGTTAATGCTGACTCTATTAATAAACTGAATTAAAATATCCTTATGATGTTGCTCTGAATGCATTATCCAAATACCTTCCATCGTTTGTATTACATTTTGTATTTTACAAATCAGCGTTTGATTATCAAGTATGTAATTTTCAAAATGTCATAATAAAATGTTTGCCACAGATCATAAACTTCAGCTTTTTATTTCCCATAACATATCAGCCTTTCTGATTGGCTATTAATAAAAAATAATTAACAGACTTTAGACTGAATGGGTGCATCTGAGTGTGTTATAGCGGACTAACAATGCGTTAATGATAGTGGGTAAGATTGAAATGGAACTGGGCGAAAGAGACAAATTGTATCAAAGCATGCAGCCATAATGACATCAACCACAGTAACCTCTCAATCAATTCCATTTTAAGCGCAGACCGGATAGCAAATTATATACAGACCTCTCAGTATGTGACTTACTGTGAAAACATAATCAGTTATAAAATAAAATTGAAAAAAAACATAGTTTCATTTAACATTAAACATATTTTCCTTAGCTTCTCGCTCAAAAAAAAGGACCTTAGAATCTGTTCCATGCCCACATTCCTGTCGCGTTTTCAGCAGTTGCTGTAACAGTTGTAATGTCAAATTAGTTACTTTCCAAGTTCGCTCTAAAGATGTCTTCTTTTGGATAAAAAAAATCCATTAATGCTGTAAATTTCTTTCCACATGAAGTAAAAGTTACATAAACTCTGGTCTGTCGCTTATTCAAAGAATAGGGTTTGGTGGCAGGAAGTTATTCGCTTGGCATAATGAAATGTTACATCAAGTTTTAAACAATATGTCCTTGAACAACTCCGAAAATGGATAGAGAGCTGCTCGTTTTATACTACGTGGTGAAACAGCCAATACAACTATAATTTATAACTAGCTTTGTCGCAAAGAATTACACGTGAGGTTGCATATTCAAGTCTGTGCGCGCCTATTAAAAGATTATCACATTCGACAATCAGACGAAGTGTACTCTTCCTCTACTGTATAGTGTCTGTTGAAGTAAACAGTGCCTTGTCTATATAGTTTAGACCTTTATTAATAATAATAAACCACGCCTCTGCCTGCGTCTCGAGGTCAGGAAGCCAATCTTTCCTTCATTGTCACAGCTGTGAAGTATATTCGCACGGAGGCAGAGTAACGTTGACATCCATTACCTTTACATTGCAATTCTAACGCTAGTGATGTTAACTGTGGCTCGTCAAAACGTGGTAATTATTTCTCAAAGTCTAAATGCGCATTATCGCCTCTTTTTTTCCAGCAGTATAGTAATTAGTTACCATAGCATCTAATACGTAAATGTGCCCTGAGCACACCATTAACAGTTAAACGGAGGATTCAATTTAACACATGATTATATCTTTCATAAGTCATTACATTATGAAAGTCAATGTCACTCATGCTGGGACAACCATAGGATTAGAATCGCTCTTCGACCAAGAACTCTGTTGTATCCTCCAAGGAATAATAGGCTTAAATATTCTCGTGATTTAAACTAAACAAAAAAAAATCAACGTGAAAGTAATAAAGCACAACAGTAGAAAAATAAATATTGGCTAAGCCACATTTAGATACAGCCATCTATGGTGTAATGATCCGACAACCCAATTGCGTCTCTTAAGTGTTCATTTGGAGACTATGCATGATTTTGGTGCCTTGATGGAGCGAAGTACTTGTGAACCTCCAGCATCTAGAACAAAAACAGCTAAAGATTATAAAAGGTCGCGACTGAAAACATATCGACCTTGAAAATATGAGATGAAATGTGGCTTTTTATTTCTGTTTGAATTCTACTTTATCAAAGTGTGTAATGTTTCAAAGTTTAAACATGGTAATATTAACATTTGAGGTAAATGTTTGTTTTACTTATAAATGTTGTTCCGGCTTTCATGTTGTAGTAGAATGTTTGGTTTATTTCTGTCCCCTTGTTACTTTGTTGCAGTAAATTCCCTGCGGTATTCGCCGAATATACATGTAATGACTGCGGTCAAACACAAGGATCCGGGATTACTCGCGCTTTATCAGTCCAATCAGCACCGTTCAAACCTGTAACATACACGACCGATGTACATTTAACTTAGACGATCTGTATTGATTTGTAAAGTATTGAAGTCTTGTCACTCGTACTGTGAGTAACGACGATTTAAAATGGGATCCCTTTTCAAGGATTTGACCAGTTTTACTTGGAAAGAGTAATATTAATAAAACGACAATTATTGAGAGCTGGGTACAGCAATAAAATACTCGGCAGCAAATCTTGCTTCAACATTATCCAATTACTTTATTATGCAAAAAAAGTCCTGTGGCTGGGAGTAATTCATAATCAGAGTGATGGACAGCAGAGTGAGGACAATACAAAGTAATGGCAGTGTTGCTCCTCACTATACCCCTTGATTAAAGACACCCAATTATGGCAATGAACAGTGTCGCAATTATGTTCCTTAATCACATCCAGGAGGTTTAATTGCCTTAACGATGTGTTTCATTAAATGAATTTAGGTATTATAGTCGACAGTTTTCATACACAGTTGTTTTCAAATTAACATAATATTAGACATCGTCATGGAAATTGTTTTAATAATCATAATTAGGTGCACCGAGGCTTTGTAATCTAATGCTGAGAGACATTTCATTTGGCCTCGGGCTAGTGAACCCTTCTGTGTCGGCTGCCGTGCTATTGCTTTGTGGCACAGTTATGTTTCCTGAAAAGTTACAGGTTCTGATTAATCTTTTGATAGTAAGTGGAGCAGAAAATATTCATTCCAATTCTACCACGTTTAGCGTCGTCTAAGGCATATGGTTGGGGACTGAGCACAAACAGCTATGTTGAATATTAAAACAGGATGGACAACTCTTCCTTTAAACCCGGCCAACCGGATTCCAGTGGCTGGACTATATTTTCCCATTCTTTGTGTGGCTGCTTTACAGAAGCAGGAAAGGTTTATTTTTTTTTTAAAAAAAAGAGGTTACAACATTTCTAACTGGAACTATTTTTAAGCATACATAAGTGATTCAAAAATAACTGGGGAAAAGGGGAATTATGCAAATTCCCACCAAGTCGAAGAGTACAATTCAGATTCACGCCATATGTTGTTATTCAAGATTTTGTTCAGTCACGCCTTCCCAAAATTTTTTCCCTGTAAAGATGTTTCTCTTTCCTTCGAAATGATGGGTTTGAAAGGAGGAAGAGAGTCTTAAGCCTATCTGCTGAAGAGCCCATCAGAATTTCTCGCAAGTCCTTGCTTTGTGCACGGGTGACAATCATTTTACCGATTTCCCTCATGCAACGATTATTTCACTTAAAAAGCCATTACTACGGTATTGTACCGCACGTCTGAGCCTTCACATGATGCATTACCTAACCTAGGCCACTCATGCCACTTCTTAAATTGCTTATGAAGCAGAAATTGGATAGATGTCGTTTGTTCAAAATATGTTTAATAAATTTGTCTTCCAACACGGATAACACATACAAATGGTTATATATTATAATCAGGGCCAGACTTGTACATCATCACTCTCATTCATCATGAGCTGCCAACAGAGCCTTTCAAGGAGGCAGTGGTACCAACTTGTCAACCAGAGTTCGCACAAACTGCAAATCAAACACACGACAGCAGTAAAAACATCGCAAGTCCGTTTTATACATATTTTATATGATATTTATATATTTATATATTGCAGATGGACAGGCACTGTGCCGTCATGCAAACAAAAAGCTCACTTTGGGTAAATAGCGTTTTTGTCATAAGAAACGTAACAAAAATATTTTAAACACATCTCAATCTGTACAGAGACCTGAAACAAACAAAACCGTGTAATGTTACAGTATCATAAACCCCCTTTTTTTCTATAAAACCCAACTCGTTCACAGTTAAGAAATAAATTGACATCTAATCCCTTTGTCACAATAAATAATTGATTTCAGAGCTTCCCTTCCATTACCTTTCCAATTGTGATGTTTATATCTAGAAAACACACACACAGCGAAAAAAAAGGACACAAGTCGTATGGCTGGTTGTAGCTCTAGCTCTACTCGGAGGACAGTTTGAAGAGCGCAGTGAACGAACGCAGCCTGGAATTTAGCTGTATTGCAGCCGTAATCATAGCGGACAGATTCTGTTTTAGAAAGCATTGGATGAAGCTAATACAAATAATCCATAGTAGCTAATAATACTGATGGAACCTTTGAACCGACAAATATTGTTGAGGCTGGGCAGTTCTAAAAGCGTGGAATTGTCCAAATCAACCCTTCAAAAAACCCAAAGATGCACCGCTCCAAACAAAAAGAAACTTTTGTTGATCCTCTCTCCCCAGTTCCTCGCCCAAACTTTTCCAACAATATTTATGTACAAATAGTCAATTCTAGACATAACCTCCAAACAACAACAAAGTCAGTGGCGGTGACTTTAGTCTGGTTTTGTTGTTGATTTCCATTTGTGTGTGGGTTGTTTTTATTTGCCCCCTCGCGATGTAAATGGTCCTCTTTATTTACTTTTTTCTTAAAAAAAGACTGGGGTTTATTTATTTAAGGCTTGTCGCTGCACTGTTTGCAGAGACTGGATGTGACATTGTTGTAAAGGGTGGTGGTGGCGGCGCACTTCTCCGGACAGCTGGCCGCCGCCGCTGCCGCCACCGCCAAGCCGCTGGCCGTGAACGGGTAGCCGCCGGCCGCCGCTTGCTCGTAGGCTCCCAGGCTGGGGGTGAGGGCGGCGGCGGAGGAGGGCAGCGCTGCCGGCAAGCTCTGGCCCTGGTTGAGGTACGCCACCAGCCTCCTCATCTCCTCCAGCGCCTGAGCCTGCATCAGGATGTAGTTCTTGGCCAGCAGCAGCGTGGCGATTTTGGAGAGCTTGCGGACGGACGGGCTGTGGGCGTAAGGGATGACCGACCTCAGCTCGTCCAGCGCGTCGTTTAAGTCGTGCATCCGCCTCCTCTCCCGGGCGTTGATGCTGAGCCGCAGGGCTCGCTGCTCCTTGTTCTTTTTGGTGGCCGCTCCTCCGTCCACTTTGGCCATGGCTCCCAGCGAGCCCGGCCGCTCCGAGCCGCCCTGCCTCATCAGCAGCAACTCGCAGCGCTCGTCGCTGTCATCGTCCAGGCTCTGGTCGCCGCCGCTGCTCTCCCGGCAGGAGGTGACATGCTGCTCGCTGTACTTGGCGCTGCCGGTCCGCGCCCCCCCTCCGCCCTCTCCCCCCGGCTGCTGGGGGACAGGCTCGGGGTCCGCCTGCTCGTAGCACACCATGGGGGACTGGGGCTCGGGCAGAGAGAGCTCGATCGCGGCGGCCGGGCGGAAAGTGCTCTCCAGCCTTTTGGCCGAGGCGCTGAGAGTTTGGTGGAAAAGATCCTCTTGTGGTGCACCGAGGTGGAGGCTCCTTTCCATTCTCGCCAGATCAAGTCCGTTGGCTGGGGTTTTGTTGCTGTTGCATAAACTACTCTTTTAATGTCTCAACTTGTCCTGGCTTTGATCTTTTCGCCACTTGATGGTGATGCCTGCACTTTTTTGAACCCTGTGATCTGTGCCGATGTGCTGCTGCTGTTGTTACTGATGATGGTGATGATGATGAACACCTCGTAACGCTTATCTGCTTGGATTCACCTTCAAGATATTTCCGTGGCGATCAGCAGACGGGAGTCTTTTACATCATTATCTCCGAGCAGGTTATTATGAAGGGTTGCCTGTTGGGACCGAGCTTCCACCAATCAGGTTAACGTTTTAATTAATAGGATTAAAACGGTAACAAACAATCTAGACGGCGAGATCTACCCCTCTCCCTAACTGCTCTATTTGAATGGAGAGGAGCTCCCCAGCCCCCGGTCGTTGAATGTACACATGCACTTTATACATAGGAGAAAACACCGCCACAGCTTACAGAGGTGGCGCTCGGTCCATTATTCCTCCAGCCATCTGTATACACAACTTAACGCATATGTTTTCAAGGCTTTTTTGTCCCGTTAGAAAACGAACAAATGCCTTGCGCTGACATGTGTGGCGACTTTCACCCATCAATGAGCACACTTAATACTCCAGTCCTACAAGTCTGTTCCCCATCTCTTAGACCCGATCATACACAGAACTGGCAAACGTAAAAGCAGAGAGCAGCGGAACTGCCGAGGTGTATTTATGCAATTTTTCCCGGAGCTGAACAGAAACAGTACAAACTCATTTCACGTTTCTGACTATTCTTGTTTGATTTTAATCGCCCTTGATGGCGCCGAGCGTTTAGTAGCAGCTTTTCATTCTTGTGACATCAGTCCCGAGTACTATTCCACAACACCTCCAGCAAATCAATCTGTGTCAGGATAACTGGAGGTACCAATGTATTTGTTCCCCCGGTTTCATTAAAACCCTTTTAATTGTGTCTTTCAGAGTTGGCCCCAGGTGTTCGACTCTTTTCATTACATTTTCCCCTAATGTGATGAAATTCTAATTCTCGCCTTCCATATGGTTAAATTTTTCCGCAGAGAATTGGTGGAAAAGATAGAGAATTTATTAATCTTCCTAATCTATTCCACAATGCAGAGCTCCTGTCTGTTGCTGGAAGATATAGTAACAGTTGAGTCTATTTGATGTGCCCATGATCTCAGTGAACCAGCAGGACTCCAGCAAGTTTTTCACTAGAAGTTGTAATGGATAATGTAACCTGTATGAGTTCAAAACTGAGCCAAATCTATTGTTTGCATGTTTTGTATATTAGACGAGAATAGTTCAGAAGTCAGCAACTAGCTATCTGTGACGGGGATCATTTAATTGTCTTCATTCATAGGGGCTGTCTATTTTATGCCAAGGTATCATTTCATTATATATAACTATTGAATTATTTGAACCCCACTCTATAAGACGTGGAGGTGAATCTAATGTTGTTTCTGTAACTGTGTGAAGGATGAGTTTATCTTTTTTTTTAGGATTTCACTCTCCAGTTCCTATACGCGGAAGTACTTGCTGTTTCAGAGACAGCTTAATCTCTACAATCATCATGAGCCTTGATGCGATTGAATGAATAAGAAGGGCACCTGGAGACAACATTTATAACCTTTTGTTATAAAGTGAAAGAGAAAAGAATGTCACAGTCTCTGTGCAAGACATTGCCAGCAACATTTCCAAAAAAATTAAACCGAGTTAACATCTTTCAGGATCAAACGAAAATCTTATATTAATGGTAAGACTTCCTCCATGTTCATTGGCTAATTTACCAAGAGTTATAATGGCGTCAGGGGTGGGAGGGTGGTGGTGGAAGGAAACAAACAGAAAAAGAAAACCAGAGGAAAAAAAGAAATAAAAGCAAGAATGTAAGCTCCATATTCTGAAGTGATTGGAGAGATTGTTCCGGCAACTTTTACAAAAGTTTATCCAAATTATTTCCAAGGATTTCTTGGTTCCTGTTCATTTCCTTTCTTGATGGGAATAGATTTTTTTAAACTTGTCACCTCAGTCCAAGATGAGTAGAGTAGAAGTTTGGTGTTTTTTGCAGATCTCTTCCCCGGAACCTGCGGTTTGATTTTTATTTCAGGTGTCCGATTTAGTTCACCCGCCACCTTTTTGCTTGATTAACTTGTCCTTCGCTATTGACCTGTGTCCATGACTTGTACAAATCGAGAAAAGCATGTCATAATCCAGTGCAAGTGCGACAATTGAGATTGCAATTTTGATTTATGTTTGGGACCCAGTGGCAATTTACATTCGGAACAACAGGTATCAGCAGTAACTTTCCAACTGTTATGTCTGTTTCCCGATTCCGATGAAACCGCATGAAATAATGGTGGAGGAGTGTTATTTACAACAGGACATGTTTTCTGATAACAATGTTGTGCTTGTCAGTTAATTATCGCATTATCTTTGATTTTAACTTTAAATAGTTACTAGTGATCGAGTTTACATGTTTCAGAGGCAGTGATGGGCATGAATTCAAATTGTTGGTGATTGATTTAAACCTCGTTATTGTTAAAATTCGCCAAGAATACTTAAAATTTGGTTTATTTATTAATGTGACTAGTAGCTTACATTAAAATTGCAATGAAGTTACTGTAACAATCCCCTAGTTATCACACTCTGGCGTCTATTCAGGTACACTGAGGGGAAATTTAGCACCTAACTAGCACGTCTTTAGGATAGTGAGAGGAAAACAAGAGCACCCCGGAGAAAACGCATGCAGATACGGGGAGAACATGCGGACTCCGCACAGACAGTGACCCGGGAATCAAACCCGGGCCCTTAGGTTATGGGGCAGCAGTGCTAACCACTGTGCCACCCCTAGAATACTAGTGAATTCTGCATTATTAGCTAGTAATTTGCAATGGTCGGATGTATTTTACATTTCCCTTGTCCCCTTACATATAGTAGCAAAACAATTGTTAATATTTATTTCCTTGCGCTCAATAAGTACTTTCAAAGTAATGTGACAGAGTTTTAAAATGATAATCAATTGCTGTAATTGAAAGTCAAGTGACTTGTCATTTCTCCCCTGGGATTATCATTGCCGAAAGTAGGCTGGACCTAGTAAAAGGCGTGACAACTGATCACTCGTGTTTGATAGCTCAGTAATCTTTTATAACATAAACGCATTTTCCATCTTCTCATGACCAGGGATGATTATAGGTGAGCTGACTAACCTTAGAGTAGGACTGAATGACTCCAACTGCAGTGTACCCGTTGTAATATTGAAAACTTTCCCTATATTGATATCCGTAAACAAAAATAAATTGGAACAGAGCAAATGCTATTCCGCAATAAAATATTTACTGGATGTAAATATCGTGAATGTCCATTTGTTTATCAACTACTTACTCTGCCCTGTTTTCTGCCCTGTGGCAATGTTTGGCTGATATGAATGAACACATGTTGCCCAAACACTGATCGAATGAAAATCTTCAGCCTGTCGTAAAACGGGAGTAAGGTTTGTATAACAGCATTAGTATCAGGAATTTGGTAACAATTAGTGTAGGAAAGATTAGGTTTAAACATGTCCCTGTGAAAGGAACGGTAATCAATTCAAGTGCATCAACTAGACTAGTTCTACTTTCATGAGGGGGCTCGTATTTTGTCCACGTATCCTTGAATTAACAAGTTGTCTTTACTGTGTGCTGTGAACATTAGGCAGGTCTGTAGAAAATTATGCCACCATCATATTAATGCACTGAGTAAAAAACAATCCCTCCCAGCAATGGACTCCCTGCGGTACAGTGAAGCTGCCACTAATGCCACTCAGTGGGGTTCTATATCTTTGTTACATCTCCATATTCATCTCCATATAACTGAGGACACTCAGTACATAATAACATCTAATAATACCACAATTTCTATCAAAGCAATATTAATTCCGCAAAGGACTTGGAACTCCATTTTAATAAATGCTTAATCCCTGTTACACATAAAGGTGTATCACAGAAATCAACCGATTGTTTTAGAATCGGAAGAGTTTTGGGGTGTGCTGGGTCAGAGGAGTGCTTTGCCTGAATTTTGAGCTGCTGATGGGAAGCAAAATCTAATTTTCCATCAAAGTAGAAATCTTGGGATGATCCTCAGGGATCCACTAATCGGATCACTAACTGTCTCAGAGGAAAACCCTTTATTGGATTAGATCAGCTGGTATTAAAGAGTAAGAACAAAGTAGGTATTTAATACACACATAAGAGGAATTTGTTTAATTGATATTTTGCTGTTATTACATTTTCGAGTCCGTGTGTTTGAGGCTGAGAAAAGCAGGAAGGCGTGAATATTTTATTGATTGATTCGTACTAAATTGATAACGAGACTGTTAACGATCATGACAAAGAAAGAATTGCGAATATTGGAAGTCAGAAATAAAGACGCTAAATAATGGACATCCCACCGTAGGGCTTTGAGTTTTTGAGAAAAGACAGATTAAAGTTTCAGGTGGAATTCAGAGATTTTTTTGAAATCTCCACCAGGTGTCTGAATCTATTTTTCATTTTGCAGATGTCAATGGATCTGCTTTGTGTTTTGGAGCATTTTAAATTGAAACTGCGTTTCATGTGTTTGTGAACCAGTCTGAAAAACTGTATCAAAGTAGTAAGGATCTAACTTGATGAGTGCAAAAAGAAAAGCTAAGACTGTATATTTCTTTTTTCTCTAGCACGTATGTAATCCCTACAAAGAGATGAGACCAATTTGGCCCCACACATAAGATGTGCTCTGAGGAGCTGGGACACAGAAGTGTGAATATAGTTACATGTTATAATGCCATGCTGATGTCCCATAGAGATCAATGTGCTTATGAAGACAACCCAGGGCTATGTGTGCAATGTTGATAATAAATGTGTTAAATCTGATGAGTGTTGACTGGAGTGTGGTGACAGCTCCAAATTAGCCAAAAAGTTCCTTCCATTTTCCATACTTCTATACATATTTGTGTGACTCACTAGGTCAGAGAGGCAATGCCCTTACTCCTTGTGATTCAAATCTTTATGAATGGGTGAAGGAGGTGGGTGAAATTGCTGTCAAGGGAGAGATATGAATAAAGGTTATGGACATAACTAAGCCATAACAAATCAGAGGAAGCTCATCTGGCAATTTAGGATGAGGGTAAAACATACCCAAGAACAAAAAAAAAGAGCAGACAGTTTTTATACTGCTGAATGGCACTTCCTTGGAAATAAACATAGATTCTTGACAGCCAGAGATGAGCAATTTATTAACAGCTAACAATCATTATGAATGGCTTAATTCACGTGCTAAAGTATTTGGAACACACATCCATTGCTTATTGATTATTTTGGACTACATTTCATGTGCACTCTGCATTTTCAGCTTCCAGTAATAATTTTAATTAATTTCTTCTATTGTTTTCTGTTGTCCTCTTTATGCATACCAAGCTTTCTGCCAATTCTCATTTCCGCTTTCGATGTGATCTCTCACCGTGTTGGAGTATGTGGAGCACCATATATTATTGGGAATTGTGACTCTTCAAGTAAATGTAACATAATTATACTAAAGTGTGCAAATTGTTGAATTAGAACACTTAACGAGTTGTATTACATATAATTAACATTCAGGACCTGTAGAGTTGCCAATATACCATCTATATGTATAACAATCGCAGCAATATAATTCAAAATAAATAATGGGCTGGAATTTATTATAAAAATAATAATGGGCTTCATAGTGCTGATTGTTACTTACATTTAAATCACACAATAGCTTTCAGCAATGCAGATAAGTAATTAAAGACAAATATCCGGAAACAACACTGCAAACAGTATGTCGCTGTTTAACACCTCCTCCCATCCCTCTCCTATTCCAATGTACTGATTTTTGTGAAGATTCTGTGCTTCTGTAATAGGTATGTATTAAAGTTGCCACAAAAGATAGACTTCCATTTCAATACCCTGGTCAGTAAACCTTAATTACTGTCAAACAACACCAAAAATTAACTCTTAAAAGAATGGAGTTTCATTGCTTAGATTTTGTTTGTTGTTGAAAACTTAAAAGAGAAATTGTAAGTTATACATTCATTTGTGCCTCTTCTTTTTCCAGTCCTTAATCCAGTCTTGCTTCCCTTCATTTTATTTTCTGTAAAAGATTTGATATTGAATTCATTATTCTAACCTGGTTCAGATTCAGCTGCCAATTAACAATTCTTACACATGATTGGTTAAGGAGATGTACAGTTATCTGCCCTGTTCATACAGAGTCCTGATGCCTTGCAGAGGGCACTGTTTATTTGCATATCTAACATTGCAATGATCATTGAAATTATCTTGGAAAGGGCAAGTCTAATGAATGGTGGACAATGTTCATGAAATTGAAATAGAGATCTGATGTCCTGCAATGGACATTATACCATTTGGATATCTAACCTATTACAACTTCCAGGGCAAATATCATATAAATTATTTGAGCAGGGTGAGGCTAACAAATGATGGGCAATGTTCACTACTCAGTTCTCGTCCATTATATTTTTACAGTTCATGGTTCATAATCTCATAAAGTCATAGAAATCCTAACCCAGGTCCAAATATCTCCCATGTCCACCCTCCTAACCCTATCCCAATTACCCTGTGCCTTACTCCACTTTTCCCCTAACCTACACATCTTAGGACAGTAAGAGGGAATTTAGCATTGCCAATTCACCTAACCTACACATCTTCGGACTGAAGAAGGAAACTGGAGCACCCGGAGCAAACCCATGCAGATACTGGGAGAATGTGCAAGTGCACTCTGTCTCCCAAGGCTGGAATTGAACTTGGTCTCTAGACCTGTGAGGCAGCAGTACAAGCCACTATGCCACCAATTCATAATAAAGTTACAGTGGGGAAGTCTGTAGGTTATAAATGTAATGTATTTCCAGTATTTTCTGGTTTATGTAACAAAGCTGCTGATCCCATAATTTTTGTTATTTAAAATAGAACTGCTTATCCAGATAAACAGCTTCTGTGATAGTAGAAACAAATGAATATGAGTGAATATGTTCAGTTAAAACAAGAATCAGAGACGAGCTTTTCATATTAAGCGCGAGACACTTTTTTTTTACATAGCTTGCCACTATATCTTTACACAGTACATCAGAATCAATGCCCATCATATCTGAAGCTGGGTACAACCACACTGTGACATGTTGGAACATGAAGCCACAGCAATATGGACTGGTGAGATGAAAGTTTAATCTTTCATTCCTCTGCTGCCCTAATTTCAGTAACGCATCTGCTGAGAAGCATTAAACAGAGGCCAAATGCTTCACTTCACTTAAAGAACAAAAGGAAAATTGGATGTGGAGAGTCTCCAATAAACAGCTTCTACATGTGTCTCAGTGACTGACTAACTGCAGTTTTGACAATACCTGAGAGTAAACTGGTTGCTCAGAGTTTTGAATGCTAAAAATATGTGTGAGTGAGCAAAGGGAACATAGTCATGAAGGGAGAAAATTAGGAATATTTGTTCTAATAGAGGAATAAAGTCTCCCTTTGCTGTACCCACCCAGCTAGAAATTAAATTTAATGCACAATTAGTATTTGCTGTTCAGGAGATTGTTCAGTGGTTATGAAAAAGCTGTATTTGTGTGAAAGTAGATCAGTGGCAGCTGTAGAGAAATAGTTGATCCAACCTACCCAAACACTCAATAAGTAAATGTTTATATATTGCTCAACATGATAGACCAGGAAAGTTTCTGTCTGTGCTAAGATGGTTATAGACATCCTGACTTTATCAGCCCTGTGTTTGGTAAATTAGCATATGTTCATGCATGTTAGTTTCCAAATCAGTGAGATCACTATTAAAAATTCTGATCCTTGATTTCAAATCCCTTTGTGGCTTCATCTCTCACAATTTCTGTAACCTTCTTCCTTACAAATCCCCAAGATCTCTGCGCTCCTCCAAGTATGGCCCCTTGCACATCCCCAATTTTAATGTCTCTGCCATTGATAACTGCATCTTCAGCTGCATGCATCCCAGGCTTTGGGATTCCCTCCCTAAACCTGTATATTTCTCTGACTTTACTCCTTTAAGATCCTCCTTAAAACATGTCTTTTTGACTGAATTTTTGGTTAACTGTCCAAATATCTCCTTTTATGACTGTATGCCAAATTTTGTTTGATAGCAATCCTGTGAAATGCCTTGAGATGTTTATATCAAAGGTGCCAAATAAGTTCTTGTTGTAGATGAGGAGAGGAAGATAAGCCTTTGACTGATATCCAATAATCCTAATTGGAAAATGTGCATGAAAGGGAGACAGAATCGGCCTCAGTTGCAATAACAAATGGTCTTAAATAGCCTGCTGTCATTCACTAGTTAGTGTCCAACAAGAAGGACAATCACTTGGACACAAATGGGAATGTTTTGCAGTAAAAATGAGTATATTCCAATGATGAGAGAAAAGAAAAATGTGCAAAGAAATAAGCTTCTATAGAAAGTAAAATTGAAACATTTGGTACAAACAATGTGGGTCAATCATGTTTCAGTTTATTCGTTAGTGTCACAAGTAGGCTTACATTAACACTGCAATGAAGTTCCTATGAAAAATCCTCTAGTTGACACATGGGCACACTGAGGGAGAATTTAGCTTTGCCAATGCACCTAACCAGTACATCTTTTGCACTGTGGGAGGAAACTGGAGCACCCAGAGGAAGCCCACACAGACACTGGGAGAATGTACAGACTCTGCACAGATGGTTACCAAGCCAGAAATTAAACTCAGGTCCCTGGCAGAGTGAGATAACACTGTTAAACACTGTGTGCCACTGTGCCACCCTACCTCAGAGTCAGGAGAATTTACAGTGGGGAATAGATAAATGGCAGAGAAGCTAAATTATTGCTTTGTTCTTGTCTTCACTGACAAAGATAAGGAATTTCCCAATGACTAGGACAAATGAGGAATTGAGTGAAATTTGTATTAGTAAAGAGGTTTTATTGGAGAAATTACTGGGACTGAAGGTCCATAGGTCTCTGGAACTTGATATTCTATATCCCAGAGCGTTGAAAGATGTAGATATGGAGATAGAGAGTGTGGTGGTGCTCATTTTCAAATATTCTATAGATTCTGGGATGGTTCCTGCAGATTTGAGTGTGCAAATGTCATCTGACCAATTAAGAAGGGAGGGAGAAAGAACATAAACTTACATCAGTAGTAGGGAAAATGCTAGAATCTATGATAAAGAATGTGATAATTGGACACTTGAATGGTTATGATCTAATTGTGCATAGTCCATATGGATTTATGAATGAGAAATCATGTTTGATGAATCTGTTGGCCATTTTGAGGGTGTTACTTACATCCTCCACCAAAGGAGATTCAATGGATGAAGTGTACTTGAATTTTCAGAAGGCTTTTGAAAAAGTCCTTCACAGGATGTTGACTTGCAAAATTAAAACACATGGTACAGGAGATAACACACTGGCATGGATTAAAGATTGGCTAACAGACAGAAAACAGTATAAATAAGCAGGTTATTCTTGCATTTGGCAGGCTGTGACTAGTGGGGTATTGCAAGAATCAATACTTGGCCTCAGCAGCTCACAATCTATATCAATAGATTGGATATGGGGACAAAACGTAATATTTCCACATTCACAGATGAGATAAAGCTAGATGGGAATGGAGATAGAGGCTGTGTTGATGCTCATTTTCAAAAAGTCTATAGACTCTGGAATGGTTCCTGCAGATTTGAGTGTGCAAATGTCACACGTGTGTGAGGAAGATGCAAAGCAGTTTCAGGAGGATTTCGACAGAGTAGTGAGTGGGCAAGAACATGGCAGATAGAATGTAATGTGGAAAAATGTGAGGTCATCCACTTTAGTAGGAGGAACAGATGCACAGAGTATTTCTTAAATAGTAAAAGATTAGAATGTTTGATGTACAATGGGATCTGGGGTGTCCTCGTTAGTAAGTCACTGAAGGCTAACATGCAGATGCAGCAAGCAATTAGGAAGGCTAATGGTACGTTAACCTTTATCGCAAGCAGATTTGAGTACAGATTAGCAAATTCTTGTTTTAATTGTATAGAACCTTGTTAGACCATATTTGGAGTTTTGGTGCCCATCCCTAAGGAAGGATATTATAGAGGGAGTGTACCAAGTGTTGACCAGACTTATTTATGAGATGGCAGCACTGAACTATGAAGTGAGATTGGGGAAATTGTGCCTGTATTCTCCAGAAATTCAAAGAATGAGAGAAGATCTCATTGAAAATGCTTAAAGGGATTGACAGGGTAGTTGCAGGAAGATTGCTTCTCCTGGGAGTCTAAAGCCAGGGGACATAATTTCAAAGTAAACTCCGAGATAAGGATATTTTGTTTTACCTGAAGCATTATGAATTATTGGAATTGTCTATCCCAGCTGTGGAAGCTCAGTCATTGAGTATGTGTAAAATAGAGATTAAAGATTTCTAAATATCAATGCTGCAAAGAGATATGTGGATAGTATGGGGAAAAGGTATCAAAGTGGAAGATCAACCATGATTGTATTGAGTAGTGGATTAGGCCCAATGGGCTGAATGGTCTACTCCTCTTATGTTGAATTGCAAATAAATTTACTATGGCTACATTGACTTCCACATGCATTTTGTAACTTAAAGCCTGAAATGAATGAGGGAGGCTCTAATTTCTTTCCATCTGACCAGGGACCCAGGTTCAATTCCAGTTTCAGGTAACTGACTATGTGGAGTTTGCACATTCTCCCAGTGTCTACATGGGTTTCCTCCAGGTGATCCAGTTTTCTCCCACACTCCAAAGACGTGCAGATTAAGTTGATTGACGATGCTAAAGTGTCCCTCAGGGTAATAGGTGGGGTTATGGGGATAGGACCTGGGTGGGATTGTGATCAGTGCAGACTCAATGGGTCAAATGGTCTCCTTCTGCACTGTAGAGGTTTTATGATTCTGGACAATGGCTATCAATTCCTGGAGTGGACCTTGAAGATAGGGCTCCTGATTCAGAGGCAGCAGAACAAGTCAGACTCAATTAGATTCTCACAGAATCATACAGCGTAGAAGGAGGCCATTCAGCCCATTTAGTCTGCACCATCCACAATTCCACCCAGGCCCTATCTCTATAACTCCATGCATTTACCCTAGCTAGTTCCCCTGACACTAAGGGGCAATTTTAGCATGGCCAATCCACCTAACCTGCACATCATTGGACTGTGGAAGCAAACCGGAGTACCTGGAGGAAACCCATGCAGACACAGGGAGAATGTGCAAACTCCACAGTCAGTGATTAAGCCAGGACTCGAAGCCATGTTTCTGGCGCTGTGAGGCAGCAATGCTAACCACTCTGCCACTCTTAAAATGAGAGCCAGTGCTGACCAGGTTTATTATTTTCAAATGTTAAATCCATTTATTTCTCTACAGATATTGCCAGAACTGTTGAGTATTTCCAGTATTTTCTGTTTTTAACCAATCACAGACTTTTGTTTACTCCTTTTACATGTACCTATTTACTCAGCCATTCCAGAGAGTGAATTGGTTTGATGTGGGTTGAAGAGCCATTCTGATATCCACAGGAGAAAGCTGCAAGTTCAGTATTTAACTAAATTGGACCTGTTCTTCTCCAGTGAGAAAAAGTAACAGTTTCTATAATTGTACATTGAAATTGATTTGAGGATGCTTCATCTCCAAATTGATTCTTTAGCAAACTTACTTGTTCTTGCACAGGTTTATTCGTATTAGATTCACAGCAAATTTTGTTGAAAGGAATCAACTGGCTGGTAGAAAATATTTTCAATTATAAAAACAGGCAGACAAGTCTTGGAAGAATGTATCAACACATTTTATTAACCACTTCACTACACCCACATTGTGATTTCACTTGTTACAGCTCATATTGACTCTGCACAGTTGTAATAATGATGCCATCTGGTGTCTTCCCAGCACCTGGGATTATATTGAAACAATGACAAATGGTGGATTTAATAGTGACTGAGATTAAATAGCCAGAATACATTGAATATCATAAAGCAATTTGTTAATATGCATGAATTTATACTTAACTGTTATGAATGTGAATTGTGTAAGAAATATATTGCCATTTATAAACCAAAAAGGTCGTACTCACTAGCTTGCAGCCTGTTGGGGAAAATCAAATGGTGGCCCAACACAATATGAATCACTTGTGGTTCATTGGAATGGAGGGAAACATCATGTTTTCCTATTCTGCTTTTTCTGGTATTGTTAAGGCTTTCATTACATGGGCGAAAAGGTGGCATAATGGTTAGTACTGCTGGCTCACAGTACTGGGTTTGATTCAGCCTTGGGTAACTGTCTGTGTGCAATTTGCACAGTCTCTCCATTGTTTGTGTGGGTTCCCTCTGCATACTCTGGTTCATCCCACGGTCCAAACACATCTAGGATAGATGGATTAGCTATGGTGAATGTCAAGGTTATGGGGATAGTGTGGGAAGATGGGCCTGAGTAAAATGCTTAGTCAGTGCAGACTCGAATGGCACTGCAGGCATTCTATGATTATCAAGAGATTCTAATTGTAACATTTATATTGAATATTTTTATATTACTGGAAGACAGTTTTAACTTTGCAAAATTGTGCAGTGGTAGTATAGGGAAAAGTGTGGTGATTAACTACAGATGTTGGATAAACATGAGGAGATAGATCTTGAAGACAGATATCATTTTGGCTGCACATCGGACAGCAGTATAGCTGAAATTCATGGAATACCAATTTATTAAGGTAGTCTTCTGAACTGTCTTCATATTTTTAATGTAAAAGAAAAAAAGACAGGAGAGCTGGATCTGCTCTAACTTAACAAAATAAACTCAAACTTGCAAAGCTCTGATTTCTTTAAATGGAAATATATGATAAAGTTCATTGTGGATCTTTTTGGTTTATGAATGATGATATATTTCTTAACTAATTGACTCCACATTTCCAAGAATGTGCATGCAAAGATCTATGGAAAATGCTATCATGCCAATTCTCTGACCCCTGCTTCCTTGAAGCGTTGCAGACAAAAGGAACATGACCAGAGTCATTGCAGTCAGGGTTTTCCAGTCCTGACACTGTGGGCATCATCGCAGGTGGGATGGGAAAATTTTGAGAGCCACCAAAACTCCAGAAAAAATGTGAGTTTATTATTGTGTAATTTAACAGCGTAATAATCATTACAGCGTTTGGTGGAAAACTATAATGATGAGAAACAATAATCAATGTGTGTTTAGCAAAGTCCCATAAACATCAATGAGAGGAATGACTAGTTAATCTGTTGTTGTGGTTTTGGTTTGGAAAATGTACCAATGAACATACCTTGAGTGTTCGGTACAGATTAACAGACTCTCCAATTAAGTCTTAATTTGATGTCAATTATTCAATAGAAGTCACTGAAATATATAAAGGGGTCATAGGTGACACTATTTTGTTGGTGGAGAATTGTGTGTGAAGTTGGATCAAAGAAATAAAGGTATTTTATGAAAAGGAGAACTTGTGTCTCTTTTACTCTAGAACAACCGAGAAGCTCAAACATTGAGAACTGTCATGACTTTTCAAATACCATGTGGGACCTTTAACTACAGTTTGACAGGTATTGTAATCCAATACAACACCCCATTACCCCACTGCAGTGGAGGTTTACCATAGATTATGTGCTCATATCCTGAAATGTGAATTATCAATGATAAGCCATACTTTCTCAATTTGGCTTACACTTACACCAGTGCTCAGATCATCCACACTCTGCAGAGTTTGTGGTAGAGCATCACATTCAACAATCAATTCGCACTGAATGCATGCTTGTATCTGGTAACATGGCTTGTAATAACAATCTTTAGACTCGAATGCGAGTCATGATCTCAATTGAGCCAAGGACACAGAATACAGTAAAATGTCCAGGTGGCTGTGCTGTACCTTTACAAATTGCAACAGATGGAACTTTCATTTTTAGTAGCCGTGGATTTGGATTGATCACCTTTCATACACCCCACCAAATTTTCCTTTGCATTGATAAAGCAACATGCAGAAATGTACTTTCTATAGCCCTCACAATCTGCATTAGGATTGATAAATAATTTTGTAGTCTATTGATGGAACTTCAAAACTCTGAGACCTACTTTACTATTGTGGAGTAGATCTTTTTCATGCTCATCGATGTAAAGGTACTATTGAGGCATGAATCACTACCTAATTTCAGCATCAGCACCAATCGTTACCAAATTCCCTTAACCCTGCCTCAAAAACATGTCCCAGGAGTGTATTCCCTACTAATCAGAATTACCTTTCTTCCATTCATCTGTGTATGGGATTGTCATTAGAACTGGATTAGGACTAGTTTTGTGCTATAGATCCATGCTCGGTGTGAATTTGTTTAAGACTGCCCAAACTTACTTCACACAGGACCCTTGCAGTTGGAAAAGACTTTAGCTCCATCAGTTTGATGGATCTGAACCCAAGTCACAGAGGTGAAAAGTCAGTTTAAACTTACTGCCTCATTTATGTTCCTGTGAACCAGTTTTCAACCACCATACACACGAGTGCAGAAATTCCTCTTATGTCTCCTGCTTTAAAAATTAATTCAAATGAAGGTAGAATTTATTTGAGGTACAAGGAAAATATACTGTTCAATATTCTAAAAACTGTAATTCACCTTTGGCTCCTTCATTCAAGGTCGCTCAGATTTGTAAGCCTCAATTCACTTCACAACTATTACAATCTCTAATCCTGTAGAAACAAAGTACACAACTTACTGTACAATATGATGGAATTTATTACATTGATTATTTTTGACATAAGGAATGGATGTTTTAGGATATCATTGCTTGTGAATAGTTTGCTGAACCGTTTGAACACTGAGCAAACTTAGGAGGGTGGACAGGAGTTGGAGCGAATGCAAAATACATTCATGGACAAGGCCTAGTGTTAAAGCTCTGGGTATTTTAACTTCTAGGCTTTACCTACATTATCAACCTATTCATCTGAAAGATGTGGAAAGGAACAGCTGGCTAATGGGCAGGAGAGGAAGCTCAGGTGACCAGGGGGCAGTAGCTGATCCAAAGGAAGGCCCAGCAACAAAATGGTAAGTTAAAGGGTGGGATTGTTCTGAGTCAGTGATACAGCAAGTCACAACTTTTCTTGTGGGCTTTGTAGATTCCATCAGAATATTCTTTCTACTTTCAGACTTAAAAAGAAAGGTTTTCCTTTTGCCTCGGAGGATCTTTTCCACCTCAGACCAGCTGCTGATGTGCATTGTGCATTAGTCTGATAGAAAAACTGCAATTATTTCTTTGTTTTGATCACAGTTAAAATGTAATCTATAGTTTTCCAGTTTTGCTTTCAAGGTTGGAGAAAGGAAGTCAGTCCATCCCGGGGACTGGGAGGAATCTCAGGGGTGGGGGCCTGGAAGCTGGAAGATTGAATGACCGACGAGTAGCTGCAGGGATTGAGAATGGAGGCAGGTCTGATAGAGAGAGGACCTGATTTAAACAGACCATTGCTACCTGGCTGCTGTTTCACTGGATCACTCACTGTGTTATTGATTGAGTGGGAAAGGCAGAGGGTTGGAATCTGGGGCAAGGTTCTCCCTCACTTTTCCATAAAGACCAGAGGCAGTGAGGGGGAGGAGAGATGTCGTCTTCCTGCAGGGTGGCAGGAGAAGGCCACTATTCTGAACCTAACAAGTATGGATTGAAATGGTTGAGACAGTCAGCGGCAGGGATGTAGTCAGGAGAACTGGATGAAAAGTTAATAAAGGTTCAATGTCTTTGTTACTCTGAGTGCTGCACCAGGTCCTCATGGCATATCTTTGGGTAATAAACCTCCAGCATTGTGGACGCTGTGATATACTATAAACGGTGTCCTAGTCAGGGAAGGCATTGGCCTAGTGGTATCATCATTAGACTATTAAGCCAAATACTCAGCTAATGTTCTGGGGACTTGGGTTTGAATCCCACCATGGCAGATGGTGGAATTTGAATTCAATTTCAAAAAAATCTGGAATTAAGAATCTACTGATGACCATGAAATATTGTTAATTATCAGAGAAACCCATCTGATTCATTATTGTCCTTCAGGGAAGGAAATCTGCCTTCCTAACCTGGTCTGGCCTATACGTGACTCCAGAGTCACAGCAATATGTTTGACTTTTAACTGCCTTTTGAAATAGTCTAGCAAGCTACTCAGTACGAGGGCAACTAGGGATAGGCAATAAATGCTGACCAGTTAGCTATGACCTTGTCCTCCAAATTAATTTTAAAAAATGTCAGTGATACCCACATGCCATGATAAATTAAAATGTAATATACAAATGAAAGTAGAATTTATTTGAGGTGCAAGAAAATATACTGTTCAATATTCTAAAATCATTATTCATTTTTGGCTCTTTCATTTAAGCTTGCCTGGATTTGTAACCCTCATTTCACTTCGCAACTATTACAACCTCCAAACCTGTAGAAACAAAATACTTGCTGTATAACATGGCGTAATTTATTGCATTGATTGTTTTTGACATTAGGATATCATTCCTTGTTAAAGGTTTGCACCACATTCGATTTTCCATGAGTTTAATGACTCTCTCCAAACTCTGAGCTATGTTCTGAAGGAATCCTTTGTTCTCAGCCAATCATCTCACACTATCCCAGGGAGGTCTGATGTCTGTTGCTGTTGATCTAAGTGGAGCCTGAGGCTTTAGACTGAATTTTCACAGTCCATACAGAGGTGGGACTGGAAGAAAAAGGCTAAGATGTGTGGCTGGATGTCCTATCCCTATTTCGACCCTCAGTAATTTTCACAATGGCAGGGAAATTATTGGGTCCCCGAACCTGCACACTCCTCTCAAAAAGGCACGTGACAGCATTGTGGGATCACTGAGGGTGTGCCCTGTGTAGATGACCGCACTTATTGCAATTGTCAGATTTCAAGTTACATGGATGTGTGAAACATGGATGGGGGGTGGGGCGGTTGGGAGTGATGGTAAGGGCTGAGGACAGTGGGTGAGGACGAGGAGGTTAATGGAGGGGCATGGTGAGGGGAGGGTTAACCTGGTCAGAAGACTCAACTTCAATAGATGAGCAGATAATTGCATCGGGATCATTTGATGAAGCTGTTGGGAATAGAGATGTATCTTTTATTCTGCCTCTTGACTCAGCAACCCTGCATTTCCTTCATTTAAGACCTGGAGCCCTGGAAGATTCTGCAAGACATTAGCGAGATCAGCAGAATTAGTCATGTCTCCCAATTCCCATCTCTAGCATGTAAACACAACCGAACAGGAATGTGTTCATTCTCCATCTTGCAAAAGGAACTTCCCATAGCTGCCTCTGTCTCTCTTGGTGATCACTCAGTGCCATCTCAACTATTCCTATATGACGACCCATCAAAGTGAACGTATATGAGCTCATGGAGGCTGCGCTTATAAGGTTTGACAGGAATTGCTCTGATGTTTCTGCTAGCTATATTTAAGCTTGGTACAGGCACAAGACTCTGTCCTTCCCGGCAATGTTTGAACCTGTGGGAAACATCAGAATTAATCATGAGAATTTGCTTTTGCAGTGTTGGGGCTTCCCAATGCAGCTGGGATTTTGGTATGTTGTTGGGTGGTCTGGATTCCTTCAATCCTCTTAATGTCCATACTGCAAGTTTTATTTTACTTTCCCTATCCCGTTTATAGTCAAACATCCTGACAATCTACACTGTGTGGTAGATTGGTAGATGGGAACCCCTTTTCCAATCTGCACCCTTTTAGGGGCATTGTAAACTCAAAATGAGAGAGACAAGATGTTGTCGGCCTCTATGGCCAATGCTGACAGCTCATTGACTAGGAAGCTGACTGTATCAGTGTGGGTTGGTCCTCAGCAATGTGTCTTGTTGAGCGGTCAGTAAGTATCCAGGGCTTGCATTCCTGTTATGTTCAGGAGCAGCATACACCTTCAGACTCTTGAAATAAAAACATAAAATATTGGAAAAACTCAGCAGGGTTGGCAGCACCTGTGGAGGGAAAAAAGCGGAGTTAATGTTTCAGGTCAATGACCCTTCAGCACACCTGCAGTATTTTTCCTTCTTACTCTTTTAAGGGATGTGAGTGTTGGAACTTGAGAAAATTGGTGGTGAACTGCCTTCTTGCACATTGCAATCCCTGTGGTGTAGGTAGAGATTGGCTGACAGCTGTCCAGCCCTTCCGGACACACTACTGCAGTGGCTAGAGGAGGTGTTGGAGCATTGTGCCTGGCTCTAACTGCAGGGAGCCAGAGTGAAGTTAAATGGCAGGGGTTTTGAGGAGTGGTGGGTATGAGATGCCCAAGGAGTGTTGTGAGGGAAGCAATTAGGTTATCAGGAGATAGACTGGGCAGTGGGTGAGGACATCTGGTGGTATTTGGTCTCTGAGGGGAGAATGCCACCAATCTGAAGGGAGCTTCGGATGGCAAAATCCCCCAATCCCCATTGTCCCATCCGAGATCAACAACCTAAATTTTTCTGTTTCCTATCCTGAGTAATCCAGTGCCTGCCAGCCTGAAGCCTTCCATGTGCCTAGCCCACCTTACTGACCCCAGCTGATATCTCTTTTATCAAATGAATCGTCATTGGAGATAATAGTTTCAAGACATTTGAAGCTAACACAATTCTTCAGCTTTGTACCTTGGATGGAAATATCTGGTTGAACAATGCTGGAACTTGGCAAATGCTAGTTTAGAACCTCAGTTTTTTCTAAGGCAGATGATTAATCGAACAGAATTGAAGCCTCTGAAAATCTGTCAATCTGTGATCTGCAAACCTCTTGTATTGTGAGCCATTATAGCATTAATATTGGCAGAAAGGACAGCCTGGATGAGTTTCTCAGGTTTGGATTTTCCACTGACACATTGTAGTGTCAAACTGTGAACCGTCAAGATAATATTAGAAATACTCTCGCTCTTCAAGATCCTTGACAGCATGTCTAAAAACACAGGTAAAGAACAGGTTAAAGAGGATGTGGCTTTACTTTATTCCATTTTAGTTCTCAAAGGAGCTAATGATTCACCATTTAAAGGGCTCTAGTCTGTTGCTTAACAATAAGTGTTTTTAAACTGCTAGTAGCTGTACATATGTTTATCAGTATAAAGTCAAAACTATGAATTAACTATATGTTTTCTTCTATCCACATCTATACCCAATACAAGATTGCCCCTGGTCTTGGGTCATGTGTTCCTTTATATCACATTGTGGGCAGTGTGATATAAAGGAACACATACATAGTACTGTACTGTACACAGTTCCTTGTTAACTCTTTCTATGCTAAACCCTTATATTACATTTCACCCTACCAAAATCTTTATCCACTGTATTTACTCAACTTACAATACTTCCAATAATCTTTCTGTTGGCCTGCCTCTGCTCAAATCTAAGTGCTTATAGGTTCAGGTGGTCTGGGGACTTCATAATCCTTCCAAGTCCTGTCAGTACGACAGTTGGAGCATGGGAGATTCTGTTGTGCTTAACAAACCCTGTTGAATGTGGTCATTCTTGCATCTGGTTGGTTGACCTTAATTCTTTTTTTTTCTTTTTTTGGTGTTGAACCAATTTTTTTAACTCCCCATCTGGTTTTATCAGTGGTCATTGGCTTATCCCATTGCTTACACGGAACATAAACTTGCAGTTTAGTCATAGTACTCATTCTATTTTCCGTGTTATCCGTGGTTTGTCATGATGATGTTGAGATGGAAGATATCTCTTTCTGTAATATGAACTTTCCATCAGGCTCACTTTGCAGCCTAGCTTTCCCTGCAATGGCATTGTCGTTGGTTTGCTCTCTTGCCTCATTGGGGTTTGCTACGGTCAGATGATGGCTGCTTCTCTGTTCCAGTATTGTCCGGCTAAAGATTGTATTGTGCAGATTGTATTGCAGCATGTCTTTATGACATCTAAGGTATATTACAACAGATGATGGAGCCAGAGGTTAAGGCTTTTCTTGCTACTTATTCATCCCTTGGCTCTTTCCATTCATGGCATTGTGGTAACCATCTGAGCAATTGACTGGTCTGACCAACAAGCATGTTCTGACACTTGTCAAGGTAATGGACAAATCAGCTGTGCAAAGAGTGAAGATGATTTAGAACTGCAGTCCCAAGTGAGAGTTTCAATTCTGGGACTCTTACATGCCTGTGCAATTGATGACAGATGTTGTTTTGATATCTTCAGCTATTTTAAGAAAGTTCATGGCAACACCAGCATCTCTACTCAGAAGAGAAAAGATTGGTTGTGGGTGAGGCACATGACTTCAAAGATTTGTTTGCTGCCTGATCTTAATAGTTTCAGAATCTTGCCTCTAATTGGAAGTCAGATTCCTCTATGCGCGTAGAATGGTGTACGTGTTGTTCGTAGCCAGAGGTCTTTCAGCCATAGTTCCTTGACCTAGAGTAGCAAAATACAGGCTCCTGTCTCTTATTTAATGTTTGAGAGACAATCATTGACTGAGATGTCTGCATGCCAGAATGAAAACCCCCGATCTTTAGCCTCACTTAAGAAGCCTGGTTGTGTTTTCTCTTAGTTTGGTAACCCAATCTCATAAATTATCTTGGTATCATCTGTGCATTTGCTTTTGTTAGCTTTTCATAACTTTTCTAAGTGTCTTATGCAAAGCCAACTAAATCAAATTGCAATTAAAACAGTGCTGAGACTGCCAGACATGGGTCATCCTGTGGGTCGCTGGATCCACAGTGCTGGCATCATCACCCACCCTCTAGTGGTCGGTTATGATATTGCTTTCCTTGGCATGGAGTGCCCCTGTTCCTCCCTGCTGTTTTACCAGCTAGAAAGTGGAGATTGCTCCGTGCCATAGCTTGTTTTTCACCCTCGAGATGATCTGTTCTCAAAATGGTTTTGGCTGCCCCGACAATCTAAATGGCCTTTTCGAGGGTCAATTTTTACTTAGCTTGAAGCTTGTCTGAGAGCGCATCATCTGCCACTCCAACAATTCTGTCCCTCTATAGCTCTGACTTCAGCTCACTGTAGTCACAGCCTTCAGTCATTCTGTACAACTCATTAATGAAGGAGTCAGTAGGTTCTCCTGACCGCTGGGCACACTTCTTAAATGTTGTTCTTTCAAGCATCTTGTTACTGCTCAAATTAAAATGTGTCAAAGATCTTAAAACTTATCAAATTTTGCTGAGCATTTATTGATTCCTTGTCTAGCTATTATATCATTGGCTATTAGACCTATTGAATAAAACTATGTGTTAACCTGTCCAACTCCAATCTTTTTGTCTGGACCCAAAGCAACCTAAGGAATTCCTTTCTCCAACATTGCTGGTTTTGTGACTGGTTTGGGCTTTGAATGAATCCAAACTGATCTGGCAAGGTAGATTTTTGATCCACGGCCATTTAAAATTAAAGGGTGTATATCTTGAAATGCTGTTTGGAAATCCAAGATGGTGCTACTGTATGTTTCTTCTCAAAAGGTTTCCCATGCTTGTCTGGTTTGGCAGTAATGATGGTGGTGATTTCTGTATTTTAAAATTCTCAGCAGTGATTCCAGGGTCAACAGTTCCGGGCCTTGGCAGAATATCTGAGGGCTTTTGAGTCTCAAAACCATTGGCTACTTGCTTTTCCTGTTCTTTCTTAACTGCTAGTTTGGCCACCTTGTGTTCAGGTGCAGACCCAGGCTATTTACGGTGCATTACAAAATAATTCACCGAAAGAGAAAATGCTGGAAAATCTCAGCACGTCTGGCAGCATCTTGAAGGAGAGAAAAGAGCCGATGTTTCGAGTAATGATGACCCTTTATCAAAACTAAAAGGCATAGAAAGTAGGGGATATTTATACTGCAGGATGAGAGAATGAAAGATGAGTCATTGCCACAGAAACCAGGGGAAAAGACTCCTAATGGCAGTCCATAGAGAGAATAAAGGGTATAAATGGCCAACCGGCAGAGAAGCTGAAATCAGAGGGTAAATTGTGACAGATAAAAATGTGGGAGAAGGAGGGAATGGGTGGGCCAGGGATAGAATTTAGAAAAAGGGTGAAAGTGGAAGCAAAGGGGGAGAAAATTGTATTGGAAGAGGCTCTCTGCATACCTGCAGTGGTAGGACGACTTGAGAAAACACGTAAAAAGACATTTAGGATCCTATTAATAGAAGACTGGAATGTAAAAACACAGCAGTTATGCTAAACCTTTATATAACATTAGAATGTTAAAAGTGTTAAAATCTTGGAGAGAGTACTAAAAAGACTCACAGGACAGAAAATGAGGGATTCCAGTTATGTGAAGAAGCTGAAGAACCAGCGGTTGTTCTTCTTAGAGCACAGAAGGTTAAGAATCAGTTAGATTGGGGTGTTAAAATGATTTGGCGAAGTAAGTAAAAGTGACATGGTTTCCACAAGCAGCAAATAATGTTATCAAAGGACACAGATTTAAATCTGATTGCTGAAAGAACCAGAAGTGATGAGGAAATATTTTTTTCACCGTGGATTATTGTAATCTTGAATGTATGGCCAGACCACTGATAAAAGCATAATTGGATAAATACCTGAATGATAAAAATATGCTAATGATGGGGAGAGAACAGGGATCTTACCAAAACCCTGTAGAATTATAACAAGTTTTCCTTATTCTTGTGCTCCAATCCCCTTGCAATAATGGCCATGCTGTTTGCCTTCTTAGTTGGTTGCCCTACCTACATGCGACTATCTCTATTTTCTGTAAAGTCCTTCTGAACATCAACATTCGCAAATTTCATGCCTTTTAAAAATATTTAGCTTTTCTATTCTTTCTACCAGTGAATATCCTCATACCTCTTCAAATTATACTCCTCCTGCCACTGCCTGAGTTCACGATGTCGCAGTAACTTAGCCAAACTGGCATTCTTGCTATCTGCTTTACCATTGAAATGCATTGAATGAAGAGAAGTTGTACTTGCATAGTTCATGCAATCTAACTGCACCACAGAAAGTTACCTTATGCCCATTGCAGTCATAGCTGCCTTATTAATAATGGTTTGATTGCTTCCCATCAATCTTTCTGCTGTTGCCAATTGATTTTTTAATAAGTTAATACTGTAGATTGAAACTTGTATTTACGATGCCTTTCTGTCTTTTTCCTTCCTTAAACCAGTCTTATTTCCTCTCTTTATTTCTCATCCTGTACCTCATTTGACATTGAATCTGTCCAGTCTAAATTCTCTCTCAGCCCTTACAGGATTCCATAATTCTATTGGTTAAAGGGATACTGAGTTGCTTGCCTTATTCACTTGGTTTCCAAGTGCCCTATTTTCCTCATTGTTAACGTTAACACCTCACACAATCAGCACTTTGCCACACACAAAAAAAATGTAAAATCTAAATGTCCAAGGGCAAATCTAATTAACAGATGCCCTTCTGCAGCAAAATCCAATAGATGACTGTCTCTTTTACCATTGTCAGACTCATAGCGCCATCTATCGGCACATTGTTTTATTGTTTCTGTCTGAATTTGAAATCAAGAGAAACCCTCACATCAGACTTGTCACTAAATGCATTTACAATATTATTGATCACTAAAAGCAAAGAAAAATATAGAATAATGTTGATGAGTCTTCCCCGTTTGGAAACAAAATTGAAAAGAAACACTATGCATGCATGCTTGCCAAGAGCAGAGTAATAAGTAATTTAAAGTCATATTTAAATAATCTCTTCATTATTTTTTCACAGAAAGTGTACATATTCTGTTATTAATATACAATTTATTGTAAAAAAGGACAGTTGAAGCATTGCATTAGATTCTCATTCACTGCTGTTCCTTCAAGGAATTGGAATACAATGTGATCTTTGTTGTAAAAGTCTGACATTAATTACTTCTTGTGCATAGGTATGACATTTCCTACTTTCCACTTGCGCAGGACAGCATTCTCTGATAGACATAGTTAGAACAGGTAGGCAAGATCATCTTTGAGAACTGAAGGTCTTTTTTATTTCATGGCATGTAGAAGTTGTTGGCAAGAGCAGCATTTTTATACTTTCCAATAGATCCCCTCGCATTCTTTTAAATTGCAGTGAATACATAGAACATAGAACATTACAGCACAAACAGGCCTTTCGGCCCACAAGTTGCGCCAATCATACCCATACTACTAGGCTATAGAACTATCTGTAACTCCCAATCCCATTTAATCTCATGTACTCATCCAGGAGTCTTTTAAAAGACTCCAGTGAGTTCGCCTCTACCACCACCGACGGCAGCCGATTCCATTCACTCACCACTCTCAGAGTAAAAAACTTACCCCTCATATCTCCTTTGTACTTGCTGCCCAGCACCTTAAACCTGCGTCCTCTCGTAGCGATCATTTCAGCCCTGGGAAATAGCCTCCGAGAATCCACCCTATCTATTCCTCAACATTTTATAAAACTCTTCTATCAGGTTGCCTCTCAATCTTCGTCTCTCCAGGGAGAATGTTATATCAATCCAGAATGTACTGAGCAAGGAGCAAATAGGCCATACATAACCAATGTTCCCTTTAAGATGCCATGCAGTGACTTAAAGGAATAGTGCAGTGCAACAAGCTAACTTTGACAAAACATTGATTACTAATACAGAAACATCTACAATGTCATTATACCTAAATTCTCTATCACATCTGTTTGGAAATTATATCAGAACATTTCTAATTAAGCAGAAACAGAACATTCAGCATTCGACACCATTTTGGCTCTTCATAGTGATAGATTAACCTAAACCTTATTCTATAGCTATGCACCTTTCTTTAGGCTAAATATCTCTCTGAATTTTCCTTAAATTTAAAGCAAGGGTCTCAGTCACAACTACTCCCATGGCAAATATATCCATGCTCCAATAGCCTTCTTTCCTCAGCGTGAGTGATAATTTTAAGTTGATGACCCCCTCATCATTAACTGCCAACCAGATGTTCTGGTCTTCACATTCATACTATGAAAATTCTTCATAATTTCACATGCTTATTTTAAGGGAGGCAGGAGGGAGGAGAATGCAAATGAATTTAAAGTTTAGCTGTGACTCAATTGGTAGCGCTTTTGCCTCTGAATTAGAGGATTGTGGGTTCAAGTTGCAATCCAGGATTTGAGCAGAAAAATCAAGGTTGATGTTCCAGCACTGTACTATCTTATGGGAGATTTTAAACTGAGGCCCAGTCTGGTAGATGTAAAAAAAATCCACATCACTACTTTGAAGAACAATCTATCTCTTAATTCACATCATGAAAACATATATGTGGTCACTATCACATTGTTGTATGTGGGAGCTTGTAGTGTGCAAGTTGGTTGTGATGTTTCCTCAGACTTGCAATAGAGAAAAATGTAGCAAAAGTTTCTAGTTTCTGTGATGTCAAGAGCATTGTATGAGGAGAGATTGTGTCAACTAGGCTTGTATTCACTGCAGTTTAAACAAATGAGAAGGGGTCTAATTAAAAACTATAAAATTCTGACAAGGCTGGACAAACTGGTTGCAGGAGTGTTATTTCCCCTGAGTGGTGGTTGGGGGGATGGGGACAGTAGGCGTAGGGAGAGGGTGAACCTGGGTAATTTTCTACCACAAATGGCTATGGAGGCCAAATCACTGATTATACTTAAGAAGGATATAATTAGATTTCTAAACTCTAAAGGCATCAAGAGATACAGGGAGAGCACAGGTGTCATGTTGAATGGTGGAGCAGGCTCAAAAAACTGAATGGCCTACTGCTGCTCCTACTTTCAATGTTTCTATTAAAATAGTGATTACACTTTAAAAGTACTTAATTGCTTGTAAAGCGCTATGAGACATCCACTGATCATCAGAGGTATTAAATCAATACAGGTCCTGCTTTCCTATAATTCTTCAAAATTCTGTTCCACAAAAAACAATCTCAAATGAACTGCTCTTTATGCTTTGCTTCTCTTGCTAAAGCCAATGCATGAAATAAAATCAACATTGGGGGATCTTGCAGAATAGTTTTGGATGTTTCATTCACTAATTTTTCATCTACCCTGAAAGAAGCATCATGCATCCATTTGGAATTTTTCTAATGGCATGGATTATTGGATATGAACTTGTTAAAGGGAATCACAGCTACTAGCTTGTATTGGGGTTCAGGGCTTGCAGTGTGTTCAGAATTCACACTGTATTCAGAGTTCCCATTGGGTCAGGATTTGCACTGGATTCAAGGTTTGCACTGCATTCAGGCTTAACATTGGGTTCAGGGTTAACACTGGCTTCAGGGTTCATACTGGGTTGAAGGCTTGTGTTGAATTTTAAAGGCATGCATGAAGGAAATTTAAATCTACGTTTGGACTCAGGGGTCCCTGTAAAATAGAAGTGTAGTAAAGTAGATTATTAAATTAATGCTAACTTGAAAGTTACAAATATTTTGAAACCTTGATGGATAAGAAATATCCTTTCCATCTAAATTTTGTTGCAACGCCCATGGAGAGCAATGACATAAAGGAACCAAACTTACCAATAAACTCAATGGAATAAATCAATAGATACATTTTTGCGTTTAAAAACTTTTCATATTTAGCTGTTTTGGAGAGGAGCTGCAGAAGAGAATTGTAATGCAGAGTGAAATGAGGGTTGCTAAGGGGAATGAGGTTGCAAAGTGGAGAAGGGGGCTGAAAGGGGGAGAGGGAGCTGCAAAAGGGAGAGGCGCTGAAAAGAGAAAAGAGAACAGTTTTAAGCATATCAGCAAAGTATACATATGGTACTACATGCAGTCCCAATGTCTGCCGCACGCCTCTCTTCCTCTGGTGGAATTCAGCCAACTCTACATCACGCATGATCTGATCTTCAATTGGCCTCTAATATGGTACTCCATCTACGTGAAAAAAATATAGAAACTTAAAATTTAAATATATCCTGGTTTGCTCTGAACATTTTAAAAGAACAGAGATTTTACTTAAAAGTAAGAAGACAAGTCCAGAAAATGAAATCAAATCATGTAGATATAATTTATACAGAATAGATTGAATTGTCTGGCATATATTTCTATTAGGAATAAAAATGAAATGTTGTTGTTATGAGCATCAATACCAATAAGGTACACTTCTGGAGAATCTCTTCCATGTTGATCATGACAGTCCTGATAGCATAGCTTTCCCACAGTGCTCACCATCCAACCACTCAATGACATCCTGGTATGGCTGGCCCTATTGGAACCAATCAGCTCTTCCTGGACTACTCACATAGCTTTATATGTTTCATCTTTTCAGCTGGTTCCCATACACTTCTTCGCAAAGAAGCTGTTTCAGGTCACAGGCTGAAATCAGATCTCCCATTGACTTTCTATTCCACAGCAGCCCATAAGAGATACGTTTCTCAGAGATCTGATGTCAGAGTCAAGAAATCCAATTCACAAACCCCTTCCCCAGAAATCTGGACCTCTAACCTGTTTAGCTAGAAATATAAGCTTTGAAACTATTTCATCTCAATTTATTAAATTATGCAGCAAAGGAGTACAGGTTGGCGAGTACAATAGGAAATAACCAAATAGATTTGTCCCTTTCACCAGTGCAAGCCATCCAAACTTGGTGATAATTATCAAATAATCAAATTAAGTTTTTCCATGACACCTCTGGTTGCCTATTTCTGTAAAATTAGTAATTTGTTAACTAACTTTTGTTAAATAAATAGGACAATAATGACAACATCATAAAATGTGATAAAATATGGGAATTTCAGATTTAAATAAATCCTGGTTTGCCCTGCACATTTTAAAAAAGCTTTAAAAGAGCAGAAATTTCATTTTTAAGTATGAAGACCAGTACAGAAAATGAAATTAAATCAACTAGATATAATTTATGCAGAATAGACTGACTGCCTGGAGTATACTTCTATTAAGAATAAAAATGAAATGTTGCTCTTTTGACCTTCAGTTCTTGATAATAGAGGGGAGATTAGGGCCAAGAGAATGAAGATAGACTGCCCTTTAGGGTCTTTAAATCTTTAGATTGGGCACTCTGGAAATATTGACACACCCTTGAGTAGCCTTTGGCGATACTGACCATATCAACCATTCTCTGTAAATGTTAACACATTGCTTGCTATCTGAAGTCCTAACTTCAGAAAGCCAGTACCAGTTGCTCAATGGGAAATAAAGTTAGAGCTGCAGAAAACATCTTGTTAGGATCTTTCATAGCTAAGAACAAAGAACAAAACAGCACGGGAAACAGGCCCTTCAGCCCAACAAGTCCGCGCCCTCATCCCAATGTTCCCACCTCTACCCGTGATCCCTGTCTATGTTTATAGATCTATGGATTGAAATCAAACTTAGTTTCAACTCTGCAATTATTTCAATAGGAATGAATAGAAATTCAATCTTCGTAGATTGCATAATGCAATTATACCATCTCAAATATCTTCAAAGTAATGCTTTTGCTTGTGCTCTTCCTCCCATCAGATATTAATGCATTCTGAATGGAATCAACTGAAACAGTGCAAAAGATTGCTGACCTTAAAATGGCACAAAGCTGAGTGGGAAGATAAACTGTGAGGAGCATGCAGAGATGCTTCGGTGTGATTTGGATAAGCTGAGTGAATGGGCAAATGCATGGCAGATGCAGTATAATTTGGATAAACGTGAGATTATTCATTTTGGTAGCACAAACAGGCAGATTATAATCTGAACGGCTATAAATTCAGCAAGGGGAATGTGTAACAAGACCCAGATGTCCTTGTACATCAGTCACTGAAGGCAAGTACATGGGTACAGCAGATGGTAAAAGAGGCAATGGTATGTTAGTCTTCATAGAAAGAGGATTCAAGTAGAATCCTCTTTCTACTTGAGGAATTAGAGAAGTCCTCAAATTCCTCAATTTGAGGAAAATTGAGGAGCAGAGAAGTCTTCCTGCAGTTATACATGGCCTGGCTGAGGCCATACCTGGAATATTGTGTGCAGTTTTGGTCTCCTTATCTGAGGAAAGATTTTCTTGTGATAGAGAGAGTGCAGAGAAGGTTTATCAGATTGATTCCTGGAATGGTGAGATTGATGTATGAGGAAAGATTGAGTTGGTTGGGATTATATTTGCTGGAGTTCGGGAGAATGAGGAGGGATCCTTTAGAAATGTATACCATCCTAATAGGACCGAGCAGGGTAGATGCAGGAATGTTCCCAATGTCAGGGGAGTCCAAAACCCCAAATACTCTAAAGGGGGGGGGGGTGGTAAATCTTTTACGACTGAGATGAGGAGAAATTTCTTCATCCAGGAATGATGGGCCTGTAGAATTCGCTATCACAAATCAGTTGAAACAAAAATATTATATATTATCAAGAAGGAGTTAGATTCAACTCTTGGGACGAAAGGGATCAGGCTATTGAGTTAGATGTTCAATCATGATATAATGAATGGTGGAGCAGGCTCGTAGAGCTGGATGGCTTACTCCTGCTCCTATTTTCATTGTTGCAATGTAAATGAGGTAATGCCCATAATTTCTAACACTAAATCTTCAAAGCTAATTCAAAAGGCAACTCCAATTGCATCTGCCCTGTTCATCACATTATACAGAGGATTATGGCTGCATGCTCATCTGCGGCATCATTAAACCATGGTGATGGAACTGCAGCTGTAGATCTGTCAGTCAAAGTCTCACTCAACTCTTTTTCTCGTACTGATGCTACCTCCTGACATCCTCTCCTCAGGCTTCCTTCAGAGGTCCCTGGCATCACAGATGTCAGTCTTCAGCCAATTTAATTGACTTGGAAGTGATAGCAAGAAATGATTGAAGGCACTGGATATGGAAAAGGCTATGTGCCCTGTCAACATTCTGGCAATTGTACTGAGACTCGTGCACCAACAAACTTTATCTTTAGCTAATCTGTTCCAGTGCAGTTACAACACTGGCATCTACTATATACATCTATATAAATAGTGCAAGGATAGTAAGGTAAGGGCTCAGGTTGATTAGGCTCCTAGAAGAGGATTACCATGGAAACAAAGAACTGAGGTATTAACTGAATACCTTTACCAAGGAAGAATTGCTTCCCAAATCATAGTGAGAGAGGAAGTAGTTGAGATACTGAATAGCTATAATTGGATAAAGAGGGAGGTGTTAGAAAAACTGCTGCACTTAAATATAAGTCACCAGAACTAGATGAGATGAACCAGAGGATGCTAACAGCAGTAGGGTAGGAGATTGTGTAGGTACTGTTCATGAATGTTCACTCCTCCTTTGAATGTAGAAATGGTGTCAGAGGATGGAAGAATTGAAAATGCATAAATCCTTTGGCCAAAAAGGTATAAGTATTAATCTAACAATTTCAGCTCAGTCCAATTAACCTCACTAGTGGGACAATTTTTAGAGAAGTTAATTTGAGACAAAATTGACACTTAGTTGGACAAGTATGGACAAATCAAGGAAAGCCAGTATAGATTTGTTGAAGGCAAATCATGTTTAGCTAATTTACTTGAGTGTTTTCATGATATTGCAGCCGTGTTTGATGTAAATGGATTTCCAAAGGGCATTTGATAAGGTGCCACTTCAGAGAATTGCCAGCAAATTTGAAATCTGTTAAATTAAAGGGAGAGCAGCAGCATGGATACAAAGTTGTCTAAGTGGCAAGAAACCTAGAAGTGATGAAAAGCTGTTTTCAGATAAGACAGGTACACAATGAGGTCCCCAGGGGTCAGTGCAGGGATCACATCTTTTCTTGACATGAGTTAATGATCTGCATGTGCAGGGCTCAATCTCAAAATTTGCAGATGACACAAATCTTGGGAGTATTGTGAACTGCAATAGACATCAAGAGGACCTCGCAGGTTGGTGAATTAGGCAGACACGATGCAGACTAAATTCACTGCAGAGAAATGTGAAGTGGTACATTTTGATAGGAAGAATGAGCAGAGGCGAAGTAAAATAAAAAGCACAATTCTAAAAGAAACAGAGGAAACTTGAGGTGTATGTTGATAAATTGTTGAAGATGAAAGAGCAGGTTGAAAAAGAAATCAAAAAGTTGGGAGGTCTGAACTTTAAAAGTCGAGGCATTGAATATAAAAGTAAAAAGTTATAATGAACTTGTATAAATCTAGTTCAAACTCAACAGGAGGAATGTGTTCTCCAGAAGAAAATAAGGTTGAGATTGATTATTTAAGGATGTTCAATCTCTTCTCAGAGGTTTAGAAAGAGAGAAAATGTTATCATTGGAAGTGGGGTCAAAAACCAGATGACATTGATTTAAAGTGACTGGCACAAGAATTAACAACGACATGAGGAAAACAAATAGTTAGGATCTAGAACATACTGCTTGAAATTGAGGTGGGAGCATATTCAACTGGGGCTTTCGAAGAGGAATTAAACAAACACTCGAAGAGAAAACATTTGCAAGGCTTTGGGAAAGGGAGGAGGCGTGGGAGTGGCTGAGTTACTCTTGAGAGTTGGCATAGGCTTGATGGGCCAAATGGCCTGCTATGTCATAACCATTCCAGAATCCAATTAAAATTCTAGCTTGAAGAGATTTAGGGGCCACATGTCCAAAATTTTATTTTTTCCTCCCAAACATGTTACACTTATCACATCATGTCATAAATTACTCATGCAAGCATCCCAAAATGGTCTTTTCATAAATAAATCTGCATTTAGTTGAGTGACCCGCTTCTGTGTGCATCCTAAAAATGAATGTCTTATGACCTTAACAGAAGCAGGGATGGCACAAGATGACTGCTAAAACAGATAAAAAAGAATTAAAAAAAACATTCTAACCTACTATAGTGAGATTCCACAGCTTCAGTGGTTCCATTATGGGTCTCCAAGGTTGAGTGTCAAGACAGGATCATAAATCATGTCAGTATCAGGTCCTGCATGACATTAATTATCAGTCCTAAGTGGCTGCTGCAAGAATAATTCATAATAATGTCTTAAATCCAGTAATTTCAAAATTACCTTTAGAATCAGTTGGGAGCTTCACAATGAGAACAAACTTTTATCGGCTTTGGTGAGGCTAATGGTGGAGTGGCACAAATCATCCAGCGATTTGCAAACTACCTCTTTCACTCAGCAAATTACTGGACATTTCATGAATTAATAATGGACCGAGTATTAATGCGTCATTCAGTTTTTTGCCTATAATTTCACTCATTTTCTATTTTAATTCACATGAAAGAATTCTTCAAAATGATGCAATCAGCTCATAAAGTGGGGTTTATTGGAGGAGGAGATGATGGTGGTGATGGTGGCATAGTGGCATTGCCACTGGAATTGTAATCCAGAGCTCCGGGGTAATGCTTTGGGGACCTCGGTTTGAATGTCACCAAGGCAAATGATGGAATTTCAATTCAATAAAATCTAAAACTAAAATTCTAATGATGACCATGAACCATTGTTGAAAAAATCCTTCTGGTTTACTATTGCCCTTACTTTCATTGGCTTGCATGTGACTCCACACCCACAGAAATGTGGTTGACTCTTAAATTCCCTCTAAAATGGCCTAGCAAACCTCTATAATGTTAATAAAAAAGAATGAAACTGGACAGACAACGTGGCATTGACCTGGGAACAACAATGGCAAACCCAGTCCTCTCAGCTCTGCAAAGTCCTGCATACTAACATTTGGGGGCTTGTGCCAATATTGGGGAGAGCTGTCTCACAGACTGATCAAGTAACTGCTTGACATAGTTTTATTCATGCAACCATACTTTAAAGGCAATGTCCTGCACATCATCATCAACATCACAGATATGCTCTGCCCCCCAGCATGACAGACTCAGCAGAGATAGTACCATAGTGGCATACAATAGGGAGGGAGTTGCCCTGGGAGTCCTAAACATTATCTCCGGATAACATGAAGTCTCATGGCATCAGGTCAAATATGAACAAGGAAGCCATGTCAGCACACCTCCAGCATTGAAGGTGACAAGGACACAAAATTTACTCTGGGTGAAAGCTTTCAATATCCACCATCAAGAGTAACTTCATAGAATCACTACAGACTAAGCTGGCTGAGTCCCAATGGACATAGTTGCTAAACCGGATTTTGAGGGAAATAACAAGAGGGTAAAACATACCTGATCTCACCCTGACTGCCGCAAATGCATCTGTCCATGGCTGTACTGGTAGGAATGACAACTGCACAGTCCTTGTGGAGACAAAGTTCTATCTTCACTTTGAGCAAGCATTCCATTGTGTTGTGTGACATTGCCATCATCCTAAATGACTTTACAACTCAAGACTCTGCATTCAGGAAGTGATGCGAGCTATTAGCAGCAGCAGCAGCAGCAGAATTGTACACAGCCACAATCTGAAACCTTATGGCCTAACGTCTCCCCATTCTATCATTGCTACTAACACTGTTTAATGAAGAGTACAGGAGTCAGGAGTAACACCTGGCTTACCTCAAAATAAGAGGTCAACCTGGTAAAGCTACAACACAGGACTAATTGGGTGCCAAACATCATAAGTAAAAGATGGAACTAAATGAATCTACAACCAACAGATCAATCTAAGTTCTGCAGTTCCTGTCATACACAACTGTGAATGGTGGTGGACAATTAAACAGTGGAGGAGAAGGCTCCACAAATATCTCCATCCTCTATCATGTTGGAACACAGCTCATCAGTGCAAAAGTTAAGGCTGAAGCATTCACAATGATGTTCAGCCAGAAGTGCCAAGTGGTTGATCTATCTTGGCCCCCACCAGAGATCCACTGCATCACATGTACTGGTATTCAGGCAATTTGATTCATTCCGTGTGATATCCAGAAATAGTTGAAAGTGCTGGATACTGCAAAGGCTATGGGCCCCTGATATTATTCCAACAATAGTACTGAAGACTTGTGCCACTATCTAAGCTATTCAGCCAAACTAGAACACTGGCATCTACTTGGCAACATATAAAAGTACCCAAGTATGTCCTGTACACAAAAAGAACAAATTTTGACAAATTCCCATTGTATCAGTCTATTATCGATCATCAGCAAAGTGATGGAAGGATTTATCGACAATGCTACCAAGAAGCACTTACTAGCACTAACCAGCTCACTGACACTCAGTTTGGGTTCCATCAGGGTTACCGAGCTCCTGACCCCATTCAAAAATGATCAAAAGAACTTGATTCCAGAGGTGAGATGAGGGTGACTGCCTATGACATCAAAGCAACAGTTCACTGGTTGTGGCATCAAGGAGCCCCAACAATACTGGAGTCGATGAGAATCAGTGGCACATGGTTAACACTGCTGCCTCACAGCACCAGGACCTGGATGTGATTCCCAAGTTGGGTCACTCTATACATGGAGTTTGCAAGTTCTCCCCGTGTCTGTGCAGATTTCCTACAGGTGCACCAGTTTCCTCCCACAGTCCAAAGAATATGCTAGTTAGGTGCATTGGCCATGCTAAATTCTCCCTCTGTGTGCCCAAACATACACCAGTGGCAGCTGGTGGATTTTCAAAATAACTTAATTGCAATATTAATGTAAGCCTACTTGTGAGAATAATAAATAAACTGCTGTCTGGGTGGCTGTGGTTAGAAGGTGCTGCCAAGGGAGACATTTTGAGTTCCTGCAATGAAGCTTACCAATGGTCCACATTGTGGCCATTGTTTATTGATAGTGCTGGGGGTGAATGTCTGTGGAAGGGGTTGCAGTCAGTGGGCTGCTTTATCCTGGATGGTGTCAAGCTTCTTCAGTGTTGTTGGAGCTGCACTGGAGATTCACTAGGATGTTACCTGGGATGGAGAATGGGATTTGTGTACCGTTTGTGATAGTTACTGTTGGTGCAGACTTGATGGGTGAAGGATCTTTTGCATTTTATGATTGTATGAATCATCCAGGCAAGTGGAAAGAATTCCATTGCAGAATCCTAGCCTCTCACTAGCTCTTGTAGCCAGAATATTTATATGGCTTGTTCAGTCACTAGCCAATTATAACCCCAATATGTTGATAAAGGAAACTTCAGCAATGCCATTGAATGCCAAGAAGCTATAGTTAGATTTTCTGTTGTTGGAGTTGGTCATTGCCTGCCATTTGTACGATATGAACGTTACTGCCATTTATCAGTGCAAGCCAGGATATTCTCCAGGTCTTGCTGCATCTGCACGTGGACAGCTTCCATATTTGAGGAGTCGTGAATGGTGCTGAACATTGTGCATTTATTAGTGAACATTCCCACTTTTGATTTTATGATCGAACAAAGGTAATTGAAACACTTAAAGGATAATTGGGCCTAGAACACTACTGTGACAAACTCCTACAATTATGTCCTGGATGGGAGATGATTAATCTCCAACAACCACAACCTTCTTCCTTTCTGCTAGATATAATTCCAACTAGCGGAGAGTTTTCCTCCCTATTCCTATTGACCTTTGCTAGGGTTTCTTGATGCCACAATCAGTCATCTCTTCTATTCTTTTGTCTATGTTGGACCAAGCCTTTAATAAGGTCAGGAGCTAAGTGACCTTGGAAGAACCCAAACTTTGTGTCAGTGAGCAGGCTATTGTTGAGTTTGTGCCACTGGATAGCATTGTCAATGACACCCTCCATCACTTTGTTGATGAGACTGATAAGGAGTGTTAATTGACTGGCCTGGAATTGTCCTGCTCTTTATGAAAAGATCATACCCGGACAATTCTCCACACTGTTGGGTCCTTTTTTCATGTTAGTCTCTTCTCACAATCTCTTTATACTAACCTGATTTCCTTTTTCACTTCCCCCCTGAAATGTCGACATTCAAACTGGTTCTTACTTGTTTTATTAACCTGATATCCGCCACATGCTTCCTTTCTCTGATTCACCGTACTCTTTGGGAAGGATTGTAATTCCAGAGTGGAATCCCTGACATTGCAATGACTTGTACACTTCGTAACTCAGCTCCTCTGTAGTAATGCATATGTTGCAATTCTGATGTTCAAATCACAGAATCACCCTAGGATTCTATTCACCATCCAATTGGCAGTGGCTCATGTGGAAAAGAGGTGAGGCTCAGGCAGATGTGGGCCCAATTGAATGGACGGGCAGCAGTTATTGCTGGGCTTGTTGCTAATCATTCAGGAAATAAAAGGAAGGCCTGAACAGAGTACGATAGCCCAGCCAAGGCAGCCTGCCTATCTTTCTTATGCCTCACGTGGGGTTTTGTTGAGGGAGGTGACTGAATGCAGAAACCTCCTGTTGCCTGCCAGTGGTAACAGGAAACTTGCAAGACTCAGCAAAGAAGCCTGGCTGGAAATGGCTCAGCAGCAGTGGAGTGATGAGGTGGAACTGAGTGAAATGCACCAGTGACCTTCTCAGGTCTGAATAAATGCCTCATTGCAGGCATGGACTCATCTCCCTAATTAAGGCTGCTGCATGGAGAGATTGCATGCCTCGTTGCCAGCAGCCACCAGGATGCAAAAATAGGGACATCCTGAGGGTACACTAAGTTCTTGTGACCATGGAAGACAGATATACTCAGCAGCTTTGATGACTTCCTAGCAAAGTCGAAGTCCCAGTGCTGTTAGTTAGAAGGCTGGAGTGCAGAATAAATCAGCACATGCAAGTGAAGAGCAGTGAATCATGAGAGAGAGAGACAATGTCCGAATGGCATCTTTCTTCACCTTGCTGTTCACACAGGAGTTTAGTGCTATGGAGCGTGAGACAGCTTGCTGGGATAGTGTGGTTTCACAGCTCACAGCACCGATACACTTTGTGGAAGCTCTTGGCACAGTGATTAGTACTGTGGCCTCATTCTGCCAGAGACCTGAGTTTGATTCCAGCCTTGAGTGACTGTGTGAATTTATATATTCTCCCATGTTTGCTTGGGTTTCCTCCAGGAGCTCTGATTTCCTTCCACAGTTCAAAAATATGCAGGTTAGGTGGACTGGCTATGCTAAATTCCACCTTAGTGTCCCAAGACTATAGATTAGGGGTAATAGATAAATATGTGGGGTAATAGGGATAGGGTCTAAGTAAGGTGCTTTACTGGACAGTCAGTGCAGACTCAAGGGGCTGAATGGCCTCCTTCTCTTTGTAAGGATTCTATGGTTCTGACAAAGATGGACTTTGATTCTATCTATTCTGTGATTCTTTATGATTTTATGACTGGATTTGGCCATTCAATAGTAAAAAAGTAATTGGAACCGGCACTCTTGTTTACCAATTTCTGCTGGTGTTCCATTTTAAAGTATACAAGACCAGTTTGGACAAATATTCTTATGTTCCCATTTTTACTGTTTTCTCCTTCTGGTGAGTGTGAAACCACAGGGATGCTCGGGCTTGAAAATTGAGGTTCACCATTGACAGGGTGAAAACATCCTCAAAATTTGCATGATCAGGGCTGCATTACAATGTTTCCAAGCAATGAACTGTCATTGTGGTCAAATCACTATTTAAGTAGAAAAACCATTGGGTGACTGCCCCAATCTGTCATCACCATTTGCCCTTGTCTCCCACAGGACTAAGTGCAGGAAGAGAAGAGTCCATGCAATAGGTTTTGAAGGAGTCAGAGGAGGAAGACACTTTGCTGCCTATACAGTTACAGCTTATCAGCTCACCCTCCACCACAGTATACGTTTGCAACTTGGTGAGTCCTCAAGTGTTGTTAAAAAAGATGACACAACTTGAAGGACACATCACTTCAAAGTTGGAGGATTCAGGGGAGGTATGGTAGGCTGTAGCCAGTCCCTCTCAGAGGAGGAGGACAGGCACAGTCCTGCTCAGCAGGTGAAGAGAGTCTGGGAGACAGATTCCTGTGATGGGTGGAGCAACTGATGGAGTCATGCCTTGTAACTGAGACTTCCCCTCCAATGCTGCTAGCGCAGTACCTTGGGAGTTGGCACTTCCATGCTGAGGCCAAACAGCGCAGGCAACTCAATCACAGAGAAGCATTAGCAAACAACAAAAACAGAAAATGCTGGAAAATCTCAGCAGGTCTGACAGCATTTGTGGAGAAAAATAGACCTAATGGGGGTGATTCTCCCAAAAGCGCTGAATTGTCAGGAAAACTGTTCTAAAACTATTCTGTCAGTTCAGCTTTTCCCCTGAATCTCTGAACTCTGTGCACTGAAGAAGTCCTAATCATGAATCTCATTAAAAACCCATGGCAGCAGGGCTTATTTGCACCAGAGTATGACAATTCTCAAACTTCATGCATGCACAGTGGCCCCAAACTGTCAAACTTCCATTTGCTGGTCAGTTTGGGGCCCCTGCAGTGCTGCCCCTCCAGCCCCTCCTACTGCCCAATTGCAGTCCCCTCAATAATTCCCAGGCCAGCCCTAACCTCCCCAGCCCTGGAGCGCCCCTATGCCCAGGACCCACCCCCAGCAATGGTGATCCCCGCTCCCCTTTACCCTGGCAGAATCACCCCCCAACCTGTCAATTCTCCCAGAGACAGGCACCCCCTCAGCCAACCCTCTAGCCACCCCAGCTCACCCCAATTGTACCCTCCCTCCAGTCCACTCCTGCCAATCACACCTAAGTCCCATCCACTAAAGACCCTGCCCCTGTGGCACTGCCCAATGCCTGATGGGCAGTGTCAAGGTGGCCCCTGGGCATGGGGACCTTTTTTCTTGGATAGTGGCAAGAGACATTGCCAGGGTGCCCATGCTCAAGGTGCACCACCCCCTCACCACCCGATCCCCCAGTGAGAATGTGGGGAGCTAATCTGAACCCCGCTGGAATGAAGTACTCCTGGTGAGGTGGGAGATTCAATCAGGATCTGAAAAGGTTCCGATAAACAATAAATCTACATACTCAAAATAGATTAAAAACAGATTTAAATGACTTACCTGCCTTCCTGCCAGTTTCCAGTGTGGTCTAGTAGGTGACTATTCACTGACTCTGGAAGATGCATATCCATTCCCGGCAGATACACAAATCACCATTCAAGGCCACAGGTGCGCATCTCCTGGCTGGACCTACCAGAAAGGTGGCTGGCCATAATGAGAAAATCACAGCCAACATTGAGTGCAGATGACCCTTGACTACCAAGCAGTCTGACTCTATCTTATTCCTTGATACAGGGTGATCATCTCAGAGGAATGGCTGGGGGCATAGGCCACTGCATTGGTCATGGAATAGATTACTTTGGTATTTCTGGTGTAAATAATAATCAAATGTTAAGTGATATGAGTGAGAAATGTCATGCATTAAGACCGACTTCTGTGTCCTATTTCAAGCTGATGAAATGCAGGAGAATGAAAGATGAAGGATAGAATATACTGAAGATGATTGCATAAAATTGAGAGTCTGGAATCTTCCTATCTTTGTTTCCTTGCATCCTTGCCCCTGTTGTCCAGGAATCTGCCTCTATCTTTCAACAATTCTCAATCCACACCAGCATATTGCCCCCAATCCTGTGTGCTTTAATTCTGCATGCTAACCTCCGATGGGATCTCATTAAAAACTTCCTCAAAATCCAGACACACATCATCCTCTGGCTCTCCCTTCTCTTTTCTACTATTTACATCCTCAAAAAAAAACCTGATCATTTTTCAACATGATTTTCATTTCATAGTTCAAACTGGTTTGGCAGGGGGCAGGAACCAAGACAAAGATGAATTAAAGGAAGGGAGTAGGGCCAGTTAGACGAAGAGGAAGAGCAGGCAAGGTGTGGTTACTGATCAAATCTGGTGGATTGAAGTGCATTCGTTTCATTGTGAGAAATGCAATAGGTAAGGCAGATGAACTTAAGGCTTGGATTAGTACTTGGAACTATGGTGTTGTTGCCATTACAAAGGCTTAGTTAAGGGAAGTTCAGGATTGGCAGATTAAGCTTCCAGGATACAAATATTTCAGACAGGACAGAGGGGGGTGCAAAAGGGATGGGGGAGTTGCATTATCGGTTAAGGAGAATATCACAGCTGTACTGCAGGAGGACACTTCAGAGAACTCATACAACAAGGCAATATGGGTAGAGCTTAGGAATAGGAAGATGTAGTCACAATGTTACAAGTTTACAATAGGTCTCCCAACAGCCAGTGGGACATAGAAGAATATGTAGGCAGATTTTGGTGAGGTATAAAAGTAACAGGGTTGTTGTGAGTGACTTAAACTTCCCCTATATTGACTGGGACTCACTTAATGCCAGGGGTGTGGATGGGTAGAGTTTATAAGCAACATTCAGGAGGGCTTCTTGAAACAGTATATAGATACTTCAACAAGGAAAGGGGCAAAACTGGACCTGGGGAATTGGGGAATGTGGCAGGCCACGTGGCAATGTTTCAGTAGGGGAACAGTGACCACAATTCAGTCAGCTTTAAGATACTGATGGAAAAAGATAAATGTTGTCCTCAGGTGAAGGTCCTAAACTGGGGGAAGGCTAAATACAATGTTCGGAATGAACTGAAGAATGTAGATTGGGGGCAGATGTTTGAGGGCAAATCAACACTTGGCATATAGGAGGCTTTCAACTATAGGTTGATTGGGATTCAGGACTGTAAGGATGAAGGATAAGTATGACAAGTGTCAGAAACCTTGAATAATGAGAGATATTGTGAACTGGTTAAAAAGAAAAAGGAAGCATTTGTCAAAGCTAAGAGGCTGTGTGGTATATAAGGAAGGTAGAAAGAAACTTAAGCAAGCAGTCAGGAGGGCTAAAAGGGGTCACAAAAGTCAATTGGCCAGCAGGATTAAGGAAAATCCCAAGGCTTTTTATACACATACAAAGAGCAAGAGGGTAGCCAGAGAGAGGCTTAGCCCCCTCAAGGTCAGGGGAGGAAATCTATGCATGGAGCTGAAAGAAATGGGTAAGGTACTAAATGAGTTCTTTGCTTTAGTATTCACCAGAGAGAAGGACTTGGTGAATAATGAGCCTGAAAAAGAGTGTGCAGATAATTTGGATCATATTGAGATAAAAAGGAAGGAGAAAGGTCCTCTGAGCTTGATGGGATATATCCCAGAATACTGAAAAAGGCAAGGGAGAAAATTGCTGGGGCCTTGAAGAAATCTTTGTATCCTCACTGACTACAGGGGAGGTCCCAGAGGATTGGAGAATAGCTAATGTCATTCCTGTGTTTAAGAAGGGTAGCAAGAATAATCCAGGCAATTACAGGCTGGCGAGCCTTACGTCTGTGGTAGGCAAATTATTGGAGAGGATTCCTTGAGATAGGATTTACTTCTACTTGCAAATAAGTTGATGTATTAGGGAGAGGCAACAGGGTTTTGTGAAGAGGAGTTGTGTCTTGCTAAATTGATCAAGTTTTTTGAGGAAGTGATGACCATAATTGATGAGGATAGGGCAGAGTATGTTGTCTACGTAGACTTCAAGTGAGGCCTTTGACAGGCTCCCTCATGGCAGACTGATGCAGAAGGTGAACTGGCAAGATGGAAACAAAACTGCCTTGATCATAGAACATAGCCGATAGCAATGGAAGAATGAATTTCTGAATGGAGGCTTGTGACTTGTGGCTTGCCTGAGAAATCAGTGCTAGGTTTGATTAGCAAGTCTACAAATACAAAGCTTGGTGGTATTGCAGATAACGATGAGGATACAGCTGCATATAGAGCTGTTGGAGACTTGGGCGGAGAAATGGCAGATGAGTTTGAATCTAAACAAATGTGAGGTAATGCATTTTGGAAGATCCAATACAGGTGGGAAATATATAATAAATGGAGTATTGATAAGAGTATTGATAGGCAAAGGGATATGTGTGTACAGGTCACTGAAAGTGGCAATGCAGGTGAAGAAGGTAATTAGGAAGGCATGCTTGCCTTCATTGGCCAGGGCATTGAGTTTAAAAATTGGCATATCATGTTACAAAATGTTAGTCAGGCCGCACTTGGAATATGGTGTTTAAATCTGGTCGCAACATTACCAGAAGAACGTGGAGGCTTTGGAGACAGTACAGAAAAGATTTACTAGGATGTTGTCTGCTGTGGAGGGCATTAGCTATGAGGAGAGGTTGGAGAAACTTGGTTTGTTCTCACTGGAACAATTGAGGTTGAGGGATGACCTGACAGAAGTCTACAAGATTATGAGGAATATGGACACAGTGGATAGTCAGAAGATTTTTCCCAGAGTGAAAGAGTCAATTACTAAGGGGCATAGGTTTAAGGTGTGAGGGGCAAGGTTTAAAGGAGAAGTTTGAAGCAAGATTTTTACACAGAGTTGTATGTGCCTGGAACTCACTACTGGGGGAGGTAGTGGAAGCAGATATGATAATGACTTTTAAGGCATGTCTGGACAAATACATGAATAGGACAGGAATCGACTGATGTGGTCCCCGAAGGATAGGGATTTTAGTTCATACAGGCAACATATTCATTACAAACTTGGAGGGCTGAAGGCTTTGTTCATGTGCTGTAATTTTCTTTGTTCTTTGTTCTAAACCTATGTTGATTGTGACTAATCTCAGATACATTGTCCCCATATCTGTGTGGATTGCCCCCAGCTGCTCCGATTGCCTCCCACAGTCCAAATATATCCAGATCAGGTGGATTGGCCTTGCTAAATTGCCCTTTGGTGTGCCAAGGTGTATGTGTTAGGAGGATTAGCATGGTTAAGTATGGGGGAGGGGGTTACAGGTTTAGGGTCTGAGTAGGATGCTCTGTTGAAGATTTGGTGCAGATTTGATGGACTGAATGGCCTCCTTCTGCACTATAGGGATTCTATGATTCTATAAAAATTTCTAAGTGTTCTGTATAATATATAATAGACTCTAGTATTTTTCCTACTACTGAGGTTAGATTAACTAATCCATAATTCCCTGTTTTCTACCTCCATCCTTTTTTAAATAGCAGCATTACATTTTTCTCTCTCCAATCTGCCAGGACTGTTCCAGAATCTACAGAATTTTGGAAAATGAAACCAAAGCATCCATTATTTCCAGGGCCACCTCGTTTTGTATCCTGGGATGTAAATTATCTGGCCCTGGAGATTTATTGACTTTCTGTCCCATTAATTCATCCAGTACAATTTTTTTGCTAATACTTCTTTCCTTCAATTCCCCCTTCTCCCTGGATCCTTGGTTCCCTTGCATTTCTGGGAAGTTATTTGTGTCTTCTTCAATGAAGACAGAACTAAAATAACTGTTTAATTGTTCAGTTATTTCCTTGTTCTCTATTGTAAATTGTCTTGTTCCGGACTGTAAGGGACTCACATTTGGCTTCACTAATCCTTCTTCTTGAATGCTTATAGATGTTATTACAGCCACTTTTATGTTCCTTGCAAGTTTAGTCTCAGACTCTATTTTTGCTATCTTAATCAATCACTTGATCCTCCTCTGCTGAATTTTAAACTTCTCCCAATCCTTGTACTAGTTACCTTTCCAAACAACTTTATATGATTCCTCTTTGGATTTAATGCTACTTAATTTATTTTATTAGCCATCACTCTTCACAACTGTATAATTTTTCAGTGAATTTACTTCTCTATATCCTACCTGCTAGCTAGTGGTTAATAGAATACCTCCCGTAATATAACGGTATAATTATTGTTCCTTAACTTTAAGCAAAAAGATTCAGACTTTGACCCCTCCAGAGCATCCTCTCACTTCCGTACTATAATATTCTCCTTATTCAATGCAGCCACGTATCGTCCTTTCTTTCCTTCCTATCTTTCCTAAACAATAATAGACTACATAGAGATTGATTTCTCTGATTAGTAAAAAATTTCACCATTGTATAATGCTGCTATTATGATGCTAAAGAGTGATCTAGAGCAGTTCCCAATATTTTATATGTTGGGGCACACATCTATATTATACACCTCCTACTTTTTCTGTTTTCTTCCCTTATTGGGAACTTCATTTTAACGTCTCCATGTCCTCTTGTCTGTTTTTTTTTACCTCTTCCTGTCTCTCTAGCTTCTCCCATGTTTTTTGCGCTCTTGAGTTTGGGCTTTTTCTGCAAGTACACTGGATCTTAGTCTTCAGCTCCAAGTCCCATGGTCATGTGCAATGTCCAACATAAAAAAATCTAAACCACACATGTGTGGCTCTTTCCCAGCTGGTGAATGCACAGGAGGCCTAAGATTCGTCAGGTCTTGGAGATGCCAACCACAGGGCTAAAGACAAAGGTTAGTTTTGGTTTATTTATGTGAATTTTGGAGCATTCTATAATCTTTTTAAGTAGTTCACTTGGGGGGTATTCACAGCATTGTTTGGTACCTCTGATCTAGGGGAACGTTTTGAGCTATTTCCATATTCCTGTGAATACATATCTGTTCCTGGTTATGCTGAATGGAACTTTTAGTTCCATACTTCATGTGTTGAGAATGTTTATATATTTTTCACTTCTAGTCTCCTAGCCATTCATTAAATTTTCAAAGACCAATGCAATTTCCAAACACAATCTTTCCTGCTTGTTATGTGTCACTTCTTTTCTCTCTCTTAAAACACCCCCTTTCTTTTCTCATCTTTTCCCCTCTTTATACCTCTATATTTTGTTTCAGTCTTATTTGTTTCTCCACCTTTGGGTTTTTTTCCCTCTATCTGTTTCATTGATTAAGGAGATAAGCATTTGGCACAGAATTCACAAGGTCCCTATTGTAACATTGACATTGCTACACCATTATCAGATCGACATTCCAACATCCCACAGTGCAAATTACTGCAATGTGAATGTGAGGTAAAAGATTCAATTAATGTCAATTGTCCCACACCATTGCAGCAATATCTGGTCTAATGTTTTTCCAAAATGCAATGTAAAACATGCAAATACTAACAAATATTGTGTGTTAAATCCACTATACAGAATTAACATAAGAGTTACAATTAAATTGATGAATATGATTTTTTTCAGAATGCTAACACAAACTTTGAATAATTTGTCCTGCAAATCATGGACAAGTTATTTTCTGTACATAATTCGACACTTATCGGCCACTCAATGAAAGCGAGTACCTCAAAGAGGAATACACATTACATTGTCCTGGCCAACTATGTATCATCAACCCATGTTCACAATATGTCCACAATAGTATTGGTAGAAGTGACCATGGGACAGTCTTTTTGAAGACAAACAGTTTTATTTTTACAAAAAGAACATTGGAACAGGCAGAAGTAATTCAGCCCCCTGAGCATGGCCCATGTATGTTATGCCATATGGCACTGTCTTGTGTTCCATAGGACAAATTAAAGACAGATCTAGTAGCCAAAAACCCTTGGCATCCACAAGATATCTTGGGTGATCAGTTGTGGCACAACTGCATACCATCAGTTTATGTGACTTTATGGCCCTACATAAGCTGGTACAATAGGAGATATTGCATTAAGAGATGGTTGTATGTAGGTTTTGTGGAATACTGATCTATAAATATAGGTAGACCACATTGAGTTAGCTACCATCTCTATTCTTTGGCTGGGTTGTTTCATAATTTTCCTTGTGCACCTACCTTTCCCTGGTGATTCAGCTACTTGTCTTCATTATTGTTGTCCTTATTTTTGAAGCAGCAGACCTTTATTCATTGCAATGACTCAAGAAAGAGTTTGCTAGACTAACGCCTGGAACAATCTGGCTGGCTTGTGGAGAAAGTTTAGACAGGCTAGCCTTGTTATGCTGGAGTTTAGAAGAGTAAGGAAACTTGATTGAAACATATAAAACCCTGAGAGGTCTTGAAAAGCTACTTGTGAAGAAGATATTTCCTCTTATGAAATTAGGGGTCACTGTTTAACAATGCTCATTTAAGACAGAGATGAGGAGTATCTTTTTCTCTTAGAGCATCTTGCATCTTTGGCACTCTCTCCTTCAAAAGCTGGTGGAAGGAAAGTCTTTAAATACTTTTAAGGCCAAAGTAAATAGATTTTTGATATGCAATGGGGGAAAATGTTATCAGGGATGGGTAGGAATGTGCATCTGAGGTTACAATTAAATCAACTATGATCTTATTAAATGACAGACCAGGCTCAAGGGGCTGAGTGGTCTACTCTGATTTGCAGTACGCAGCAACTACATTTATTTCGAAGATACTTGCTGGGCTGTAATGCTGAGCTCCACCAGATTTATTCAGCTTCCCATGGTTTTTGGAAGCAATCATCTTAACCTCAGGACATCTTTGCATGAGTTTCTCAGACTAGTGTCAGTGATCCCGGGTACCAGCAAACCTTAGACACTCTTGGTCGACTCTGGTATAAATAGCGCTAAACATCTTACATCCAATGTGAGGCCATTAATGACTTGTGCACAAGGAGAACCCCTTCTCACCATCGGAATGACGAAATGGCTCTGACATCACAGAGAAACAATTTAGCAGATATAGTCAATTACGGTAAATCAGGAACAGGCAAATTTTTCAAATCCTTCATTGACATACATATTCGCCAATTAAATCCTGCTTCTTGCATTTCCTCATTCGATGAAAAATTGACTTCTGTTGATCTTTCATTTGTATAACAATTCCCCATATCTCACCTTTGATATTTGTGATGGAAAAATCTGGCCTTTCTCACCTTTGCTGAAGGTCAATAAGTAGAATGTTATGAGGCCTGTGCAAGTGAAGATTAGCCTGTTCAAGTTGAAATAGCAGATACAGACTACCTTGAAGGTCTGTCAATGATAAACATTCTCACCCTAGCTTTTACAAAGAAAACATGGAATTTTTAATCTGAGTATTTTAACCTCCACAATAGTGCCTTGGACCCAAACACATCCAACTGCTACATCAATAGCCTTCCTTTCATCATAAAGTCAGAAGTAGGGATATTCACTGATGATAGTACCATGCTTTGTTTTATTTATATCTATACAAACCATCAAATAGCATGTCCATATATGAAGCAAGATTTAGATAACATTCATCTGGTAAGTGGTAGTGACCATTTACACCATATAAATATCAGGCAATGTTCATCTCCAACAAGAGACAAACTAATCATATCCCTTTGACATTCAGCATCGTTAACTCTCTGAAACCCAATCATCAGCACTCCTGAGGTAACCATTGACCAGAAACTTAATGGATCAAGCACATAAATACTGTGGCTGCAACAGCAGGTTAGATTCTGGGTGTGTAATGCACTTTTTGACTCCCCAGGCATTCTCCGCCAGCTATAAGGCACAATTCAGGGATGTACCAACGACACTCAAAAAACTTGATTCTGTCTGGCCAAAGCAACTCATTTAATTGACATCTCATCCATTACCTTAAGCAATCACTTCTTCCATTACTGATAAAAGTGACTGCAGTGTGTAACATCAAGGTGCAGTGCAATAACCTGTCAAGGCTTCTTAACAACATATTATAAACCTGTGAGATCTGCTACCTAGGAGACCAAGAACAGTAGGTGCAAGAGGACACAGCAACTGCAAATTCCCCTTCAAAACATGCACCATCCTGACTTGGAATTAGATCATTGTCACTGGCACAAAGTTCAAGAACTCCTTAGCAGCACAATGGGCGTTCCTGGAAAGATTAACGATTACACAAATTTAAAAATTACATGAGCTACAAGCCAAAACTAGACTAGTTATACAAGGAAAACTATGAGAAAACCACTGATCTTGATTAAAACAGACTCAGACAAGGATGAAAAAACTGCATACAAGACCTCCATTGAATTAGCAGCTGCAGCTTTGAGTTGCTAGATCTAACTCATTTAGCATAGTGATGGTGTTCTACAGAGTTTGTTCTAGCCAAAGACAACAGGACAGGGGAGTTGATATGCCCTTGGTTAAAAAGATAACTTCATAATTGCATAGAAAGAAATAAATGTTTGGTGACATTATAATTAAGTAGACATGCACAAGTTGTAACTGAACAACTATACCCTTATATTATGCATGAAACTTTATTAATAATTGTGTGGATATAGATATAACTTCTGTGCAAATGTAGACCTTTGATTCTTTGATTAATATATGCCAATTTTTTGTAACTGGATCTCAACTATAAGTGTCTGTTTATGTCTGGATTGAAACTGTCCGTGGTGAATTACTAATTGGAGTATTAGGTGCAGTCTGTAGTTTAGTTTGTAATACAGGCCTTGTCTAACATTCCAAGTCTTCATCTGATTTTCTCGAGAGTGAGGGAGTAAAGATTTCTTTTATTCATTTGTGGGACATGGGCATCGCTGGCTTATACACTAGCTCAAGTATATTATAACTGAATATTTTACTCCCTAACAGCACCTATACCTATATCACATTGCAATGGCTCAAGGAAGTGGCTCATCAGCACATTCTGAAAGGCAATTTGGAATGGATAATAAATGTTGACCTTGCATTAAAAAAAAACATCCCTATCCCATGCATCCAGTGGATCGATTATTTAAGGTCTTCAATCTGTGTTAAGTTAAGGGCCACCCATTAAATTTGGGAAAGGGGAAATTGAGATTGTCTTTTTTAAATTTATTTATGGAACCTGGGCACCATGGCTGGCCAGAATTTATTGTCTATCTCTAGTTGCCTTGGAGGACAGCTGACAGTCAAACACATTGCTATGGATCTGAAGTCACATGTAGGCCAGAATAGGTTAATACGGCAAATTTCCTTCCATAAAGGACATTAGTGAACCAGATGGATGGTTTCACAGTCATCATTAGATACCTAATTCCAGATTTTATTTTATTGAATTCAAGTTCCACCAACTGCCGTGACAGGTTTCCAGAACATCAGCTGAATTTCTGAATTAATAGCCTAGTGACAACACAACTAGATCCTCCCTTGTGTGGATGTTTTATTTTCCCCAGATGACCATTGGCTTGTGAAACAACAAGAATTCTCACAATACCAGGTTAAAGTCCAAAAGGTTTATTTGGTAGCAAAAGCCATTAGCTTTCAGAACGCTGCTCCTTCAGCAGAACAGCGATCAGAATTGGAAATGAGTTACAGTTCTGCAAGAAGGTATTGGATGTAATTCTGAAAAATTACAAGATCACAACAAAAAAAGGTATGATTTTAAATAATAACATTATTATTAATGTTGGTGTTGGTGCCTTTTGGGTTTTGCCTGAATTTCTTTGAAGAGATAGGAAGCGATTTTGACGGAATTCCTTGAATTGATTATAGAATCCTGGATTGTCCTTTCCCTATTCCAAGAGGTGGGAATAAGAATGAACCAATAATAAATCTGAGAGGGTACGGATCTGATGGTAATTGTTTATGAAATCTTTTTTAATGAATCTTCTATCTTGTGATTCAATAAATTATTGTTGAAAGGTATGTGATAAATGCTGACTGTGTTTAAAATAGACATTTTGTTTTTATTAATTATTCTCCTGCCCTTTTTGCCTTTCTAAAGGCAACCTCAAATGCTGGAGCAGATGTTGTCTGATTCTGGCAGCTCCCTAATATTTCAATTAAGTGGAAAACTCCTGTGTGAGTCTTGGTTCTGCACGTAGAAGGAATATTTAACATGGAGGGCAAAACACTTGTCCTCAGCTGATGTGCACACAAACAAGCATCTGGTGTAGGGACGAACATTCCCAGGACAGGTAATTTAGAACCAGCTCCAGAAGAAATTTCCATTACCTAGGGTCAACAAGTTATTGCTTCAGTTGCAGAAGGGGCACCACAAACTCACTAATTTATATGTCTGAATTTCTCCCATTTCCAAGTGTAAGCTCTCTGAGTGAACTGCTATTCTTAGTGCTAAATTATAATCAATTTTGTGTTCTTAGCCTATTTCTGCTTAGGAGGCTGATGTTGAGTTAAGGATAAAGTCTAACATAAGCCTCTGGATGAATGGTAGGTTTTAGGCATGATGTCTGATGTTTTGGAAAACATTCCACGCATGCATGAGAATGGTATGCTACTGCTATTGCAGAATACTTTTTTAAAATTGGAATGGAAACTGGACTTGTTGCATTATATTTCAGTTTTAAAAGTTGCTGGTGCTGATTTCCAAAGTTTACTGATCCATTCAAGATTGAATGGATTGTCACATTGTGTTATATGGCACCATCACTGTGATCAATGAGATAGGTCTAGCAACTCAAGGATGGACATTCATGAAGTGTTGTGGCCAACAGCAGCAGCAGAATTTTATTCAACTACAATCTGTAATATCATGGCCCGGCATATTACCCACTCTACCTTTATCACCAAGTGGGGGAAAAACTTTGGTTCAATGGTGGGTGCAGGAGGCCACCAGGCATACCTAAAAATGAGGGGTCAACCTGGTGAAGCTACAATATAGGATTACTTGCATGCCGAACACCATAAGCAATAAATCCTAGACGGACAAACAATTCCACAGCCAACAGGTTAGATATAAACATTTAAGTCCTGCCACATCCAGTCATGAATGCTGATGGGCAGTGAAACAACTCACTGGAGGTGGAGGCTACACAATTATCCCCAGCCTCACTGATGGTGAGTCAAGCATATTAGTGCCAAAGATAAGGCTGAAACATTTGCTATAATCTTCAGCCAGAAGAGCTGAGTGGATCATTCATCTCAGCTTCTTCCAGAGGTCCCTAACATCATAGATGTCATTCTCAGCCGATTCAATTCATTCCATGTAATAGCAAGAAATAGCTGAAGGCACCGGAAACTTCAAATTTTATGGGCTTTGAACATATGCCAGCAACAGCACTGAAGACTTGTGCTCCATAAATTGCCACACTCCTAGCCAAGCTGCTCCAATACAGCTAAGATACTGGTATTTACCTGACAAAGTGGAGCATTAGGTATGTTCTGTACATAAGAAACAGGACAAATCCAACCCGGCCCCATCAGTATACTCTAGATTATCAGTAAAGTAATGGAAGGGCTAATCAATAGTGCTATTAAGTGGCACTTGCTTAGTGATACTCAGATTGAGTTCCACCAGAGTCACTCAGCTCCATGGGGGTGGGGGTGAGGTACAAGGGGTGGGAGGGGTGTAAGAGGTTGCGGGAGCCACAGGGTTCTCTCTACAATCATTGGCTTTCAAAAGTGGATCATTTGTTGAGCTTGCTTCCAACAACTCTATTAACTTGGGAGCAATTTAGCTCTCTCCCATTCTCCCATTGGAATTTTGACTGGTGGAACCCTAGAGAAATGGTGGAAAAAGTCAGGTCTTTTTGCCATTTAACGTGCCTCCCTAATGTTTCCTCCAATGTTCTGCTGACCACTCAGGAGAACAATCAGAAGAATACATAAGTAAAAGCAGGTTTTATTACGGTCAATGTGTTAACAATTGCTGTAAGTATATAAAGCTGATTTTGTAGTGGTACAAAACTATTTAATATAATATAGCCATTGCCAATTTACCATGTCTGTCAAATATGAAAATCACATATTCAGTCTTTCCATTTAAACTCTTCTTTGGCTTTGCATCATTATGGGTAATTATATCTACTCATCTGTTTTCAGTCTACGAGTGAGAATACAGCCCAAATCATGCAAGGCATTATTGGTTGCAGTGGGAACATCATTGGTCTTTATTTGTTGATACAGGGGCTACTGCCCAAGTGCTTTGTTCTGTGATGCCATCTTTTCTTCCAGTTTCTGTACTGCAGAGTGACGACTTTGGTTCAATGTGCTTTAATTGTGTGCAGATTGTTCCCAGTTGTTGACATCAATCTGAAATTAAACGGTGTATCCTTTGCTTGAATTCTTGTATCTTAGTTTTAGCTGAAACAAACAAGTTTACTGGCATGATCAAACTCTCTTCGTGACCATTATCCATTCTAATGACGTAGTTTAGTCATAATAATCAACATTACTGAGCATTGTCACGAGCTGAGTTTGAGTTTAAAAGCTACAGAACTGCAGGTAAACATGTAACAGAACACGAATTAAAAGAAAATTGCTGTTACTACTCTGAGAAAAAAAGATCTAAACTTAACCTCATTAAAGCTGTTGCGCAATGAATTGAAAGACTGTCACTATTTCACCTGATATTGAATAAGCGACGTGGACTACAGAAGTAGAACTAGGAACACTTTGTTGTGTTACTTATTGAATTTCAAATGTCTAACTTTGGAGGGGTAAGAAATTTTCACTTGCATAAATTATCGTTTGCTTATAATCTACAAATAATCAACATAAACTTAAGATCTCTAAATGAATAAGATATTCACAAATGCTCAGAAATAACGTGATGTTTCCAAAAATAAAATTTTAACTTCTAATACATCATTTCATAGATGCATATTTGCAGCTAATTGATGTTTCAGAATAAATTTGAAAATTACACTGGTGATGATTAATTTACCACTGTTTCTATATATTACACATTAGGTTAATGATGTGTGTTGTTAAATTAGCATATTGAATTAATTGGATATCATTCCCTCTGCACAGATGATAGGTGTGCTTGCACAGATTAAACAAGGGGAATTCAGAATCAGAGAGAAGATAAGAAAGGAGTGCCCACTTTATCAACTGACAAGCAAAGAACACCTTCATGCTCAGTCAGTCCTCACTAATAAGACAAAATGGGACAAGTTGTTTGAAACAGCAGTCCTAAGCAACTTATCTACTTTAGCTTAATATTCTATGAGCTACATGAAAAATAAGCTTTCCTTAAAACTAGCAACAAAAATGACTACTTGTTCATTACTATTTAAGGATGGTTAATTTTAAAATAAAAATTACTCTTCCTCTTAACTCCACAGATCAACCTTGAAGTTATGTATCCAGGGAGGACTGAGTGGTGCACTGGGTTAGAACACAGTCTTTTCACCTCTGGGGCCTGGACCCAAACAGATGGACTGCATGCCTATTCTCCCTGACAGCTGTTAAGGATCTTAAATGAAATGGTTGTGGGACACCTTATGTTAGCTGGCAATGCACATGCCTAAATGGCTTCACAATTCACAAATGACACAAAAGTATGAATAAAACAAGGTTTGGAAAGAGAAATGATGAACTGCATGCAGGATCTGCATTGGACTACTTCAGATCTTTGGAAAAGGCACAAGCATCCCCAAACATGGGGCAATTTCACTCATCTAGAAAAAATACAAGTGCAGATATATTGTTCACTAGATCTAACTGACTTGGCAATGTTAGCGATTGAACATTTAACATGCTTGTGTGACATTCATTTGCCCACTATTTGAGAAGAAGACATTTCAAAGATTAATCATTGCATTAAAATGATATATGTTCAATGTTGTTATTTATAGTCATTTCTAGATTTTTGTGTATATTTGCCACCATTATTCAACACAATAAGATTAAAAATCTTCTTATTAAGTTTTGTTTTGGATTTACATCTTAAGCCTGACCAGTTGCTGATCATATTAACAAGACATTAATAAACCACCCTTTCATTCCTGCTCAACTCTCATCTTCAATTACAATTGTCAAGGACAGCAAGGGCTCCTTTGGAATAAAGGTCGAGAACATCTGTTCAGCTGTCTCAGCTGCATCCCTTCATTCCTGTTACCACTGAGTTAAACTTCTCCTAATGTTTTATCCCTGATCTATGCTTGAAATCACATTTTATTCTGGATTCCACCTCCCTTCATGCTCTGTCCATGAGACAAACAGACACCGATAGTTGGCAATTCTAAGGAGTCAGGCTTTAACATTCTCATTAGTTAACTTTCAGAATAAGGTTAGACTACAGTGACTACAGAGAAGTGACAGAGATACAGACAGATCCACTAAATTAAACTTGCTACCCGAGCTCTATTCTCACTATTAACCTCCACTTTCCTCTCCTGGCCTTATGTTACCTGATTTTGTTAACAGTTCCTTCTCTTCAGTTACTGCCCATCTCCCCTTCAAATCAGCCAACATTATGCCTCTGCCCTTGCAAACAACTATCCCATCTCCAACTTTCTCTTGTTAGGAACATTAGGTAGTCTTAAGCAAGTTAGAAATGTCAAGAATAAGCTTTAGCTTTAAGTTTAAACATAATTTAGGGGATCTGAATGTAGTATTCTCAATAATCACCATGATCTGACCTTAACCTGAAGGCTATCTAATGAGAATATTAAAGAACAACTTTTTAGAGTTGCCAATCATCTAACTCTGCTTATTTGCACTTAACATTAAATGCTAACCATTGTATCATCCTTTCTTTTCCTTTCCAGATTGAGCAGAAGTAGAAAGTCCACCTGAGGCAGAGAAGAGAGGAATCTGCTTGAGAAAACAAATTACTGTTTCAGGGACCAGATCAAAAACTAGTAAGGTACCAGAGGATGGAGGTCTGTGAACATTGTATCATTATTTAAAATGGGTGTGAGGGATAGCACAGAAAATTATAGACCAAACCTCCTAACATCTGTGGTGGGCAAGTTATAGGAATCAATTCGAGAGACAGGAGAAGCTGTCATTTAGAAAGGCATGGACTGATCAGGGATAATCAGCATGGTTCAGTTAGGGGAAGATCGTGGCTCATCAACTTAACCAGATTTTTTGAGGAAGTAACAAGGAAGATTGGCAAGGATAGTGCAGTGGATGTTGTCAACATGAATTTTAGTTTGATGAGGTTCCACAAGACAAACTGGTCAGAAATGTAAAAGCCATGGGGTGCAGGGGAAAATGGTGAATAAATGAGTGAGGAAGAGCATGTATGGAGATTTCGATAAAAGAAATGAAATGGATGTATCTGGTGGTTAGAAAAGCTTATAGGCCTCATCCTGCCACGCCTGTCAAATGAGATTTCCTTTGTTTGAAAAGATTTACAAGGCACAGACAGGTTTGAGTGTTATCAAAATCTTACATTTTTGAGCAGAAGTCTTGGAAACTTAGTGGAAATATATATTTCTCAGTTAAGAGCAGCCCAGCATGTATTTGGCAGCTGCTAGAAAAATTGGGAAACCACATGCAGGGAAAAAGATGCTCTTGGATTGCTATAAAACTCCAAAAGTAGAACATTGGGAACTAGACCATGGGAAGGAACTATGCACAATCAGGGTTTGAACCATTGTACAAGAGACTCTATTCTCATTTAGATAAAGATGTGGGTTACATTATGCAGAAATGGCTATGGTGGATGGTAGCAGAGGCTGCAGGAAACCTTGATATGGAAGGGGGGCAATTGGCTAAGTGTGTTCACCCCAGACTTATTCACGACAAGGGGTGGTGTATCTTTGCTGGTGAAGAGAAGTCTCAGTATGAGAAATGACATAAACACGGGAGATCAAGATGTGGAATCACTCTGGATAGAAATAAGAAATAACAAAGGGAAGACACACTTGGTAAGAGTAATCTATAGATTCCCAAGCTGTTGTTCTGCAATGGGCCACAATAAAAACTAGGGAATACTGGGCTTGCAAAAAAGGTGCGGCATTAATCATGAATGCATAGTAATAATATGCACATAGATGAGAAGAATCAAATGGGCAAGTGTAGCCTGGAGGCAGAATTCATTAAATGTATTAGAGATTGCTTCTTGGAACAATACATTATGGAACCAACCAGGGAGTAGGCTCTTTGGATTTGGTATTGTGTAATGAGGAGGGATTAATTGATGAACTCATAGTTAAGGATCCTCTAAGGAGTAGTGACAATGTATGATAGAAATAAAAATTCAGTTTAGGGTGAGAAAGTGGAGTCCCACACAAGTGTTCTGATATTAAACAAAGGAAATTATGTAGACATGAGTACAGATTTGGCTCGAGTAGAGTGGGTAGGAAGGCTAAAAAGTAGGACTGTGGATGAGCGGTAGCAGTTATTACAGGAGATGCTCAATTTGTCACAATAAATGTGGTACTCCAGCTATTTACAATCTATATTAACAACTTAGATTCAGGGACAGAAGGCTCTATAGCCAAATTTGTAGGTGACATAAAAATAGGCAGGACAGTAAATTGTAATGAGGAAATAATATCCTTACAAATGAATAAAGATAAGTTTGGAGAGTGGGCCAAAATGCACTAGATGGAGTTTAACGTGGATAAATGTGAGGTCATGTAGTTTGGTTGCAAAATGGGAAGGCAATCTATTATCTAAATGGGGAGAGACTTCAGGATGTTCCAGTACAGAAGGACCTGGGTGCTGGGTGTTCTCAAACATGAGTCACAGAAAACTAGCATGCAGGTACAACAGGTAATAAAGAAAGTGAATGGGATGTTGGCACTTATAACTAAAAGAATACAAGATAAAGGTAAGGAAGCAATTGTACCAAGCACTGGTGAGGACACTCCTGGAGTATTGTGCACAATTTTGGCCCCCTTATTTGAGGAAAGATGTAGTCACATTGAAGGCTGTTCAGAGGAGGTTCACTATATTGATTCCAGAGATGAGGGATTTGTCATATGAAGAAATTGAGTCTATATTCTCTGGAATTTAGAAGAATGAGGGGAGATCAAATTAAGATATCTAAGATGACAAAAGGTGTGGATAAAGTAGACATGAAGCAGATGCTTCCTCTTAAGGGGCATTCTCGGATGAAAGGATCTTAGGATAAGGAGTAGCAAATTTAAAACAGAGTTGAGGAGAAACTACTTCTTCTAAGGATTGTGAATCTGTGGAATTTGTTACCTCAAATTGCGGTAGATGTTGGGACAGTGAATAAATCTAAGAAGTTAAACAGATTTTTAATTGGTAATGAGTTGAAGGGTTATGGGGAAAAGGCAGGAAGATAGGGATGAGGAGTCTATCAATCATGATCGAATGGTGGAGCAGACACTATGGGCAAAATGACCAAATTCTGCTCCTATATCTTATGAACTTATGGAAAGAAACTGGGAAGGGTGTGCAGATTTTGAAGTATTTTGGGAAGGAGGACATAAATCAATGAAATAATCATTGTGTTGTTAATAGACAACGTGACACTGAATATTAGATAAATCAGGTGAAGGAAGGATATAGAGTGTGTGCATTATGTGAAGAGAGAGATATAGAACATAGAACATAGAAAAACTACAGCACAAACAGGCCCTTCAGCCCATAAGTTGCACTGATCACATCCCTACCTACTAGGACTACCTATAACCCTCATCCCATTAAATCCCATGTACTCATCCAGAAGTGTCTTAAAAGACCCCAACGAGTTTGCCTCCACCACCACCGATGGCAGTCGATTCCACTCACCCACCACCTCTGACTGAAAAACGTACCCCTGACATTTCCTCTGTACCTACTCCCCAGCACCTTAAACCTGGGTCCTCGCAGAGCGACCATTTCAGCCCTGGGAAATAGCCTCTGAGAATTCACCCGATCTACATCTCTCAACATCTTACAAACCTCTATCAGGTCAGCTATCATCCTATCTCCAGGGAGAAAAGACCGAGCTCCCTCAACCTGTCCTCATAAGGCATGCCACCCAATCCAGGCAACGTCCTTGTAAATCTCCTCTGCACCCTTTCAATAGCTTCCACATCTTTCTTGTAATGAGGTGAACAGAATTGCACACAGTACTCCAAGTGAGGTTTAACTAGGGTCTTATAAAGCTGCAGCATTATCTCCCAACTCCTAAACTTGGTCCCTCGATTGATGAAGGCTAGTACACCATATGCCGTCTTGACCACATCCTCCACCTGCGAGGCCGATTTACGACTCCTATGGACCTGGACCCCAAGGTCCTTCTGATCCTCTGCAATGCTAAGAGTCATATCCTTGATATTACACTCCTTCATCCCATTGGATCTGCCAAAATGGACCACTACACATTTACCTGGGTTGAACTCCATCTGTCACTTCTCCGCCCAGCCTTGCATTCTATCTATGTCATGCTGCAACTTCTGACATCCCTCCAAACTATTTACAACACCACCAACCTTCGTATTGTTGGCAAATGTACCAACCCATCCCTCCATTTCCTCGTCCAGGTCATTTATGAAAATTACAAACAGCAAGGGTCCCAGAACAGATCCCTGGGGCACTCTACTGGTGACCGACCTCCATGCAGAAAAAGATCCATCCACAACCACTCTCTGCCTTCTGCAGGCAAGCCAGTTCTGGATCTACAAGGCAACAGTCCCTTGGATCCCATGTCCTCTCACTTTCTCAACAAGTCTTGCATGGGGGATACTGTAACAGGGATTCAGCATGGAATTAAGGAAGAGAGATCCGATTTAACAGATTGCCTGGAATCATTTGAGGTAATAACAGATTTTGTTGACAATGGAAATTCTGAGCATGTGATATTGTGATAGATTTAGATTTTACCACCACTTTTGACTTCATACTACATAAGTGATCAACAAAAAAGCAAGGAGAGAACAAAGGGAAAGGTCTGAGATGGATAGAAAATTTAGCTCAGGGAAAATATTGTGCATGGAGTTACTTATTACAGAGAGTTGTTCAAACATGCTTATTTAGTGTCTTAACTGTATGTTGGTTAAAGCAATTAAAATATGAATTAACAGGGCAAGTATAGTACTGACGGATTACTGTTCACTGATTGGCTGTTTCGTTCTAATGACAGTTCAGATGTGTTTATTCAAGCTGCAACACAAGGGGGAGTACTTTCTGCACATGTGCAGAATGAGTGTCAGAGCCTGTGAATGTTTAAAGTTGGATGAGCAGGTAAGTGCAGCTCTGATTTCTGATGTCACTTAATTATGTATTTTTTTTGCAAATTGGTGATTTTTAACTGTTTCCTTTAGAACAAAATCAGCTAATCAGGAAAAAATTGCAACTGCTCAGTTCCAGAGCAACATTTTAACAGTCAGGTTGAAGTGATTGCAAAAATAAAGATGATACTTTCTTAATGGTTTGTTTCAACATTTCTTCATCTTGAAATGTTGTTATGATCAACATTTTTTGACAAGTAGGCTTACATTAACACTGCAATGAAGTTACTCTGAAAATCCCCTAATCATCACATTCTGGCACCTGTTCAGGTACACTGACGACCAATGCACCTAACTAGCACATCTTTTGGACTGTGGGAGGAAATTGGAGCACCTGCAGGAAAACCACACAGACACGAGAGAGCATGAAGGCTCATTACAGATAGTAACCCAACTCGGGAATTGAACCCAGGTCCCTGGCACTGTGAGGCAGTAGTGCTAACAAATGTGCCACTGTGCTGCCTCTCAATTCTGTATAACAGCAATTATCTTCTTCAGTGTCTAAAGTTTTACTGATTATGATGGATCTTATTTTGGAACTTCATTTATGATGAAAACTTTTATTTAAGGTAACTCCTTGAATTGCTAATTAAAGCAATTTTGTTTTCAGATGGTTACTCATACAAGATGCTTGGGACTGAGAGGTCTTTTTTTCTCCCCAGCAACAAATTAATTTGGGTGAAAACTGTCTTTGAAACCTAAATTCTATGCTCCTAACTGTGGAGTTAAAAAACAATAAAAAAAGGTTTTGAATAGAATATTTAAAGAAGCACTCATCAATGTGAGACTTGAAAATATGACCCTAAGATTAAGAATGACATTATCTACCAACTGAATTTATTGGGTTGTGTTGGAATTCTCAGCACAAAGTCTTTTCATTTTGTTCAACTTGCTCCAATAAATTAAAGGAAAAATATTGTTTAGTGGTTAAAATTTGGGTGTTAAACTATCCTTCTAGCAAAATGACATGTACCTGTTGTGGAACCTGTGTGTGCACTAGCGGCAACAGTGTGGGCTGAGTACACATGCCCACTATCTCTGATGGTTTACAAGTTAGTGGCAAAAATAGCTGTGTAATGAGTGCTGTAGTGTGGAAGATCGGTCTTCTGAAAGCTGAGTGAATGGCTAGATTGTGAAACGTTTAACCTCATGATGCAGGAGTGGTTTTTTTTTTACAATTAATTTTTGTATTGGATTTTGTTTGGGACCTGTTTAGAAACCCCAAGGTATATTATAAAGTTAGATTAGATCCCAACTTTTTTTTATTTTTGGCAGCAGTGAGAAGATAAGGTGTTTCACTTCTGGTGTGATTCTATTGAAACACCAGGAAGCTTTTATCAAAACAAACTTTATTTAACAATACAGTTTTTAACTATAACAAAAATTATTAGCATAAATTTACCAATGAAAATACTTAAACATGACAAGATACAATTATTAACTGCTAAGCTATCTCTATTAGTTCCAATTTAAGCAATATTCCTCATAGACTTGAACTCTTCTTCAAAATCAACAACATGGGCTTATGTGCTGTTACATAGACTGCCAGTCCTCAAGCCTTTGAACACTTCTGCAGTTAGAAAGACAAAGAGACACAAGTCTTCTGACACTCAAACAGCAACCTCCAGAGAGAGAGATAGAGTAAAACACCTCTTGCTTCTTTCAGAATCAAGCAGAAATAAAACTGTTTTCCCCTGCAAGCCTACCTCTGCCCATTAATATAAGTCTGTTTCTTGTCAATCAACCTAATTAAATCCTCCTCTGAAACCTCAGGGATAAAAACAAAAATAAACAAAAATGTATTCGCTCAGCTTAAAACAAATGCCCCATTATCTAGGATCAATTATTCTCTTGCATTCTCAGCATGGAGCTGCCTGATTTGCAAGTAAACCAGAGCTGAATTTTAAACATATCCCTTAAAAGGTACATGGTACAAATACATTTTTAAAGGCACAGTATTGTCACCCCTCCCCCTTAAAACAATGAATGAACAATATGAAAAGATGACTTCATTTTTCAAAAACGTCAAATTTCACGCTATTAGTACTCTATGATATATACAATTTACTAAATCTAAGCATACAACAGTAGTATAGTCTAGTTCAGTCTTCCTTTTCCAATGTTGAACATTCTTCCTTCTTTCATTAAAGCTGTGATTAAGCATCAGAATCACATTTTCTCTTCCTCTTACTTTTCAAAGGCCTCCTTTATTTCCTGTTTCAATTCCAAGTCCAAGCTCAATTTTGTTGTTATGATTGTGAATTAATTCTGGCAATGTCATTAGACAGGCGGGCAGGATCAAAAGGAAAGAACTTTACATTGAATGCAAACTGACACAAATCACTTTGAGTTTACTTTTTTTAAAAAATTGTTTCTCTGAATCCAACCAATTCTTTTGATTTTAAGAGTTCCAAAATGTCAAATTGAATTATTTTTCAGAAGGTTGAGCTGCTTTACAGACTTGTCAAAGACAACTTAATAAAGTTAACTAAAATAAAGTTCCAAATCATAACTGGCACAACAGTTCTAGCATCTTTCACATCCCCAATTTTTGTCATTTCACCATTGGTATCTTTCAGCTCATGCTGTAGAGATGCCGGCGTTGGACTGGGGTAAACTCAGTTTTACAACACCAATTTTAAATCCAACCAATTTATTTGATAGTAAATTTGGGAGCTTTCGACTCTATGGCCTTCGTCAGGCAAATGCAGTGTTCTCCAGGCCAAAAATTCTGAAATTTTATTTCTAAGTTTTTCTGCATCTCTCTATCTCTCTCCTCCTCTAAGATGATTAATAAAATCTGTGGGCAGGACTCTTTGGCCTTCCAGTACGTACTTCATGAAGGCAGAAGGCAGCCCACTGTTGGCCAACAGTGACATCTTCTGATCTTGTCCTGGCAATGGAATTTCCCATTGATTTCACTCCATGACACCAGGAAACACACAGTGGGAATGTGACATTGGAGTGACAAGAAAATCCCACTGGCATGAAGAACCGGAAGATCTTACCCTACTTGTTTGAGAAAGTTTTGCAAAACTGTTGTAATACAGCATTATGAGGGTCCATGTCAAATGCTGTGCATTAACACATATGAAATGTCTTTAGATGTTTTACCACATTAACCACTATTTAAAGTAAGTCATTGTATTCGAAATACAAAAGTGTGACTATACAAACATTTGCAAATATCAGAAATCAAGTAAGCTTTCTTTGATTTTCAGCTTATATAGGTGAAAAATAACTTAAAGTTCCAACATTGCTTTGTTTGTGTAGTAGCCTACTTAAAATCTACTTTAAGGCTATAACAAACCCTTGCAATGAGGGTCTAAACTAACTTGTAAGGACTCCTAACAACATCAAATAAAAGTAAGCTTATTCTAAACTGTAAAAAGTTTCATTCCAGCATTTCATTGAATACCCATTGAGCTTTAGCAGGAAATTACATGCAAGGGGCTAACATGTCCCAAGCCTTGATCCCCACATGCATATATTCATATAGCAAACAGGAAATTATACTACCCTCATCTCTGATGTATCGCTTAAGATCAACTGACAGTGCACACACTATGCATTGATCCTAGAATAATTTTGGTTTGTACACCACAACTATTCACTGCCTAAATGCATTTTGCCATTCAAGCAGCTATAAAGCACATCTTTGAACTGAATTAGAAGTCACAGAAGGAAGGTTAGATGGGATGTCCTTTGAAATATTAGATTACATCAATTATAATAATTAATGCATGGAGTGAATATTAATGAATCTGATTTCCTTCCCCTCAGCAGATGTGATCACAGCCATGAGTGCATCATAATTCTGGGAAGTGAATCGTTAAACTGTCCCAGAAATTCACAGATCAATAATGTTGTTGGAGTTGTATCCACGTTTATCATCACCATCCTTACCATCTTTATTTTCACAATGAATGGAGTTGCCCAATAAAGACGAATGAACAGAATGTGCTCCTGGAATAATAATAGATTGTTGCACTGTGTGTAAAATGCAGATGACCCAAGTGCAGAAGGGCTTTGATTGTCTTGAAATTTGCATTGTAGCTTATTAAAATGATATTGCAGTTACATGTAATTGGATAGCTCATTCAATGAACTAGCATAGACAGGGGTGAGCTAAATGCCCTCTTCTTGACCTTTATGATTCAATGTCTCCAGAAATGCATTGGAGGGAGCTAAGTTGAATCAACTAGATAGATTTAAGCTGTTGTTGACTGATAGGCAGTGTGTACTAGTGGAAGACTGATCCTTTAATGATTCCAGAGCTTTGACCACCTGGTGCAGTGGTGAGCAGGAAAGTTGGAGGATTTCTTCATCAGTATGTTCCATAGCCTGGCCAAGATGTCCAATAAGAAATTCAGGGAGCATGTAATCAATAGGGGGTGGTTACTTTGGCTGCTTGCTTCTCTTGCGCAGCTATGTCTGCACTCTGACGATATCACAAACAGGATTATGTAAGATTAGTCACTCTGAGAAAAGGTAACACTTCCACATGAATCACAAACTACTCTGAATGACCCAATTGCACCTATGATGAATATTGACTTAATGATTCAAATTAATTTTTTTAACTAATCTTTAGTTCTGGCATGATTAAATTTTAACTGTATACAACAGCCGTATACATAAAAAATTATACGTAAAAGGTTGAGCCATGTTGACTTAAGGGGTTATTAACTTATTTCATTGAATCCCTATAGTGCAGAAGGAGACCATTCAGCCCATTGAGTCGGTACCGGCCACAATCCCATCTAGACCCCATCCCTGTAGCTCCATGTATTTACCCTGCTAGTCCATCTGACACTAGATGGCAATTTAGCATGGCCAATCAATCTGACTCGTACATCTATGGACTGTGCGAGAAAACTGGAGCCTGCAGAGAAACCTCGCAGACATGGGGAAAATGTACAAACTTTACACAGCCAGTAACCCAAACTGGGAATTGAACCCGGATCTTTGTGGTGCTGTGAAGAAGCAATGCTAACCACTGGAAAGATAAGATCATTTTGAGAGCTAGAGACAAGACTGCTTGCAAAGAATTGCTTTGTAGAGAGACGAACTGCTTTTGGAATTAGAACTAAATTACTTTAAAATTACTCAATGGACCTTGAAGGACTACCTCATCAAGGAGGTGGAAAGAGCTTAAGAAGGTTCTCTGTTTTCAATTTATCTGGGTGTTCTGAAACAGCAGGGGTGGGGGGTGGATGCTTTACCAAAAGATTGCGGCTGGTAGCAGGCTTCAGGCTGCTTGGGGTCTAAAAGCTCCGGGGAACCGTTAGTAGGCTGCAGGCAGTAAGAACTCAGTAAGGTCATGGGAACCATTTATAGATTGGTACATGGAAGACTGGAGTTCGGAGAAAGCCAGAGGTAGTCAGCAGAAGAATTAGAGGTGTGCCCATAAATAGCAACAGGAATGCAGCTCTGTAAACCCCATGGAATGCAGTCTCAGAAGAAAAGATTGAACTATCCAGAGATGAGGAATTGTTGAGACAGTCCAAACCAGAGCAACCTTTGAGGGAATTCAGAGAGTAGGGACAGAATAGGTCCTGCCCATCATGGGAATTGTAACATTGGGCAGGACATGAACAAAGATCCTTTGACCTTGGGTAGGACTTTGTCTTTAGGGCTAGTGCAGCTGGAAAATCCCACCCTACACCTTTTCAAGTGAAGAGTTTAAAGCCTTCCTGAGGAAGACAGATTTTTTACCAAGATTCAATGATCAATGATGTCTGGGTGAGTCGCTGGGAAATCCATGGAATTTTTCATCTGCCATTTAATGTGCGATGTGGTGTGTTTGACCCACAGTTTGACTGTTAATTCACAGTTTATTCTGAATATCAGAGTGTAATATAGACAGTGTAGATTATCTTTGTTTGTTTAAAACGATGAAATCTTGTAGCTTTATTCTCTAGTGGGTAATTGGAATTTCAAACTTTGTCTGAAATTCCAAAACAAAAAGCTACTGGTCACTAACCAGATTATAATATACCTGATTAGATGTTATGTAGTTAATTGAGTGCTTACTTAAATATTTGAGACATTTACTAATGGATGATCTTAACAAGTTATTTTTATCGAACAACATTGTACAATTACACAATTCAAATATATTTAGCAACTGTATGTGCCTTTAGTGGTTACATTTCAAATTATTTCCTTTTTGTTCAGATATTGCATTCACTTTGAAAGAGGCAAAGTAGATGATCATACCAAGGTCTCTTGTAAGATTCTTGAAATCAAACTTATTAATTCACTATTTTCATGATCAACTATGCTAAATGAAATGATTAATCAATTCTTCACAGTAGGGCTTTATTCATCAAGAGCAAGGCACATTAATATTCAAGACACGCAATATGTAATTAACCAGAGGTGGTACAAGTGAGCCAAGCTCAATCATGTTACATATTTTAGCAAATAAATATGTCACTAATCTTGTTAATTAGTCGAGGATTTGAATCTTTGTTTGCTGATTGCAATGAAGACCAAAACTCTTTTGTTGAAAAATTGGATCTGCTGTGTGAAAAGCTATGTCATGCCCATACTGATTTTGAGCATGACTTGTCAGGCAAGATGATCAGTCAATTAACATTGTTTCCTGTTTAGTTGTTTAAAACAACCTTAACACTTAGCCTTTGAATCCACTTCATAGTATAGGAGCATAGTTTTCATGGAAGACTGTCTGACAGACTTCTTGCGGGAGGATGGTGCTTGGCTTACAAAGCACTATTATTTAGATTTGATTCCCCCATGGGCAGACCATGCCCGGGCCATAACCTGCGTATCTTGAATGTTGCTTTCAATGATCTCAATCTTGAATCATTTGCGACACTGCTCATATGAATATCCCCTCCCATTTCTGTTGAGGAGAGGAGAATTTTTTCAAGGGCTGTGTATTGTTTGTGCCATCTTGGCACATTTAAGTTTTAAAGACATTTATATCATTGCATTGAGTCTTTGTAAACAAGCAATGTTTTGCTGAATAGTGTTCGATGATAATATTTCATTAGCAGTTTCACTATAATATAGACATCTAATTCCAGCTGAAAAAAAAACAGATTTTTTGGGATAGAAATCACAAACCTGCTTTGTTAATTCATAAACATGGTTCATGATTTGAAAATGCATTTAAAACATGAGATAAAATGTATAAGATGTTGCTGCAATTACGTTGTTGAGGCTGAGATTTTCTTCTGCACTTGCTTGCCTGTGATTCTAATGTTCATTAAAATAAATGGGAGAAAATGCAAGGCTGCTGAGCACAGAAAAGAAAATGCCATGATGATTAATGCAGGGGAGTAAAGTAAAATTTACTTGGAATGCAGTACCTTTGTCTCTGTTTTCTTTGAACATAAGTGAATGAGGAAAGCTCTGAAGTCTATTAGTAAATGTAGCATTTGTATGCTGATCTTATTCTATTTATGATTTTGGCCCTTCAATTTTCTTTACTCTCCTTTGTTTAAATGTGTTGACTATTTACACAGTTAAGGTTTCATGAGCAGATGTGAATCTCCAAACTCTTTAGCAACTGACAATTATTCATGTGTTTGCATTGACAGTGATTATAAACAGCCTAAATAATTATAGAGGGCACCACTGCACAGTCTGATCCTATCCTCATCTGATGACCACACATGTTTATTCCTGGTAGAGGTCACTGAATAACAGTCAGCAGTTGGAACATTGATACATAAAGATATTTAAAGGGATATGACTTCATGAAAGGAAACCATTGCAATGCTTTTCATTACCTGGAAAGGTGGTTCGGAATTGCCTGTAAACACAATTGTGTCAGACACACAAAATATGCAGATAAGCTGTTTCTGTGAAATAAAAGCAACATTGTTATTTGCTACATCCTTTTATGGCAAACAATGCTCTTTTTCATATATCCTCAAGAGATCAAGTAGAATTTTCTCCAAACGTTTGGGTGAAAGTCCTAACGTACCAGTTTCTCCCAAAAATGGATCAGAGTCAACTATCAGTATTTTGTAACAAAAGCAAATTACAGTGAATGCTGGAATCTGAAACCAAAAGTGAAATCAAAGCTTTAACAATGGGGTCTTCTGAACTCAAATTTTCTTTCCTCTCCTTACAGATACTGCCAGATCTGCTGAGATTTTCCAACATTTTCTCTTTCAGTTTCAGTACTTTGTGCTTTGCTTTCAGATTAAATTATGTCTACCCACTTTCACAGAGATATACATTGAGATAGAACATTAACTGATTAATCAAGTTATTGAGTGAGTTAAGTTATTATGATGTTCAGCCTAATCTTTCATTTAACAAATTAGGATAAGTAACAATTTGGAAAATTATTCTGTTTCTTTTCTTTTGCGATAAAAAGACCAGTTTTAGTTCTGTAGGATTGGAGGGCCAAAGGGCCTGTTCGCGTGATGTAATTTTGTTGGAGATATATTCTATGATCAATGGAGAAATGTGATTCATGTGTGTGGCATCCTGGATTCCTCTTCCCTCCCTCGCACTTAACATTGTGTTTTGTGTTACAGGGATAGATCTGGAAGCTCCAGGGCCTTCTGAACTACAGGCCCCTGCTGCAGCTCACACCCATCCTGGTCCAGACAGCTTGGACAAGTTCTTAGACGATATGGGTGAAACGAGCATGGCACCGTTTTGGTGTCCGCTTTGACCACACCACTCACCATCCCTGATACCGACATCTCAGTAGGTCGAGTTAGTGCTGAGGCTTCTAGGTCATTCTCTAGTGAGCATGACACACCTGATGTACATCGCGTAGAGGAGGGGACGTCTGAGACCTCTGGTTTGGGGGGGCCTACCAGATGCAAGGAGCCAGCACTTCTCCCTCAGCTGCTGGAGATGTAGCAGCAGAGCCAGGGAATGCAGAAGGAGCCACACTGAATCAACTCCAAGGCTATTGGGAGGAGTTCCAAAGCTTTCCGGTGGACCAGCTATTGTTTTTCTTATATGTTTCCTCAGCCAATACCCCAAGAATCTGCACTGGAAAACTCAGGGCAGGGGATCCTCACCGTGTGTTGTAGCCTCCACGTGATGGTTGAGTTACAGGAGGCCACAACTGTGGGACTGAGCAGGCTTCCCAAGATTCTGTGGCCCATGCCTGAGAAGCTTGAGGGCTTGCAGAGAACTCAGCAGGACAACACTGAGACACCTTAGGCTATGACAGCAGCCCCTAAGAAAGTGGCCCAGTCACAGAGGGTCATGGCTGAGGGGCTGCAGAACATGGCCCAGTCTCAGAGGGCACTTGCTGTGGCTATTGACAGTTGGCCCCCGACTCAGGTGCCCATTGCAGAGGGCTCAATCACCATGAGTAGACCGCAGTGCCTTGACTGACAGTGCCAGATGACACCGAAGCTTCTGGAGTTCACTGCAGAAGCGCTGCTGCTCCATGGAGTGACACAGGGGCCCAGAGGAACTCCAAGAAAGGGGATGGGTTCAAGCCCATGCCAGAGCCTTCCAGTAGCTGTGGTTACAAAATCAGATTCCCCCCTTCCTGACACCAGGACATCTCAGGGGCAGCAGGATGGAGAGGATGTCATGGGAACATCTCAGACACCTGGAAGCACGCCAGGACTCTCAAGGTCCAGGGCCTCCAGAGGGCACCTGCCACATGCATCACAGGGCACGGTAGGCAGTTAGCCCCCTGCAATTCCAATGTACATTCTGGGGATCACTGAGACATAGTGGTAGGAACACAAGATTAGGAAGTTGTAGTTGTGCTGAGATGTTACGGGAGAAGGGCTGCACTAGTTAGAAAAATATTTAAGCATCTTAACATTTTATGTTAACAAGTTTTTATGTTGGAATGTCTTATTTAAGCACCTTCAGTGCAATTAAATGTTTTCTCACCACATCCATACAGGGCCCTGGGGTGAGTGGGGTGGGGAATGGGAGGGAATTACTCGTGAGTTCTGAGTTCTCTCCCTGCTTCAAGTCAAACAAGTACTGACTGCACTATTGTAATAGCACACATAAGGAGTCATGTGGAATAGATATGAGAACAGGACTGAATTCTAAATAATGTTGGTTCAAACTCATTTGCTGAATATACAGATTGCTCCCAATTTTGTGAACTACTGCTACTCATTGCAAAAAGAAGAGCAGTTGTTTCACATCGAGAGCCAGAATTCCTTGCCAGGCATATAGACTAAGTAAGAAGTCTCTCAACACTAGGTTAAAGTCCAAAATTCATTTGGTAGCAAAAGCCACTAACTTTCAGAGCGCTGGTCCTTCATCAGGTGAGTGGGAGTTGTCTTCATAAACAGGGCGTATAAAGACACAAACTCAATTTACAAAATAATGTTGAAATGCAAGTCTTTACAGGTAATCAAGTCTTAAAAGTACAGACAATGATTGGAGAGAGGATTAAGTACCGATTAAAGGGATGTGTATTATTGAAACTAGTTTTTCCCAGTCACAAATTGCAAAGCACTGGACAGCTGTTTCGCCCTTGTTGGGGCTCATCAGCAGTGCGCACGCAGGTTCGAACCGTGGACTCAAGGATAGAATGTGGATTAGTAGTCCAACACACTAACCTTTATACTCCCACGGCACGGCGACTGGGTGTGCAGGAAGGTATTCGAATTTAAGATTAGGTTCACTCCCTTTGTTATCGAGCCGATATTAATCGGCCACTTTGTGGTTGGCTTGCAATCGAGCAAGCATCTACCACACCCCAATAGGGGTTGGGAGATAGTTTTGAAACAAGTTTTTCCCAGTCACAAATTGCGAAGCACTGGACAGCTGTTTCGCCCTTGTTGGGGCTCATCAGCAGTGCGCACGCAGGTTCGAACCGTGGATTATCTCCAGCCAGAACAGTTAGTGAGAGTTTGCAAGCCCAAGCAAGTCATGGGAGTTACAGATGGTGTGACATGAACCCAAGATCCTGGTTGAGGCATTGAGGCATTGTTGTGGAACTTGGCTATCAGTCTCTGCTAACTGACTGCATTGTCATGTGTCATGATGGCTGCCTTGGAGAACACTTACCTGAAGATCAGAGGCCGAATGCCAGTGATTGCTGAAGTGTTCCCCAAAGGAAGAGAACACTCTTGCCTGGTCTACTTGATGTGCTGAAGGAAATGATATCCTGAGGCATGGTACGTTGGGGAGACCATGCAGATGCTATGACAACAGATGAATGAACACCGCTTGACAATCATCTTGCAATGACAGGCATCCCTCATTGTCTTTCTCTGTCTGCAAAAGCAGGTTTTGCAGCCTGTTATGAGACTTTACAGCTGCAGCTGTTATCAAAACTTTGTTTGCCTTATGAAAAAGCCTGTTTTTGCTTGTATTGTACTTTCAAAAATGCAGTCAATTTTTCCAGGCATGCCTTCTGAGCCTTAAAATGTGCAGAATTAGTTAATTTTCTAAGTTTAGCATTTAAATCTAATCCATGAGCAAAACTATCTTAAAATGAAGTCTTTGCATAAGTGAAACAAACCATACACATGCTCAACAGATAGCATTGTTTAGGTGCATTAGGTCAAAGACACAGGGTCTACGGGAATGGGTTGATATGCTTGGACCACTTGGATCCAGCAGTTTGTAGTGTTGATAGTGATCATGATGTGGAGATACAGATGTTGGACTGGCCTAATGTCGGCATCTCCACACCATGACTATGACCTAAGGAAATGCACAAGGATTATTTGTTGACTTTTGCATGGGGCAGTGGATGGTTTGATAGATAAAATTTGTTTTGTGCTTTTTGTGGGGGCTTTTATTTCAGCGTGTTGGTTAGGAGGATGTTGTGATTGTCAATACAGAGGGAAGATTACTGTTTGGAGAATTGGGTTTGTTTTCACTGGGACCAGAGTTAGGTGAGCTGATGTGTGAGCCCAGCCAGAAAGAGGATGTGTTGATTACCTCCATCCTTCCATCTAATTTTGTCCCTCTTCCTCCTTGTCCTCTTCCTCAGCTACTCGCTGTATATATCATACTACAACAGCTAAAATACTGCAGCAATGTCTGCACCTTACCAAGGTTGTGTAGGATGCAGCAGATCATAACAAATCATGTTATTTGTTGTTAAAAAAATCTGTGAGACTCTTCCAGAGTAGTCTAAGCAGTGGAAATATTGTTTAAGCACCCACTGGCTTGTTCAGTGCTGTTTCATGAGGCAACATTGTTCTTATTAGGTTTATCCTGTCCAAGTACACAGGGATGGTGACTAGCCCTCATCATTCAACAGCTACCTCAGGTTTAAAAACATGGCTCAAAAACTGATTGTAGACTGGAATGGCATGGAGTAAAGGAATTGTGACAATGACCAAGATATCAGGCATTGCCTACATAACCGCTGAGTAGAGTCGCATGTGGGCTGGTCAAAAACAGAATCAAATTTTTGCGTTGTAGCAAATCTCTGAATTTACCTGAGACTTGCAAAGCAGCTATTGTACAGCCAGTGGCAGCCTGCACATTGGGGATGTCTGCCACAGTGGAGAAGTTATGTTTTCTCCTCCCATTTCTTTCTGGAAAGAATGAATGCAATGTATTTTATCTTTGCATACAGAGTGTTGATGATCTCTCCTACATAGCTCTGAATGGTGAACTGAGAGATCTTCAGTCTAGAAGCAGTTTCATGTGAGGAAGTTTATGCCCAGGCTATTTACAACTACTACCAATTCTCTCCTCCTATTTCAAGACTGTAGAACCACCTGCAACAGATGGCACATTTCAGTGAACATCTGTGTGGTGAAGCAGAGATGGTGCATCCATCCAAAGTGGTAGAATTGCTCCATGATGATGGTCAGTGAATATGGTAACTGGTTGGTGGGTAGTACTGTGACTAGCTGATCTGGCTGCCATTGCTGAATAGTTGAGGGGTTATGTGGAGGCAATAAGAGCTGGATGTCAGGCTGGAAATGTTGGCAGGTGTGTGACATGATGGTGGAGTAAGCATGAGGGCTGAATGCCATGGGATACTGCTTGATAAATCACGGCAGTGTAGCGTATTGAACAAAGTTACAGTCTGTTTTTCATTTCCTGGAAATAACAACTTTTAATTTTGCCTTGTTTCTGCTCTTTAATTTATCACACCTTCCCAAATTTGATCTCTTGTCTCCACTATTCAGTTTAAAATCCTCTCTACTTCCCCAGTTATGCAGCTCACAAGAACACTGGTCTCAGCATGGCTCCAATGTAGACCATTCTAATGGCACAGACCCCACTTCCCCCATTGCCCTATGAACTGGACCCATTTCTCTCAAACCTGTCTTTGAGTCACACATTCATCTATCTAATCTGATTTGATCTATGCCAACTAGCGCAAGGCTCAGACAATAATCCAGAGATTATGAACCCTGAGGTTCTGCTTCTTGAATTTATGCCTAGCTACTCATATTGACTATGCACAACTTCCTTTTTTGTCCTGTCTATGTCACTGGTACCTTTATGGACAACATCATTGGGTCATTCCATTCCCAATGCAAGTCCCTGTCTAGCCCTGAGCAAAGAACAAGAACAAGGAAAAATATAGCACAGGAGCAGGACCTTGGACCCTCCAAGCCTGTGCCGAGCATGATGCCCTAACTAAACTCTCAAAAACCTTCTGCCCTTATTCGGCCCATATCCCCTACTCCCTCCCTGTTCATATACCCATCAAAATATCGCCTAACTGTTGCTAATATGATGGCTTCCACCACCTCTTCTGGCAGCACGTTCCAGGCACCCACAATTCTTGGCATGAAAATCTTTCTCCACACATCTCCCTTAAACTTTCCTCCTCTTCTTTGAATCTGTGCCTCCTCTCGAAAAAAGCCTCAGACTATCCACCCTGTCAGTGGTCTCATAATTTTGTAGACCTCAATCAGAACTCCCCTCAGCCTATGTCTTTCCAGTGAAAACACTCCTAGTTTATTCAACCTCTACTCCTGACCTATGCCTTCAAAATCAGGCAGTATCTTTGTGAACCTTCTTTACACTCTTTCCAAAGCTTCCACGTCCTTCTGGCAGTATGGCGAACAGAACTGCATGCAATGTTCCAAATGCAGCATAACTAAGGTTTTACAAAACTACAACATGATTTGCTAACTCTTGTGCCCAATGCCCCAGCCAATGAAGGTAAGTCTGCAATATAATTCTTACCCACTTTTGGCCACCTGTGTTGTCACTTTTAGGGAACTATGGACCTGCACACACAGATCCCTCTGTATACTAATGTTCCAAAATTCTGCCACTTACAGTGTAATTCACACCTAAATTTGATCCTCTAAAATGCATCGCCTTGCATTTGACTGGATTAAACTCCATCTGCCATTTCTGCACCAAGTCTCCCATCTATTTTTACCCTATAGTTTCCTCTGACAATGCCACAGCAACCTCTGGATGCCATCATCTCACGTGAGAATATCATCCACCAGGTACACAGTACACAGCTGCAACTCGGCCAACATTGTCTACCTGATACACTTCAGAAAAGGATGTCCTGAGACATGGCACATTTTGGAGACCATGCAGACGCTACAACAGCAGATGAATGAACATCTCTCGACAATCGCCAGTCAAGATTGTTCTGTCTGTTGGGGAACACTTCAGCAGCCACGAGCATTCAACCTCTGATTTTCAAGGTGACCCACATGACTCATGACAATGCTGAGTTGCTGAGCAGAAACTGATAGCCAAGTTCTGCATACATGAGGATGACCTCAACCAGGATCTTGGATTCATGTCACACTATCTGTAAACCCCACAACTTGCCTGGGCTTGCAAAGTCTCACGATATGTCCTGGCTGGAGGCTATGCACAGCTCTTTAATCTGTGCTTAACCCTCTCTCCACTCGCATTGTCTGTACCTTTAAAGACTTGATTACCTGTAAAGACTTGCATTATCTTGTAAATTAAATTTGTGTTTGTATATACCTTGTTTGTGAATGCAACTTCTCACTCACCTGAAGAAGGAGCGATACTCCAAAAGCTTGTGCTACAAAATAAAGCTGTTGGACTTTAACCTGGTGATGTGAGACTTCATAATGTGCTTGCCCCAGTTCAACATCAGCACGTCCGCAGCATCGCAGTGTCTGCAGCTTAGCCTCCTGCTCATCATCTGGGCCAAAACTGCTCAAACTTCACTTACTGTAGATGTATTTGATCTGGATCAAGCTAGCATCTAGGAGCATGCACATGCTATAGCTGTGACACATCACCTGCCGTGCCATCCATAATGTGTTCTAATTAACTACGTAATTGTTTAATTCAATTATATATTTTTGCTTTGATCTATTTTATTTGCCTTATCGCCAGACTATTTTGAACAGAATGAACTTTATTCACTTACTAGGTACTCAAGAAATAACTACCTTCTTCTCCTGTGGCAGAGTAAGACCATTTTCTGTAAATTGAGAAAATTAGAGAGTAAAAAGCAAACCTCTTTTCCTAATCCCCTTCATTCCTTACCTCCCAGCACTCTAGTCGAAGTTGCACTTTTAAATCTTACCTAAAACCTCTCTTTCCTCTCTTCACTGAATTCCCACTTCAAATCAAATTCCCAAATATAGTCACTCTGTCTCTGTCTCACAGAACTCAGTAAGAATTTAGCAACACCAATTTATAATCCAACCGATTTATTTGATAGTAAAAATGCGAGCTTTCAACACTCTGTGTCTTCCTCAGGCAAATGCAGTGTTCTGGTCTGCAATAGCACACATCAGCACAGACAGTCAGAGATTGCTGATTAGAATGCGAATCCTTACATCTAACCTGCTATTCAAGTGTTAAAGTGGCGAACAATGTGTGTGAAGGGAATCCTGAGCATTGTTGGAGAATTGTGTATTTTCTCCAGACAGCACAGTAAGTGAGGTTTTTTGCTAACCCAGGCAAGTTACGGGGGTTACAGATAGTGTGTCATGAAGCCAAGATCCCTGTTAAGACCGTCCTCATGTGTGCGGAGCTTGGCTATCAGTCTCTGTTCAGCGACTCTGCGCTGTCGTGTATCACGAAAGCCCCCTTGAAGAACATTTACCCGCAGGTCGGAGGCCGAATGCCCATGACTGCTGAAGTGTTCGCCCACAGGAAGGGAACTGTTTTGCCTGGTGATTGTTGAGCGATGCTCATTCATCCGCTGTCGTAGTGTCTGCATGGTCTCCCCAATATACCATGCTTCGGGACATCCTTTCTTGCAACGTATTAGGTAGACAACGTTGGCCGAGTTGCAAGAGTATGTACCGTGTACCTGGTGAATGGTATCCTCACGTTTGATGTCGTCCATGTCTATGATCCGGCATGTCTTGCAGAGGTTGCTGTGGCAGGGTTGTGTGGTATTGTGGTCACTGTTCTCCTGAAGGTTGGGTAGTTTGCTGCGAACAATGATCTGTTTGAGGTTGTGCGGTTGTCTGAAAGCAAGAAGTGGGGGGTGGGGATGCCCTAGCGAGATGTTCATCGTCATCAATGATATGTTGAAGACTCCGGAGAAGATGTCGTAGCTTCTCCGCTCCGGGGAAGTACTGGACAACAAAGGGTACTCTGTCCACCGTGTCCGTCTTCTGAGGAGGTCAGTGCGGTTTATCGTTGTGGCACGTCGGAACTGTCGATCGATGAGTCGAGCGCCATATCCTGTTCTCACGAGGGCATCCTTCAGCGTCTGGAGGTGTCTGTCACGATCCTCCTCATCTGAGCAAATTCTGTGTATACGGAGGGCTTGTCCATAGGGAATGGCTTCTTTAACGTGTCTAGGGTGGAAGCTGGAGAAGTGGAGCATTGTGAGGTTGTCTGTCGGTTTGCGGTACAGTGAGGTGCTGAGGTGACCGTCCTTGATGGAGATGCGTGTGTCCAAGAATGCAACTGATTCTGGAGAATAGTCCATGGTGAGTCTGATGGTGGGATGGAACTTGTTGATATCATCATACAGTTGTTTCAATGATTGTTCACCATGAGTCCAAAGGAAAAAGATGTCATCAATGTATCTAGTATATAACCTTGGTTGGAGATCTTGTGTGGTGAAGAAGTCTTGTTCGAACCTGTGCATGAAGATGTTGGCATACTGAGGTGCGAATTGATAACATCTTTTTCCTTTGGACTCATGGTGAACAATCATTGAAACAACTGTATGATGATATCAACAAGTTCCATCCCACCATCAGACTCACCATGGACTATTCTCCAGAATCAGTTGCATTCTTGGACACACGCATCTCCATCAAGGACGGTCACCTCAGCACCTCACTGTACCGCAAACCGACAGACAACCTCACAATGCTCCACTTCTCCAGCTTCCACCCTAGACACGTTAAAGAAGCCATTCCCTATGGACAAGCCCTCCGTATACACAGAATTTGCTCCGATGAGGAGGATCGTGACAGACACCTCCAGACGCTGAAGGATGCCCTCGTGAGAACAGGATATGGCGCTCGACTCATCGATCGACAGTTCCGACGTGCCACAACGATAAACCGCACTGACCTCCTCAGAAGACGAACACGGGACACGGTGGACAGAGTACCCTTTGTTGTCCAGTACTTCCCCGGAGCGGAGAAGCTACGACATCTTCTCCGGAATCTTCAACATATCATTGATGACGATGAACATCTCGCTAGGGCCATCCCCACCCCCCCACTTCTTGCTTTCAGACAACCGCACAACCTCAAACAGATCATTGTTCGCAGCAAACTACCCAACCTTCAGGAGAACAGTGACCACAATACCACACAACCCTGCCACAGCAACCTCTGCAAGACGTGCCGGATCATAGACATGGACGACATCATCAAACGTGAGGATACCATTCACCAGGTACACGGTACATACTCTTGCAACTCGGCCAACGTTGTCTACCTAATACGTTGCAAGAAAGGATGTCCGAAGCATGGTACATTGGGGAGACCATGCAGACACTACGACAGCGGATGAATGAGCATCGCTCAACAATCACCAGGCAAAACAGTTCCCTTCCTGTGGGCGAACACTTCAGCAGTCATGGGCATTCGGCCTCCGACCTGCGGGTAAATGTTCTTCAAGGGGGCTTTCGTGATACACGACAGCGCAGAGTCGCTGAGCAGAGACTGATAGCCAAGCTCCGCACACATGAGGACGGTCTTAACAGGGATCTTGGCTTCATGACACACTATCTGTAACCCCCGTAACTTGCCTGGGTTAGCAAAAAACCTCACTTACTGTGCTGTCTGGAGAAAACACACAATTCTCCAACAATGCTCAGGATTCCCTTCACACACATTGTTCGCCACTTTAACACTTCAATAGCAGGTTAGATGTAAGGATTCGCATTCTAATCAGCAATCTCTGACTGTCTGTGCTGATGTGTGCTATTGCAGACCAGAACACTGCATTTGCCTGAAGAAGACACAGAGTGTTGAAAGCTCGCGTTTTTACTATCAAATAAATCGGTTGGATTATAAATTGGTGTTGCTAAATTCTTACTGAGTTCTTACCACCCCAATCCAACGCCGGCATCTGTATATCTGTCTCACAGAGCCAATGACTCCCCTCATTGACTGTTTGCCTCTTACACTATCACAGTTCTCCCCTTCCAGGCAAGGGACTATCACATAATTAATGACATTCTAAAATTTCTGACTGCTAATATTTTGAGGTGATTTTGGTAGCTTAATTAGCTTGATAGCACTCGAAATACTTGAAAATATGGCTTACAGAAAATGTTGTTTCTGTTAACCATATTGCTGTGAGTCTGGAGCCACATATGGCCAGGCCAGGTAAGGATGGCAGATGCCTTTCCCTTAAAGGCATTAATGAACCAGATAGGCTTTTACAACAACCAAGGAAGTTTCACAGTCATGATTAATAAATTACTGAGCTAGATTTAAAATTCTAAATTTTATTCACAGAATTTAAATTCTACCAGCTGCTGTGGTGAGCATAGCCTCTGAACTACTAGCTCAGTGACATTACCGCTACACCACCATTGCCCCATATTTCCTGGTAGTGGAAGAAAGGATAGGGAATTAACAAATACTTTTTGTAGAAGAGTCACATAGACTCAAAATGTTAACTATGTTTATTTCTCCACAGATGCTGTCAGACTTGTTGAGTTTTTCCAGCATTTTCTATTAATATTTCAGGTTTCAGCATCCACAGTATTTTGTTTTTATTATTGCAAATAAGCACACCAGACTGGCAAGTTGCAACCACAATGGATCTTTTTTTCCTTCTTAGCAGAGAACCACATGAGTATTAATGATGTGAGGGTGTCCTCGTGCATCAGTTGCTGAAAGCACAGGTACAGCAGGCAATAAAGAAGGCAAATGGTATGTTGGCCCTCATAGCGAGAGGATTTGAGTATAGGAACAGAGATGTTTTACTACAGTTGTAAAGGACATTGGTGAGGCCACACATGGAGCATTTATCTGAGGAAGGATGTCCTTGCTATAGAGGGAATATAGTGAAAGTTTACCAGCCTGATTCCTGGGATGGCATGTCTGTCATGTGAGGAGAGACAAAGTCGGTTAGGATTATATTCTGTGGAGTTTAGAAGAGTTTAGGGATCTCATAGAAACTTGTAAAATTCAAACAAGGTTAGGCAGGATAGATTCAGAAAGAATGTTCCCAATGGAGGGGATGTCCAAAACTAGTGGTCATAGTTTGAGGATAAGGGGTAAGCCTTTCAAGACTGGGGTGAGGAAAAATTTGAATTGGTGAATCTGTGGAATTTGCTACCACAGGAAGTAATTGAGGCCAAATCATTGTCTGATTTCAAGAAGAAATTAGGTATAGCTCTTTGGGGCTAAATAGATGAAGGGATATGGGTGGGGGTGGAGGCAAAAGAGAGGATCAGGATATTAAATTTGATGATCAGCCATGATCATAATGAATGGCCTAATCCTATGTTTCTATGCTTCTTTAACATAAGTTTACAAGTTAAGTAGCAATATTTGTTGTAAAGGTACAGTAAGAGCTCTACTAGTGTTCACACTGTATATTTTTAACTGCAGGCAGCACTGGATTTTGAATGTCGCAGCAAGTAAAAAATATTGTGCATCTGAACTTATCTTCTCATGCTCAGATTTAACCTATTCAAAATGATTTATTCCTTTGCAAGATTGCTAGAGAAGGAAAGATAGAAAACTGACATCCTATATAATTGTAAGCACTTTTGTTAAATGGTCAAACCTATGTATAATTTGTCTGTGAATTGAAATTGCCTAGATAAATGATATGACATGCTGTTCAAATACTTGGAAAGGTTTCTTTTAATCTGTTCATGGAATCTGTGATGGTGGCAATATCAGCAATTATTGTCCATCCATCTCTAATTGTCCTTGAAAAAGCAGTGGTGAACTCCCTGAACCATTGCAGTCTGCATGTTATAGGTACATTTACTGCTGTAAGGTCGAGAATTCCAGGATTTTGACAATGAAAGGATGGTGATATATTTCTCAGTCAGGATCACACGTAACTTGGAGGAGGACTTGCCAGTGATACCGTTTCCATGTACTTGCTGTTCTTGTTTTTCTGGTTGGGATCATATGTTTGGAAAGTATTGTTGAAGAAGCCATGGAGAATTACTACAGAACATCCTGTGAATGGTATACATTGCTGCCTTGAGGATTTATTGGCCTTCAATCTCATCAATTTCCCCCACATCATTTCTCTATAAATACTGTTTTTCTTCAGTTCCTCCTTCTAACTAAACCCTGTATTCCCCAACATATCTACTGTGTTCCTCCTTTGTGAAGACAGAAAGTATGTATTTAGTTGGTCAGCTATTTTCTTGTTTCCCATTATAAATTTCCATTTCTGACTGTAAGGACCTATATTTGTCTTCACCAATCTTTCTCTCTTCACATATCTACAGAAATGTTTACAGTTGGTTTTTACATTTCTCTATGCTTACTCTCATACTCTGTTCCCTCTCCACCCCCCCCACCCCCCAGCAACACCCCCCCCCCCCCCGCCTCACCCCCTCCAGCCCCCAATCCTTATGGTACTGTTTTCTTTTGGCCAATTTTCTGCCTCTTCTTTGGATCTAATACTGTTTCTAATTTCTCTTGTCCACATGGTTTGACCATTTTCCAATTTTTACTTTTCAACCTGACAGGAATAAACAATTCTTGCAGTGCGCCCATTTGGTGTTTGAATGTTTGCCATTGCCTATCCACCATTATCCCTTCAAGTAACATTTTCCAATCCATCATAGTCAACTCACACCTCACATTATTGTAATTTTCTTTATTTAAATTCAGGATCCTGGTTTCAGAATCAATTATATCACTTTCCATCTTAATGAAAAGTTCTATCACATTATGGTTGCGCATTCCCAAGGGTCTCTCACAATGTGATTGCCAATTATTTTTTTCTCGTTACACAATACTCAGTCTAGAATGGTCTGTCTCTAGTTTGTTCCTCAACTTATTAGTGCATTAAACCATCCAGCTTTCACTGCGGGAATTTGTCTTCTACAGGTATTGTGACTAATTTGTTTTGTCTAACCCAAATGCAGATTCATGTCACCGATAATTACAGATTGCAAATCAGAATGGTGTATGTCTTGGAGGGAATCTTACAGGGTGGCATGGTGGCACAGTGATGAGCATTGCTCCATGGACTAGGGTTCAGTTCCAGCATTGGATGACTGTGGAGTTTACATATTTTCCTGCATTTGTGTGGGTTTCCTCTGGGTGCTCCTGTTTCTTCCAACAGTCCAAGGATGTGCAGCTTACATGGATTGCCATGCTAAATTACCCCTTAGTGTCTCAAAATGTCTGGGTTAGAAGGATGAGCCATGGTAAATATGTCGAGTTACAAGGATAGGGTGTGGGAGAGGGATCGGATAATATACTCCATCAGAGAGTCGGTGCAGACTCAATAGACCTCTTCTGCACTGTAGGGATTCTAGGAAATTCTCTGGTGTTTCCTTCCACTAGCTGTCCTCATCTTTCTATGTGGGAGAGGTCACAGGTTTAGATGATGCTGCTGGAGATGGCTTATTGAGTTGCTGTGCAGGTGAGTGACACTGTGTGGGAGAAGTAGAAAGTGCAAATGATAAAATGGTTGACAGGATGCCAAACAACAGGATTGTGTTTCACGCATAGGGCTTTGAACTCAATACTAAACCCCAGGGTAAGAAATTTCTTGTTGAGGAATACATTTAATGGCAAAAAGGGCAACCACTAATTTAGAATGCAAACTAATAACGTTTATTGAACCATAAAAAGTAATACTTAACATTCAAGTTCAGACTTGGCATGACACATAAAATGTGTTGGCCTGTCTTTCCATGGATCTTGGTAATTCTGGGGTCTTTTCTTTTTGTGTCCTTCAACCTCGCTGTTCTTTGAGATTTTAACATAGTCAACGTAATTCCAACATGCATACAGAACGTCTTTGCAGTTTTAAGACTTCAACTCTAGTTTCTTAGACAATCTTAACTGCTATAGCTCTCAATCCACCTTGACTTGAAGCTGTACACTTCACAGTTGCTTCTCTATCTTGCTCTCTATAACTTGCAAAAATATTTTAGTCCCTTTTGAATTCAAACAGAACTCACAACCCATGACAATCACCCATTGGTAATATCACACAAGTGAAATTTCCTAGCAAACACTCTACTTAATAACCTATAACTTTCTCGCCTGACAAATTCCCCCAGCATGTGTTCTGAGATGAATGCTAATCAGTATTCATTGCAGTATCCCAGTAATGCGTCTATTCTGATACCCTTTGTCCGTGCAAATTTTGCAATACCTCGCCCAGGTGTGTGCACCTTTCTCAGCACAGCTAACAACTTCTACTCAAATATTTACAGTTCTTGACCAATGGAAAGAGTGCATCTGGTTTCCCCACAACAATCTAAATTTAACTTGTACTCTTTTGACTGGAGAGCCTTCAGATCATTCTTCCACTGAATCAGTATCACAATCTTGACTTCTATTTACTGCTCATGTTTGATTCATTGGAGCCCAAATGTGACATATTTGTCCTAGCTATAACTCATTGTGTTCCTTCTTAAAGAAATGCCAACTTGAAGCCTTCTTAAAAACATCCCCTAGATACATAGAAATTAAGACTTTTCATCACTCTAAGTTTATGTATATTAAACTTTCATACATTTGTGTAATTAAGTGATCAATGAATGAAAGGCTAACACTTGACTTGTTGGAGCTACACTCATCCAGGAATGGATGACATTATATTCTGAATGTTTGCCTTGTAGATGATGGACAGCTTTGGCAAGTCAGGAATTTATTTAGGCACTGCATAATTCCCAACTCCTGATCTATTCTTGTAATTTAACTGTTCCATTTAAGTTTTTTCTCCACAGTGAATCTCAGGATATTAATGGTGGGTGAGTCACTGATGATAATTCCATTAAATGTCAAGTAAGGTAGTTAGATTCTCCTTTGTTGGAGAAGGTACTTGTCTGGCACTTGTATACTGCAAATGTTGCCACTTATCAGCCCAAGCCTGAATGATGTCCATGTATGGTTGCATAATAACATGCAATGCTTCAGTATATTTGAAAAGTTGCGAAAAGTATTTAACATTGTGCAATGATCAGTGAATATCTCCATTTCTGACCTTTTGGTGGAGGAAAGGTCATTTAAGCAGCTGAAGATAGTTGGGCTGAGGACAGCCTTGGGGAACTCCTGCAGTCACATTCTGCTGCATTCTGGAATCTCATAGATAATATTGAGACACAAAAAACAGAATACAAGCCATACTTCCTTCTCAAGACATATAAAAGTCATGCTATTTATCTTGGAAAGTCTTTTGCTTCAATGTACAGAGAAGTTTGTTTATAACCCTATAGAAACCCAAGATGTCCAATGCAGAATCATAGACTCCTACAGTGCAGAAGGAAGCCATTTGGTCCATAAAGCCTGCATCCTACAAGCTCACCCAGGTTCTATCCTATGCATTTACCCTAGCCAGTCCCCTGACACTAAGAGGCAATTTTAGTATAGCCAATCCACCCAACCCTTTGGATTGTGGGACAAAACTAGTGCACCCAGAGGAAATCCACGCAGACACAATGGGGAAACATGCAAACTCTACCCATACAGTGACCAAACTGGGAATCAAACCAGGGTCACTGGCACTGTGAGCCAGCAGTGCTAACTAGTGTGTCACCATGCCATACTTCCCTTTATCTCCACTCACTTCCACCAACTGAAAAGGGATTTCTACATGTACCCACATGGTTCCTAGATAAGATTGCTTTTCTGTGGGATATATGGAGCATTCATTGTTTCAGTTCCTATCCGGCCCTCTCTGGTACCCCTATTTTTTGTACATCAATGGCTGTATTGGTGCTGTTTCATGCTCTCACCCAGAACTGAAAACTGTTATCAGTTTTGCTTCCAAGTTCCACATTTCTTTCATTGTCACATTGTTCATCCCTGACTGTTCCTTTCCATTCCTTGACTTCTCTGCCTCCATTTCTGGAGACAGACTAGGAACGAATATTCATTATAAGCCCACAATTACCTTCACCATATTCCTCAGGCTCCACTTCCTGAAAAGAATCTCCCAATTTCTCTGTCTCCATTGCACCTGTTCCGATGTCACAGCCTTCCATATCTGCACTCCGGATATCCTTTCCTTTCTCCTCAGCCAAGGATTCCCACCATTGTTGACAGGACCCGCAATCATTTCCTGCACTTCCACTCTACACCATAGAAAACATCCTTTCTGGTTGTATCACAGCTTGGTATGTCTTCTGCTCTGTCCAAGACCACAACAAACTACAAAGGATCATGAATGAAGCCCATTCCATCACTCAAACCAAACTCCCACCCATTGACATCTACACTTCCCACCACCTCTGAAAAACAGCCAGCATAATTAAGAAACCCACACAACTTGTACATTCTCTCTTCCACCTTTTTCTGTCAAAAAAAGATACAAAAGTCTGAGGACACATACCAACCGACTCAAGAACAGTTTCTTCCCTGCTGCCATCAGATTTTTGAATGAACCTACCTCACATTAAGTTGATCTTTCTCGACACCCTAGCTAAGAATGTAGTACTACATCCTGCACTCTCTGGTTTCCTTCTCTATGACCAGTATGCTTTGTCTGTATAACGTGCAAGAAACAACATTTTTCACTATATATTGATACATGTAACAATAACAAATAAAATAAAACCTCACAGCTCTCAAAACTCCCTCCCAAAACCATGATAGGATTCTCCTGGTCCTCATGACGCTCAATGTGATGCTCAATAGCAGGATTTCTGCCCCTTCCTCGATCCTCCCACTGTGCCAAAAATCCTACCTTACATTCCCAATACTTTTCTTTGAGCTGGGTTTCTGGTATTACTATTAGATGATTAGTCCCATGACTTGTTCCTTTACCTCAACAATATTACTTACCACGCAATGTGCATGTACACTATATGCATTCCAAACACATCTTAGCCTATCTAATATTTGATTGTTAGGAGTTGGTTAGCTCAGTTGGCTGGCTGGCTGGCTAGTGATGCAGAGTGATACCCATGGTGCAGGTTCAATTCCCATACCAGCTGAGGGCATTCATGAACATTCTGCCTTCTTAGCCTCACCTGAGATGTGGTGAGCCTCAAGTTAAAATTACCACAGTCAACTCTCCCCCTCAAAAGCAGAAAGCAGTTTCTGGGACAAATGGCAACTTTATCTTATTTGCTCCTATCTGATATAGAACATAGAACATTACAGCACAGAACAGGCCCTTCGGCCTTCGATGTTGCGCTGACCAATATAAAAAGCAATGCCCCTCCAAACTAAACCATTCCCTTCTCTTCCATATACTTATCAACTAACCTCTTAAACGCCACCAAACTTGGCGCATCTACAACTGCTGCAGGCAGGGCATTCCACTCCCGAACCACCCTTTGGGTAAAGAACCTACCTCTGATATCCGTCCTATAACTATCACCCCTTAATTTAAAGCTATGTCCCCTCGTGCTAGCTTTTTCCATCCTAGGAAAAATGATATCTCTCATTTCTGGACACTCCCAATGTTCCTTATATGTTCTTTCTCAATTTTAATGCTTCATCCTGTATCCAGGATTAATCTCTCCTCTACACCACTAATTATCCTCTCCATGAGGACATTTGACCCATCCACTTTAAACAGGTCCCTCCTACCCAAGCTGGTACCCAGCAATCTGAAGCCCGGTTTTCTAGAAAATGTTTCCAGTCACATGTCTTTTCCTAATATTTCTGTTCTCTACCACATGAAACTGGGTGTAATCTTGAGATTAGTGCCTTTGCAGTCCTGATTTTTAAATTCTTCCTATTGTCTGAAGACTACAGGGCCTAGACAGCATACTCCCTATGTCATTCATTCATACATAAATCTTGAGTTCTGACTGTTCTCTTTCTCTCCCTCAAAATGTTCTGCATCTTCCCAGTGATGTCCTTTATCCTGGCACCTGGAAAATAACACCCTCATGTTGACAATTGCAGAAACACATATTTGTTCCTGTGACTATTGAATTTCCTATAATCACTACTTTCCAACACTGAACGATATACCCTGCTTCATGCAATCCTTTGTCTCACAATGCCCTGCTCCCAACTGCACATCTTCAAGGTACCATCATATACACTGGTATTTAATACTGAAAATCAGTTACTGAGTATTACACTTAAAGCAAGTTCCTATATTGGCTGCCTCTCTCTGTTTGGCCACCCATTTACTATCCTAAGCTCTCTGTAGCTATCACATCCTACAACATGCAAGCAAAATATTCTCAGCCTCCCATGTGAACTGCTGTGAGTCCAAATGCTTCAGAGTAGCTGGAGGCTCTGCGTTCACTCAGGTTTACACAGTAGATCTGAATTGAACTGGAGTTCCCACATGGTGCAAGGAGCAGGCAATGAGTCTTTAAAAATGTGTCCATAGATGTGGGCATTGCTGCATAGGCTAACATTGAATGCCCATCCTATTTGCCCTGCCATCTTGAATTGCTGCAATCCTTTTGGTGTAAGACCACCTACAGTGCTGTTAGGAAGAATTTTGATAGTGACTATGATGGAATGGCGATATATTTCCAAGTTAGGATACTGTGTGACCAGGAGGATAGTGTTCCCATGTGTCTGCTTCCCTAGTCACTCTCAATGGTACAATTTGCAGATTTGGAAGGTGCTGATGAAGTAGCCATGCACCGTACCTTGTGAATAGTGCATGCTGCTGTCACTGTGCAGCTGTGCTGGAGGGAGTGAATTTTGAAAACAAAATGCCAATCGGCATTTCTTCTAATTAGAGTCTACTAATATTATTTATTTTATTTATTTATTTTTTTAACTCTTTATTATCTCTATAGAATATTTATTTATATCAAATGCTTATCTTTTGTGTTTGTATTCCTGACTTAGTATATTTTATCCATTCAGATTCTCATCCTAAACACAGAGAGAGCTGTATTTTCTCTGGCACACCCTCACCCTGCTCATACATAGTGCTTTAGACCAATGTTTTCAAATTTATTTTCCCGGGACCTCACTTTTGCCAACCGGCTGACCTTCAGGCCCCATGCGATGTTCACCAATTTTAATGTGATAGGTGAGCTTGCTTGGTCCTCATGATTTCACTTCAATCAGGTTCATAGGATGAAAGGGCAATGCACATATCAGAAGCAGAGCTCAGCTGGTTTTTTTGTGCGGTTTTCACCTTGGTGAGAAAATCCCACCTTTGCAGATGAAGCTTGTTATAAAGGCAATAACAATAAGGTGCTTATTTTACTCAGCACAGGATACCCTGGGAGAGGCTAATCCAGAATAATGACAACCTCATGGGTTTGGTGTTGCACTTTTAACCTGCTGCCGCGGGCAGGTGCAGCAGCTCTGTGGACTCCTTTGGAGTCAACTTTATGTCAATCACGGTCTCTGGATCTCAAACTCAAGGGGATTTTTCCCCCACTTCCTCTTTCAGAATCTGAAATTTCTTTGGAAAGTAGCTACAAAAACTGGCACAGCCAGAGAAAACTGAATAATGGCTTGTTAGCCTATTGACAGTTTCCTTACTGACGCTGGTTCCTTCGATGAGCCGTAGCTGCGTTTTTTTTTAAATTCATTTGTGAGTCACAGGCATTGCTGGCTGGTCAGTATTTATTGCCTGTCCCTAGTTGCCTGAGTGCAGTTGAGAGTCAACCACTTTGCTGTGACTCTAGAGTAACATGTAAGCCAGATTGGGGAAGGACAGCAGATTTCTTTCCCTAAAGGACATTGGTGAAGCAGATGGGTTTTTCCGACAATGTCATCAGTAGGTTTTTAATTTTTTTATTGAATTCAGATTCCACCATCTGCTGTGGTAGAATTCAAACATGTAGTAGTTTTGGCATTTTACTTGCAATTGCCAAACTTACAATGACTTTTGAAAGTATCTATTTGTTCCCAGTGACAAAAGCAACCATCATCATTTCCTTGCAATTTTAAGTTCCTCGTGTTCAGAATTGAAAAGATGTCTGTAAGACAGAGTTAGCATCCAACTTTCATCACCAAATAAATCAGCCAGAGGCGACAGTTTTTCAAGAAGGAAAGTGCAGATTTCATACCTCAGTTCGTAAACTCTGCCAACCATCAGACCCCTTGACTTCAACGTACCTCTGTGTAGAACAATAAATATACATGCTTGGCCCCCATTTCAGAATACAGATTTGAAAAACGTGGTGTTGAACAAAGAACAAAGAAAACTACAGCACAGAAACAAGATAGAAGCAGGGAGTTTGTTTCCATTGGCAAGCAAAATCAGAATGAGGGGACATGGCGTCAAAATAAGGGGGAGCGGATTTAGGATTCTGTTGAGGAAGAACTTCTTCACCTAAAATGTTGTGAATCTGTGGAATTCCCTGCCCAATGAAATAGTTGAGACTACCTCGTTGAATGTTTTTAAGGCAAGAATAGATAGATTTTGGAACAGTAAAGGTATTAAGGGTTATGGTGAATGGGCAGGTAAGTGTAGCTGAATCCACAAAAACATCAGTCATGATCTTATTGAATGGCAGAGCAGGCTCAAGAAGTGAAATGGTCTATTGCTGCTCCTAGTTCTTATGTTCTTAACAGCCCTTTTGGCTCTTCAAGCCTGTGCTGTCATGATGCCCTAATTAAACTTAAAAAAAAGCTTCTGCCCCTACTCAGTCCATATTCTTCTATTCCATCCCTAATCATTTATCCATCCAGATGCCTCTTAAATGTTGCTAATGTGCCTGCTTTGGTCACCTCCTCTAGCAGCGTGTTTCAGTCACCCACCACTTCCTGTGTGAAAAACTTGCTCTACACATCTCCCTTAAACTTTGCCCACCTCACCTTGAACCTGTGGTCCCTTGCAATTGATATTTCCATACTTGGAAAAAATTATTGACTATCCACTCTATCTATGCCTCCCATAATTTTGTAGACCTCTGAGGTCTCCCCTCAGCCTCCATCTTTCCAGTGTGCAGTGTTCAATGCAGTTCACGACTTTCAAAGTTCCTTTCAACACCACTTCAAAATTTGGATGCTGATGCCTTGCAGTAAATGAAGCAATGATTCCAGACCATGTCCTGACTAGCTGCTTCTTTCATCAGCCAGTTCTGATTAGCTTGCAGCAGCATTCAAAAGAGAAATTGGGGGAAGCATCAAGAGTGAAAGGAAACACCAGTTTCTAATAGCAGGCAAGTTTATTGCAGCACATAATGCAGAGTCAAAATCAAATAAACAAGCAGTTAATGCTTTAAACATATGAGCAATTACAGTACAAATGAATCCCTCAGCTAAGGATTCCTTAATGAATGCTAAAAACAGCCTTTTAAATTATATTGCCTTTTGTTCTATGAACAGCAGCAAGGCACAGATGAAAGTGATGTCAAAAGTTATGACTGCATCATCCGATTTTAATGAACATGTATTCACGAGGTCTCTGATATGGGAAGTCTGGCTGCTTAGATTGAGGTCTGTCTATAGATTTGAATGGGTGAGTGACAAATACTGTGTGAGGGACTCAAGAGTCATCCCACTGCCTACAATTATGTTGCTGCAATTCCAGATCGTGTGCTGGAGAGAATGTTTAGACATTGCAGGATAAATATTAATGTAGACAGACACTAAGAAAACCTGGAACCATACACTGTTCTGCACACAGAGAACAGGAATCATGCCAACGACAAGATACAATTTGATTATATTGAATCTGAATATGACAACTTGTCAGTTTGTGGTTGTGTGGTCTAGGGTGACAATTCCAATAGTGCCTATAGACAGTAACTGAAGCACTGTCAGCCCATTCCAACTGTCTTTTCCAATCATTACTGTTATTTTCTTCCTTCAGCTCCAGTGAAATTCCTTCAAAAATAGTGGAATAAAATTGTCAACAATGAAACAATGAAGTAATACCTGGAACCAAGGTAATTTTTCCTCCTGCTATCCAGTACAAGCTTGCTCAGCTCAGCAGGTGCATAATTCTTGATCAAACTATGCTCTTATTGGATTGTGTGGACCAGGATTTTTTTAATTATTTTTATTCCAAGGAGTGAGAAATTCTTCTGCTATTATCACTTCCCAAGAACATGACAGAAACTCATGGCAATGTAACACAAAGGACCAAGAGTAGCTTCAAAGAGTTTCCTGGCCTAAGTTTAAGGAAGCAATGAAAAGAGAAGCACTCTAAAATGTACAGCTTGGAGCTTGAGGAGGCAGGAAAGGAAGGAATATGTGATGAAGTTACTTGGACTTCCAAATCTTTGGACCACAGTACACAAAACCTCTTGATTACTGAGACAAGTAAGATCAATGATTGGAATGAAGAGTACCTGGTGGTGTTCTAACATTTTTCATGAATTTGTCTAGTTAAAAAATATGCAGAGGTTCTTTTGGGGGTGTCTAAAGCCTTGGGTGGTGCTGCCAGGCAATGAAGGTTGTTTATTTTTGTTCCTAGGATCAAAGCAATCCTGGTGACAATGATGCTCTAGCATAATGGGTTGAACAAAAGGTAGTGGCATTAACTTCATTTTGATCCCACTGTTCCAAAATAAAGAAGAATTTCCAGATTGATCATGAGTCGCACTTGAAACTCCTCTCTTCAGGCTGGCTGCTTTTGGGCTGAGACATAAATATTTCTCTTGAAGGTTTGTATCTTGAAATGTTTGGTTCTGGATCCTACCCTAAACCCAGATGAATGTCACAACCTTTATTTTGCTTTCTAATTCTCATGCCTCTGTTGTACTGCAGGAAGTTAAGTAAAGGGCTCTGCTAGCTGTTCTCCGGAACTGTGATTTTGAAGAGTGGCTGCTTGCTGTTGAGACTATTGAAGTTTGAAATCTTTCTTTAATCAATAGGTTTAGGTCGCGGGGGTTTTTTGTTTATTTTGGCGCTCCATAACGGGAGATAGGCGCGGGGACTGCTGGGAAGGAAGCGCGGGTCTATATAAATAAGGCCAAGGTAGACAGCAGGCAGCGGCGTGAGCGGGCAGTGGAGTGAGGCGGGGAGCAGAGTGAGAGCTGTAAGGACTTAAGCTCACTGGGCTTGGGCGAGCGCAGGTTTGGACGTGGTAAGTGGCTGGACTCCTGTCCTACCCAGACTCTAGGTCCCATACCTCTAAAGGGGGTGTATAAAATGTCACGGTCCATGATAAAATGCGTCCGCTGTGTTCGCTGCCATATGTGGACATTCTTGGAGGCAGCACGTCTCCCGAAAGCCCATATGTGCACAAAGTGTTTGGAATTGCACCGATTGAGGGCTCGGGTGAGGCAGCTGGAGCTGAGACTGGAGGATATGTTTATAGTCAGAGAGAACGAGGGGCTAATGAACAGGGACCACAGTTCAGAAGGGACCCCAGGGCCTATGAGGAGGGATGGGTGGGTAACAGATAGGAAGTTGAAAAAGAAAAGGAGTCGCGGCACTAAAATCACCCCAGAGGAGGCATCCCAGAACATCAAGGGTGGGGCAACAGCTGAGGTAGAGAGTGCAAGGGAGGGGGATCTAAATGCCCCAGAGGACGGTAGGAGTGAGGGATGCGAGATAGTGGTGGGGGATGAGAAAGTCAAGGGGATCGACAGGCGGTTCTGTGGGCAAAAGCGGGACTCCAGGATGGTAGTCTGCCTCCCTGGAGCAGGGGTCCAGGATGTTACGGAGAGGGTAGAGGGTATTTTGAAGGGTGGAGGGGCTAAGGCTGATGTAATAGTCCACATGGGAGAGAAAGATGTAGGAGCAAAGTGCAGGGGGGACATACGTAGGCAGTTCAGGGAGTTGGGGGCTCGGCTGAAGTGTAGGGCCTCCAGGGTGGCATTCTCTGGGCTGCTGCCGATGCCTGGGAATGACAGGGTTAGGAACAACGAAGTGCTCCAACTGAATGTGTGGTTGAGGGATTGGTGTAGGGTGGGGGGATTCAAATTCTTAGACCATTGGGAAGTCTTCAGGAGGGAGGGGCATCTATACAAGAGGGACGGGGAACAGTTGTCTGGGAAGGGCACTCATATTTTAGCTGGGAGGTTAGCTGGAGTGTTTCGGCAGGGTTTAAACTAATATGGAGGGGAGGTGGGGAGATAGAGGGAACTTGGAGTGGGAAAGAGATGGGAGACAGGGTAACTCTGGAGAGTAGGAGGGAAGATCAGAGAGTGCCTGAGGGCCTTCAGTGCATGTGTTTTAATGCGAGGAGTGTGACTGGCAAAACAGATGAACTGAAGGCAATAATGTTCGAGAGGAAGTTAGAAGTGGTGGCGGTGACTGAGACGTGGCTAAAGGAAGGGCAGGACTGGCAATTGAATATTCCGGGGTATAAGTGTTTTAGGCATGATAGAGGTGGTTTGAGGAGAGGAGGGGGAGTGGCGTTATTAGTTAAGGATCACATCATAGCAGTGCAGAAGGACAGTTCTCCCCGTGGTTGCGTGGGTTTTCTCCGGGTGCTCCAGTTTCCTCCCACATCCCAAAAATGTGCTCTTAGGCTGATTGGGTAACAAATTGTCCTATATTGGTCTCTATATGTCATTAAGACATTAGGATGGCGGCGCGGGCTTGTTGGGCCGAAGGGCCTGTTTCCCGTGCTGTGTTGTTCTTTGTTCTTTGTTCTTTGTTCTTAGCTTTACTTAAGTCAACCTGAATCCACCTTTCCCTATAGCAACCAAACCACCCATGTTTGTTGCCAGGTAGAATTTGGAGCAGGTCACATGTTCTGTCACTGCTCCGTAAATTTTGGGGTCAGTTACTTGGAAGTTATTTAAATCTAACCTGTGTGACTACTGGATATAAAACTGGGAAAGAAATGGAATGTAAGTCTCCCTGCTTTCTCAACTCCCCTGAAAGTATTTATTCTTGTTTGTGCCGTAGTTCCACATTAACATTTATGTTTTCTCTCTTTACTTCAACATTCACAACATCATCTTCATTTTGTAAAACTGTGTCAGACTAGCACAGGACTGACTACTTCTGTCTTTCTGCGCTGTCTCTCAGATTCCTGGAGACTGATGTGTGTTGATGAGTTTCAGGGATATCTTGGGAAACCCACAATCTGATAGAATAATGATATTTTATTAAATTTTCCCTTCTCAATGTTCATCTCAATTGTAGTATGAATAAAAAAGGACTCGTATCCAGATAGTAATGCTAATTACTTATCTTCTTGATTGAGCTCCACTCTTGGAATTAAATAGTTTAAAGTATAACCGTTTATGAAGTTTGATGTTCCAACTTTTCCCTGTGTGACCTGGAGACTAACAATCTACGTAATACAAGTCGGAACATCTAGCACTTTTTTCCCCATATGTCAACCTAGGTTCCCCTTTCCCCATAGCAACCAAACCACCCATGTTTATTGCCAGGTAGAATTTGGAGCAGGTCACACGCTTCTGTCACTGCTCCATTTGACCTGAAATTAAAGAGACAGTCCCAAAACATAACAATCTCTTAAATTTCATATTAAGGAGAATGTAATTTTTTTATTTATTCATTTGTGAGACATGGGCATCATGTCCAGCTAGCATTTATTGTCCATCCCTAGTTAACCAAGGGCAGTTGAGAGTCAACCACATTGTTGTGGCTCTGGAGTCACATGTAGGCCAGACCAGGGAAGGACAACAGGTTTACTTCCCTAAAGGACACTAGTGAACAAGATGGCTTTTTTCCAAAAATCGACAATGGTTTCATGGTCATCAGTAGATGCTTAATTACAGATATTTTTTATTGAATTCAAATTCCACCACCTGCCATGTCAGGATTCAAACCCTGGTCTCCAGAACATTAGATGAACTCCTGGATTAATTGTCTAGTGATAATACCACTAGCCTATCACCTCCCCATGATCCAACTTATTATGCAACTTAACTTAATCAGAAGCTTAAGCTGCATTCTAACCAGTCCAATTTCTAGTGCATTTTAGAGCAACTTCTTGACTGTGTACAAAGAATCACATATTTTGTAGCTTCGCAATTTTAATGAGTGATTAAATGGAGAATGTGCAATTTTTATTTTTTAAAACTAAATGTAATCCAAGCACAATATTTCTGGGGTGGGTAGGGGTGATGGGGAGAGTGTTAATATTGATGTTATTAGCATTCAGCTGTAAAGGATGGTGTGCAACTGGCCTGAAATGTAATAGTTCTAAGATGCCACAGTGTGGCAGAAGATACACATTTTTCGAGCAGTACACTGACTTCTTGGTCATTCAATTCAGCCAAAATTCCTCTTAATTGTTCTTGTTTGTTCTGAAATAAACTTTAATTTCCCTTCTGAATGATCATTTTTGAAGTTACTCAAGGAATGTTGTGCAAAGCTCAAGGCTCTGCACCATGACATGGTGGATACCACTGAGTTACTTATCCAAACTCATATAATTTGGGAGATGAAATTCTAAGTGAGAAAAGGAAATATTTGATTGACAACTATCACCTTCTGTATATCTGTGAGGAAAACTCATTTGAAAGGAAAAATCAAGTGATATGTTTCTCATTGTCACTTGCATCCACAATACTAATTTTAAACATTTGGATTGTTCAATTTAAAAATTGCCATACCCTTCCAATTAATAAAATACAAATTATTATTGTGGATATATTTTAAAAATAATCTTTCATAGAATGTAGCAAGGCCAGCATTTGTTACCTATTCCCAATTGCCCTTGGGAAAGTGGTGGTGAACTGCCTTTTTAAATCGCTGCTGTCTAATACCTGTTAAGAAGGAAGTTCCAGGATTTTGATCCAGCAACAGTGAAGGACCAACGATATAATTTTTATCAGGGTGGTGTATGGTTTGTAGGGGGACTTTAAAATGGTAACATTCCCTTGTTTCCTCTAGGTGGTAAATGTTACGCATTTGGAAGTTATTGCCAAAGGGTTGTGGAGAGTTGCTGCATGGGAGATGGCACATACTGTTGCCAATGTATGCCTATGATGGAGAGGGAAAATGTTCAAGGTACTGGATGAGTTGACTATCAAGCTGGTTGTTTTATTCTGAATGGTGCTATGTTGGGTATCTTAAGTATTGTTTCACTTATCCAACCATATGCAGTATTCTATCACACTCCTGATTTTAAGGAACCAGAACTGAATTACTGACTGCTGAATTTCCAGTCTGACTCACTCTTTTAACTGGTCCAGTTAAGTTTTCATTGATAGTAACCCGTAACGTGTTGATGGTGGGGATTCAGCATTGATGATGCTGTTAAATGTCAAGGGTGGTTGTTAGATTTTCTATTGTTGGGGATAGTCATCGGCTGTCATTTACATGGTGCAAATGTTATTTGCTATCTGTAGCCGAAGCCTGATTATTGTACAGGTTTTTCTGTAGATTGAGAAGGACTGCTTCAGGATCTGAAGAGTTGCAAATGGTAATGAACACTATACACTCATGGGAAGATCATTGATGAGGAAGTTGAATATAGTTGGGCATAGCTATTACACTGAGGAACTCCTGCAGTGATTCCTGGAGCTGAGACGATTAGCAGCCAGCAATCTTAACTAGACTGGTTCATTTTAGGTATGATTCTAACCAATGAAGAGTTTTTTTGAGATTCCCATTGACTCCAATTTTGCTATGGCTTCTTATTACCATACTTGGCCAAGTTTTGCCTTGAAATACAGAGCTATCACTCACACTGCATCCCTGAAATTCAGCTCTTTTATCCAGGTTTGAATTAAGGCTGTAATGAAACCTGAAGCTGAGAAAGTTTGGCGGTGAGCAGTTTGTTTCTGTGTTAAATGCCACTTCATAGCATTGTTGATGACACCTTCCATTATTTTGCTTCTAATTGTGAGTAGACTAATGGATAATGATTGGTCAGCTTGGATTTGTTTCGCTTTTTGTGGACAGGACATACTCAGGCCACAAAGATTACAGTACTGAAGTTCTGCTAGAAACATGGCTAGTTCTGGAGCACAAGTCTTCAGTTTTACAGTTGGGATGATGCCAGGGATTTTCTTTCATGCAGTACATTCGGGTGCTTCTTGATGTTACATTGACTGAATCAAATTGGCTAAAGATAGACACCTGTGATGTTATCCATACTCAGCACTATGTCTGAAGATGTTATAAATATTTTTGTCTTGTTTTTGCACTGAATTGCTGGGCTTCCTCATTATTGAAGATGAGAATTTCTGTGGCATCTTCTCCTCAGGTTAGTTGTTTAATTATCTGTCACCATTCACCACTGTTACAGTACTGCAGAGCCGATTCTTATGGTTAGCATGTAAACAGTCCACTGATGCAGGTCAGGAGGGGAAATGTTTGCTGATGATTGCGTAATGTTTAATACCATTCGCAGCTCTTCAAAAAATGAAGCATTCTATCTCCAAATGCAACAAATTGGACAATATCCAGGCTTGAGCTGGCAAGTAGCAAGTAACATTTGAGCCACACAAATGACAGGCAATGAGCATCTCCAAGAAAAGAGAATCTAACCATCACCCCTTGGCATTCAATGGCATTACCATCACTGAATCCCCACTATCTGCATCCTGGGGGTTACCATTGGCCAGAAACTAAACCAAATTTGCCAAATAAATACTCTGGCTACAAAAGAGGATAGGACTTCTGTGGAGGGTAACTTTCTCCTGAATTTTAAAGCCTGTCTACCATTTAGAAGGTCCAATTCAAGAGTGTGATGAAAACTCTCCACTTGTCTGGACAAGTGCAGCTCCAAGAATACTGAAGAAGCTCAATACCGTCCAGGAGAAAGCAGCCACTTGATTGCTACCCCATCCACAAACATTTATTCCCTCCACCAATGAGGAAGGGCAGCAGTGAGTACCATCTACAAGATGCACTGCAAGAAGTCATCAAGGCTCCTTAGACGGCACCTTCCAAACACAAAACTGCTACCATCTAGAAAGACAAGAGCAGCAGATAGCAAGGAACACCACCATGTCGAAATTCTTCTCCAAGCCATTTACCATCCTGACTGGGAAATATATTGCTATTCCTTCACTCTCTTTTAGTCAAATTCCTGGAACTCTCTCCCTAACAGCATTTTGGATGTACCTATACTACATGGACTGTAACAGTTCAAGAAGGCAACTCACCATCACGTTCTCAAGGGCAATAGTGGATAGACAAATGTGGCCCTAGCCAGTGACACCTACATTCCATAAAATTAAGTTTAAAAATGCCTCCAAAACAACACCTATGGCTCTTCATGCTTTCACTCCATGGCACCTTATGTATACCAGCCTATGCCACTTCATCCACCACTCATGGATCCTCATGCCCCATTGCCAAATTATGTTCCTATACTGATCCTCCAAGGCTGCACATGCTCCCTTTGCCAAACACACACCCCAAAGGCTCTTCTTCCCCCTTATGCCAGATGGTGGCAGTTCCTTGCCTGTTGATGCACCATACATTACCCTTCAGATGCTTCTGCCAGTTTTACACAGACATTTACTCTGAAAGGGTTAGAAAAAATAAAACCACCTCTGACTGCAGAATAAATATTTTAAACACCCAGGCTGAGTCCCAGACAGTACAGTCTCACATCTCTAATGTTATAGAATCATAGAATAACTACAGTGCAGAAGGGGGCCATTTGGCCCATCGAGTCTGCACTGAAACAATCCCACCCAGGCTCTATTCCCATAACCCCATGCATTTACCCTAGCTAGCCCTCTTGACACTAAAGGACAATTTAATAGGATGAATCCACCTAACCCACACATCTTTGGAGTGTGGGAGGAAACTCACATAGACAAGGGAGAATGTGCAAACTCCACACAGATAATACCTGAGGGAAGAATTGAACCCAGATCCCTAGCTCTGTGAGGAGAACGTCTCAGTGACCCTCCCACATCCCCCACATAATAATCCTAACAAATCCGCCATGGCATTCCCCCATGGCATTGTGGCTAGTGCTGTAAAAAAAGAGGAAGTGCGAGCCTTCACTCCGCTTGTTTTGCATTTCACCATTGGAGCCAGGGACACGATCCATTTCTTCAGTCTCACCTATCTTGAGTCGAGAAGGTCGGGCAAGATAGATGCTTTCCATTTTAAGCACAGTACGTCACTTCAGAGTGGTAATCCATCACTGATTACCACTCCGGAAAAGTTACAGGCCAGTGATTTACTTGTACTTTGTTCAATTTAATATGCTGAATTCATGATGTGGTGTAGTCTACACTGAAGAGACCAAACAGGACCTGGGTGATTGCTTTGTGGGACACCTCCATTCAGCCCTCTGGCATGAGGCCAAACTTCCATTTGCTCATCATTTCAATTTATCACCTTGCTCTCACTCTGACCTTTCTGCCCATGTCCTGCTGCGGTGTCCAATGAAGCTCAATGCAAAGCTAAAGACCAAACCTCATCTTTCATCTCGGCATTCTATAGTCTTCTGGACTTATAAAGTTCAACAATTTTATATTAAAAATCCCTCCATTTTGTTCATTTTTTTTGCTGGTTCAGTTTTTTTCAAGTTTTTTTCTTTATTCCTTCAATTTGCAGTTACTCATATGTCATATGGATACATCTTTCATTTCTTTACTTATCCCATTACTAACCCCTTTAACTTATATTGTGAAACCTTTTATTATTTAATCTCTCTTAACCTCCACCCAATTATAGACTGTCTCCTTTTGTTCATTCTCTCCTTCTCCCTCATTTTTCTTGCTCAAAAAATATTTCTACCTTTGTTTAATTCTGATGAAAAATAATTGACCTCAAATGCCAACTCAATTTTTCTCCACACATGGTGCCTGACCTCCTGAGTTTTCTTTGGTATCTTCTGTTTTTAATTCAGGTTTCCAGAACCTGTAGTATTTTGCTTTTGAACCAGGGTTGATTCCCTGGCTCAGTGATCATCATGGAGTGAGGGATATGCTGGGCTCTGAGGTTGCGGAGTGTTGTTGAAGACTGTGGGTTTGAGTAACATATCTGTTTTATGCTTATTGCTATTACAATTATCTCTATTATCCCTCGGTGGAGGGAATAAATGTTTCTGGATAGAGTGCCAATCAAGCAGCTGCTTTGTCCTGGAGAGTGTTGAGCATCTCGAGTGTTCTTGGAGCTGCACTCGTCCAAACAAGTGGAGAGTATTTCACTACACTCCTCGACAGGCTTTAGGGATTCAGAAGAAAGTTGCCCTCCACAGGAATCCTAGCCTTTTTCACATTATTTATATGGCTCGTTCAGTTTAATGCTGGTGGACTTTCTAACTTAAACTTAGTACATTGTCTCACTGCGGGTAGCACGGTGGCACAGTTGTTAGCATTGCTGCCTCACAGTGCTTAGGATCCAGGTTCAATTCTGGCCGCAGAGGGTTGGTGTGGAGTTTGCATGTTCTACATGCACCTGCGTGGGTTTCCTCTGGTGCTCCAGCTTCTTCCCACAGTCTAAAATGTGTGGGTTAGGTTGATTGTGCTAAGTTGCACCTTAGTGTCAGGGAGATTAACAGGTAAATACATGAGGTTATGGGAAAAGGACCTGGCTGGGATTGTTATTGGCTTGATGAGCTTAATGACCTCTTTCTGCACTGTAGGAATTTTATGATTCTTGGCAATCAAGTCGATAAGGTTGTTAAGAAGGCATACGGAGTCTTGGCTTTTACTGGTAGGGAGATTGAATTTCGGAGCCGCAACGTCATGTTGCAACTGTACAAAACTCTGGTGCGGCCGCACTTGGAGTATTGTGTACAGTTCTGGTCCCCACATTGTAAGAAAGATGTGGAGGCATTTGAGAGGGTGCAGAGGAGGTTTACCAGGATGTTGCCTGGTATGGAGGGCAGGTTTTATGAGGAGAGGCTGAGGGATTTGAGGTTGTTTTCGTTATAAAGAAGGCGGCTAAGAGGAGACCTTATTGAAACATATAAGATGATTAGAGGTTTAGATAGGGTGGACAGTGATAGCCTTTTTCCTAGGATGGAGAAAGCTAGCACGAGGGGACATAGCTTTAAATTAAGGGGTGGTAGTTATAGAACGGATGTCAGAGGTAGGTTCTTTACCCAGAGGGTGGTAAGGGTATGGAATGCCCTGCCTGCTGCAGTTGTAGATGCGCCAAGTTTGGGGGTGTTTAAGAGGTCCGTGGATGGGTTTATGGATGAAAAGGGAATGGTTTAGGTTAAAGGGTCATTGCTTTTTCTTAATTGGTCGGCGCAACATCAAGGGCCAAAGGGCCTGTTCTGCACTGTAATGTTCTATGTTCACTGTTATTGTTATTGTGTACCTGCTAGCTGCTAATTTATATGATATAGTCATCATTGTTTGATTGATACAACAGTTGATTATTATAATAGACGTAAGCACAAAATGTACATGTTACTCAAACCCACAGTTATCAACTAATTGTCCCACTCTCCTTACTGAAAGCTGTTGGTAATATTGAGCCAAACCAACCTGTATAGTTTACATTATATCAATAAAGCATAACGTGGAGAGGTTACACAATTGTGGCCCAATTTCAGAGTTTGGATGGTAGCTATAAATTGAGATAGCTTTGTAAATCTATTAAAATTGAACCATTGAAAATTCAACTAATCTTTGTATATTGCTGTCAGATCAGTTCTGATGTTTTATATAATCACTTGCCATTCGTTTTGCAACATTTTATTAAAAATCTGTTTATGGAAGCGTCTGTAATTACCAGTATGTAGACTACAGTTGAGGCCTATAATGGCTTGTTAGTCACCTGAGGAATAATACTTTTTCCAAAATTGTCATTAATATTTGTTTACTGCACCCTTGGATTTTTCAAAACTGGTGAAGTAATTTTGTGTGCTGGTATTCTTACTATTTAAGATGATAATTAGATGTCAAATACATCATTACAATCTTTATATTACTATTAAGGCTTATTACCATCCTTAGGTACTTGCGTTATTGAATAATTAAAAATTACTGTTTGCACATGATCTATTTCATTATTTAATTAGACCTTAGAGAAGATGATGTTGATATAAAATGTGTGGACATACTTGATGATTTAGCAAAGAATTACACAGTTAATGGATGGAGGTTAATTGCTGGATCATATTTATTATCATTTTGTACTAACTTGTAAACTGTCGGTTACTTGTTCTTAATCGAGGTGGAATGAAACCCTTGAGGAAAAGCCATTCTTTTCATTTTGCTATTTACTTAATTACTGGAAATATTTTTCAACTGTTTCTTTATTGGACTGTCACAGTATGGTGCGTTCAGCTACTTAAGTTTATCCTTCTGCCTAAGAGCTTTAACTATTTTCAAGCCAAAGGATATCTATTGCAGGATAAGTATTCTGTAAAACTGGTTGCTGGTACAGTTATGCTGAGAAAAATATCACTATGATATATTATGAAGCAGACTTTCCAATGGATACTGTTCAGATTATTCAGCATTTTTTGTTAATGTGAATATTTTTCAATTTCTGTTCCCTGAGCAGATTGAAACTTTTAACTATTGTACTTAACTCTTTTTACATCTTATTCAGACTGATGGGTCTTTTCAACTTCTTTCCAAAGTGGGCACAAGGTCAACATTTCAGTCTCATTGGAGTGCAGCCACTGACTGTAAGCACTGAATGATGCTCCACTGCAGCTCATTGGTTGTGAGAGGGCAAAAATCCATTCATTCCTACATTTGGCTCATTAGCAGGTTGAACTTGGATATCGTGGGAATGAGGGGTGGAACTGAACAGAGAGAGTGGTGACAAGAGCCAGGAGGAGGATTAAAATGTTACACATCTTTGTGCTGCATGTGCATTTGAACTATTTTTGCTCCCTGCTTGAGCTAACTATGTTGTTCATCAGCTGGGCACATCTGCAATGACCTAATATCATGACTGGCGAGCAACCTTTAATGTTAGCCTGCACTTGAATGGTCTCATTCATAATTGGATGTGCATTGTGCCTGGTGTGGGTACTGGGACTCATAGTTGGAGAGAATTTAATCTGATATCAAGGGAGGAATAGAACAACAAGGAAAGAGCAGACTCTAATTTCAGATTCTGCATGAAAGGTCCTCATAGAAGAGTGGAAAGGAAGGAGTGATTATCTGGATTTGTAAGATAGAAGAAGGTTTCCCAGATACACAATTGCAAAGGAGTATATAAGCATGGCAGTCAATGGAGGAATGAAGCCCTGAAGACCTGGATACAGTGCTACTAAAAATGTGCAAATCTCAAATAAGGAATCAAGGTCAATGAATGCATCTTCAAATATTAAAATCCCGCCAATTCCACCACTAGCCTTACATAGTATTCAAATCACTTGTACCACCTAAGTGGGGAGGAAATGGCCATCTCCCATGGAACCCAGTGGCAACACCATCACTGAAAGACCCTGCATCAATACCCTGGGTAGGTCCATTGTTCAAAAGCCTAACTGGACCGCCATTTAAATACCTTGACTGCAAGAGGAGGTTGAAGGCTGTGAATTAGTTCTCCTGACTCCTCAAAAATGGTCTACAAAGCACAAGTCAGGAGTGTGATGGAATAATCTCTACTTGCCTGGATGAGTGCAGCTCCAACACCATACATGAAGTTCAAAGAGACACATGCTGAAACAACCCACTTGATTAGCACCCCATTGTCGGGTAGATGCCAATACTGTAGCTGTACTAGAACAACTTGGCTGGGGGCACAGCAAGTTCTGGAGCACAGTCTTCAGCACTATTGCTGGAATATTGTCAGAGTCTATAGTCTTTGCAGTATCCTGCTTGACAATTTTATTTTTAAGCCCTTTACTTTTTAGATAAAAATAATAAATCCAACCTGGTTAGGCAGTGGAAGAACAACAAGAGCACAGTGATGATAAAAATACATTGTTACTTCATTTCTAACTTGCAGTCACTAGCTCAGATAGTGACACTGTTTGTCAGAGGATATCATAATGATGACAGGCATGAGTGCCTTCCACCGGAGGGGGAAGTGGATGGGTGGGAAGTTGAGGGCAGGCAAGGAAAATGCAGGTGACAGCTTGCTGGTTATTGACGTTACTTATAGGTTTTGATGAAGAGGACTCAGATCAGGACTTCAGTGGGGTCACAAAGAAACATGTTGATGGGGGCTAAGCTTTAGGAAGAATATACTGACTTTAGACAGGCTGGAGCTGGAGCAGTGACTCTGTAGAGTATGATGCTGCTATTCTTTTTCAGGAAGACAATGTGAATCTTGCCTTTCCCCCGCCATTGCCTCTCAACTAGCTCTCCTGTTGTTGCCACCAGGCTGTTCAGATTGCAAACACCAAAATCAAATTGGATTCAGCCAAACCTTCTCAGCTGAGAGCTGCTCAAGTCATCCTCCAGGGCGGTGTGCAGTCTATTACACTGAAAATCAGAAGTACCAATAACCATGCTGCAGCTTTTGAGGTGGCACCATATAGGAGCCATGATGGTCAAAGCACATGGAAAATAGATATTCAGAAAATGCATAAAGCTGATAATTGCTTTTTGTACACAAATTGTATGATTTCATTTATACATTTGGCTTGGCATGTTTATTTTGTGGTGGCTTTTATTCTTGCATTGTGGCCAAACAGAGGCTGCAACGGTGACTGACAGAAAAAAGATCTTTGTGTTGGTGAACAGGAAATTGAGGTTGCATTTACCGGTCTTACTCTTGAATGAGTTCTTTGCAGCCTGGGCAGGAAGAGGTTACCAGGTTGCCCCCTCCCTTTCTCTCCCTCCTCCTCTGCTGAGTTATCCTCCTCACGTTTCTGCTCCTCAACTGCTTATCATACAGATAAAGGTTGTCAGCTCATGATGACAAGGTACTGAGTCCTGCAGAGTGGTGTTGGCAGTGAAAGTCCGTATAGCTCATATCTTTCATCATCCACATGCCATACACTTGTGTGTGGATTGAATACCAGCCATGACATTAATGGATAGTTTTTGTCACCTAACAGACACAATATGATTTCTCTCAGCGACTCAAATGTAGAAGGCACGTATGAAATCTTCATGGCCGCTACCAATATACCAGACTTTAACCTACATGATTTGTTGACAATGGTACACATCAGCAGATGTTTACCTGGTTAAATCAATTCTAGATCTGGTATAGGGTAAAGTTGACATGCAGTTCTTGCAAAGTAATGTGATGTGCATACAGTCAATGACATTCTGCACTATGGGAAAGGTTGCAATATGCATGAAGCCATCAGCTCACTATACCGGCTTGTCTTTGGTAGGGGGAAATAAAACATAGCTCTTTTTGAATGATGAGTCTCAGTGTCCTTTCTTATGCAACAATGGATGGCAAAGTGAGAAAGATTGACAACATCTGTAGCTGCAGGCTGGATGGAGCCAGACACATTAAAGTTCAATCATCACAATCACCTTCACAGCCACTGACAATGCGGTCCTTGCCTATTACTGCAGCTGTTGAATTTCAGTGAGGACATCCTTACAAAGGAACAGATGTCTCACACATTGGGCTGAATGAAACATTCCAAAAATGGGAGCATTCTGCGCCCACGCTGATGTATTGTCAGGCATGATGGCATCAAGGGATGTTCCACACGTCACATTTGATTGTGACAACATGGCTGGTGGGTGGGATAAAATTGGGAGCCAATCCATGTTATTCAAACTTAATTAAAGTGGGTGCGTAAGCTCATTAATGAGAGAATATATCTGAATGATACAGAGTGTCTGCAACAAAACTTTTGTAAAGTTTGTTTCACATCAGGAAGGGTTCCTGCTTTTTTCTAAGGTGGTTGATTAGAATGATTTTATAATGCTCAGCTGAGTCCTGAATCTCAGCTCAGCAGTTCAGAGTTCTGTGGCTACTCCAAATGCTTCATGTAAGATGAAGTGTTTGAATTCAAACTTCTCACAATTAGAGAGTTTATTCTGCCTGCTGAGAGATCCATTTAGACCTTGTCCATCACCGTAAGCTTTAAACTAGTCTAAAAGTGGTGAATGTGGTCTCTGTGGGAGGCATCTGGCATATAAATGTATGATACATCAATGATGATCAACACATTAGCTAGATGTCCAATGAGTGAAAGCCCTTCCTTTTAATAAAGATAAGATTTGTCCAGTAGTCTTTATAATGATGTGTGTACGATCAATGTCCTGGGGAAATCCAGTGGGGAGGACAGGAGGATGAGGATGAGGAGGAGAGTGAGAGGAAGAAGCGCAGATCATGAAGTCCAGGAAAAATAGTGGTGCATGAAGATACCAGAGTTGTGACAGACCCAGAGGGTGATGAAGCCATTATATATCCTTAATAGGAGAGTAGAATGAATTATGCAATTCCTCAAGCATATAGGCAAAAGATTGAGATAGCTGTAAATGTCTAAAACATTACACAAGATGTCCAAAACACAATGCAAATCTTACTAAGTTATGGTCACTATCACTCTACTGACACCTCTACCACTTGCCTGGCTTCACTCCTTAAAATTAGATCAACTACCCACCCCTTCTCTCGTAGGACTTTCTATGTGCTGCCTCAAAAAGCTCTCTTGGATATAATTTAAGAATTCCACCCCCTCAAAGCCTGTCACAGCCTACTTATACTAATTAATACTGGAAAAGTTGAAATCCCTTGGTGTTATTACTATGCTTTTATTTTTATATTTTTCTGAGATTTGCCTCTATATCTGTTCATCTATCTCTCCATGATTGCTGGTGTGCCAATAGTGCCAATGTGATTGCCCCCTTTTTGTTTTTAACTTCCCCCCCTTACGGCCTAATTGAGGAGCTTGCTAAAGACTCATTTCTCACTGCAATAATTAACTTCTTGATCAATATTGACCCCACTTCCTCTTTTGCACAGCTTCCTCTTTTTCTTTCTTCTCTAGCACTTGATATTGGAGTAATCCAATGAATACAACATTTGAGGCCCTGCTTTTCAATCTTCCACATAGCTCCCAAAATTCTTGCTGCAGAAACTTATCCCTCTTTCTACCTATTTTGTTAATACCAATGTGGACAATAACTTCTGCCTGTTTACGTTCTCCCTTCAGAATGTCCTGCAGCTGTTCAGTGACATCCTTCAACCTGGCACCATGGAGAAAACATACCTGGAGTCATATCTGCAATTACAGAAATCCCTTTCCGCACCCTTCATTATCGGGTTTCGCACCACTATTGCTCTTCCACACTTATTCCTCCCCACTTGAGCTTAGCCCCAGATGTACTCACCTGAGGAACATCATTCTCACCATTTTCCAATACAGAAAAATAGAGCTTGAGTGAGATGCTTCCTGGGACTTTCCTGACCATATACTTCTCCTGCACAGAATGGCAAAAATTGGGCACAATTTTCTCACTGTAACCCACAAACTTTCTGGCGGATTGGGGTGGGAAACGTACGTTGTCAGTCTTGAACTGGGATTTGTGCATGCACTGGGAATGCATGTGCATCTTCCAGAGCTGGTGAACAGTCGCCAGTCAGACCATGCTGAAAACCGGTGGGATGGCAGGTAAGTAATTTAAATTTTTTTTAATGTAATTTAAATATGTATACTTGTTAATTATTGGGACTTTCAGATCCCGATTCAATTGCCCATCCTGCCAGAATTCCAATGGGGTTCAGACAAGATCCCCATATTCAGGGAACTAGCGGAATGAAGCGGGGACAATTGGGGCCCTCCAGAAAGTTGGGCAGTGGGGAGTTAGTCTTCCCTGGGCATGGGCACTCTGGCAGTGCCAGCCTTTGACCCCAACATTATCCAAAGGGCAAAACGTCCAGGCCCTGGGGACATCTTGGCACTGCCTATTAGGCACTGGCAGTGTCAAGGGGCAGGGCCTAGGGGTGATCGGTGTAGTAGGAGGTCCTGCTGCCACTCTGCAGACAGGATTGGTTTGGGGTGGAGGGAGGGCAGCAATTAAAAAAAAAATTGGGGGAATGGGGAAATACCCCGGCCCCAGAGATGATCTGCCAGGAGGAGTGGTTTGACCCAGGGGGAGCAGCAGGAAGGGTCTTTCGAGGTGAGGGGGCTGGTGGAATCATCACTGCTAGAGGGGTTGGGCTGTGCAGCGGAGTGCTCTGGGACAGAGGAAGGTCAGGGTTGGCCCAGGAATTGTTGTGGGGGCCGCGATCAGGCTATCGGGGGGTGGCTGGAAAGGCAGTACTGCAGAGTCTCAGGCTGGCCAGTGGTCAAACTGGCTAACAAACAGGGAGATTAACAGATGTGGGCACTGTGCATATGCAGAGTTCCAGAACTGCCAAACTCCGACATGATTAGGTCCTGACCACTTGGGTTTTTATGAGATTCCCAACTAGGACCTGTGCAAGGCACAGAGTGCAGAGATTCAAGTAGGAAGTTGAATTGAGAATCGGGATTTAGAACAGTTCTCTTGTCAATTCAGCACTTTTGGGAGAATGCCACCCCCCCCCCCCCCCCCCCCGCCTCCCTGATGTTCCTTCACTGCTGATTGCAAACTCAGGGCCATTCATATGGACTTGTATGCCGACCTGCATTTCATGTCGACCTCCACCAGTCTATTAAGGTGCTATACAAATGTTTTCATTTCGATTGATATGGGACTCAAAGGTTATGGGGGGCAGACAGGAAAGTGGATTTAAGACCGCAGTATTGAATGATGCAGCAGGCTCAAGAAGCTGAATTTTTATTCGTTATGTTCTTATGTAATTTTATGATTTAAATTAAATTGTGAAAGTATTAAAAAAGCTAATTTGTCTTCTGGTGGTGTTCAGATGTCTTTGATGGCTAATATTTGCTAGCACTAAATAATTACTTCTGATTCTTATGTATAGCAGTGTGTGCATTTTATTTTGGCATTTACTGTTTTTGAAAACATAAGACATTTAGCAGTAAATTAAATTAAATTGAGCATATTCACTAATTTGACAACTGGAAATGGATCAATTGGGCTTTGTTAATGGGCTGACTTTCAAGTGGCAGTACACGAGGAAAATAGCGTGCAAATAACATTGACAAGGAAAGCATGCTTCCAAAGAATTTAATTATAACTTCGGTGGAAAGATCTGCTAAACAAAATAAGCATTGAACAAAGATTCCAAAACCTTTAGGATACAATGTCTGGTTTAAAATGATCATAAAGTCACTAAATAACTCCAGGTCAAATGGGATATTGAAGAGAAAAATGAAAAATTTTAACATCTACCAAAGTGCAAATTGGACTGAAAAGTTACGACATAGGGAAAAAGTCAATAACTGAAATATTGGGCAGAATTTTCTTTTCTTTTCGCAATGTGCCAAATCAGGTGGAAAAAGAAGTATGTAGCCACCAGCTTTCTGCAGGTTTTCCCAACAGACAATTTCTGGAGGTGGGTCCGACAATGTCATGCAGGTTCTGAGTGGGTCCATTTGCCAGCAATATCGGCCCCCTGACAAATAATGAAAAAGGAAACATAAACCTCCCTCTCACCACAGAATTATCAACCTCCACTCCCCCAGGGAGCCAACCATGCCAAGGATGTGGGAATCCTTTTCTCATCCTCCATGGAGTCTCCCCCCAACATGGGACCTCCCTTCACCAAGGAACACTCCCACCCTGAACCTTTTAACTTGCTTAATGATGGATGGAAAATTACATATTAATGGATTTGATGGGAATATTTGCAAGGAATGGTTAATTATCTATAAGATTGCTTAATATCAGTGCCATAATACTGGAGCAGGGCTAGGCAGAAAGATTAACCATTACTTTTTACACAAATTCCCTCTTGCAATTTAAATGTACACTGTATTAAAAAGGGTGCACAGTGTACCACAGGCAACAATGTGAGCAGCTGGTTCTTCATTGCAACCATCACCTTCCTCCTCCTCTTCATCTTTCTCCTCCTCTCTTGTCCATTCCTCCAAATTGTTCAAAAGGAGTCTGAAATCTTTCCATTGTTCCTCCTGCAAATCCAAATTTTGATGCTTTAAAATATGCAGTCATATTACAGGCCCTGTTTGTGTACATTGAAGGATATTTCGTTGGTTACAGGTGTGGTTCCGGAGGACTGGAGGATAGCGAATGTGGTCCCATTGTTCAAGAAGGGGAAGAGAGACCTTCCAGGGAATTATAGGCCAGTGAGTCTTACTTCTGTTGTGGGCAAAGTATTGGAGAGAATTATTAGGGATAGGATTTATAGTTATTTAGAGAGAAATGAATTGATTGGGGATAGTCAGCATGGTTTTGTGAAGGGTAGGTCGTGCCTTACTAACCTATTGAGTTTTTTGAAAAAGTGACCAAAGAGGTGGATGGGGGTAAGGCGGTTGATGTGGTATATATGGACTTTAGTAAGGCGTTTGATAAGGTGGCCCATGGAAGACTTCTGCAGAAAATGCAGATGTATGGGATAGAGGGTGATTTAGCTAATTGGGTTAGGAATTGGCTAGCAGATAGAAGACAGAGGGTGGTGGTTGATGGGAGATATTCATCGTGGAGTTCGGTGACAAGTGGTGTACCTCAGGGGTCTGTTTTGGGGCCCCTGCTGTTTGTAATTTTTATAAATGATCTGGATGAGGGTATTGAAGGATGGATTAGTAAATTTGCAGATGACACTAAAGTCGGTGGAGTGGTAGATAGTGAAGAGGGGTGTTATAGTTTGCAGAGAGACTTGGACAAGTTGCAGAGCTGGGCCGAGAGGTGGCAAATGGAGTTTAATGTGGAAAAGTGTGAGGTAATGCACTATGGCAGAAATAATAAATGTGTAGAGTATAGGGCTAATGGTAGGATTCTTAGTAGTCTTGATGAACAGAGGGATCTTGGTGTGTATGTGCATAGATCCCTGAAAGTAGGCAGTCAAGTCGAGAAGGTTGTTAAGAAGGCATATGGAGTCTTAGCTTTTATTGGTAGGGGGATTGAATTTCGGAGCCGCAACGTCATGTTGCAACTGTACAAAACTCTAGTGCGGCCGCACTTGGAGTATTGTGTACAGTTCTGGTCCCCACATTATAAGAAAGATGTGGAGGCATTGGAGAGGGTACAGAGGAGTTTTACCAGGATGTTGCCTGGTATGGAGGGCAGGTCTTATGAAGAGAGGCTGAGGGATTTGAGGTTGTTTTCGTTAGAAAGAAGGCGGCTAAGAGGAGACCTTATTGAAACATATAAGATGATTAGAGGTTTAGATAGGGTGGACAGTGATAGCCTTTTTCCTAGGATGGAGAAAGCTAGCACGAGGGGACACAGCTTTAAATTAAGGGGTGATAGTTATAGGACGGATATCAGAGGTAGGTTCTTTACCCAAAGGGTGGTTCGGGAGTGGAATGCCCTGCCTGCAGCAGTTGTAGATGCGCCAAGTTTGGTGGCGTTTAAGAGGTTAGTTGATAAGTATATGGAAGAGAAGGGAATGGTTTAGTTTGGAGGGGCATTGCTTTTTATATTGGTCGGCGCAACATCAAAGGCCGAAGGGCCTGTTCTGCTCTGTAATGTTCTATGTTCTATATTCTATGTTTTCCCCATTGCTCACAACCGCTGCTACTTTACTCTTTCTTTCTTTCTATGTCTCAGGTATTTTAATCAGATTACTTGAGAATTTCTAAGTGTAACTATGACAAAAGCAAATTCTCTGTCCTTCATTTTTGGATGTTAGGTCTGGTATTTGGCTTGTCTCTCTGTCCCAGTTGAAACTAGGGTCACATCAGATTATAGCTAGGCAGGATTAGCAGATCACATGTTCATTCTCATTACATATTTTCATCTTTAAACAGATAGTTCAAAACATAACCACCTCATAAAAACTGCAAATGTACCATTTCCTTCCTAAAATATGAAGAATTATTATCGCAATAGTACACATTGATAGTGCTGTAGAAAAATTAACATTGTAAACACCTTGTCAACTAATTTATTACTTGCATTGTAAGTAATATGTATTGCCTTTTGTCACATTCCATCTTTGCATAGTCTGCTTCAGCAGCATTATAATGCTTAACCAGTCACACTGAATATCATGAGGCAATTAGGATCTAAAGTTCAGTTTACATGAACTTTTAGAATTCCAACTCTTACATGAACACAATTCACTTTCCCATTTGTGGCTTCACTTGACGTTACCCAATGTAGCAAATCTCCCTTCTCATTTCAAGTAAGATTTACAGCTTTTCCGTGTCCTGGATTATAAAAGTATACACTTGGTCTGGTTAACTTTGTTAAGAATGACATTGCTGATTTCTGACATGTCTTCCAGCAATTCCCTTTTTGCTTCTTTAAAACCATGGACTACATTGTCATCAGGCTGTTGATTTCTTAACACAGTCTTGAAGCTACCATGTTCAGGATTTAACTCCTGATTTCCATTCTCTTCTAATGCTGCAGGTTTCTTAATGTCCAAGTCTGTAAAGAAAGTCTAATTCAACCATACACTGAATTGTTCCCCTCCTGTTTAAATGCAGGATTTATTTTACCTTTATGTTTCTTTCCGTGAGTTAAGCCTTTAATGTTCTTTTCCAGGAAAAACATGTTTAAAACTGTCACCTTCAATGCAACCAGTTCATTCTTTTTCTGAGTAAAACTCTCCTAATTATCTGAAGAACTTTATTAAGGTCATAATGATGAACAGATAAAATATCTAGATACTCTTTCTTTCAGTCAGTTCACAAATTCACTTAAATTGTTCTTGTTTTCTATTTTCCCACTCAGCATGAACCATGTCCAATTATTTTCTTGCAAGAGCAACGGCTTCATCATTTTGAAGTTTTAATTTACGTTTGAAAACATGAAACCTTCCTTGTAGCTACATGGTATTAACTGAAGAGGAGTAATTTTGTTTGAAAGTACTGTTTTCTTTTATTCTATCATTAGTTTAGAGTGCTGCTGCTGTCTTTTTGTCACCTTGTGCTTAGGGTCTGCCTGTAAATTTAATTCAGAGAGCTTTAATACATTTCTAGCCACTATTAACTCTTGGCTGTCAGTCTTATGTTCCAAAATCCCTATAACCTTAGGAAGGGGGGGGTTTACTCTTTGGACACATCTTAATTTGAAATAGTAATTTGCACAGCAGGATTAAAAATAGTCATGGATTTCTGTGCATTTCTTGATTTCTTTTGTACGTTTTCAATTTCAATAGTTTAACTGAAGTTGTCTGATCTCACTGGAGATGAGAACTTTATATCCAACAGGGACATTTCCATACAAAATTAACACTATTAAAAGCTAACTGAGAAAAACTTGCAACAAATACAATACCAGAAATTAAACTATATTTTAAATTAACTTTATGCAATGGAGAAAGTAAACAGCCTCAATTAATACCTTTAATCAATAGATTCTTAGTGAAACTTCTCACAAGTTTCCCATCACCTACCACCATCAGTGATTAGGCTGATCCATATCTCTAAGAATATTTTATTTCTAATATCTCTAAGAATAATTTATTTACTCACTTTACTGGCCCAATTATTTTAGAATTTGCTAAACTCAACGGAACTTTCCATTCTGCAATTGTTGGCCATGAATGGGATCTTCCTTTCCACTGAAGTCTGTGGGCTTTTGTGTGGCTCACCTGTCTCACCAGTGGGGAACATCTCACAAGGGATTGACTTTGGTAGAACTGGAAGATCCTGCTGGTGATAGGGGCCATTAAACCTGCCCTATGTGTGTATGAATGAGTCATATCTCATGGCAGGACAGGCTGGCATTTATCTGACCACCATTACCTCATCAACTCATATTTCCAGGTGCCATATTTAAACAGCACCCACACCCATATTCAGTCTCTGCAGTCTGGATTTGTGCGGCATGCATTGCAATAGGTCCAAAAAGATGCAAGCAATTGCCATGAAGTTTAGTGACAAGGCACTGGCGGAACTCTTCCATGTTGTTGAGGATCAGCAGGAAATCCTTTGTCCGTGTGATGGGAGCCAATGGACCACCGAGACCTGAGAGGAGATTCTGTGCAGTGAACAGAGTTTTGGCTAAATGACAGATTTTCTGTTCTCTTCCTTCAGTATACTGAAGGAAGAGAATGACCACTTGCATCATGTCTGTTGTTGGAAACTGCATGTAAATACTTTGCTGGAGAGTGGGAAGCACTAGCCTAGTCTACACTCATAAACATTGGCACATGTATCCTTCCAGTAAAAATTCCAATCTCCATATTGATCATGAAACATTGATGATATTGTTAACCATGTCAGGATCTGGTCACTGCCCTCCTTGCATCTGTTGAAGGTCAGCTCGCCTTCATCAGCATAACTTCAAAGTTAAGTATCTTGCATGTTCATGTAACATGCTTAATCATACTACTATCACAAACAGCTTTAGCAAGAATAAAGTGATTTGTGACACTGAAGACTACATGATTGTGATTTCTTTACATCTTCACATGTGACCATGAATCTTGCTATGCAAGAGCAGTTGAAGACAGAATTAGCAATATTCTGCATAGTGCAGAAATTAAGCCTATACCTAAAAGCCTAGGAGCCTCATGAAATAAAGGAAGAACTCATCTGGTATTACAGAGTATGCAATGATCTTTCATTGTTTGATAACAACTGCTTTTCATAAAGAACTCGAGCAGTTATCCCAGACTCACTACAGCAATGTGTATTGCATCTTGCCATGAAAGACATCTAGTCATTGTTAGGATGAAACAACAATCCCATGAAGCAGTCTGATGGTCAGCAATAGACTGCTGCACAGAGGGATTCATTAGAAATGGTATAATTTGTACACTGTGAAAAATCTATTAAACTGCGTCCCATACCTCTACAAATCACCCCAAGGCAAAAAAAACTAGGGCAACAAATTCCAGTAGATATATCTGGTTAAGTGCAAGGAATGAATATACTTTGTTTGTTGTTCATGATCTACAAAGCAAATTGCTCAAAATCATGTCAACAATTTCCATAACTTCCTCATTAGTCATTGACATTCTAGACAATGTGTTTACAGAGTGGGGTTTGCTAGCGATCATCAGCACAGATATTGGACTGCAGTTTCCTTCCAGTCACATCACAGGTTCCTAGTAAGTTACAGAATTCGCCACCATCTGAAATTGTAATATAATCCATCATATAATGGTGGCATCGAGCAAATCAATAGGATGATCAAGGTCAGTCTATGAGTTTGTACATCAAAGAGACAGTTGTTTGAACAGTTCATTCATATGCTACATACATTATTGATCCATCTCATATTCTCCGAGTGGAAAGATGCCAACTGAACTTTTGACTGGTTGTAATTTTCACATGGCTTGACCATTCTTCAGGCGTCATATCTTTTTAATGAGGATGTCAAAGCCAAATTACGATGTGAAAAAGAAAAACAGAAGCATATTTTAACAAGCAAACACATGCAAGGAAACCATGATTTGAATTTGAAGATTGGTTTTGCATCAAATGGCCACCAAGCTTGTATCATCTCTATCAGGACCGAAGCTGATCAAGATGTTGCTTGATATCAATGCTTATGTGTTGGATGACAGCTCAAAGTGGAATGAGATGCGTGATAGTGAGCAGGCCAGGATACTTTGAGGATAATACTTATGAAGGTACATTTGCATTTCAGAGTTTAGAGAGTTGAGCACAGAAATACCAGGAGCAAGGTGGAAAATTAATATGACCAGCCAACCAAAAGCTCAATTCATGTTTGTGGACAAAATTAGATGTTCCACACATTCAGCACCCAATCTGCATTTGACCTCCTGCTTATAGAGGAGACTGCATAGTGAGTAGCAGATTTAGTGCACTAAATTGAATGAAGTAAATTGCTGTTTAAAGTAGAAGATTTTGCAACCTTGGATAGCAAGGAGGAGGAAGTAACAGAGTTGTATTGTATCTCTATATTTGCAGGAGGAGCGGAGGAAGCTTTCAGGATGTGGTTGAAGAGTTGACGAGGGCATTGGTGAAATAATAGTAGCGTGGCAATGCTAAAGGGCACTGTGGAGTTGGGGGGAGATGTGTTACATGCTTGTATCATGTTGAAAGTGTCAGAAATGGCAAAGGCTGATCTGTTGATTGGGGAGGCCAGTGGAGGCACAAGTGAGGTGAAATGGAAATTCAGTGTGAGATGGCGGAGGGTGGGAGTGGAGAGTCTGGGAAATCAATTGGACATGTTCAAGGGTGCTGTCAACCAGAGCCAGTGGAATTCTGAGTTGAGGGAACAGGACAGCATCTTGGGAGCACTGGTATGAAAAGCCATCTCATTAGAACAGGTAAAACTGAGATGGAGAAATTGGGAGAACAGAATGGGGTGAGAAAGCGTGAAGATGGCTATGGAAGTTAGTGACTTTTAGTGAATATTTGTTGGTAGCCTATGCCCAGAAAAAGAATCAGAGAAGTTGAAGAAGGGAAGGGATAAAACACGAGAAGGTGTGGGAAGTAAAGTTGATGAGATTTTCCAGTTTAGGCCAGAGCAAGAAATATCACTGGTATAGTTATCTGTTGCATCCTTTTCTTGATAGGATTTTATCCACATAGTCAACCGTTACTGATAGCCCAAAGACATGCAAGTTAGATGGATTGGCAATGCTAAACTGCCAATGTCAGGGGGGACTGGTTAGGGTATATACATGAGGTTATGGGGATAGAGCCTGGGTGGGATTGTGATCAATGCAGATTGATAGGCCAAATGGCCTCCTTTTACATTATAGAATTCTATGACTTCTGATTAGTTCAATGAAAGGATTTCTTTTTAGAAAAGTGACCTGATTGGTTCAGACTTTGTTTTTATTTTATTGGTAAATGTATGGGTTATATTTATTAGTTAGTGATCTGTGATCTGTTGAGCATAAAATTTAATCAATTTCCAATTTGATTATTCATTCACAGGATGCATACATCATTACAGCAATTATTGCATTCCTAAAGCTCTTAAGAAACTGATGTTGTGAACCACTTTCTCGCACTGTGCAGAACAGTGAAAGGGGATCTCATAGAAACTTACAAAATTCTAACAGAATAAGAGAGGCAGATTCAGAAAGAATGTTTCCATTGGTGGGGGAGTCCAGAACTATGAGTCATAATTTGAGGATAAGGGATAAATTTTTTACGATTGAGGTGAGAAGAAATTTCTTCACCCAGAGGGTGAAATTGTCTACCATAGAATGTAGTTGAGTCCAAAATATTGTGTGATTTTGATAAGAAATTAGATATAGTTCTTGGGGCAAAAGGCATCAAGGGATATGGGGGACAAGGGGGTTCAGGATATTGAATTTGATGATCAGCCATGATTATAATGAAAGGCAGGGCAAGTTCGAAGGGCTGAATCTTGCTTCTAGTTTCTATATTTCTGTGTTTCTACGTCTCAGCTATAAGATAGAAATTTGACCCAGTGACAATAAAGCACCTGAAGTTGCAACATGATCTATGTCAAAAATTTGAATATCATCACACTTTCTGCAATTGTCATTTTGAAATGTTTGTAATGTTCTTTCAGATATTTTATGAATAAAGTATATTTTTCCACACAAAAAAGATCCAGAATGTATTTTCAAGTCTTTCCAACTTAGGGACTACTCCATAAGAGGAATGCCCATTTTTCCCACATGGTATTAGCTTTATAAAATGGAATATGTAGATTGAATGTAGTTTTTGATTTGACTTGATTTGATTTATTATTGTCACATGTATTAGTATACAAATGAGAAGTATTGTTTCTTGCGCACTATACAGACAAGGCACATCATTCATAGAGAAAGAGAAGGAGAGAGTGCACAATGTAGTGTTACAATCATAGCTAGGGTGTAGAGAAAGATCAGCTTAATGCAAGGTAGGTCCATACAAAAGTCTGATGGCAGCAAGGAAGAAGTTATTCTTCAGTCAGTTGGTACGTGTCCTCAGATATTTGTATCCTTTTCTCAATGGAAGAAGGTGGAAGAAGAGTATGCCTGGGGTGCATCGAGTCCTTGATTATGATGGCTGCTTTTCCGAGGCAGCAGGGAGTATAGACAGAGTCAATGGATGGGAAGCTGGTTTGCATGATGGATTGGGCTTCATTCATGACTCTGTAGTTTCTTGAGGTCTTGGATAGAATAAGAGTCATACCAAGTTGTGATATAACCAGAAAGAATGCTTTCTATGGTGCATCTGTAAAAATTGGTGAAAGCCGTAGCAGATATGCCAAATTTCCTTAGCCTCCTGAAAAAATAGAGGTGTTGGTGAGCTTTCTTAACCATAGCATCAGCATGGAGGGGCCAGAACAGATTGTTGGTGATTTGGACACCTAGAAGCTCTCGACCATTTCTACTTCATCCCTATTGATGTGGACAGAGGCATATCCTCCACTGTGCTTCCTGAAGTCAATGACTATCGCTTTCATTTTGTTGACATTGAGGGAGAGATTATTGTTGTTGCACCAATTCATCAGCTTTTCTATCTTTTTCCTGTAGTCCGTCTCATCATTGTTTGAGGTCCAGTGTACTATGGTGGCGTCATCAGTAAACTTGAAAATTGAGTTTCACGTTCATCAGGAAGTGGTGCATTGGTGTTGATGATTCTGGATACCATCATCTTGTAGCTTGTTACGCCTTGCAGACCTTGCCATAGTCAGTGAGAGTCTGTGTCCCTAGCCTGTGACTCTCACTTGGACAAGTACTATCTTCTGGTATTTTTGATGGATCTCCATAGGTGATATCTGGGGTAGATCAGTGCCACCTGATTTGAACACTTCAGACTTGGATTTCAGCAATCCGTGGATGACGCTGTTCATCCATGGTTTCTAGTTGGGAACTAGATTTGCTTCTTTGGCACACAGTCTCCTACACACTTACTAGTTAAAGTCAGTTATCATAGTGGCATACTCATTCAGGCTGCTCACAGAGTTTTAAATACTGACCAGTCCACTGACTCTAAGCAGTCTTGTGGGCGATCATCCAATTCCTCAGACTAACATTGCATGACTCTTTTTGATGGATTCTCCTGATTCAGTTTTTGCTTTTAAGGCAGGAGCAAGAGTACAGCCTTGTGGCTTGATTTGCCAAAGTACAAAGTGTTTGATATTTGTTTGGAGCTTTGGTGGAGTAGTTGATGTGTTGGTAGTATCTTGGCCTGATTGAAGTCCCTCTGGCCACGATGAACAAGGCCTTGGGATGTTTTGCTTCAAGGTTATTTGTGGTGATGTAAATTTCATCCAACGCAGTCTTCATGTCCGTATTGGATGGGAGGTAAACCTCTGTCAGGATAACAGAGATGAACTCCAGTGGAAGGTAGTTGGGGTGGCATTTCAGGTATTCTAGGTCTGGAGAGCAGCAACTCACCAGAATACATCTAGTCACTAAGTAGTGTTGATTAGAAGGCAAATCCCACCTCCCCTCAGCTTGCCTGAGGTTGCTGTATAGTCCATTCAATGGATTGAGAAGACCTCTGGTTGTAGGACATAGTCCGATGAAACAGGAGTGAGCTACATCTCCATGAAACAGAGCACACAGCAATCTCTCAGTTCCCTTTGAAAATTGTTTAAATTTGTCTCGCTTGTTTTCCAGAGTTTAGACATTTGCCAGGGCTAAGCTGGACTGGGGGCCTTGGGACCACGTTGTTTCACTCTCACCTACAGGCCTGCATGTTTTCTATGCTTCCTGGAGTGCCTGCTTCTTTTTGAGCCTGAGAGACGGTGAGAGTGATTTGCACTATTAAGGGTATAGGTATGTCCGGTGAGGTTCTTTGCTTTGGTCGGTAGGTGGATGGAGGATTTGTTACCTTGTTTGCAGTTCCTGCGTAGATAGATGAGTCTGCACAGTGGGCAGGTTGCTGTCAGGCTGTGGTTTGGCTTTGGAGGTCAGAAGACATCCAGAATATGTTCTGGCGTGAAAGTAACAAAGACCGGTAAGTGGATGATGTCTTTGGGGTTGTGGTGGCAGATGAGCTGATGGCCAGGTCCATGTGTTGGGGCCCTCGGATCATTGCCAGGTTGAGGTTTTCTTTCGGAGGATGAGGGATCTCCAGATGTGTAAGTAAATTTGAAAAAAAACAGTATTAGTAATTTTACGGCAGTGGGCATTGATTTTTAGGAGTGTGGGCCGATTGTAGAATGGGGGTTTGGAGGGAGGGCTTGGAGCTTGCAGGAGGTTGTAGCTCTCTGGGTCAGAGAGATTGGGGTTTGGTGGAGTGGAGGACCTGGCTTGGGACTTGCTGGACTGGTCATCAGGGTTGGTGGAGACTGCAGGGGAGAAGGCCCCAACCTCAGAGGTGATGGTCTGGTCGGTGGAGGCTGGGTGAATGCCTGAGGTCAAGGTTGGGTCATTGGGAGCCAGGAGAGTAAAAGCACTGGCTCCAAAGGCATTTTCTTGGTGAATGGAAGCAGGGTGAGTACAGCCCTGGCTCCAAAGGCATTTTTCTAGAGAATGGGGGCCAGCATCTTTCTAGTGGTGGGAGCTGGCAGAGTGAAGGCCCTGGCTCCGAAGGTATTTTCCTAGATGGTGGGAGTGAAGGCCCCGGCTGTGGGATACAGGGCAGCTGCAGATTCCACACGGTCGGTGGTATATGTCAGCTTCAGGTCAGATGTCTCTAGAGTCTGAAGGATTGCCAAATCTGTCAAAAATTGTGATAAAGTATTATTAGACAATTTACAATAATTAGAGTTTTAGAAAAATAGAATAAGAGCAAAAGATAGAATTAGAGAGTATGCTGGGCACAGCTTGCAAGAAGTCTCCATATTCCAGCGCCATCTTTGATTTTTGAATGTTCGGTACTGAGTTCTGTATTTGTTTCCAAATATGAAACGTTACTGGTAGGTTCTGCAGGGGATTTTAAGTGTTTTATGATTGTGCATTTTGGTGAGTGGTTAGGTTTATATATTTTGAGACCAAAGTTATCAAAATGTGTTGTGGCATTTCTAAAATAATTTCATGTTTAAAATGGTTCAGTCTGAACCATTAACTTCTGCCTGCGCTGGAGTATATTACAAAACAGTGATTCATGAGGAACCGCTTTCCTCTCACGTGAATGTGATTCAAACCCTGGGGATGTTTTGTTGAGTTCAGTGTTTTATTTCTGCCTGAGTTAGTATTTTATTTCGTGTAGTTTGTCAGAAAGTATATATATATTTTTAAAGTACTCCGACAGGACTTCAGCATATGAATTGCCTGCCTGTGGTGTGTCAGTTGTGCACAGAATAGTGTGCTAGGCATGATCAGTCCCCCTCACATTTCGTTCTGAGGGGTTGGTGGATTGGTACTGGGCTACTGATGGCACAGCTACAGTCAGGGAAGGCAGCTGCAGTCTGTAAATGAGGAACTGATAACCAAGAGGGGACACTCAATGGCTAATCTAATTTTGCCCTCAACTCCCCATTCCTGCCTGTCCCAATAATTTTTCACCTCCTTGCTTATCAAGTTCTTATTACTTCTGCCTTCAAACTCTCTAAAGACACTCCCTCAGCCACCTGTTGAGGAACAGAATTCCAAAGTCTCAATATCTTTTGAGAGAAACAACATTTTTTCCACTCTGTTTAAATTTGCAACCTTCTTTTTAAACAGTGGCCCCTTGTTCTAGATTCTCCCACAAGAAAAATATCCCTTCCACATCCACCCTGTTGAGACTCCTCAGGATTATATCTTTCCTTAAATAAAGAAATCAGTCCTGTACACAATCCTCTAGCAGGACAGTGGCACTGCTGCCTCACAGCACTAGGGACCTGGGTTTGATACCCAGCTTGGGTCATTGTCTGTGCGCAGTTTTCATGTTCTCCCTGTGTTTTTGTGAGTTTCCTCCCATAGTCTGAAAGATATGCTGGTTAGGTCATTGGCTATGCTAAATTCTCCCTCAGTTTTCCCAAACAGGTGCTGGAGTGTAGTGACTAGGGAATTTTCACTGTAACTTCATTGCAGTGTTAATATATGCCTACTTGTGATGCTAATAAATAAACTTTAAAAAAACTTTACAAATGTAGTCTCGCCAATACCCTGCATAACTGCACAATTCCCATCACAATAAACAATAACATTCAATTGCTTTGCTAATTACTTACCACATCTCCATACTAATCGCTCATGGATTAGGATACCAGATTCCTCTGCATCCTTGAGCTCTGAAATCTCTCACCATTTAAATAATAGGCTTTGTTTCATTTATCCTGCCAAGTCGGGGAATCTGACACTTTTCCTCACTATAGTTTACTTGCCAGATCTTTGCTCACTCCTCAACCCGCATATATTCTTTTGTTGCCTCCTTATCATAGAATCATAGTACCTACAGTGCAAAAGGAGACATTTGGCCCATCAAGTCTGCACGAACAACAATCCCACTTAGGTCCTACCCTATCCCCATAATCCCACATATTAACCTCCTAAGCCCCTTGACATTAAGAGGTAATTTCTTATGGCCAATTCATCTAACCCCCATATCTTGGGAGGAAACTGAAGCACCCGAAAGAAATCCACACAGACACAGAGAGAATGTGCAAACTCCACATAGACAGTCACTGAAGGTTGGAATTGAACCTGAGTCCCTGGCACTATGAGACAACAGTGCTAACCATTGTGCCACCATGCTGCCTAAGTTCTTTTCAGAATTTACATTCCTTCTCTTTATGTCATCAGCAAATTTATCAATTTCTTCATCCAAACAATTTATTTACATTATAAAGGGTTGTGGCCCCTGTACTGTGGAACACCCCTTATTGCATCCCACCCAACCCAAAAATGAGCTAGGTTAAGATCAGAAGCAATACAGTGGCAGACATTTAAAGAGATATTTTGGGATACTCAGAAAGGGTGTGTTTCGGTGAGCAAGAAAGGTTGGAATTCTGCCAATGCCCTACTGCCAGGTTCAGTGGCAGGCAGAGGAGAGGGGATGAATTTGGCAAGAGACCCAAAAATTGTTTTTAGGTCTGCATGAATTTTGTGTGAGATCTTCTGCTGGTGCCACTATGACCAATTGACAAACCTGCTGGAAGCCTGGACAAAACTTATTTGCAACTCGCAGATGGGATGCAGATAAAGGCCCAAACACCTATGTCCAATTCTCTGCAGCGAGTCTGACAACACCAGGTTTAAGTCCAACCGATTTATTTGATAGTAAACTCACAAGCTTTTGAGGCTCTGCTCTTCATCAGGTGAATGAAGTGTTCTGGTCTAAACAGCACATATAACAGCACAGACAGTTTACAGATTACTGATTAGAATGCAAATCTTTACACCTAACCAGCTATTCAAGTCTTAAAGTGGCTAACAATGTGAGTGGACAGAGCACTGAGCACAGGTTAAAGTTATGTGTATTGTCTCCAGACAGCACAGTAAGTGAGGTTTTTTGCTAACCCAGGCAAGCCATGGGGATTACAGATAGTGCGACATGAACCCCAGATCCCGGTTCAGGCCGTCCTCATGTGTGTGGAACTTGACTATCAGTCTGTGCTCAGTGACTCTGCGCTGTCTTGTGTTGTGAAGGCAACCTTGAAGATCGTTTACCCGAAGGTCGGAGGCCGAATGCCTGTGACCGCTGAAGTGTTCACCAACAGGAAAGGAACAGTCTTGCCTGGTGATTGTCGAGCGATGTTCATTCATCTGCTATTGTAGCGTCTGCTTGGTCTCCCAGTGTACCATGCTTCAGAACATCCTTTCTTGCAATGTATTAGGTAGACAACGTTGGCCGAGTTGCAAAAGTTCCAAGAGAACACCTCATTCGCCTGACGAAGGCATAAACGCCAAAAGCTAGCATATTTACTATCAAATAAATTGGTTGGATTTAAAATTGGTGTTGCCAGACTCTTACTATAGTATTGCGTACAGTTTTGGGTCTCCTTGTTTAAGAAAGGATATACCTATGTTAGAAGCAGTTCAGAGAAGGTACACTCAACTGATACCTTGGATTGGGAGCATTATCAGACAGGGAAAGATTGGACAGGTTGGAACTGTATCAAATCAGTTTAGAAGAATGAGAGGAGTTCTTGAGGGGATTTGACAAAATGGATGCTGAAATTATGTGTCCCCTTGTTGGAGAGATTAGATCTGAGGATACATGTTAAAATTAAGAATTTCCCCATTTAAGACAGAAATACTCTCTCAGATGGTTGTGAATCTTTGGAACTCCTATCCCCAGAGAGCAGTGGAGGCAGGGTCATTGAATATTTTTGAGATAGAGGTAAATAAAATCTTGACTAACAAAAAAGTCAAATTTTACTGGGGATAGTTAGGAAAGATCAATTATGATCTTATTCAATGGTAGAACAGGCTTCTGAGCCAATTGGTCTATTCCTTCTCCTAATTCATATGTTTGTATGTCCATAACTGCATCCTGCAAATGGCTTCATACCTGGGCAACTCCTTGATTCAAGGCCTCCAGTGGGTGTCAGACAGGCAGCAGCCACTGGTGGCGCTACTGAGCGCAGAAGAATTGCCAGATTTTGGATTGGCTTGCAGCTCAGTCGGTGGAATTGCTGTTCCTGGGGTCCTTGATGCTGGTGAAGGCCTTCCACTGCATTGCCTGAATGGCACAATGTGCAGCAACAGGTATTCCTGAAACAAAGTAATGCAGGGGTCTCACTGGCTCTTCAGCCTGCAGCCAAGACCCCTGTTGCCTCCATAAGAATCTGAATTAACATTGAATGTCTCCATCACTTCCCCTCCCTTCATTTGCATATACTGTTTATTTCATGCCTCATATCCCTTATCCTGCCTTCAGCAAGACATGGCTGCTCCAATGAAAAGTAATTTTTAAAAATTAAAGGCCAACATATTTAGTCAAATCTTTCTAATCATCATGAAACTAATCAAATTGCAACTATCAATATAATTGGAATCTGTTCACCAATCAAACAACACTGATTTAATACATCGGCAAAATACTGTGGATTCTGGAATCTGAAACAGAAACAGAAAATGCTGGAGAAACTCAACAAGTCTGAAAGCATCTGTGGAGAGAGAATAGAGCCAATGTTCTGAGTCTTCATCAAGAACTGAAAAGAAGGAAAATCAGATATGCAACAGCAGTCATGTGAAAAAGGTAATTCACAGACATGAACATCTATGATGATTTGTATGTATCGTGTATGCATATGGGTTAGGGAAAGCAAACAGCAGCTGGTCTATTTACAAAAGGAAAGAATCAATTAGGGAGCAGAACCACTGAGCTTAATAGTGACTTCTCTATTCAAATATTACCCGTTTAACTTACAATTAAAAGCTATACAGTAATTAGCTGAACCAATGATGCATTATGCTTTTATATCAGGCATGCTTATTGGCAGACAATATTATCTGACATAACTCTCAACTTTTTTCATTTACAAGTGATATGATTGGATAAAAAATTACAATAATTTGTCACACTTTATATAAAAAAGATGTAGTAAACGATATTTTATCACTTAGCTTAAGAATGCTTAAGTCTTTTCCCACTTGTGAAGATTTCCATGGAGGAGCTCTTTATTTGTTGTAGTGCTTTAAGTTGCTGTTACAAAAGCAACATCAGACTTTAAGAGATGTAAACACTTACATTTACACTTCAAGTAAAATCAACAATACAATCATCTAGGATTTTGTTAGAAATTTTAGCACTGCTTGGAACCATCAATATCTTGTTGTGAACGTGAATAATAAATTCTGCAGTGCGCACACAATATATGCTGCTTAATACATAGAAAAACTATATTACCTAACTTATACAATTGAAGAGCATTAAATAAATCTTTCACGGCTCCCTACATGGATCATTAGATTGTGCAATATAGTATTTGGATTCCATGATACCTGAATTAGGTCACTTCAATTGTCCTGCAGGTCAATAACAATATTGATTATTGATTCAGCATGACCAACAGAGTAGGTTTATTACATTGATTCAATGCAAATTTATTCTTCAATCCCAGAAGCATCAAAGACAATTCAGATGTCATATTAACATTAATTTATTTGATGCCTCAATGGTAGTATGATAAACACCATCACAAATTTCAGTATTGATGATTACAATAATAAGAAATGGACAGATAAAACCTTGATATTAAGTCTGCCATGATAGGGAAAGGAGATCAAATGAGTTTTAAATCTGCAATAAATGAATGCAATCCCACCTCACTACATACACCATTGTTGCATTATACTGATTGATTTCAAAATGATCATGTATTCTTTTGGGCAGGTTAACCTTCAATGGTCATTTTAAAACCAGGCTCCCACGGTGTAATTGGGAGCCTAAATCACATTTAACTACTGCTGGCTGGCACAGTGGCAGCTAGACAGCACAATGGAACAGAGGTTAGCATTGCTGCCTCACAACCGTAGGAATCCAGGCTCAATTCCAGTCTGAGATGACTGTCTGTGTGGAGTTTGCACACACTCCCTGTATCCGTATTGAGAGATAGGATCTATAAGCATTTAGAGATGCAAGGACTGATTAAGGACAGTTAGCATGGCTTTGTGAGTGGAAAATCATGTCTCACAAATTCGATTGAGTTTTTTGAAGGGGTAACCAAGAAGGTAGATGACAGCAGTGCAGTTGATGTTGTCACATGGACTTTAGCAAAATCTTTGACAAGGCACAGCATGGTAGGTTGTTGCATAAGGTTAAATCTCACAGGATCCAGGGTGAGGTAGCTAAATGGATACAAAATTGGCTTGATGACAGAAGCCAGAGGATGGTTGTAGAGAGTTCTTTTTCCAACTGGAAGCCTATGACCAGCCGTGTGCCTCAGGGATCAGTGCTGGGTCCACTCTTATTTGCCATTTATATTAATGATTTGAATGACAATATAAGAGGTATGTTTAGTAAGTTTGCAGATTACAGCAAGATTAGGAATACAGTGGACAGTGAAAAACATTATCTCAGATTGCAACAAGATTTTGTTCAATTGGGCCAGTGGGCTGAAGAATCGCAGATGGAGTTTAGATAAACGCGAGGTGATGCATTTTGGTAGATTGAACCAGGGTAAGACTTACTCAGTTAATGGTAGGGCACTGGAGAGAATAAAAAGATCTAGGGGTACATGTTCAGAGCTCCTAGAAAGTGGAGTCAGAGGTGGACAGAGTGATGAAGAAGGCATTCAGCATGCTTGGTTTCATTAGTCAGAACATTGAATACAGGAGTTGGGACACCTTGTTGAAGTTGTACAAGACATTGGTAAGGCCACACATGGAATATTGTGTACAGTTCTGGATGCTCTATTATAGAAAGGATATTACTAAACTAGAAAGAGTGCAAAAAAGATTTACTAGGATGCTACCACGATTTGATAGTTTGAGTTATAAGGAGAGGCTGATAGACTGGGACTTTTTCTCTGGAGCATAGAAGGCAGAGGGGTGATCTTGTAGAGGTCTATAAAATAATGAGGGGCCCAGATCAGTGATACAGTCAACATCTTTCCCCAAAGGTAGAGGAGTCTAAAACTAAAGGGCAAAGGTTTAAAATGAGAGAAGAGAGATACAAAAGTGTCCAGAGGGCAATTTTTTCACATAAAAGTGTTTGGAGCAAGCAGCCACACGTAGTAGTAGAGTTGGGTGCAATTTTGTCTTTTAAAAAGCATTTAGACAGTTACATGGGTATAATGGGGATAGTGGGATATGGACCAAATGCGGGCAATTGGCATTAGCTTTGGGGTTTAAAAAAAAGGGCAGCATGAACAAGTTGGGCCAGAGGGTATCCCTTCCCCACCCTGATCCAGGAAGAGTGGCAGTGGGCCCCTTCCCCTCGATCTGATCACAGGCAGTGTGGGTAGTGGCCTCCCCCTCTCCCCGATTGGGCTGCCCCTTCAGCCCTGCCCTCTTCACCCCCATAGGCCCTATCTCGATAGGTTGAGACAGCTAGGTCTCTTCTCCCTGGAGAGATAAAGGTTGAGAGGCGACCTGATAGAGGTTTATAAGATGTTGAGAGGAATAGATAGAGTGGATTCTCAGAGGCTATTTCCCAGGGCTGAAATGGTCACCATGAGAGGACACAGGTTTAAGGTGCTGGGGGGCAAGTACAGAGGAGATGTTAGAGGTAAGTTTTTCATTCAGTGGATGGTGAGTGAATGGAATCGGTTGCCATCAGTGATGGTGGAGGCGAACTCGCTGGGGTCTTTTAAGAGACTTCTGGATGAGTACATGGGATTTAATGGGATTGGGAGTTACAGATAGTTCTGTGGCCTGGTAAGTATAGATATGATTGGCACAACTTGTGGGCCGAAGGGCCTGTTTGTGCTGTAGTGTTCTATGTTCTATGTACCACCCCGGCACTGCCTCCATTGGCTCTGCCTGTGGCCCCACCCCATTGGCTCCATCCCTATAGGCTCTGCACACTGCCAGGTTGGCATGCCCAAGGTAAACTCAATGGCTTCAGTTCCAAAGTGAGGCCTAAATAACTGTTCCATGTTCACGGGGAACAGGTATTTTCCTTGCATCAATATTAATTTGAAGTTGGCCCACAAACATGATTGGCTTTTGGTTTTTATCAGGCAAGGAATGGAAGAAGATTAATATAATGAATCCTGCTGTTAAATTCAGTAGGCTGTCTATGTTTCCAGTCTCATTGGGTGTTCCCCACACTTCACACTTCATTGCTTCCCTACATATATATATTGGGGGCTCAATATCAGTCAATAAAGTCTGGAAAAGAAATGTGCTGTAGGGTCCTATGTTCTATGTAAAGCAGTGGAAAACTCAGCAATCAGGATTCTGAAGAAAAATCTTATTGGACTTGAAATGCCAACTGTTCCTTCCTCCACACATGCTGCCAGGTCTGCTGAGTTTTTTCCAGCACTCTCTTCAGATCTTCAATATCTGTAGTATTTTTTCATATATGTGAAACCATATTTATTCGTGTCACAAGTAGTTTACGTTAACACTGCAATGAAGTTATTGTGAAAATCCCCTAGTCGCCACATTCTAGCATCTATTCGGGTGCACTGAGGGAGAATTTAGCATGGTCAATGCACCAAATCAGCACGTCTTTTGGACTATGGGATGAAACCAGAACACCTAGAGGAAACCTATGCAGACAGGGGAGAACGTACAGACTCCGCACAGACAGTGAACCAAGCCGGGAATCGAACCCATATCCCTGGCGCTTTGAAGCAACACTGCTAACCACTGTGCCATTGAGGTCATATATTCCTTGATTCTACTTTGAATACTTTCTACATCTAGACTTGACTATACCAACACACTTTTGGTTGGTTTCCCACCTTGCACTGTCTGCCAACTGGACATCAACAAGAGATCTCTTGCCAATATTCCAACATGCATTATGTATGTTCACTCATCTCTCCTCTGTTGATTTACATTGGCTCCAATTAAACAACTCAAATTTTAAGAAGCTCATTCTTATTTTCAAATTCTTCCTTGACTTTGTCTCTTCTTACTTCTGTAGTTTTGCCTACAACCCTCTGAGATATCATTGCTGCTCCAGTTCCAACCTCTTAAGCATTTTAATCTTCACCATTGGTGGCTCTGCTTTCAACTGGCAAGATCCTAACCATGGGATTCCCTCCCTAAATCTTTCCTCTTTTCTCCTTTAAGACACTAGTTAAAATTTATCTCAACTTCCCTACTATCTTCTTATGTGACGAGATGTCAAATGTTCTTTGATAACATTCTTCTGAAGTAACTGGAGATGTTTAATGACATTAAAGGCATTATATGAATACAAGGTGTTTATTGTTTATCTAAACCAACTTAATCTTTCTTAAACCTTCTAACTTTATCAACATTTAAAACAGTCTTCATTCGTTTGACCTCTTCCAAAAGCTTTATGATTAGCAGAATGGTATCCGAACTTAAATATATTAAATTTTTTACAGGGAATTTCAATTCCCTTACTACATGGATCATTTCAATTAAAAACATTCAACTAACCAGCCAAGTCTGAAAAATAAAAATTACCAGAATTAAAATCACTTGACCAAGCCCATACCTCTCCAAATTTCTAGTTTTCAAAATCAGCGTGATAAAATTAGCACTGATAGTGTTCTGTATAGATCTTAGCAATGAAAGGACCCACACACATAAATCTGTTTATATGAGCAGGGCCAAGTTTATTCATGTTCAATGTTAGTAATAGGTGACAATAGCTACATCATACTGTACATACATAGTTAAAGAATGTTTACCTTGAGCACTTCTTGCTGTGTGAATCCTTGTTTTAGGTGTTTCAAATTAGCCATAGTTAAAGTTTATTTATTAGTCGCAGGTAGGCTTACATTAACTCTGCAATGAAGTTATTATGAAAATCCCCTAATTGCCACACTCTGATGCCTGTTCGAGTACACTGTCAATTTAGAATGGCCAATGCATCTAACTAACATGTCTTTTGGACTGTGGGAAGAAACTGGAGAACCTGAAGAGAACCCATGCAGACATGGTGAGAATGTGCGGACTCTGCACTGACAGTGATCCAAGTCAGGAATCGAACCTGGGTCCCTGGCACTGTGAGGCTGCAGTGATAATCAATGTGCCACCATACTGTCTATTTGTTCTGGTATTTTCAGTATTAGGTTTTATAATTATGCAGATAGAGGCAATTATTTTAAAACTTATTATCATTTATTAACCATTATCAAAGTAATATCCCAAAAGCATTTTTGTATAATGAATCATGTTGAAATGCAATGTGGATAGCAATACCTGATAAGAAATAATGAGTTGAAAGACAAGTTTATCTTTTTCAGTTTGTGATGTGATTTTTGTATTTTGACAAAGACACCAGGCAAACATGCTGAAAGGAGTAAATGGCCTGGTCCTGTTCCTACCTTCCTGTGATTCACTGCTCTGCTTTAAATTATGCCTTTAATATCTGTATATCTTGGTTTAACACCTCATCTGAAGCAATGCAGCTTTCTGTCAGTGTTGTGTTGGAGTGTCAACTGGAACATATGTGCAAGTGGGGTTTGAATTGTCAAGCTTCTGACTGAAAGATGAGACTGCTACTAATACGACATGAAAATAATTTGTGTTCTTATACCCACAAAGCAAGCGCAAAAACCACCCATGTTTCCTGTAAATTTGCCACCTATCCATTTTTTTGTGGGTCTTTATGAAAAGCTCAAGCCTGTTTTATAAAAACAGATAATGATGTAATTAGGATAAAGGCAAAATGCTGTGGATGTTCGAACTTGAAACGTAAACAAAAGAGTGCTGGAAAAGCTCAGCTGCTTTGACAGTATCTGTGAAGAGAGAATAGAACCAATGTTTTGAGTCACGATGACCCTTCATCAGAGCTAAATATCCTGCTCTGACCAGATATAAGCTAAAACTGATCAACAACGTTTCATAGAAATAAAAGAGATATTTCACAATTTGTTTCTTTAGATGTTCTGGCTTTGAACATATTGCACAAAAATTGTAATAAATCCTAGACTGCAAAATTAAATATATAAAATTGATATTTGCAATAATGAAGCATTTTGGTATTCACATTTTGAAAATGGCATCCTGTACAGATATTTCTGCTCAAGAAACAACTATAATGGATGGAGTTTCAGAATAAAAATCAGTTACAATTAGAGTTCATTAATGATAATATTATAAATATTTAAATCAAGCAGTTAAAAAATCATTTACCTGGTTTTATATGTAAATAATTAGACATGTTAAATAAAGCTGATGATATTCCATTTAGAAGTGATTTACTGAAGTAGTTCCAAATAATGTTTTTCTGTTATTCCTGATGAAGTCTGGATAAATTGAATATTAATTTACTTTGTCCTTACCTGTAAGCAGCTATGGAATCCATTGATTTCCCACTGTGCAGAAAGAGGCTGTTCAGCCCACAAAGTCTGCAGTGGCTCTCCAAAACAGCCCATCAACCCACCTTATCCCATAACCTGCACATTTACCATGGCTAATTACCTGAACCTACACACCTTTGCATACTAAGGAACAATTTAGTATGGCCAATCCACCTAACCTGCACATCTTTGCAGTATGGGAGAAAAATGGAGCACCTAGAGGAAGCTCATGCAGGCACCAGGTGAATGTGCAAATGTCACAGACAGTCCCCAAAGCTGGAATCGAACCCGGTTCTCTTACACTGTGAAGCAGTAGTGCTGGTCACATGCCAGTATGCTGCCAATCGTACACAATATGACTTTGAAAAAAAGCTTTCAAATGTTTGAATATTTGAAAACAACTTTTATGTAAAAAATTATAAATAGCCCATCAAATATGTTTAATCCAAATATTTTCCTCATTTTTATTTGTTCACATAGATGTGCTCTGAAAAAAAGGAGGAATTTTGCCTTTATTTGGCAATTTTCATGAACTCATAATGCCCCAATACATTGAACACCCAATGAAGTACTTTATCAAGTATAGTCACTGTTGTAATGTAGTAAACATAGCAGAGAGTTTGCACAAAGCAAGATCCCTCAAAACGCAATTTGACAATCTCCAGGTAATTTATGTTAGTAATATTGGAAGATAGATAAATGTTGAGCAGAAAAGAAATCATCTGCTTTTAATTGAAAACATTATCAAATGTTTTTAACATTTACCTGAGGGACACCAGGTTACCTACTTGTCTTCTCTGAAAGCTAGCATCTCCAACGGTGCAGCACTTTCTCAGCTGCACTGAAGTTTCAGCTTAAATTATGTGTTCAAATCTCTGGAATGAGATGCATAATATTTTGCCTAAGAATTGAGAGGGTTCCCACTAAGCCATGGCTCACAAATGGATAATTATTGCTGCATGTAAGGGAGCTGTGTTTTATTTATTGTTACATGTGGTTATTCTTATCCTAAGTCAATCAAGTTGAAAACAATTAGTTCATTTGTGTGGCATTACAGAACTTGTTCATTATTGAAAAGAGACATGTGGCCAAAACCCTTTGTCTTGTATTCATCAGGACGAACACAAAAATGCCAAATTTCAAACAATCACAACAATGTGATCTTGCTTTTTAGCACTATTCAAATTAGCTCATTTAGAGGGATAGTAGTATGCCACAGCATTCCTTTAGTAATAATAATATATGATATAGAGATTACAGAAGTGAGCAATGTTGTTCAAGAACATTGAGGAAGTTGTATTCTACAACAAAGAAACTTTGACGTCAATGTTCTCAAGACTATCAATCCTCTTGATGTTTCTTTCAGTTTTTCTACATTACATGGAGTCACCACAGTGCTGGTCAATCACCTTTATGTCAAGCATCATTTTCAAATTTGGCACATAGTTTTACAGCTGGATGGCCTCCTGCCTGCTACATGTGTCAGAGACTAGTGCCTATGCAACTCTACAATATTGGCAGGGTTCTTTCATGGCCACAAGTGCTGCAGTGGGCCTGGAACCCAGGGCCTTCCAGCTCAATGGCTGAAGAGCTACCCGCTGAACCACTCCAGTTTTCTATTGTCATGGTTATTGATGGAATTGAGAAAAAAAAGATTCACAATTGTGAAGAGATCTGATACCAGGAAGTTAGGACTGAGAAGTGAAGGCAAGCAAATAGTTGTGATCCAAAGACAATGGAGCCCTGGAATATAGGAACATGAAAAAGTATGGGACACACAGTCTAGCTAAGCTTCCTCAATTTCCCAGTTGTTAAATATTTTTTAAAGTTCCCTTACCTAATGCAACACTAGTTGCCATCACAGTCACTATTCCCCACTTTCTTTATTCTCTGCATAGGAATCAGATCTAAACAGTTTGCTCTTTTCCTTATTCTAATCTTGAGACTGTATTCCAAATACTAAAACTTCTGACAGACATTGTTCAGCATTGCATCAATGTTCAAATTATTTATTCTGTTAAGGATTTTGAATATTTAAATAATATCTCCTCTCAACCTTCTTCAAACCTCCTCACAGCTCAAATGCCTGAAATAAGGTATCATCCTGCATTGTCTCCAATGTTGGGACAACTTTATTCTAATACAAGAACAAAAATTGTGCAATTACCCAAAATACCTTACCAGTAAAGTCAAGAGGCCACTAGATACTTTCCTGGAGAGAAAGGGAAAATTTAGTAGACAGGAGTAGAAGCCTAAAAATGAATAGACTTGTTTGACATGAATAGATTTTCTCTGTGTCTAAAAGATCACATTTCTTTTGAGCACAAAGCATATATTGGGAATGTTGCAAGGCTGTTCATTGTTACTGGATCTTGTGATTAGCACTTCTGCAGCTAAAATTCTGTGGTAGATTATACAATAGGATAACTGCCATTATTGCAGATAATAAGAATTGTTCTTTGTGGCATCCTTACTGAGAATCTGGAAGCAACAATGGTATAATTTTCTTTTTAGATATAAACAAAACTGAAACAAAGTCAGTATATAATGGTAAAACATGTTTTTCAAAATATTGCTCCTCACTAGCAAGGAGCATGTATGACATTAACTCAAAATTGTGACATTAGCTTTAATAGATGGAATTTCAAGGATTGGGCCTTGATGAATTCCTGATACATGCTTCCAAATAGATAGTGGATTCCTGCCAAGAAGATGACTTTTAAAATTGTCTTCTGTGGCTCCAGTTATGCTGATATTTAATTTTTTATATTCCAAAGCAATGTTGTGTCGGCATTGAAGTTAAATGAACAGCATAACTCAACAGACTGGCCAGGGATCTTTCTCCCAAATACGCAAAAGCAAGAACTCTAAGACCACCTTTGCTTGATAGTCTTCTTCAAGCTCCACTCCAGTGCAAATGTCATAATTTAGGAGAACTCAAGAATGTAGGTTAGAACATCTGAAAAACCTTCGTTAGAAGAACATAGGCATATACTTTTCCCAAGATGAGTTATTATGTGTGTGTGGGGAGAGAAATTCTGTGCATCTGTATAAACATGTATTCACACAAATTCGACAAATGCTTGCTTGATCTAGGCATTATAGCAACATTTCAATTGTACAAAAGCAAAACATTACAGATTCAGGAAATTTGAAATAGAAACAGTGCTGGAAACACTCAGTAGGTCAGGCAGCCGCTCCGCAGTTCTCTCGGGCTTATTATGAACGGGTGAGACCGCGTAGATAAAAAAAAGCGGGCTGTTTCCAACATTGGACGGGTCAAGATTGAGTAGTTATTGATACAAAATTGGGTCCAGAGGACCGGAGACTGTATCCATAGAATTGTTGAGGCTTTAGAATCCAATTCCAAGTTTAACGAAGAGGGAAGCGGAAACAATTGTAATATTGAAGATTAGGTGGAGTAGCTGGATGGAAGAACGGGGTTATAGGGATCTGGACACAAGATGGATAAACGTTCAAGCTAAACACCAACATGGACTAATTAGCCTGAATAGCCTGTTTCTCTGTTCTAACTTCCTTCCAAAAAAGGGACACTTCCTTCAAAAAATAATGTTGATAAACATTAATTCTGTTTGGGAAGGCGACAAATCGAAATAAGCATCCCGAAGCAGAATTGTATGGCGCTGTGTTTGTATTGCTGCGCGCACACAAACACTGGCTGTGAATAACACATAACAAAACGAGTCTGCTGAGAACATTTGGGAATTCTGTCCCCCAATTGAAATGAATTATATATTGTGTTCGAGGAAGCAGGAGCCAAAGTAATGCATCTCCGGCTTGCTTGGGATAAAGATTGTACCTGCTGCACTTCTCCAGCCAGCTTGAGAACTGAAATGGTTGTTTGCAGGAATTAATCTGACGTACAAAACTTTCCCAGTTTAGGAAATATTTTTATTAAGCAGTTGCTTATTTTTAAGGTGACTTAGATCACCTTTTGACTTGTGTAAACGACTTTGCAGATGTTTTGTTTTTAATTCTATGAAATGAATATCCCCAGTGTTGCGAAGGGAGCCAATCCGGATTGTCATTGCCAGACAGCGGCGCTATTGAGATAGTTTAAACAGAATGGTCTCCGGATGAGTTAACACGAGGCAAACTCTAGCAGCGACAAGTCTGCAGTAGCAGCTGACGTGATGTAGAGTTGGATTGGGGTAAACACAGTAAAAAGTCTCACAACACCAAGCTAAAGTCCAACCAGTTTATTTGATAATAAACACACAAATTTTCGGAAACATTGTTCCGAACTGTGTTATTATCAAATAAATTGGTTATACTTTAACCTGGTGTTGTGAGACTTTTTACTGTAGTAGCTGACCACGGGATAACACACTGTGAATCTGACTAACATTTCTGCCGGGAAAAATATGTAATAACATTTGCTTTATAATTTCAAATGAATAGATCGGATTGAATTCCACCCCTAAGGCACAATGATCCAGAGACAATTCAGTGATTGAAGAGTGGCTACCAGCTTTCCACTTCGTCCTTTCTTGGGATTGTTTGCTGGATGTTGTTTTCTCTGCGTAACCTATTCCGAGAGTTAATGTTCAGACAAAGTTTATTAATTTGCCTAAATTCTGTCAGTGACAAGTGAACTCTGTTCAGAACCTAATTTTCACAATGTTTTAACGGTTCAACAAATCATTCCAGAGACTTCCACAGACTCTGCAGCACAGAAGCAGCCTATTTCCATCCGACTGGCAAACGCCGGCGTTAATGCTTCACTTGAGTTTGTCCCTATTCTGCTTCATCTAAAGCCTATAGGATAATCCTTCCTTGTCCTTCTCCCGCATATGACCATCCAATTATCCTTTAAACACATCTATGCAATGCACCTAAGATGTTACAGCTACCGATTTCCCCTTTAAAAGTGCAATCGAAAATATTCGGGTTTAATTCACTACACAGCAATTCCACAACGTCTTAGTGTGTTTATTTATGATGCTTTAGTATTAAGTACACAAAAACCTGTTGGCATAGTTCCTGATTCTGGTATGATTTATTCATTTCTGCTTTAGTCTAGCTCAATTCCGTTTGGTTTCGAAGTTTAGTGGTTAAAATTTGGCCTTAATCTGCACTCACTATCGGTTTTTGAAAATAGATCTTAAATAAAAGGCTTAAAATATGTGTCTTAGCCCTGAAATGATATGGTTGGTGACTGGAAGTATTGTTGCATTAAAATCCACCATCAGTTTTAAAAAAACAAATCGATTGAAGCGTAGCGCGAACTTGCCAATGCAAGGAGTGCCACTGTGTGTAGTGATTAGTTCAATGATAGGGGAGGGAAATATTTATTTTCATATATCAAAAATGCAATAAAAATTGCTTGCAAAATTTCAGCTAACTGAAAGTTTAATGTGATACAAATCCAATCGCCGGCTCCAAACTTGGCGGGCAGACCTGAGAACGGAAGGTGCTACTCAACAGGACTTGCTCAAAAAATATAAAATTCTATTTGGCTACTTTTTATGGTTTCGTTTAGGGAAAACGCGAGCATTAATTGGTGATTTTGCAGTCAAACATACTCACTGATTAATTCGATTTTAAATCTAATTTCGATCTACTTCTACACAGTAGGCGAATAGCAAGATTTATATTGCCAATGAATGATTACCCTGGAATCAGACAGGGTCTGTTGGAGGGTGGGATATAATTACAAAGATAAATACATACAAACTCATTTCATAAACATTACTTTTTGCTTCAGTTTCCAGGTATACACCAATATAACAACTAAATATGAACGCATTAAACCCTCCTCCTCTTGCTGTGTGCGTTAACCGCTACATCCCCAAACAATGCAGACACTGACCTGAATGGAGTTTCCTCTTTCCTGCGCCTCGCCAATAAGCTTCTGTCAATTCACATTAAATGGGCGGAAAATTGCGAACCGGCCAGCGTAAATTTGGAAAACTCCGCAAAATAAACCGACACATACCTGCGGGAAAGCATTTCCAAGTGAAATTGGTGACTGTAACAGAGTCAGAACTGCACCCTGACATTTAGTTTGAACTTTCTTGGGGCAAAATATTTCTTTTTTTTTAAATAGATCCTTGCTTGTAGAGTTGTGTAAGTGTAAAAGGGCTACTAAAATCGTATCTGCTAGATGATCTTAAAGTGCTCAGGCTCGTGACGTTCCTGCTGTAAAGGGATGATACCCCGGTTAAAATGACAACACTTGAGTGACAAAGGTCTCTGCAACAAGAGTTCAGCCTTCAGTAGCTGTGTGAGATTAGTGCATCAAATATCTCCCTGACTGAAAGAAGGGAGGCTCGCTCTACTCTACAGTCCGAAGGCTAGGAATGTAACACTACATTTAAAGCAATCAGTGCTGGCCAAAGGGGGAGTATTAACTCCCAGGATATCGGAAGTACATGGCGCCCAATCTGGATGAATTTGTCCAGGAAAATCCAATTTAAAGTCAGCCAATTGGTAAATAAATTGGCCATGAATTTAATACGAGCACTTAGACACTGGAAGCTGGCTGCACTGTGGCTGGTAATAGATATCACAGGGAAAAGTACATCTACTCCGGTTTGAGGCTGGGTACATTTCTATTCTTTTAAATAGATTTAACATTTTGTGGGCCACGCGATATCGAAATAGCGATTTTCCGTCTGTGCGTTCACTCTGCCTGTGTGTCAGTCAGGACTTCGAAGACTTGCGTTTCTATAGTGCCTTCCCCCACCTCAGGATGCTCCGATCCGTTGCGCCTTTGAAGAGTAGTCATCGGTGGTAAAGTGGGGAAATCTGCGATCATTAGAAATAGGACAATCCAGCGAGTTAAACCAGCGCAATCGGAATACAGGAATCGGTTCTGAGGATCCGAACTTGGAGAGGAATAACGCTGTACCTAAAATCTTCATCGGGGATTCGTTGCAAAATTAGAAATGTGGGTCACAGATTCCGCCCCCGCCCCCCGCCCCCCCCCCCGCCACCCGCCACCCCCCCCCGCCCACCCCGCCACCCCCCCGCCACCCCGCCACCACCTCCCAAAGTGACATTAACTGTGAAACGATCTGCTCAAACATCAATTGTGAGATTCAGGGGAGGGTGTGAAGCCATTTCCAGAATGCGTTGCATTTTATTAACTATTTTTACAAGGTTAAAAGTGTCAGAACATACAAGCTCTGCAACCTACAATAAAAATAGTCGATTTTTTTGAGCCAAGACAGTTGCTAACTAACTTAGTGTGGCTGGGTTTCACTGTGGCAGTGCAGTGGGGAAGAGGATTACTTCTGAGCAGCGAACTGGAACTCACATTTCCTCTACAATCGGATAATTTATTTAGTTTCGAAATTGGATCTTCATATTGGTTTCTGTCTGAACTTTGCAAAAGGGCCGGTTAAGAAAAGCATTAAGGAGTTCGCGGTCGCATGAAGAGTGTCTGAGAACTAACTGCCCCTTGGTAATCTTGGGGAGCGGTTGGTGCTCAGAATTGTGCAATGCAATGCACCAAATTTATAAACTCTTTACAAAGGCAGAAATAGTGATTTATTTTTAACTTTTTTTAGTTTTACAATTTAGTCTTGAAATGTGTGCAATACGTTTTTGTAACAAGCTCTGGGAAACTGCCTTTTGTGTGGAATCTGTGGGGGGGTTTTTTGTTTAGATCTTTGAACAAAACGCTTCTGCCAGTTGGGGTGAATAGCGGACTGTCCAGTCCACCCTTTGATTGTATTGAACTGCCTTTTCAGTCAGCAGAAGGCCGAGAGGCGGATGGAAGCCTGCCCCGACTCAGGGCAATTCTCTCTGTTCGGGAGCAGGGAGCAGCCTTTCATCCCTGTCAAACACAACCCTCCACACCATGAACATGTTCACTGACACTTGCCAGCGGTTTCCCATTGTCGTTTCCTTCCACGCAAAAAAAAGCAAATTTTTTTTTCGTCAAATCTTCACTCTCGCTATCTTTCAGTAAAAAACAAAAATAAGACAGAGGCAGCAGTCATTTGGGTGCATCGCCGATGAGCGGATAAAAGGAAGGAAGTTGTCCGCTCTTGTTACAGATGTGGCTTTGGGATTGGAAGTGATCTGTCTTCCAGGGGCCAAGTCACCACAGCGGATCTGTCAATCAGCCCCAGTGGGGCCTCTTGGATTGATAATCACAGTTACAATTGTCTCTATTGTCAGATTCTTCCTCCTTATGTGAGGCGTGAATTGGTGAACAAAGTCAATTGGAGCGCATCTACTCCAGGCGGGGATGTTTCAGTCGGGGGCGCTGTGATTCCCAATCCAATCGTCCTCTATCACTGCCATCCCTTATCTCAATCTTTCTTCCAGTGTCGGATGCATGGTGGTGTGGTAGGGAGGGTGGTAGGGAGGGTGGTAGGGAGGGTGGGTAGGGAGGGTGGTAGGGAGGGTGGTGGGGAGGGAGGGAGGGAGGGAGGGAGGGTGGTAGGGAGGGGAGGGAGGGAGGGAGGGTGGGAAGGGAGGGAGGGTGGAAGGGAGGGGGAGGAGGGAAGGGAGGGAAGAGGAAGGGAGGGAGGGAAGGGAGGGAGGGAGGGAGGGAGGGGAGGGAGGGAGGGAGGGGAGGGGGGGAGGGAGGGAGGGGGGAGGGGGAGGGGGGAGGGAGGGAGGGGGGAAGGGGAGGGAGGGAGGGAGGGGGGAGGGAAGGGAGGGAGGGAGGGGAGGGAGGGGGGGAGGGGGAGGGAGGGGGGAAGGGGGGAGGGGGGGAGGGAGGAGGGAGGGGGGAAGGGGGAAGGGAGGGAGGGAGGGGGGAAGGGGGGGAGGGAGGGGAAGGAGGGAGGGAAGGGGGGAGGGGGGGGGGGGGGGGGGAGGGGGGAGGGGGGAAGGGGGGGAGGGAGGGGGGGGGGGGGGGGGGGGGGAGGGGGGGGGGGAAGGGGGGGGGGGGAGGGAGGGGGGGAGGGAGGGAGGGGGGGGAGGGGGGGAGGGGGGGGGGGAAGGGGGGGGAGGGAGGGGGGAGGGGGGAAGGGGGGGGGAGGGAGGGAGGGGGGGAAGGGGGGGGAGGGAGGGAGGGAGGGGGGGGGGAGGGGAGGGAGGGGGGGGGGGGGGGAGGGAGGGGAGGGAGGGGGGAGGGAGGGAGGGGGGGGGAGGGAGGGGGGAAGGGGGGAAGGGGGGAGGGGGAGGGGGAAGGAGGGAGGAGGGGGGAAGGGGGGAAGGGAGGGAGGGAGGGAGGGGGGGAGGGAGGGGGGAAGGGAGGGAGGGAGGGGGGGAAGGGGGAGGGGGGAAGGGAGGGAGGGAGGGGGGGAGGGGGGGGGGGGAAGGGAGGGAGGGGGGGGGGGAGGGAGGGGGGAAGGAAGGGGGGAAGGGGGGGGAAGGAGGGAGGGAGGTGAATTTTTAATAAGGAAGTTAAAATTGAACTGCCACAAGTGTGACAATATAACGTTGTTATCGCTGTTTGGACACACATTGGAAATACCTCCCTTGGAACAGCCACAATCTCCAGTGAAGAGTTAATGAGGTCATTGAATATTCGCCTCTCTGCTTTCGGTGTGTCCTGCTGTGAAGTACTGGGGGGGGGGGGGGGGGGGGGGCTTGCTGGGTGGCTAGGGTCGCTGTGTGCTTGCAAAGGGATTTGCTCGGAGCTGGATGTTTGGTTTGAAGTTGCTGATATAAAGTGCAGTCAGTGGCTCGGCTCTTGGCATTCACCGCGTGCCTTAATTGTATGACATTAAATCAAGGTCCGCTGTGAACACGGAGAGCACGAGTCTGCAATCGGCTTGAAGGGAAAAAACAGGAAGAATTAGTGATCAAATCCACAGCACAGCCCACTCAAGCAGCATCGCCGCATAATTCAGAACAACAATCTCAATGTGGGGGGGAGAGGAGAAAAAACAGAAAGCAAAAATCTTGTCTCTTTGTTCGTCCAACGCTCTCAAGTATCCAGACTGCAAAACTGAAGCAATTCCGTATCGGCTTCCGTTAAAATGATTCGCAAGTAAGTCTCTTACTGTGAGAACTGATGCCATCAGACAGCTTGGGTGAAATGTGCTGTCAGGTCGGTCCTACCTTACTGCTAAGAAAGGCTCTAACCCTACATCTCGAACATGCTTTAAGCTATAGTGAGAATGCTCTGTATAAAGAAATTTTAAAAAAGCCAGAAAGCATATATATATAAAACTGTACATCTCCTTTTCAGTTACCTTAGAGCATGGGGAATGAGATTGCAGAGAAGTTAGTATTGTTCTTTGCTCCCTCTCTCTTGTATCTCAGCTCCCTCTCTCTCTCTCTCTCTGTCTGCAGTGCGCAAAAGCAGTAGAGGAGGCACCTGCCCAGTCCCCTGTGTACACAAAAGCCCATCTGGTCTGGCGCTTGTCACTCTGCAGAACTGCACAAGCTGATTGCATATTCTTGCGGCAAATATTGTGACATTTAATATATATCTATATTAACAAAAAAAAATCTCTCGATCTAAATCGCTCTACATGGGCCCGGTTCTCAAGGACAGCTGTGTAGAAGCGGTATGGAGAGTGACCCTATGCAGTGACCCTCAAACTGACCCCTACAGCAACTCGGTACTTTAGGTCCCCCGCATCGAAGAAAAGGCTTTGAGAGTCATTGTGGCGGCTTTCTCTCTCTTTGCCTCTTGGAGTTCGGCTGCTGCTAGGAAGCCACTGGCGGTGTCTCCTGACGACTTGATGCAGCCTCCAGTACAGAGGATGACCAGACAGTAAACGATGGCTGTGGCGAGTGCCTACAAGATAACACAAGAGGCAAAGCGGCCTTTTAGAATGGAAAGCAGTGACTCTCGGCTGGTGCTGTAAAAATGCAAGGACCCTGTAAAGACACAAAGACATTTCTTTTAAAAAGGAGCTCAGGTTTGGGTGGCGGAAGCACTGAGCAGACAGTTCAGGGAGATGCTGCTTCCCCACTCAGCCACCCCCATCCCGGCCACAAACTCAGAAAACCGCTCAGCAAACACAGCCTTCCTTTTCTTTTAATTAACAAGACGGTACGTTCCAGGAGCGGCTCGCTTCCCGGTCGCATCATCGAGTGAGGATGGAGGGGAGACAGGACACTCAGTGCCTCCCCGGCCTGCACAAGGACTAAGGGAGGGGGGGGGGGGGGGGGGGGGGAGGAAGACACCGAGCCGCGGAGACTAGACCAAGCCGGTAAAGTGGGCAGTGCCCAGCAGCAACCAAAAAAAAAACCTTCAATCGTGGAATCAAACGCAGCGTCTGTTATAAAAATAGCAAGCGCAGGTCTTTCAGCAAGGCTGCAGCTAATGCAGCGATACAGAGGGAAACAGAAACTACCTCGGTAAATGCATGGAGATCAGCACAGAAGCTCTGCAAAGGTGTGCACTCCATCTCCGGGTCAGTGACACAGAGGCGAGAACGTTTCCCTTGCAGTCTCTTGGTGGTGGCTGTGTGCAGCCTGGGTTGTCTCCTGCAGCCCTTTCCCCCCCTCGCTCCTGATCCAGACTTGGGGATTAATGGCTCTCCAGCCAAACAAATACGGATCTGCTTTTAGCAAGAGGATTACATGGGGCCGGTGACGTCAGCAGGCAGGCAGATGTTGGCTCCCAAACCCCTGATCATCTCCATGTCCTTGAGAGAGAGAAAGAGAGAAAGAGAGAGCAGAGCCTCACTGCGTCCGGCTGGGCCTGCTGGGGATCGGCAGGACCAACATCCAACCCCTCCCCCCAGACAGGCAAATAGCTCTTCCCTTTAACACAAGCATGTCATTTCACATCTTAAAAATTTCAACACACAGTAACATTCCATATCAGGTTGGCGGGACAGAATTATCCCAAATGTATTACTGCGGGGTTCAAATTGTACTTGTTGCTCTTTCCGGCATCTGACCGACAGTTACCCCCTTCCTCTCAAAAGGCCGACTGTCAAGTCACCTGTCCCTGCCCCCAGTATCGGAAATGTTGTCATTCTGTTATTGAGAGTGTTCTGACGCTTCTGTTTTCACGCGATGCAGTTCCTTATTCCCCAGCTCTTGCCCACACATCTGCTATCTGAAACTGGCTACCTGGAAAAGGGCTGGGATGGGGGTGGACAGTGTCTGTTCAGGATAAGGCTAATGACAAATGCCCCCCGGGTTACAGCTGAAAACGCTTCAAGTAACGTTAGGCCGGTTTCATGAACTCCAAAGGACGAGGCTGCTTGTCTCTGCCTTGCTCCCTGATGCTGTTAACCAGCAGCGAGACATTGGAATAACAGTCACTCTCGGACTAGTCCTCCGCGCTCCCTGCATTATTGTTCAGGTATTTTGTGTAAAACAATTTACCCTTGTTTATAACGTTGTTTCTCAAAACTGTCGGCACTGCCCGTCTAAGGCGCTGGCAGCCTCCGATATTTCCTACTGTTTTGTCTCACATAGGAAATAATCACATCGCAAAACTAGCTCATGAAGCCTATAATATCCCACTACTTGTATTAACCTGAGTATCCAACTAAGATAACCCGATGGCGTTGCATTGCCAATGCAAGCTAAATATTTCCATGTTGTTAACCTCTATGATTCTACAGTTAACAACAATATTACTGCATCAAAAACAATGCGGCCCTCTGTCGAAATTCATACTAAGCAACTAAACAAATTTAAACAACATGATACTTCACGCACTTGCATCACTTTCTAAATCTGCAACTCAACTTCCAACACTCCCTTACACTCCAACACAAACCCAACACCCAGACATTACATACACACCCAGCACACATCGCCCAATACAGACAGACAAATCCAGCACATATCACCCCAACACAGACATACACGCAGAGCATGCACAATAAACACGCAATATTTCCTTACACTCTAACGCACACCCAGACTGTACATCGACACCCAGCATACACACAACACACCATATGAAACATTCCTTTACACTTCAACACACACACAACACACACATTCAGCACACACACAGTACATACAAACCCAGTAAACAACATCACACACAGAGTACACACACACAGACCCAGCAACACCCACACACAGCATACACACCCAGCAGCCTTTGTAGATGCAGTACACAACCAAATACATACATTTAATACACACAAATCAACACAAACCCAACACATCTAGCCCAACATATCTAGAACATATGCACACAAACAGCACACACACCTAGCATACATGCACACAGTGTATTCACAGAAAATATACACCCACACACAGTACTCACACACACTCAACACACAGCACATGCACACACACACACCCTCAGTATACCCACAGCACACACACAAAGGCAGCACACACACACATTACATATTACACATATGCATAAATGCAGTACACATGCACAATACATACATGCACACCAACATAAACACACACTCAGTACACACACAGCATGCACAACTAGTACACACAAACACAACACACATATACACACTAATCCAATACACACATACCCAGCATACATACATCTAATCTGCACACATATAACCAGTATAAATATCCCAAGCATACTCAAACCCTATACACACATTCACAAACATAAATCCAATATATACACACATCAACATGCACGATTCAGCACAACATTCCCAGCACTCAACTTACACACACACAGCTTACACAGATGCAACACACACATTAAGCACATACATATTTGGCATACACACACAACACACAAATCCCCAGCACACACAGAGTATACATATGTACCCCCACACACACCAACACACAGTATCAACAGATATACAATACACACATGCAGTACCCAACACACATAAACCCAGTACACATACATACACAATGCATACATATCCTACATATGCAGCACACACATACATCACATACAAACAGCATGAATATATTACCAGCAAACACACACATCCAGCACTCATGCACTTAACCCACATATCCACAATGCACACCAAACACACACACTAAATATACACATGACAAACACACACCAAACACACACACCCAGCACACACATCCAACACAAACACTTAATTCACACACATACCCAACACATATCAACATACACTTGCACTGATACACATACACCCAATGCACATGCACACCCAACACACACACCTAACACACACATACCCAATACATGCACACCAAGCACAGACACACATCCAACACAAACACAACACATGCACAATATGCACCCAACACACAACCATACACACACCCAACATACACACCCAATACACAGGCACCCAACACAGACACCCAATGCAGACACCCAATGCACACACCCAATGCATATACACCCAACACACACACATACACATATATGCACATGCACAACATGCATACACCCAAAAGATACACAATACACACCCAACACACACATCCAACACACAGGCACCCAACACACTCAGTGCACACACAAAGCAGACATTCACATTCAACACACTCAACACTCAATACTTCCCAACAAACCAACACACACGCAACATACTCACAGCATACACATATGCCACACACACACAACCCAGTTCACTTTCCTAACACACACTCAGTATACATACACAAACCCAGCAACATTTTCACAACAAGCACACACACAACCAACACCCACAGATCCAGTTTACACACCAACATACACACATCCAACACTCCCTTATATGCCAGCACACACAATGAATACATACCCAGCACAAACACAACATATTCACACCAACATTCAATATTCCCTTACACCCTAAAACATATGGCACACAGTGAACACACACACAATACATCCACACAAAACACACACCCAGCACACACTAACCCAATGCACATTTAGCACACACACACCCAGCACACATACACAACACATACATCCAGTGCACACACACAGTGAACACATACCCAGCACATACACACAATACATACCCAGCACATACACTGCACCCACACATCCAGTGTGTACACACCCAGCGCACACTAACCCAATGCACAGTTAGCTCACACAATCCCAGCACACACACACCAAGCATGCACACACTCAGCACATATACAACACACACCCAGCACACAAATAATACACATCCTGCACGTACACAACCAACACACAGACATCCAGTACATACACAACTAGCACACACATACACTCTGCACACATCCAGAACATATACAGCCAGCAAACATACACACATGCACAACATTCAAGATTCTCTTCCACCAACACAACCTTCAACATACACCTAGCATACACACATTCAGCAAACACACCGAGCGTACACAAAGCCTACATACACAGCATTCAATACTATTTTCCAACCCAACACATCTTTCAACACACATTCAGCACACTCACCAAGTGAACACACATAACAGTCAACATTCCCATATACTCCAACAAAGCCTTTAGCACATACCAAGCACACACATCTCATAGAGTCATAGAAACCCTACAGTGCAGAAGGAGGTCATTTGACCCATCAAGTCTGCACCGACCATAATCCCACCCAGGCCCTATCCCTGTAACCTCTCATTTGCCCTGCTAATCCCTCTAACCTATGCATCCCAGAACACAAAGGGGCAATTTAGTATGGCCAATCAACCGAGCCTGCACAGGTTTGGACTGTGGGAGGAAATTGGAGCATCCAGAGGAAACCCATGCAGACACAGAGAGAATGTACAAACTCCATATAGACAGTGACCCAAGCCAGGTCACTGGTGTTCATATTATGCACACTGTGCAACCATGCCACTCCACTCAGCACACATACATACCTATTACACCTACACCTGGAATATGCACATGCACACCTAACACATACACCTAGCATCCATATCTAGTATACACACAAACATATGTATGCACCTACTACAAATATACACATGCCTTATACACACATGCCTTGTATTCATACACACATCTAGCACACACAATCAGCACACATATTATGCACATGCCTATTACAAATATATGGCATAAACAACACATGCATCTATCATACACATGTAGCATGCACACACACAACACAAAGCCCACACGTTGAAGAAATGACAGCTTGATCAAGGTCAGATGCAGAATTGCCTTTTCAGCTCTCGAATTATGTAACATATCTGAATGTATTTCTATCGGAGACCGATTCACTTAGCAAATGCACACTTTCGTAATGGGAATGCTGACGGTTAAGGGAATGGGAGGGAAGTGAGGAATCTTTACGGTCTCCTAGAGTATGAACAGCGTGCAAGAGAAATTGCAGCAGCCAGCTGGGCCAAACCCATCCGAGCTCGGCAGCCTGCACTGGAGTAAACCATCACAAACAAAACACAAGCTGGACAGCCAGAGAAATGTACTTCTAAAAATTATATTGCCAAACACAGACAGGCAGGACTCTCATATAAATAACATTAGTGCACGCCAACCTATAAGCAGACGAAAAATACCTGCAGATAACTCTGAACAACACATTTATTCGATGAAAAAATGCTGAATAGCGTCATGCATTTTTGATTATTGAATTATGGGGCGGTATAGACAATTTCACACAAACATACAAACGGATCGCTGTCCATGGTTTTGAAGGGGAATTGATGATTATATTCACGTTGCATTTTCCATTACATTTTCAAATGACCGTTTTAAGGAATGATGATTTTAACTAAGCAAAATGCTCGATCCAATTGGTTTCCGATGGCATAAATACACCTTTGCATCATATGTTGATAGTGGTGTCATTTACATCCTTAAACGAAACACTAAATTCAACATTCCCTATTATGTCAGTTGATTAACTGATATCTGTTGTTAGACAATCTCGCCTTAGCTGGAAATTAATAGATTGTTCTATTTCCTTTGCAATCTGTTGAATTTCTATTTAAGAATTAACAGCCCACAATTATTAAAACATCCACCAATGTATGTAAAATTAAAGCTTATAAATAATATAAATTAAGGTATATTTATCATTTTCAGATAAACATCGACGCTCGTTCATTTTGACCCTTTTTAGTATATTCAGTCATGCAAAATGACCCATTTTAATTAGCGTCAGTATAGTGTATTTTTAAAAAGTCTCCTTATACATTACTACAGCTGATTAAAAGCAAAGGTGGAACACATTGTCACGCAAATCGCCCATAACACGCATTTCAGCATCTTCGTCCTTCTAGCCTGCAATCTATCCAACATTACCGTGCACATTTCCCGATGCCCTGGGTTCTAAATGTAGCTTCTCACCGTAGGGGAGGCAGGTCTCTGAGCCAGCAAGTTGGTGGAAAGCAGCCACACTTCTCCGGATCGAAGACCATTGAACACGGAACGGGCAAGGGCAAAGGACGGCAAACAGGACGGCCGATCCCACACCAAAACCACACAGCGAATGCCTCTGAGATTGGGATAACTCTAATTGCGGTTTTGTGTGATTTGCAATCGATTGAAACGTCGCTTTCTCCAAACGTCCGTGCACAATGAGCGCCGCACAAAAGAATATGCAAAAGACGCCTGGTTCTGTAGAATCTCACTAAAGTGCCGGAAGAAAATAGTCCAGTTACAATGGGACTCGCCATTTTTTTCTAAAGAAGCAGCTCCCACGGCTTCAGCACTGGAGACAAAGAGAGGGAAGGCAATTTGCATTCTTTCAACTTGTGAAACCTTTTGGGGGGAGGGGTTGTCACTAATTTGTGTCTTCGTCTTGTAAGTGTGCTTCCGAAGGAGAGGGGGACCTAGCCCATTTAAGATAAAATCGGAGATTACTCCCGTCTTCTCAAGAGTTTCAAATCAAAAGGAAACCTTAACAAATGCGAGGGGAGCGGACTCGTCATTCGTCAAGGTCAAGTGTGAAGAAGTGTGTGTGTGTGTATGTGTTTGTGTGGGGGATGGGGGCTAACACAATCAGAACTCAAACTAAACGTCAGTTAGTTACATAAACAGCTCCGAGAATGCATCGAGAAAATCTTAGCGACCCAGTATGGAAACCACTGGAAGTCATTGTACTAACTGGGGTGGGGAAGTGCGGGAGGTCCATTCATTCCTCCTCCATGTCGAACTCACCCCCTACCACCCAAAAGAAATCTTGTTTTTCACATAGAGAAAAATACACACAACAACCCCTAAAACATGTCTAGCAAACCGGGGTGGGGGAGGGGGGAGGGGTGGAGAGAACAAACCCCGAGTCAGGTCCATACAATGTGTCTCCGAAATTCAACTTAGAAACTGCTTCAGCAAGCACGCAACTTACGAGCGAGTCAAAGCTTCTCTGATGAAACCGCCCTCTCGCCTTCAATACTTGTCCTCACATCCATTAAGTTGGGAGCACGGTAGTAGCAGGCTGGGCTTGCGGCTGGGAAGCCCCTTTCTTTAGTAGCAGCCGGTCTGCACTCTCTGGCTGAAGTGGTGAACTAGCGGGATGAGCGCATTGCATTCTCTCATTCTGAGTCAGATGCTCCCAGCTCAGCAAAGCGTGCCTTCTCCCGCCCCCCGCCCCCCAACCCCCTCAAAAAAAGAGGGCAGGTCGCACCATGCATCACAATGAGTTAAATCAGTCACTCTCTCCCAGTCTCTTGTCCGCTTCCAGCAGGGCTGATGTGCAGTTCGCCATTCCAAATGCAGGGTTTTTTTCTTATCCCGTTTTTCTTGTTCTCTCTCTCTCTCCTTGCTTCCTCTTTTGTGTTCGAACATCTGGCTCTGAACACTTCTTCAAACCTACTTCTCCGTCCCTCAATCTCATTTAAATGTGTAAGTTTGCCAGCCCACTCAGCAAGTGTGGAGGATTTGGTCCGCAAGGAGGTTTGAGAATAATTGGAAGATCGTGCCTGACACAGTTACTTTATGGCAGCAACAAAGAGATTAAAAAGGCAGTATGTAATTGTGATTTGACGAAAAGCCCAGCGCAGTTCGAATGGGTGGGGTGCTAGCAATGGGCTCGGGAAAGGAATACCTACTGCACACATTTTAGAACCCACTGCATCGCTATAAAAAGGACATTTTTTTCATGTTTTCTGTAGGTGTAATTGTTTCGAAGATAGCAATGAAAAAATGCTCCGATGAGATAGCTCCTACGTGCAGCCGAATACGCATTTACAGACACGTTAAGGCATTGGTTTGCAAGGATAAATCATGACCACTTATTCATATGCAGTTAGAAGCTGAACAGTTGATAAAACTGGTCTGCCGAATATAAGTGCACACAATAACACACTGAACACCGTCAGAAACTTCACCATTTTATTAATTACATCATTTCTATGTCCAGTTTATTATAATACCGTGATTTAAATTGTCATGCCAGTTATATGTAAAAATTTAACCGAATTGATCAAATTTAAAAATAGCACACATTTATTACTATTATGAGTTGACTACAACGCATGCTGTATGTTCTTTTAGTTTTTGATAAATTTTGATTCAAGTCCTTTAATCACCAAATATTTGGACAGCAGTCCATTTCATCAAAGGCTGCCGTTTTTAATTTCTCCAACACAGGCTGGTCATTTCCCAAATCCAACACGGGTTTGCTCTTTAATCCGCATTCTGGTGGAAATCGCCGGACTATTGATAGCTCCATCTGTGGGATTATTAACAGGAAACAAACGATTTTTAATCTCAAATGATTATACAGATTAGTAACCTAGTTTCTAATCACTGTCTATTTTGTATACTGAAAAGGCCTTTCTCTGACTTCACATTGCTTCAGCTGCCTACCTTGGACTGGATGACGCTATCTCTATAGAGCATTGAAAACGTCTCGTAATACAGTATAAACCTCTAGAGTCATTCATCGCCTTTCTCCAGGAAGGTTTAAAAGGGCGTCCTTAACAAAATGACCTCTAACTGCGGAGATTTTATAGACTGTACCATTATTATTGTACTCATACACACAGTAACCTCGTAACAAATAGCATCCCTTTTTCTGGTCTCCTAAACTGTCACTTTGTCACAGGCAGTGCTTTCAATGCTGATGCATTTTTATTGTGCATTTTTGACATCAGTCAATATCCCTTTACTTAAATTGCATAATAATATGCCCCTTTCAGTTATCCTAAACGAGTCTGTACAAGGAGTTTGGAAATCTGGGTGATACATCAGTATTCTGTCAGCGGCTGCACTGGATTGCATTCACATGGCCGCCCACTACATGAGGGAAAATAAAGGTTTCTCATTTTGGAACGGGAATTCGAGGACACAAATCAACAGCCCGTTAAACGAACGAGTGAGGAGCACTTGAGCTTGGGCTCGCTTAACACACAATGCCGATAATAAAACTGGCTAATTCGGTCTAAACCGAAACATTTATTAAGAAACTGTTAATGACATAGTGATGACATCCATTCCCTTTCAGGGCTTAGTCGTTTTCTAAGACCGGGCTCAGTTTACGGTCTCGATAGTAACTGGCAGTTAGTCGACACTGGCAATGCATGACTTTCGTTTGGCATTTTCGTGTTACTTCGGGTAGCCCTTAAACCCTACAAGCTTTTGCATTAACAACAAGGATCTCAAATAAGCGTATAGCGTACATAGACATATATAGGTGATAAGTATGTCTCTAACAATTACTTTCGCCATCTAAAATATTTGTGGATTTCTAAAACACACAACTTTATAATATCCATTTAATTATCTTTTGAGGTTCTCCTGCATTATGTTGCTGGTCACAAGCAACTTAAATTGCTGCGCAGGACCTTTTTTTTCAGCGCTGACTTGGTGTGAAAAGTGCACGGCATGTTCGCACTGACAGCAATGAGATCTATTAAGAATATTTGCATATAAATACAATGAATGGTATAGAAGGGGTCAGGCTTCGGCTTTAAGATACATGCAGCATGCAGTCTGAATATCTGCTTATGGCCGTACGCGTACAGGAGAACAGGCGTTTGAAACAGTTGCGTTTGTCCACCTCTAAAATATTAGAGCATTCATTTAAAATGCTGCTCAGTGACCTTACAATGGCATTTCGGACAACACAACGGACTCGTGCAAAACACACCATCCCCTCCACCCCCCCTCCCCCAACTTCCTTTTATTTCATAAGTGGATATGTTTTCAGCTGTACATTTTTAGGGATCCGAGAAAATCAAACGAAGGTAATGTTATCATGTATAACCAGGTTTCATCCTGTTTTAACGGTAAGAGTTCACGTGGCATCAAAGCAAAATTCATCAATCTTATTCCAGAGGTGTGAATGTGGTGGGCTATTTATTAAAGGGCATTCATTCACTAGTTTGGACCTTTTTGAATCCGTGAAAGCTAAAAACGACACAATGTGCGCAATGTTTCCCAAGATAGCATTCTTTCGTTTAACATTAATCCTATCTGATTTATGACAAATCAAATCCATGAAACCCCAAATCGAAACATTAACACTTAAGCTAATTGAATAAAAATGTCCAGATATATGTTGGCTACAACTCGCTTAGGTAATATAGGACAGCTGTAGGAAATTTACACAGCGGAGAAAAAGCCTTTAGAAATTAACCCCACAGTAAAATTCAGGTAAATACCATCACCAGTTATCAAATGTTACTTGCAATAATAACTTTTGCCCTTTTAAAGTATACATTTTTGCTTGGTTGTGTGGGACATTTAAATCCCCTTTTATACAAAAGTCGCTAAAAGGCTGCATCCGCAACGCAGTAAGTTATTGAGGCAAAATTGATGAAAAACAATTAATGTTCAACTCCCAGCTTGAACTTGTTCAGGATCAACTGCCCACTAGCAAATGGAAACCAAAGCAAAGTATATGATATAAAATACCACGTTAAATATGGCCAAGCAGCATTCGTGAGTGTGCAAGGTTTACTTTATAACAAAATTCTATACATTGTTGTAGCGAAACAAGAGATTCGGGCGACTGCAAGTCGAGCTTTGTGAATGAAGTGTCTGCGGGAGATATGCGGGTCATTGCTTTGGGTCTCATTGCTAAAGACCTTTCTCAGCTTCACACAATCAAATAGCACAAGGTCGAGTCTTTTCTTGGTCACAGGACATCCCCATTGTTCTACAATGGGCCTGCACTTCACAACAGAGAGAGAAAAAAAGTTATTAATCAGCACTGACCAGAGGCCTCATTGAAAAGAGGAAGAAAGGGAGAACTTCGATAGGCACTTCAGCTGCAAGGGCTATTATCTGACGAAAGTTTGTTTGACGTTGCAACTTCTGCACAGGGCAGAGAGAGTTGGCACTTAGTATCCCTCTGCCCTCGCTGGAGTTAATGTGGGAAATGATTTCAGGTAAGAAGATATTAGGCCACATAGTAAACGGGGACTTAAGATCTACTGGTTAAATTGCTGGTAAGGCAGACGGAGCTAACTGCCTCTAACATTAACAAATGTCCCGGAATGTTAATAAGAAGTTTGAAAATGTGAAAGTGCAAAGTGAATGCTTTGAACGTATGAGCTTTGATGTTAGAATGATTTCCCAGAGATTATGTTGGTAAATGTCGCATTGATCAATTTCGCAACCGTTCAATTGCAACGCAGTCTCTCTGGATTTAAATTTGCAAACAGTTTAAATCTTGTAGGCGGACCGCAACATGTATAAGATCCGCATTGGATTGCATTGATTGCTATCATCTCCATAGGTTTAATTTGAAAAGAAGAATTTATGACAGAAGATGATTTGTGAAAGGTTGCAGATAAAGATTACAACGTATTCAGTTGAAAATCAGAAGAAGAAAACGTATAGTGCAGTGGCCAATGGTCACCTGAATCTTTGAGGGTCTGAGATGAATGGACAGGGAGGAAAGTGCAAAGTAATCCTTAAATATGAGAATCCCCAATGTGCGCGCGTGCGCGCTCGTATGTGTGTACAAAATGGTTAATTTCCTGCAGCGGATCTGACCTGGTGGCTGATTGATAGGCGGGAGTAATGTAGCTGACCCATGATGTGGGATCAAATCCAGACGTCTTCTCTTTGAAACCTATATATCTATATATATATAAAGCGCACTTACAATAAACAATGCTCTTCACTGAAACTCCAACAATTATTAACCGGAGGAATTGAATTTTAGTGTTAATAAAAAGGAACTAATTCGGACTTAAATTGCTTTTAAAAAGAAACACTTTGTTCTTCAATGCATAATATGAAATCGAATATCAAAGCCGAAGCAAATCCAATTTTCCAATCCACCTTTACGTCGAAATCTTTCTTTTATAACGGATAATATAATTTAAGCAAATTACAATTATTACTTTGTAATTTATCCTTGTATTTGCATGGAGCTACTGCATTACCCCACAGGATTCGAACTGATTTCAAAACGTATCATTCTCCCTGGTGTGTTGCGCAAGACGAAAATGCCTGCTTCCGAATTTTGATTCCTCTAAATTAAACGGTGTATTGTAAAACATGCTGCGTGTGTTTACAAAGTATTTAAAAGTTTGTACATCAATATTTAGTCCAGGGAAACAGTAGGAATATATTTAATACACGACTTGGAAAACTCACAGTGGAATAAAATGGATTACATTTTATTTCAGAGTTAGGTTTAAGTTGATCGTTTTAAAATCATCTGGAGACTTATGATAAGGCATTGCGGAATTGACTCAATGCATTAACTTTGTTGCATAGTAGTTCCACAATAAGAGGGGTAATACTGATTGGAGTTTAGTCTATGCGCACACTGTGAGGATGGCTGTACTGTTTGGGATTTTAGTCTACATGTAATATAAGAAAAATATTAATCGACTTCATAGACTGTATAAGTGTCCTGAAAAGGTCCAGCTGGTGTAACAGTTAAAGTACCAAATTGTCTCAGACCGTCTCACTCCTGTCTTAAAAGAGGCCAAGAGATTGTCGTTTCGAATCCCATTCCGGGACCTGATTTCACTCAGTGTTACGTGCAGCAGTGCCGCAGGTGCTATCATTAAGATAAGTGTTTCATTTGCATTCTATTTCCTGAAGCTGGCTTAGTTGGACATACAATCTAACAACATTTGAAGAGAAGCAGAAATCTCTCCTGGTGTCCCGGCCAACATTCTTCCAGTAATCTGCACACTCGCTGATTTCATTGCTCGCTGTAGAATTGTGCTGTGTGCAAAATGGTTGCTGTATTTATTTAGATAAAAACAGACACCGGACGTCCTAGTAATTCATTGTATGCAAAGTAATTTGATAACTTTAATTTAAAGATGTACGTTTGTATAAGATGTTATATGAATTCAAATCTTGAAGAGGGCAACTTCTAAGATTTTTAATCCACAGTCCTGACGATGAGAAGAAAAAGAATAGAGTTTAGTGCAGCCTAGTAATATTTGAATGTAAGGCAATCAGCGTTCACAGTCATCCTTACTCTACAATACAATTTATTTTAAGCGCAAGCCATCGGGAAAATTGACTACATCCAAGTTGAAAACATTGAGGAGGTAATTCAAAAGATATTGAATAAGTGATGTTGGGCAGTGCTTTTAAAAGTCTGGACATGAAAAGGAGGAAGGCAAGAAGACCGAGGGAAATCAAAAGCTCAATATGTTTAAGATAATAGGGAAAATAAATAGGAAATCAAGTGATGAATTTTGATGTCAACACTTGATACTGTAGTAAAACACAAGCATCCGCAAAATTAGATATTTACAACTTCTAAAGACTGAGAAGGAAAGATTCAAAAGAGCACAATCAAAGCAGTATTGACATATTAGAATAGGTTATAAAAAAAACAACCAGTTGCATTTATATAGCACCTTTAAAATACAATAATGTTTCCCAAGGTGTGTTATTAGATAAAATTTGGCACCATAAAACCGTTAGAAAAGTTACAGCACAGAGGGAAGCCATTTGACCCATTTTGTCCGTGTCAACCCGACGGAATGATAGAGCAGGTAAGCAGAAACTTAGTCAAAGGGGTAAAGTTTACGGAATGTATCTTCGAGGATTTACGATTGGGAGATGATGAAGAAGTGCGTGTGGCGTTTGCGGGGTGGGGGAGCGGGGCGGGGGCGGGGTGATGGTGGGCGGTGAATTTCAGAGCTCGGGTTTCAGCAGCTGAAAGAGTAGCCGCCAAAACGGAGTTGTTCAAGATTTCAGAATTGGAGAAGTGCATGTATCATACAAGTGGCGTGGGTGTGTGTGAGGGTGGTGTGGGGGATGGAGTGGGAGTGTGGGTGAGGGGTGGGTGGGAGTGAGGGTGTGTGCATAGAGGATGGTGGTGGGGACGGGGATGGTGTGGAGGTGTGGATAGGTGAGTGTGTCGTGGGATGGTGTAGGGGTGTGTGGGGGGTATGTGTGGCTGTGTGTGGGGATGGTGTGGGGGTGTGTGGGGAGTGTGGGTGAGAATGTGGGTGGGGTAGAGCGTGTGTGAGGCTGAGGAGTATGTGGGATGGTTTGGGAATGTGTGTGGGGGTGGATGGGAGTGTGGCTGGGGGCGTGTGTGTGTATGTAGGGGTGTGGGTGGGAGTGTGGGTACAGGTGGAAGGGTCGTGTGGGTGGGGATGGTGTGAGTGTAGATGCGGGGGTGTGGATGGGAGGTATGGGTCATGGGTGGGGGTGGGATGGGTGGGTGTAAGGGTCGTATGTATGGAGTGATAGTGGGGGTTTGATGGTTATAGGATTGGAGAGGATTACTAAGGTAAGCAGTGGTGAGGCCAACGGTGGATTACAGTTTTATAATGGTTCCATCTCTCATCTGGGGGCCGGTGCCGGTCAGAAGCATAGGGCAGATGGTTGAACGTGGCTTTGCGTGTGTTAGACATGGACAACAGAGTCTTTGATGACTTCCAGTTTAAGGAGGATCCAAAATGCGAGGCTGGAATGGTGAAGTTTCGAGGTCATGCTGTAGAGATGCCAGCCCTGGACTGGGGTAAACACAGTAAGAAGTCTGACAACAGCAGTTTAAGTTCAAGTTTAAATCCAGGTTTAAATCGGTTGGACTTAAACCTGGTGTTGTCAAACTTCTTACGAACTTTCGGGGTAACAGCAGCAATGAGCTGAGGTAAGGATTGAGTCAGTTGACGTTATGGAAGTGGACGTAGATGGTTAGCGGATGGTTAGAAGTTTAAGGTGAGACAGGAAATACCTGTCAATAAAAAGCGCTCTCCTTTTGTCAGCCAAGCCAAATGGCAGAAGACCTTCATAATTGTAGGTGTAGTGTTCAGTTTTCAATGGGTTGACCCTTTAATCTGTGTAAGGAGTTATCAAATGGAAAATAATATTCACCACAAAAAGATAATTGAAATCAGCGTAGTAATAAAGAAGATGTTAGCTCAATTTAAGATCAAAGGATACAGTAAAGTCAAGAAAGTTGTTAGAAGAGCTAAAGACAAAGGTACTGAAGTTATGATACACTGTATTAGCTAATGGTTACTTTACACGAAACATAAAGAAACAATAATGCCTTTGATCAATTGAAAGAAACAAGATTTCAATTATTCCATAAAAGAACGTCGAGGAGATCAAGATTAAATGATTTGCTCAATGCACTGAGAGGACACAAGCTTGTGTACTGTGAAGATAATTCGTAGATTGGTAATTGATTATTTGATTTCCTTGCATATCTCACGCATCACTGCAATTTAGTCCATAAGTATCTTTAAAGAGGTATAGTGCATTCATACATCCATAGAATTGCTATTCTTTAATAGGCCTACGAGGACGTGTGCAATGATCATCAATATTTAGGATATGTTTGTATGTGTGTTGTTGGGACAGTATTGGCAGAGGTTTGGCCTACGTGCACATTTTATGGACTACTCTGTTTAAGGTGTGGTCCATATTAGTCCTCCAGAATTAACCGGGAGCCTCGGAAATCAAAAGCGATCCCTGAACACTGTCACAAGCAAACAATGGGAAAACTGCTGGAGGCATCGAAAAGATTGTATGCATTTTCTTTATATTTCTTTCGACATTTTAGTTTATTGGTTCTAAAAATGTTTGGGATTTGACCTGAGGCTCAAGGAAATGGGGGTGGGGAGGGCGGTGATGTGATGAAATAATAGAAACTGGCGTATCTACAACTTTAGTGTAGTAATCCGTACTCCACAGGACAATGTTAAAGCAACATTTGACACTGAACTACCCATTGGAGATATTAGAACAAATCACCAAAAACTTGGTCGAAAAGCTAGATTACAAGGGGCGTCTTAAAGGGGGAAAGAAAGCTAGAAAAGGGGAAAGGTTTAGAGATGGAATTCCAGAGTTTAGGAATGATTTGTGAGATTAGAATAAAACTCGATGTTGCTCCTATTTGATGGTATGCGACAACATCTAACGAAATCTGTTCATTTTTACTCGTTTCTTTCTTCCCCAACCTTGCTGAAAAATGCAAGTTTGATGATTTCCTCATTATCTACGAAAGGGTTAAGATTCAGCCTTGAATTGACATAAGGCAAGACATTCGATCTACAAACTGAATTTTAATAAAATAAACACGTTAGTCTACACGATGTGGAAGCAATGTGATAGACAATCCGGAAATAGATTGTCGATATGAATTATGAACGCAATTTGGAAGGTTTCTTTAAACAGTCGGAAAATGTGAATTAGAACTTGATATCATTCATGCCATGCCACATAGGTAACCATAGCTAAACCAGTATATGTAGGAATTTCACAAAATTCCGCTCTTCTTTATGATGTGGTTGAAATACACGAAACCAGTTTTGAAAAGGAAATTGTATAAAGATCAAACAACAATAGTCAGGGATTTTCCGGTTTTAACCAAGGTAATAATGTTCCCTTTGTCCTTTGATAAAGCACGTTATTGACTCTTACTTGGTTGGTATTTTGTGAACAAAGATCGAATATTTACGTGAAACCTCGAAATAATGTGTGTTACGTTAACTAACATAGTATAGGTCTAACAGCAAATCACCCGGAGGTTTATTGCTTAGGTGCGATTCTATGGTAGAATCTAATAGGTTCTACTCCTGTAAATCTTCATTTAAAATGATTTTGATTAAAGCAAGATGCACATTTTACCCAAACACTTTAAGCGCGTCATTATGATACCATTTAAAGATGTAGTTTGTTATAAAACTGGCAGATTTGATACCAGATTTGTCCACGAACAAAAGTTAGAGCTGTCGAATTATTTTCAAGTGATTACACTCGTTGAATGCAGAGAAGTTCCTGAACCATTTCGGACTGTGTGCACTAAACATACAGTAAATAAGAATTGCGTCATTGATGCTAGTAACTGGGATATCCTCAATGTCGTTATAAACAATGACATAAATAGATTGAGTTAAGGTAGAGTGGGAAGTCAATATTAAGTAATCCAATAATCGTTCGTTTCCTACCAACCGAGATCGATACTATTTTCATGCCGCAGTCAACATCTGACTAAAACAAAAATAAATCATAATTTAGACATAGAACTTGTTTTTCCTTCAATTAGCCGTCGAGCTTTTATCCTTTTTATTAACTGGAAGGTTGGATCATGAAGATTGCTGAGAAGATGCTTTACAACCCCAAGGACAAGTTGGAAAAGTTTTAAAAGGTGAAGTTTATTTATTACTCGCAAGTAAGGCTTACAGTAACACTGCAATGAAGTTACTGTGAAAATGCGGGAGAATCTCGAAATGTTATAAAAGTCGGATACAAATGACAAATTAATAGCTATCCCATCAACCAAACCTGTTTTCACCTAAAATGTTTTCAATCTCTCATTTTCTCTCTCTAATCTTGAATCACCATATCCACTAAATTCAATGATCATCACAAAACAAACATAAGGATATTTTGAAATATTCATCATTAAAAAGGCAAAACATCTGAAATATACGAAATTGTGAGAGGAAAAGGTAGTTTTCTGTTAGCATCTGCATAGTATTGAAGATTAATCATGTGAAGTTTTTTTTAACATTGTTTACTTGAGCAATGAACAGCTTAATGCTGGAAAGTTTATAACTCATCAATTTATGTATTCACTTTTATCTGATCCAACCTCTAGCTAAGGTACATTACATTTAGCTTTTGTAAAATTGAAGCAATATTTCAGGTTACATATCCATCCAACCATTCCCATCTATCTATAGCCATCCATCCATATCCATCTATCTATCATGTGAAGATGCTGGCATTGGATTGGGGTGGGCATAGTAAGAAGTCTTGCAATACCAGGTTAAAGTCAGAAAGGTTTATTTGGAATCATGAGCTTTCAGAATGCTGCTGCTTCATCAGGTGAGTCACCTGTTGCAGGAGCAGCACTCTGACAGCTTAGGATTCCAAATAAACCTGTTGGACTTAATCTGGTGTTGTGAGACTTCTTACTGCATCTATCTAGAGCCATCCATTCATATCCATCCATCCGTATGTGTCCATTTATATCCATCCATCCATCTATATCAATTCATCCATATCCATCCAATTGGAATTTTATATGACATCCCTGCACCTTTTTCAATTGGTGAATGTTTCAGTTCCAGTTCATATCGAACATACTTCAGAACCTCTTATCCAAGCAATCTTATTTACATTTTGGTATCTTTGTATAACAATATGATATAAATCAACAAAACATGCATGGCTATGTAATATCTTGGCTTCCATATAATTACTTTCTACGATATTGCACTTTCTTCAGTCAACTTTAATATTTTAAAAGTCTTTACTTACATTGTCTGAAAAGTAACTCACAAAATATTATTTAATAAAAATGTTCATTAAAATATTTAAAAAGTGATCACTCTACACAGCAACTCGAGGTCAAATTTAGCCCTTCCTAAACAAAGCATGCTTTACCCTGCTTGCATTTTTGTATTTTGTTGCAATATTTTTACAAGGCTTCAATTCAACTGTAAATGTAGGTCTCAGATTATAATTCCATGATTTATACTACTGACCATAGATTGCTCCTAATCGCACAGAGATCAGTGACGGAGTGAACTGGGCATTCCATGCTTAGAGCCATATATACATTTTGATATATGGAACTTGGGATAAGAGTGAGCTTTTTCTGAACATGAAGAAATAAATTTACAAAACAGCTAGGCATTGTCAAATTGTAGTTTGGAACTAGATTGGAGTTGCTGCAGATCAAACTCAGGAAATTTTCACACTGGTTGGCTTTGAAACTGAGCATCAAAATTACACATTTTGCACTAAGATACTTCTGGAAACATTTTGCTCAAGACTGGCAGCATAATAGTACCCTTAATCACCACTACACATGCAATAAAATAATGGTGAAATATTAGAAATTTTAAAACCAAGCAGGGTTAACAATTATAATACTTCAGGCTGTTGGCATGTAATATCTCAGCAGCACCAGTTACCAGTAGAAATATTAGATATTTCAATGTCAACATTTTATTCATAATGAGGGATACCTTTTTCAGTCGCATATTGTTTCAGAAATAATTTCCCCAATTTCTGTATGAGGGAAATATGGTGATAACATAATTGCCATGAAACTGGGTTTCACAGTGTTATTGCTGCTGGTACGACAAAAGATGCAAAGTAGGATCATGGTGTGCAATGCATTGCTGGCCATTTCTTGTGCAATCTGCATGGCACCCCAAATTGGGAAGAGTATTAGTATGAACATGTTGTGCTTCTTTTGATATGGATATGTTGTGCTTCTTTTGATTAACCAAATAAACTAAATCAACGAATTGAAGAATAAATGAAAATGCAGCTCCTTAAAGGGATATTGCAACAAAATAAAAAGAATCTCAAAGGAAACATCAAAACAAGATGTGATTAAAAGGGTTCACAAAATACGACAATTTTCTGATGCCCAGTGGGCACAGAAAGCCTTGATGGTGCCAGCAGACACCATAGACTCCCTTTCCAGGGACAACCAGCAGTGGACATAGACACAGAAGAGGGGAAAATAGTTGGGAAGGATGATCCCCTTGACTCCCTCTGTCTGGACCTATAAATGGCCATCTTGACTCAGCCTAGAAGCAGGCCCATCTGGAGGTCCTGCTTTCTCACCGCCAGAAAATCAGGATCATGGGGCTGAAGTGCAATGAAAAAGAAAATCATAGGTCTTCCAGTAAACTAAAAAGGGGATGCAACCTAGGACAACTTATGTGTGTATAGTCCATGAACTCCTCAAGGCAGCGAAACACATATGCATCTTGGGAGTCCCTAAGCCAATGCAACCTACAGTTATATAAGATTGCTTCATGCAATACCTACCACCCAGGTCCTGGATGGGAGTGTGTTGTGTTTGTGCTATAAGATTTGGTAAAGGCCTTATGAGGATGTTTAACAACTGTTCCTTCTGATTTGTCAAAAGGTTTCATCATTTAAACTGCTGAAGTCCAGTGTATGCTTGTGCTAATCATTCTCATTCGAATAGGTATTCTTCTGCACAAACTCTTCCCCTCATCCACTTTTGAAAAGAGTGAAGCATCCAACTTGCAGGTGAGGCACTTTTGACTTACTAATGCTATGACAAAGTTTGTGGATGGTCTGTTCTTTTCATTTTGGAGTTCTGTTGGTGAGTTGGTGCATCCATTCAGGAAATGTACCGATTTCGCTACTTTCCTATGTCAAGTCTACAAGCGGGCTATAGTTGCAGACCCTCTAGGTTTTGCAGCACAATGACAAAATTTAGTGGAAGCTGCAGAGCAAGGAAATTCTGCAAGGAGTGAGGAAAAGGAAGAGACTGTCCACAGAAAGCCCAATCTATCATAGTCTTTTAGAGAATACTTCCCATATCTCCACCCCAGCAACTCAAACTTAGCAACAAGGTAGTCACAGAACAATACCACCTCCTACAAGAGGACTGCAGCCTCACACCAGGGCAAGGATAGTGTTGCCAAAGGCTGCCTGCCAATAGCCTGTGATCAGATCATTCCAGGTGAAGCAGACAATTGTATTGAACATGTCCCAGTATATTGTCCATCACTGAGGAGGCCCTATGTGCAAAGAGACAGAATGGCATAATTTTCTCTCTAAACAGGGAGAAGATGGAAAAGAGATGTGGATTTGCCAATACAGGATATTTTCCAATTGTGGTGGAGCCCTCAATTGCATGTACATGTTTCTATAGCCCCTATGTCAATGGGGAAAGTTATTGTAACCGCACAGACTACTATTCCATCAATGTTTATAATTGTAGCAAATGCCCCAATTTTGACAACAGAAATGATGCTTTCTTTCTGGAGCAGGCTATCATACACACTATCTTTGGGCTTTTAGGAAGAATCAGAGATTAGCCACTAGGGGAGAAAAGCTATCTCCCTTCCATCAGTTAACCATGAGGGGACAATGGACAAATAATGAAGTTTCCATGGAGCCACCAGTAAATTCATGAAATAGACATCAGGGGACTAAAGCAACATACCCACTGCCTAGACTATTCAGAGGGAGTCTTCCATACACCAAAACCTGTTTCCAAGTTCCTGATAGTCTGTTGTGTCCTGCACAAAATTTTCATCATGAGGGTTCAGCCATGCCACGAGCACCAGGCATCCAGAGGCAAAGATAAAGGAGGAGGCAGGAGGATGCAGCCAAGGTCCTTTTGCTCTGGATGGGCCGTCCAGAGACTGGTACTCAGACTCCATTTCCTTTAAGCATGTCATCTCGCCAATCATCACTGCTTGCTCCTCCCTGCCTAGTCTCTCTATACTGGGATGCCCCGTCACTATGCCCTTGTGATCATAATCCATCAAAAAATGCCACCAACTTTCCACTATGTATTTACCCAAAACACATCACTTGTACAAATAAAAACAAACTATTCACTCTTGTTCATTCCTTTACTGTTGGTCTTTTGGATGCCTTTGCCTATCACAATCACACAAGGATTAGGCGCAGGAGTAGTCCTTTTGGTCCCTCATCTCTGCTCCCACCATTCAAAAAGATTATGGCCAATCCAAATATGGCCTCAATTTCACTTTCCTGTGTACCCCCATAATAGTTTACTTTTGAATAAAAAAACTATCCAACTTAGCCTTTAAAATATCAATGACCCAGCCACCATTACTGTGTGTGGAGAAACATTCCACAGACTAACAGCGCCCTGAGAATAAAATCTCCCCATCTCACTGCATAATGAGAGAGCCCTGTTCTTACAACTGTGCCACCTAGTCTAGTCTCCACACAAAGGGAACCATCCTCTCAACATCTGTACCTCCCATTGTTCTGAATTCCAATGATTACAGACCTAACTTGCTCAGACTTTCCTCATAAGATGACACCTTCATCCAAGGAATTAGCTGAGTGAACCTCCTCTGAATTGTTTAATGCAATTATGTCATGACATAGATAGGATACAACACTGGGTGGAAAAGTGGCAGAAGGCCTTCAACGCGGATAAATGTGTAGTAGTCCATTTTGGCAGGACCAATGGGATAAAGGAGTACAATATCAAGGATAGGAGTCTTAGCAGTATTGAGGGGCAGAAAGACCTTGGGTTAGGGTCCATAGAACTCTTAAATCGGCCTCGCAGGTGGAGTATGTGGTGAAAAAGGCATATGGTGTACTAGCCTTCATTAATCGAGGGATTGAGTTTAAGAATCGGGAGGTAATACTGCAAGTTTATAAGACCCTTGTCAGACCCCACTTGGAGTACTGTGTGCAGTTCTGGTCACCTCACTACAAGAAGGATGTGGAAGCTATTGAGAGAGTGCAGAGGAGATTTACAAGGATGTTGCCTGGATTGGGTGGCATGCCTTATGAGGATAGGTTGAGGGAGCTAGATCTTTTCCCCCTTCAGAGCCGACCTGATACAGGTTTATAAGATGTTGACAGGTGTAGATAGGGTGGATTCTTGGAGGTTACTTTCCAGGGCTGAAATCGTTGCTATGAGATGATACAGGTTTATGGTGCTGGGGCGCAGGTGCAGAGGAGATGTCAGGGGTAAATATTTCACTCAGAGGGTGTTGAGTGAGTGGAATCGGCTACTGTTGGTGGTGGTAGTGACAAACTCATTGGGTCTTTTAAGAGACTTCTGGATGAGTACATGGAATTTAATGGGATTGAAAGTTATAGATAGGCCTGGTAGGTACGGATACGATCGGGGCAACTTGTGGGCCAAAGGGGTTATTTGTGCTGTAGTGTTCTATGTTCTATGTTCTTAAGAAAGGAGATCAACACTGCACACAACATTCCAGATGTGGTCTAACAAAAGCCTTGATAAGCTGTGTCAAGATTTCCTTATTTTTATACTTGATGCATCTTTTGATAAACCCTAGCATTATCCTCCTATTGATTTTCATTCCTAATCATTTGCTCGATCTAACTTTTTGTGATTCATTTACTCAGGCAACAGATTCCTTTGTATATAGAATTTTTTTTTACTCCTATCTCAAGATTACAAACCATCCCCACAAGAAGAATATGCAAGCTTCACCCAAGGCCACAATCAAACCCAGGTTCCCGGTGCTGTGAGGCAGCAGTGCTAATCACTTTGCCACCTGCCACATATGGTTATATATTTATATTGGAGGTTTGGGGTGAGTATTGACCCTTTAAGGATGTGGGTCATGTGATCCCGAGATGGGGCTAGCTCCGGCCGAGGCAGATCCTGGTGAAGCGGCATAGGTTCTGACTATGCACATCTATAATAAAGTTCAAGTGTCCAAGTTAAGAAACCTACTTTACCTTGATAAGTACATTTGTACCATCCATGATCTTGGGCTTGATCCAACACTTGATTCTAAGTTCTGCAATCTCTCACCATTCAAATAACCTATTGCTTTTCTATTCATCCTGCCAAAATAGACAAATTCACATTTTCCCTCATTATACTCCATCGGCCAAATTTTTACCCACTTACCTACCCTTTCTAAATCCGACTGTAGACTCCGGGCTGGATTTTCCAATTGCACTCATCCCAAAATTGGAAAATCCCACCCCAGGTCAACAAACCTTTGCATGGCCTGCTACAATTTCCATAGTGACAGGGTGGGAAAACTTGGTCCTTTATGTTCTTTTGACAACTTGCTTTCCTATCTATCTTTGTACCATCAGCAAATGTAGTTACCATACATTCAGTTCTTTCATCCAATTCATTGAGATAGATTGTAAATTGTTGTGACGCCCCAGCATTGATCCCTGTGGCATTTCAGTAGCAATTGCTATCAATCTGAAAATTACCCATTTATCCTTACTCTCTGTTTCCTGTTTCCTTTTATCCATGTTAATAAGTTTTCTCTCTTATTTTGTGCAGTCATCTTTGAGTGGCATCTTCTTGAAAGTTTTGGAAATCAAAGTAACCACATCAATCAATTTCCCTTTATCCACCTTGCTTGTTACTTCATCAAAGAATAAATAAATTAGTCAAACATAATTTACATTTTACAAAACCATGTTGACTCTGTCTGATTCCATTATGATTTTGTAAATGTTGTGCTATTATCTTCTTAACAATCGATTCTAACATTTTACCTATGATAGATATTAAGCTACTTGGTGTATAGTTTCCTGAATCTTGTGCTCATTGGGTATATATGATTGACAGGCCTGGAAATGGATGCGAGCTTCTGGATGAAATTGGACCACCACTGTGATTTCATGCTGGCTGGCTAATTAACTGGCGTCCAGCGTGAAATACAAGCTGAGAAATGCTTCTGCAGGGTGGGGATGTGAATGGAGGCATTGAAGGGAGTAGGCACTGAGCAGAGCAGAGGGTGAGGGTGGGCATTTCCAGCAAGTTCCCTGGAGGCTGACAGCTGCTGTGGAGCTGCCTCAGGGAACTGCACAGTACAAATGAAATGAGCTCAAATGAATGCTGCAAACTGTATCTTCATTGTAAATTCAAGCACCTGATAGCGCGCACACATAGGACTTCAGCCCTCAAACATCTTCTTTTATTCTATATCACCCTGAATTTTTTATCTCACTCTTTGCTGCAAAGACATGAAGGCTGTCTGGGTGGTTGACCTGTCTACCAACTGGAAAAGTGGATGGACTATGTAAAATCACCATCAATTGCTTCTTTAATGGGTTGAATTGCCCACTTATTTGTAAGATGACAAGCTTCAGACTCCTGCACATGAATGCTGACCATAATGTGTGTGACACAATGACATTGGGCACACATTTGACATCTTCTTGCATAATTTCACATGCTCCAGAGTTAGGAGTGTACCCATACATTCAACATTAAATTCTGGTCCTGCTTTTTATCACCCTCTTTTCTGGAATAGTAACATTACATGTGCGGTTTTGCAATCTGCTGGAACTTCCAGAATCTAGCAAGACTTGGAACATTACAATCCATACATTCACTATGACTGCAGCCACTTTCTCTCAGGCTATATGGTGCAGGTAATCAGGTCCAGTAGACTTGTATTTGTGTCAGATGCTTGCTATGAAGAATGGCTGGAGATATGTGTTGTGAAACTTCTTATGAAGATATGTGAATGCAGAGAGAGATGATGTGAGGCTGGTACAGTGGGTTGATGTGCGACACTGAGGTGGAGTATGTGAAAATTAGGCCTTAGTTGAAACTGCCAGGGATAGTTGATGGGTGAGTGATTGGGGATGTGGTGCACTGAGCAGCTTAAAAGGTTGGCAGAGTGGTGGGTAAGAGATGTCTTTTGAAGATGAATTTATTGCCCTTGACCACCCGCATAAGGTAAATTAGGGTAGTAATATTTTTAAAGCTTGATTAGTTGTCAGGCTGCTGAAGTATGTATTGAACTAACATCTGTTTATTGAGTACCCATTACCTTCCAATTTGAAGGACAAAGTCATTTTTAAGCTTGACTCTAATCCATTTTACAATATGGCACAAACTTAAGGTTAGATGAAGCAATTCAAGTATGACATCAATTGAAACAAATTTCATTATAAATAAATGGAAAAACATAAACTGAACAATTTATGATGCAAAAATGTTTAGTTTTGCAAAATCTTTACATCAACGTATTACCTTGCTGGTTAAGGGTAGGCAAAAACATAGATCCAGGTGAAGGTTTAGTGTGCCAAGATCAGACTAAATTTCTTGATATTCATTTAATTATAGGTAGCTATGTTTCTTCTGTCTTTTCTCTCCTTGAAATTCCCAGGTTCACATTAGCAGCTGTCAATGTTGATGGATTCTGAGACTGAGTGAAACTGTCCTCTTGTCGGCTGTGGTATCCATTTACCTCTGATTTTGTAGTTCTTTAGTTGCAGCTGTCAGCTCTAATCCAACGTTATGACCCTTTCTAGCATCCTTTTATATGCTACTTTTGCAATACTTTGCCAGTTCAATTTTAAATGATGTTATTGTCTCTACCTCAATAATCTCTTGTAGTAAAGCATTCTATATTCAATTGACCCCATACATAAACTTTCTCCTACCTTGCCTTTTCATTCTGCATGTGGTAATCTGCAGTCAATGCCTCTTATTGCCATTGTGTAGAAAGAACTTACACTGCTTATTCTCTTAGGACCTTTAACAAACTTAAAAATAGCTAGAGCTTGTTTCCTTAACGGTGTCCTTTCCAGGGAACTTTTCCCATGATTTTAATATCCTTCTAAGGAAAGAGGTCCCTTTCATGCCTTTATAAATCTCTCATTACAGTATTTACATGTTAAACTTTTATATCCATTTGGTCACAATTGACAGCAAAATTTGCACACTATATCAGCTAAATGTCTACCAGAACTCCAAGCAGTAATGCAACTGTTATGTACTGCCTTGTATAAATCAGAATTACTCACTTTTATATTTCCTGCATAGATTTATAAAACCCATGATTGCATGAGCTTTTTGATTTCTCTTTTCTACCAACCCTTTTAATGACAGATGTTGCACTCATCAACATCTTTTTTTCTTCACTGTTCAGAACTTTACCATTTAGGTTTTTCTTCCTTTCCTTTTTGTTTCTAAAATCTATTACTTATGTTTTGAACTGTATTTGCCATTTTTCTTTCCACCCTGCCAATCCTAACTGTGCAATCTAAATCTCTGCAGTCCTTCCGAGTATTTGTAAGGCTCTTTATCATAATCAACAAACTTTGATGAGGTTTCTTTTGCATCTGTGTGTAAATCATTTTTTAAATGGAAACAAGTTATCTCTCAGAGAACCCCTGAGGCACACCACTACTCACATTCTTCACATTTGGATGAAAATGGACTAATTAATGACAGGCAGAATGATTTTTTGAAGATGTGACAAAGGTAATTGATGAGGGAAGGGCTGTGGATGTAATTTATATGGACTTTAGTAAGGCATTTGACATGGAAGACTGGTACAAAAACAAAAATCACATGGGATTCAGGGTGGGCTGGCTAGATGGAAACAGAACTGGCTTGGTTATAAGGAGACAATGAGTAGCAGTGGAAGGATGTTTTTCAGAATGGAGACCTGTAGCCAGTCCACAGGATTAGTGTTGTGACCTCAAATGATCTAGAGGAAAATATGGATGATCTGATTATAAGTTGATAGATGACGTGAAGATTGATAAAATTACTGATAGTGCCAAGAATTGTCAGAGAATGTCAAAAGATATAGGTAGATTGGAGACTTGGGCACAGAAATGGCAGATGGAGTTTAATCCAGACAAATGCGAGTTGGTGCATTTTGGAGGATTGAATTTAGGTGTGAATTATCCTGTAAATGGCAAAACCTTTAAGAACATTAACATACAGAGGCATGCAGATCCATGCTATTCCTTAAAAGTGGCAACATAGGTCGCCAAGGTGATTAGGAAAGCATATAGCATACTTACCTTCATCAGCCAAGGCAGTGAGTGCAAGAATTGACAAATAATGTTGCGGTTACATAAAACTTTGGTTAGGCTGCGTTTGAAGTTTTGTGTACAGTTTTGGTCACCACTTTACCAGAAGGACATGGAAGTTGTGGAGGTAATGCTATCGCCAGGATATTGCCTGGTCTTGAGGGTGTTAACTATGAGGAGAGATTGAATAAACTAGAATTGTTTTCACTGGAAAGACAGAAGCTGAGGAAAAATCTAATAGGGGTCTATAAAATTATGAGAGGCATAAACAGGGTGGATAGTCAGAGGCTTTTTCCTAAGGTGGAAGTGTCAATTGCAAGGGGGTACAGGTTCAAGGTGAGACAGTGAAAGTTTAAAGGAGATGTGCAGGGGAAGGTTTTCACACAGAGTGTGGTGGGTGCCTGGAACATACTGTCAAAGGAGGTGCTGGAAGCAGGCACATTAGGAACATTTAAGAGGCATCTAGATGACTACATGAATAGGGAGGGAATAGAGGAATATGAATTGAGTAAGGTAAGAAGATTTTTAGGGCACCATGATTGGCAAGGCTTAGAAGGCCAAAGGGCCTCTTCCAGCACTGTACTTTGTTCTTTGAAGCAACAAAAACCCAGAGTCAAGTCTCAGCTTCAACCATGACATAACCTTCTCCTCAATGCATCATGCCTTAGTGTTTGGAACAACCCTCTTTGAAATGCCTGATGAATCTTTCTATCTATGTACTATAATTTCTGCAAAAAATTTAACTAAACTTGTCAAACATTGCTTTTCTTTACAAATTCAGTGACAACTGATTAGCCCCTGTGTTTCAAACATACGAACTTAACTATCACAAGGGTGGGGTGGGGGGGCATGGAGTGAGAGTGGGGGGTTTAAACCCCTCAAAGCATTGTGTGTTAAAAGCCCGACATGGTCCTACTCACTTGCTATCCCAAAGGGCAGTGGATGCTGGGACAGTGAGTAAATTTAAGGAGGATTTAGACAGAATTTTAATTGGTAATGGGTTGAAGGATTATGGGTGAAGGCAGGAAAATGAGGATGGGGAGTATATCAGAATTGGTTGAATAGTGGAGCAGACTCAATGGGCTGAATGGCCTAATTCTGCTCCTATATCTTATGAACTTCCAACTTTACTGTACTTGTGACTAATGGGAAACACAGTTGGGGTAAATGGATCATTTTCAGATTGGCAAACTCTGATGAGTGGAGTGCCAAAGGGATCAGTACTAGGCCTTAAATGTTTATGATTAATCAATCTAGCATTGCAGCCAGTTGATCCCTTTGATGATATACGAAGATAGGTAGGAAAGTAAGTTGTGAGGCTTCAAAGGGATTACAGATAGGTTAAGTGAGTGGCAGATGGAGTACAATGTAGCAAATTATGCAGTTATCCATTCTGGCAGGGAGAATAGAAAAACAGAATATCATTTAAATAGAGAAAGACTGCAGAATGTTGCGGTAATGAGATCTGTGTGTTCTTGTGCATGAATCATGAAAAGTTAGCATGCAGGTACAACAAATAATTAGGTAGGCAAATGGAATGTTGACCTTTATGCAAGAGGAATGGAATGTAAAAGAAGGGAAGTTTTGCTAGAACTGTATGGGGTATTTGTGAGATTTAGATTACTGTGTACAGTTTTGGTCTCCTTACTTAAGGACAGATATACTTGCATTGGAAGCAATTTAGAAAATAATTCACTGATTTCTGGGATGAAGGGATTGTCTGAGATGAATGGTTGAGCAGGTTGGACTGTACTGACTATACTGATAGTCATTTAGCAGAATGAGAAGTGATCTTATTGAAATATAACATTACGAGGGTTCTTGACAGTGCTGAGAAGGTGTTTCCTCTTATGATGGAATCTAGAACTAAGGGGCACAGTTGAAAACTAATTCTCTCCCATTTAAGATAGAAGTGAGGAGGACTTTCTTCTTTCAGAGAGCTGTGGAGGCTTGATCATTGAATATATTCAGGACTGAGATCGACAGATTTTTGATGGACAAGAGTGTCAATGTTATGGAGGGTAGGCGGAAAAGTAAAGTTGAGACCACAGTCAGATCAGCCATGAACTTATTGAATGACAATGCAGGCTTGATGGGCTGCCTAACTTTGCTTCTAATTCTTATGACCTTATCAGGTGAGTGGCAAACACCATGGGGATATCAGAGCAGCAAGTTAAACATTTAAAGAACCAATTAAAGATTTTAACCCTCAATTAACAATTGATGTGTGTATTTCATGAGCTGGTTAAAAATCAGTGAGGCAAACACATCCTGAAACATTAGGGTCGGGATTCTCCCAAAAACAAAAATGTGTCCAATGGGTGGGAAAATAGGCATATCTCTTGCCAGTTTTTTGGGTTTACTTACCAGGACAAATCTCTGACACTCTGAGTATTGCAAAATGCTGCAGTGTGATTCACTTTGAAAAGTAGGACATGGGCCCTATTCCTATCCACAAGGTCGGCAGTATAGTGCTGAGTGGGCCATAGCTCATGTACCATTTTATAAGTGACAAAGCACATGTGCGTTGTCCCCCTCATCACTGGCCTCCCAATTGTTGGCCTGCCCTCTCCCCAACCCTGCTCACTGGCCTTCCCAAGCTCCCCACACCCAATTACTAACCTACTGGATCTCCCTGGGCCAGCCCTGATCTCCCTCTCCCCCCTATAGCCAGTCCCAATGACCAGTCCTAAGCCCCCCCCCCACCCCAATGGCCAGCCTTGACACCCTTACCCCTATAGCCAGCCCCAACACCCCCTCACCCCAACTCTGATGAGCAGCCCTGATAGCCTTCTCTCTCACTCTCCCACCGATACTAGTTGCAGAAAGGGGGGTCACCCTCAATGGCCTCTGGCCCCACCAGCAGGGTGGGGATACCTATTCCCTGTTAGTTGCAAACCCCACTGGAGGGATCCATCCCAGCAGAAGGGGCACGGGGAGAGATGCTAGCAGACCCTGAGAATGCTGTCCTGAGTCTACTAATCATATGGAAGTAGAGATTCTCATATGATATTTCCCATATAGAAATCGGCATGGAGCTGATTGTGCTAAAAAAAAAGCACTTAGGAGACTCATATTGCGCTGGTCACGAACCTTGCTGAAGGCTGGTGTCTTCCTGCCTGCTGTGCTGCTTGAGTAGAGAGAATCCCAGCCTTACTCTTTGTCTTTCTTTGCAGATCCTGTTTGACCTGCTGAGTTTTTCCAGCATTTTCTGATTTTATTTCAGATTTCCAATAGCTGCAGCATTTTATGGGAGAGCAAGGTGAGGATTCATCTGTGAAACTGATAGGTGGGAAGGCTTTAAATAGCAAAACTGCATAGCTACTTTTCTGTCTTTATGAAAGGCTTGTACTCATAGGATTTCCCCTGAGAGTTTACCTCCATTGTATTATGGGTGATGCCTCAGTTCTTGGAAGGTACTTCACGTATCTTCAACTTCACTCAACCCTGAACTGCTGAGAGCCATTACTGCAGCATAAGAATTGTTTATGCAGCTTTATCTTGGATCTCTGATGAGGAACAAGGGAAGCAGAAACATGAATGCCAGCAGACCAAAGCAGCAGGAGCACCAACAGAAGCAGCAACAATAGTTTCCTTCTTCATTGCCATCCCACGGGGAAGAATGGATGGTCTCAGAGCTCCAGCCTATAGCACAGGGTCTACAGACAAAAAATCCTTCAACATTTCAGAACAGCAGTGCCGCAGGAAGCTCAGGATTTCATGACAGGTTGTTCCTGACATCTGCGACTGCCTGGATCAAGATTTCCTCCGAAAGGATCAGCTGGGAATTGCCAGCGGCCATCCAGGTCAGCAGAGCTTTGAATTTCTTTACCTGTGTTTCCTTCCAGGGATCAGCTGGTGACACCTGCATATTTCACAATTTGATGTCCAAAAATATCTCCCAGGTGATTGAGGCCATCTTGCTGTAAGACACAATTTACACCCACTTTGCCACTGATGAGGACATCAGCCAAAACTGGAGGGTCCAGTGACTGGACTGGAAGTATTAGGGAGTGCCAATCTACACAAAGGTGGCAAGGAAGGCATTTCCACATCAACCAGCAGTCTTTGTCAAATCAAAGTATTTCCATTTTTATCCCCAAATTATTGAATCACTAGAAGGTTTTCATGCATGTCTGTGCAAGATATCTCAGAAGCTGTCATGATGCCTTCCTCCTACATCTCCTACAAATCTTTGCACCTCTAAACAGCGTCCTGTGGTTCCTTGAGAAAAGAGCTGCCGACTGAGGACAACAATATCTGTGAGGGGCTGCACCATGGTTGCAGAGGAGTGTAAACCATGAGTTTGCTGAAGATGCAAGCCTGGATAGATCCTGGGTGCCTGAAATTACATGCCAGTGAGTGTGCAGGATGGTTGTCATCTGCTACATCATTCTCAAGATTGCACTCCATTGAGGACTAGCAATACAGAAGGAAGAAGGTGACAATCTCTCAGCTGCCTTAGAGGAGGAGGAGCCTGTTGTGCCCAGAATATGTGTAATGGCTGTTATAGAAACATGTGGGGGACACATCCAGGCATGGTTCAGGTGAGTATGTAAAGCCTACATGAATACTAATGCTGAACACACTGCCTATTCTCTCCTCAAGTGTAAATCATTTTCACAGTCAGATAGTCCTCTTTGTCATTCACATCTTTGTATGTTTTTCACCTGGTCATGCCAGTCATTCTAATATCCATTTGGAAGCTTGATGAGAATAATGAGCATGAAAAAGCAATGGAAATTTGAAATAAAGTGCAAGGATCATATTCATATGCCATTTCTCTGTTTTTTCTCTCATGGCATACCTACATTTCCCTACTAACCAAGAAGTGGAGGGTACACTGCTGTGTTTCAGTGAGGCACTGATTGGCCAAAGTGATGCTTTCCTCCATCCTAATTAGATTGAGTATAGGTTATTGGTTTTCCTGTCATGTCTGATTCTCCATGGAAGTGGCCACACAATCCATGGAGGTGGATATCAGTGCAAATGCCCGAGACATCATGGCACCCTTGGTAAATACAAGCTCCTCCAATCTCTCTCTAAGGGTACACAGGGTAACTGGAAATTTTCAATTGCTACGTCAAAATAGTCAATGATGAACTTCAAGGCTCAGTAAATTTGTCCAGTTGAGTAGAGTTTCCAGTGTCCAGCACCCTTTGATATGGGGCAGGATTTTATGGCCTTGTTCTAGCGAGACAGGAAAACCTGTCCCTCACCCATTCTGATTGCATGGCTGGCAGAGCAGTAAAATTCCAGTGATAGTGTGTCCATTTCACTTCTTATCTCCAACATTATATTAACTAGGTTAGTGGGATAAATATGTGGGGTTATGGAATAAGTCTGGGTAAGAGTCAGTGCAGACTCGATGGGTCCAATGGCCTACTTCTGCATTGTAGAGATTCTATGATCTTATGGTTTACACATGACAACCTAGCTATCCTGTGAAAGGCCCCACCAAGCTGTTTTGTATCTGTGTTCTTGAAGGATGTATTTGAGTCACGTGATGGTGCTTCCTCACATGGTGCAACCTGAGTGAGCTCCTTGGTATCCACTTGCTTCTGTGTCATACTTGATGGACCTTGGTGGAGGACATAAATTAGAATTGATATGGGGAAAAGGTGAAGTATTGCTATTGTGCAGATGCTCACATCTGCATCTGCAACAGCAGTGTCAATTGTCAGTGTGATTATGAGGAATCTGCAAGGCTTGCTATTTCTCCCTCACCACTGCACTCGATCACTCTACTGATCTCCAAGATCACCATCTCTGAAGGACTTGAAGGCCATCCTGGTCCTCTGTCTCTCTCTCTCTCGACTTACAAAAGAAATCAGAGAGTTAAGAAGTGTGAGAAACAAAATGTATGGACAGAAAGGATTGACACCAATTATAGAGGGTGACTTTCAGGTGTAAGTATGAGCTAGTGCAAAGATAAATGTGGGTGTCAATGTTGGCTGTTCAGATGGGGATGTGAGGAGATTCCTTGAGAGGGATGTGAGGAGATTCCTTGAGAATGAAGCTTAACAGTGTATCTACCACTTTGGTAAGTGTTATGCAGGAGAATGCTATGTAAGTCAGAGTGTCGAGCTGGCACATTAACATGGGAAGTCACACCTTTATTGCTCTCATTGAGCTTAGTCATCCTCTTGTAGCAATGAATCCAGGTGTAAGGGATGACATTCCCACTGCTAATTGCATCTGTCAATTCCAGCCATGCTTATTTGATCTGAGAGGTTGCCGTCTTCCTCCCATTCATGGGAAACAGCACTTCACTGTAATACTTAACAACCCACAGCAGGATCACTAGGGAACAATCAAAGAACCAGAGAACAGCCTATCCATGTCTCACTTGCATTCTCATGGTTGATGAAGCCTTAATAATCAATGTAGACTTCAGTCAGTATAACCCCTGCTGTGGTTCCTTTAACTCGAAATCCTTCCACTGACAGATGAAGATCATTATCACGTATGCTCTCCGTGACTGTGGGAATCCCAAAAGTGTGATACCAATGCCATAGCACCATTTCCATGGTGAAATCTGCTCCAGTAAACATGGAGTTCCCAATCTGCTGACACCCCATTCCTCAGCTACAAACAGATTGGTTTCATTAAACTCTGCTCATTAACTCCAAATAATGCAGAGAGTGGTTTCACGATATGTGTCTACAGTTTCCATTTAAAAACATTTAATTTACCAATTGTGAAGTTATTTTATGTTTTTGTATTTTTCAGTCTTTTTAAATTTCATTAAGATATTAACTAATCACTGCTAAATTTAAAAATGTTCTTTTTGTTTTCCACAATTTGTAAAGAGTGGCATTGTGAATTACTATTCACCAAAATACTCTAGTGATGATAATGTGCTATTGCTATAGATGCATCTTTATGTTTAAGGGAACTATTTTAAAGTGAATTTTTTTTTGCAGTTAGTCAGTGTGATTGGGGGTGAATCCAGCTCAGGTAGTCAGAGAGCAGCGTATTTACTCATTTTAGCTACGTAATCTTTATTTAAGGGAGCGATAATAGACTTTATTTTATAAAAAGAAAAGAATAGATTTAGATTGACAGGGTCATGCGATAATGTCGTTAATCAGAGGAGATAGGTATGAAGGAGAGAGACAACAGTTTTTGATTTCCAGTTAGAATTTGTTGAAAGACATAGGGTCTGCAAGTTGTTCTCTGCACAATATCTCTCTGAAAGCTTCAAGGCCACTTACACTTGTTATAGCAAGTATATTTATGATTGTTAACTATATGTAAAATGATTTTTGAATCTGTAAATTAATTTTGCTTATTTGGAATGGAAACAGTGATAAGTTAGAAATTAGAGTTGATTATTTTTGGGTTTAAATATTACTCAATAGATAATAGTTAAGCTGATTCATTTGTTAGAGTTGTAGTTCAACTGTGTTATTGTGTAAGGTTTGTTTTCACTATAAAAGATCCCTAATTTGTCAGCGGAATTACTCCTACAGTGAAACATGCTATCTCATGTTTATGCCAAAATAAAAAAAATGCTGAGGTCCAATCCTTAATATTTGGAATTCTGGTCCAGGGTCCTAACACACTCTGCCAATATGAAAATGGGAGAAAATATAGAAATAGCTGTCTATGCAGTGGTTAGATATAAAATAGGTAAAATTAGCTAAATATAAGATTGTCAGAAGGAGAACTTTTCATCTTGCATTCATCATAACAAGACAAAAATGCTAAATTTTAAACCACAATAACTTATGCTACAGGAGAAAAGGGTGATTAGTTGGCAACTCAACAAAGATTAGCTGAAGTGTTGCCATGTGGAGCATGGAGAAAGTAATGGCAGACTATAGGCTTCCAAAGCTTCCAGTAATTCCAAAAGGAATATGTTCAAGACTTGCACTTCTTTTGAATGACCTGGGAACTTGGGGAGCCTATAGTACCCTATTGCTTTATCTATGGCAACACTTTGGCCAATCAGACAGCTTGCCAACCAATCAACCTTTTCTCCTCTAGTAGTCTTGTAATTGGTGTAATAATTTGAAATTTGGCATTCTTCCATTGTCCAGACGAGTGCAAGATGAAAATATTCAGCAAACTGTCTCTCCTTTTAATAAGATACTGTACTACCAAGTGACGAAGTACATTAGTTTCAATATAAACATGAAAATAAATACAGAAATAGTTCATTGTACAGCAATTTAATTTATTAGTTATGAATCAGGAAAAAAAAATAATTTTGTATTTACTCAAATCATAAGCATAATAAGACATATCCATAACTACCTTATCAATTAAAGAAAAAGCAAACAAAAAAATTTCCCAAATGCATGACATTTGGGAAAGGCACAGAATATCTCTAACGTAGCCATAGTCATGGGGATTCTGACTCAGCTGATACAATAGTTTTCATATGTCATACAGACATAAACATAATTTGCTGCAAGCCAAGGAAATTCAATACTGACGTTACTGCAACTGTTCAGAGAAAGCAACATGACAAGTGTGATTTCACTTCCTAGTTAGGAATATGTTCTAGATTATTTAGATTTGGCGTACATTCAATTCCACAGTAGCTTAAAATACAAACATGTTTCTTTAAAATAGGTACTTGTGTTTTATATTTACTTATGCTTGTTTAAAAGAAAAAATCACATCACCAAATTAATAACAGCATTCATTTGCTTTTAATGATAAAAGGACTGAAAATGAGATGCTGACATAAAAGTGGCAGTTGTCATGTGTAATTGATCAAATTGTGCTCAGTTTCAGTTTTTTTTGCTTTGGACATTCAACTTATTATTTGATATTGCCAGTAACTGATATTTTTAAAAGATTGTAAATCTGGTATAGTGCTAGCAATTAATTACATAAATTTAATAAAAGGTACCAATTTTTTTCACTAACATTTTTTCTATACTTTTACTTGCAGGCCCATGAATATCTCTGAATACTGAGAACAAGCTTTCGACATTAGGAGACATTCCCATGGGTGTAAATTGCAACTTAATATTCTAAATGTTAGCGGAACAGTTATACAATTTCTTTTGAAGTGATGCACAGTCAAGTTGGATGGATTAGAATGCAGAACCAATGCTAAAATTTCAATCCAGATTTGAATGCAAAATGCAGTGAAGGTGATAATTGTAAAACTAAAAATTCACACAACTTGAATTTCAAACTTGGTGCAATAAAAGTAACATCCAGTGCAAACACAGGTTTAATTTGAAGGACTCAAAAACTTTATAAACATATTTTTTCAATACGCAGTTATATAATGTTGGTATAAAGACAATACTGTTACGTGATCTCTTCCTTAACATTGTGTACTTTCTGTGAATTTTATATTTGGCTGAATACCATAAGGACATGGAGTCACCAGATGGTGGATTACCATGAGTGCAAATGTACAATGGCAAGTTTCCCATACAGATAGGTACCCTTGTATAAAAAAAAAGGATGAATTACTTTGTATAAACCATGGGCTGAATTTCCTGACTCCATACCAGCAGTAAGGCAACTCACTATCATCCACTGTAAAATCAGATCTTTGATTTTCTGAAACAATGTGAGCCCACAAAGTTTCATGCTTATGAAGTGGAATTAATTTATGTCTATATTCTTCACATTCTTTAATTTAAATACATTAAGTACATATATCTAGTTCACAGAGTGATTTTATAGAAAAGGCTATAGGTTAGTCTTTGCTTCCATTTTGTTCTTTATTTTACCTTATTTACTTTATTATTTGTGCTGAAAGAGTTGAGTCAGAGGTCATTTCATTATTACCTCTAATTTATTTTTTCTCAGATGTGCAACTACTGAACAGCTGGGCCTTTGCCTTTTCTTGACATTCTGCAGGCTTTTTGTTATCAGTTAGTTAACAGTTTTCATTAACTATTGTCTTCACTTACACTCTTAAAATTTATGCTGTCCTTAAATTGTGGATTTAAACCTTCACCAGGGACCTTCACCCTTTTTAGGCATCAAACATTTCCTGGTCAGAAATACAAGTATAAATGAAATACAAAATTAAGTGATATCAAGAGAGAGAAAGGCCAAAGGTTATGGCTTTGTTACTCTTATGGCAGAGAATTGGAAGCTTTCCATTCCCTGCATCTGGCTGTCCAAGAGTTTGGTCACTCTTTCAGTGCTCAAAACTATAAGACATTATATGCACATGTGCTGGATGCTGGACTCCTTCATTGTCTAGTCAGCAACATTCAGGAACTCGTCTGCTTCTGACATTTCAGAAAGACCTTTCTCCCTGTGATACCTGAAGTCCAGTATCTCTGCCCAGTGGAGTATATTTGTGTCTGTTCTCTGTTCTCCAAAGGATGATTGCCCGCAGTTGACTCAGCTTCACCCTCTTCTCACTTGTGGTGCACTATTTACCTGCTGCTGTCTGTTCTAAACTTGATTTAAGCCCATCGGAGGTTTGAATGGATGCTGCCGAGACATGATATGACAGTCCAAGTTCTGTGAGTGCTCCATCCACGCCAGGATGAGGAGACAATGATGTACAAAGATCCTGGTCTTCCTCATGTATTGCAGCATGGCTCAGACATGAGCTGTCACACTCCCCTGTAATGGTCCCCCTTCTGCTTGGTGCTTTTATGCGGAGGTAGCTCAATGTTATAATTGGCCAGTTGCTTTAAAAATGTTTGAGAGAACTATTGTCTGCTGCCCAGCCTATGTACTGCTGCATACAGATTGAAAAGCCTGTTACCCAGGTGCTTCTTGCCACTCACCTTTCCAGATCTTATTAAGTTATCAAAACTATTACAACATTGAACCCGTATCCTCTCAGTCACTCCTCCAATGCTGATCTCTGTCACCACATCCGTGGAGACGCCGTTGGACTGTCTGTGCAGACTTCTTCCATCTGATGGCAGGAATAATATTTCTTGGCTCTCAGCAATTTCTTTAGTCAATGCCTCCAAAGAGCCACTAGAGAATATTGGGCTGCCTAGGCAGCTCTAGCCCTTTGCGAACCCTTCTGAGTCATCTCCTCATGAGCGGCAAGCTATTGTGGTTACCATTTGATCTTAAAAAGGATCCTCAGCTTCTCTGTCCCATCTCTGGCTCCTGCAAATTGGACATGCACCACATTCTGGGCTAATTAGGCACTTAATATTTTATAATTGCATTGTTTCACTGATTCTGTTGCCTTGTGAGTTTGGGTCCTAGAAATGAAGCAGGTGTTGGGTGCCTGACTCCAGATTGAAAATTCAGCCCTGTGTAAAACATTTGAAACACATGTATCATTCTTCATCACTACCATTCAGTGAAGTGATACAAATAGGATTCCTGATCTCGCTGACTCTTTTGCTGAAAGTAGCAATTGGAGGAATTTCACTCTCCAAGTCTGCACAGGTGAAAAGGCTTAACACTATTGAAACATAATTAATTTGCCATCTTACAAACTTATTCAGCTATCAAATTCAGTAAGAACATTAGCACAGCCTGTGAATGACAATACTAACTTGTGTTAATCCTGAACTACATCTTGTACTGCATAAGCTCAAAATGATCCATGTTGATATGATATTCAATTGAATTCGGCATAACTGAGTTTCCCTAATAATTTAGAATATCAGTTCATACAGATTAGAGTAAAGCAGATTTTATTTCAGAGAAAACAGAATGATGCTTCTGAGAAATTAAAGTATCAATTAGGAGTGCCGTCTAATGAACTCTTGGTTATATAGAGGTTTGAAATCTGAATTGTATTCATGGTTGAACAATGCTCAATCTACCTTTCCACTGAATAAATTACATTTTCAGGGATGAGGCCAGTTATTGAAGATTTGCTGCATTGGTCTTTTCAAGTGGATGAGAAAAGAACATCACAATCTACCGAGGCTGCTAAACAAACCTTGGTGAAGTGATTGTTAGAAATTGGATTTATAAATATGTATTAGACAATGAGTCATCTGAGAAAGTTGAAGATTCTGTGGGATATAGAACCAGGTCAAAAACGAAGGCATCCATACCTCCTGTTCTGTTTACATGATAAGCTAAGAAACTTCATAATCATTAAAAGAAGTTTCAGCAAATGCTGCCTTTAGATAGTTACAGAAAGCCATAAACGTTAACAGATAAAAGCAACTCAAGTAGCCAAACAAAATGTAATATCAGCAGATGTACAGACTTGTTAGCATTAATTTACATTTCCATAGAAGACCATAATGGCATAGTTGCCACGTGAATAAAAGAAGTCATAGGGCAGAATATTACAACCTTGTTCATTCTGAAACTGTAAAATCCCACTTGAGGTCAATCCTTCTCATGCTTTGCCCCTTGCTTACTGTGATTTCTGTGGCAGATAGGTGGCAAAATTCTGGCCACAGACTCCAGAAAAAAGGTCAAACTTTAGCAAACAAATGTTCTCTAGACATTTGCAATGTTAAAATAATAATTTAATGAGCAAATGTTCAGAATTTTGTGACATTTTAAAGGAATACTTGTTATGTTATGTATGCTAGAGTCATATTCATTCAACCATTCTTTCAAAATATCAGCACAGGTCTGGAGGGAATTTGAAAGAATGGCTTAATTGGATGTCATGGCCTTGAGATGCTGAGTCCTGGTTTATGCTATTAGTTCCTATTGGTTGATAGTCACTTTTTGACTGATAGTCACTTCACTATCACTAATGTGATCTGTAGTAGTATGGCAAAGTATATCAGCAATTCAACTATATGAATCTGTAAGATACTCAACCCCAAAGTTATAACTGATGAAGTTGATTTGATTATCAGTAGAGATCAGGACCAAATCCTGACAGGGTTAACAGTGCAGGCAACAGTTGATGATCAATGCAGAGAGTGAACTTTCTCCAGAGATGCATGCGTCAATGTTCACCAACATAGACGCAGGCTAATGCTTCCAGTTCTCCAGTAGAATATATACATCCAGTTTCCAGTGACATTAAGTGTTTGCTCATTTGCTTCCATCAATATACTGACGGTACAGCTCTAATTGCAATTCCTGATGTACCTGCTGTGACATACATTTACACATGTGGGTTGAAATGTGTGATGTGCATCATTGTGCAGCAGTTTCCATAGAAGTTCTGCAATCTTTGCATACTTTGGAATAAATTTGTGGTAGTAGTTGATAGGACCAGGGAATATTGCCAACTCTTTGGAGTCAAAAACATGTGAATGGGTTTGACATTATTGTATGTATGCTTTGCTCTAGATGCTGTCTTTGTACCTTAAAAAGTCACTTTTGAATGCTGTGAATGTACATTTGTCCTTGTTGAACATCAAATTGTGTGTGAGCTGAAAAAACATTATTGACTAATATTGATCACATTCTGCTTTGTCCCTTCCGTGGACAGAGATATTGTCAAGTAGGTTGAGTGTCCCCTCAAACTGACAAGATGAAAAATGTGCTAGGTGCTGAGCATAATCCAATGGACATTCTGTAGTACTGGAACCAATTTCAAGACTAACAAAAGCTGTAAGATATCATCTTCACTCTGCTAGTAGTATCTGAAGGTAGCTATGTTGCATCTCAAGCTTTGTGAAGACAGTGAAGTCATGAAATGTTCTGGGACTGTCGGATGTGGATATTCCTTTTGATTGATTTCTTTGTTGACCACCTCAACGTTGCCACATAGCCTCAGTTCACCATTTTTGCTTTGTGTGATGATTAGGTTTTATATCCATGGCAATGAATCAAATTGGTCAATGCTATCATCCACAAGTCATTGCAGCTCCTGTGACATTCCAGCAGGGATTGCAAATGCCAAGCATCTCCAATTTTGCAAAACTGGAAGGACAAATGTGTAGTTGTGAGCAGCATGACATTTGATTTAACATTGTCGCATGTATTAGCATACTGTGAACAGCATTGTTTCTTGTGCACATTACAGAAAAAGCATTCTGTTCATTGGGAAATAAAGGATACCCCGCAGAATGTAGTGTTACAGTCATAGCTACGGCGTAGAGAAAGATCAACTTGATGAATTAAAGCATTGTTAGAGAGTTAAAAGAATTAGTATGAAGTTTTAGAAGCTTAAAACAAGAATAATAGATAAAATTAAAGGGCAGGAATATTGCAACTGCCATAGTATGGCAATAGTAAAGCAGTAGTAGTAAAGCAGCAGCTGGGTACAATTTGCAAGAAGTCACCATGCTCCAGTGCTATCTTAGTTCTATGTCCCCCAATATCCCTAAATCTGGTAAATAAGGAAGAACACCATCTGCTTCATTGATCATGCTAATATCTGCTCCAATGAGGTATCTCCACAATTTGTACATGATTTTGCGGGTATCTGACCATGATGGAACACATGTTGATAAGGTTGCTGAGGTGTCTTTGTCAATAACCTTGCATTTGAGCTGCTTAGGTCAACAGTGCCTGCAACACTGAGACTGAGGTTACATCTCCATGCAACTTCTTTGCATCTAATATGGCAGTTTCAATTTGGACTTAAAAAAAGATTCATGGGATCTGTTGACCCTGTGATAGTGAAGGAACAAGTCAGGTGTAATATTGTTCCATTCTCTTGCTTTAATAAATATTATGTGCTTTGGGTTAAAGGTTCATCAGCAGACTCTGAATTTGTTCAGTAATTTACCTTCACTTCTTTAAAAATAAGTGAGAATCTTTAAGTCTGGTTTTGCTCTGGGATCTGACATGTCCAGTTTCAACGTCAGCTGAGATCACAACACATTATTACCTCTAGACCAGATTATTTCAATATTCTCTTGAGTGCCTCCCACTTTACACCTTATATTTGATGTCATCCAGAACTGTGCTTGTAGAATCCCTACAATAGGAGGAGATTATTAGCCCGTTGAGTCTGCACTGACTCTCTAACAGAGCATTCCAGCCAGGCTCTATTTTCCTACCCCATGTATTTACCATGCTAATTCTCTTAACCCACAGATCTTGGGACACAAAGGGACGATTTAGCATGGCCAATCCATCCAAATTATACATCTTTGAACTGTGGGAGAAAAATGGAATACCTGGAAGAAACCCATGCAGACACCAGAAGAATTTGCAAACTCCACACAGTCACCTAAATCCGGAATTGAACACAGATCCCAGGTACTGTGATGCAGAAGGGCCAACCCAGCGTGCACCATGCCGTTGATACCTTAACTTGTTTCAAGTCCTTGTTCAACCGTCATCCCCAGGGTCCATGCCTGGCAGTACCTTAATTTTAAAATTCTCAAACATTTTTTCAAATCCCTCAAGGGTGTCACCCTTCACTGTCTCTGCAACATCCCTGAACTTTATAACCTCTGAAATCTCTGTAATGTCTGGAATCTGACCACTTGCACATCCCCAATTTTTATTGCTCCATCATCAATGGTAATGCCTTTCACACCAAAGCTCTGACCCTGAGAATTCCCATCTTAAGTCTTTCTACCTCTCAGTGTCTACCATCTTCTTTATTATCCTTTCAAAAACCTGTCTCTTTAATCAAGGCCAGAATTCTCCAATCCTGCCTGCTAGAATTCCAGTGATGGATTGGGGGAGAGATGGGTACGGACCACATAAAAGCCCATTGAAGTCGGATGGGAATCTCCGCCGTTCAGGCAAACGCAGCCAGAGAATCCCCCCCAGGTTTTTGGACACCAGTCCTATCTGATTATGTGCTACTTTATCTACCTGACAATTGTCCAGATATATCCTGTACAAAAACAGCAGAACATGCTACCCATATGGGGGGATTTTTGAGAGGAAAGTGCATCTTTTGGGTCACTTCTCAGAAGTAACTTCCCTCAGGAGATTGAAGGTTCTAGATCATTAATGAATAAAGAATTGCCAGCGAAACTGCTGGGTAGAGGACTTGGAAATATCAGGCTCATTATTTCTGGTTCTGAAGACTGATTAAAGTGAAGAAAAGAATTGTTTGAGAATTGTGATTAGTGAGCTTTGTGGCTCTAACTGGTTAGTGAGTGGTTGTTTTGAGAAAATAATGAGGGATTTGATTGATTTTGTTTGGCAACTCCCTGTTCCACATTGATACTTTCTGCTACATATTAACTTTTTAATTGCACAGGTATTTAATAGTCTCAAATTATTTGCTAAGTTCTTCAGGTGTACATTGTTTTATAGATGTGATTCCAAAATTCTGACACCTTGGAAACTGCACTTTCAGGTGATACTTGTGAAAATATCATATGTTCAATGGGTATTGTATGTAAAATGTTTAATTATATAACATCATCAATCTATCAGGTGGCACAATGGCAAAGGAGTTGGCACTACTGCCTTGCAGTGCCAGGAACTTGGGTTCAATTTCAGCTCTGGGTAATAGTCTGTGTGGAGTTTGCACATTCTCCCCATGCCTGCATTGATTTCCTCTAGGTGCTCCAGTTTCGTCCCATAGTCCAAAGATATGCAGGTTAGGTGGATTGGCCCTGCCGCCTCTTAGTGTCCCAGAATGTGTAGGTTAGAGGAGTAGTAAAGTAAATAGGGTAGGAGGTGAGCCTGAGTAAGATGCTCTGCCAGAGAGTCATGGGTCGACAGGCTGAATGGTCTACTTCTGCACTGTAGGGATTCTATGATTTTTCTTTGATCAATTGTATAAAGTTGAAGCATTTGAGGGATTTAGCTTTCTTCATGATGTCAATGCATAAATTCCAGTTAAAATGATTGTTTAATTTATTTAGAGAACTGAAGGTGCTCTCATTCTGTAAAAACAATATCAGATGCTGAAATAAAAACCTAACATCATCACTCAGCAGGTCAAACAGCATTTGTGTGGAGCACAGGGAAGTTAATGTTTCAGGTGTAAATCTAATGTTAGTTTTGTTCTTACATAGATCAGCTTCTCACTCGTGAATTCCTCCCAGCATTTTCTGTTTCTGTTTCAATTTAAATATGATTGATGATGTATTCTTAGGCATTCTTATTTTACACTTGATCCTTCAGTCTAGCTTCAACTCTTTCTATCTCATCAGAAAATAATGATTCATTATGTGAGGATCCATTTTGGCAGGTTGGCTTGCAGTTTACGGGCATTGTTTAATCTTTGACAATAATCAGCCTCAATAGTTTGCACTTCTTGTAACATCTTTAGAAAATAACAATGCTGAACATAGAAAGAAGCCTTAGCTTTCTAATGATGTGGAGCCCTGGTATATTAGAGTTTTTGGAATTTTTGTTAGTGGAATAAGTATTTTGAAGCCAGTGCATTATTTGCACGTAATAGACAATGCCACATCATCAAACATGATGTAAAGTCGTGGAAGAAGCCTATTTTGACGTGATTTTCTCCAATTTAAAAACAATCAACTTCTCATCAAATTGCTAAAAAGAATATTAGTTGATTTTGACCAGTAAAAAGTGGACTTCACTTCAGGCACAAGAACATAGAAACAGAAACTAAAAGCCATTCGGGTGACCATATTGGTGCCATGGTAGCACAGTGGTTAGCACTGCTGCCTCACAGTGCCAGAAACCTGAGTTCAATTGCTGGCTTGGGTCACTGTCTGCCTGGAGTTTGTACATTCTCCCCCACGGGATTTCCTTTGGGTGCTCTGGTTTCTTCCCATTGTATGAAAGACGAGCTGCTTAGGTGCATTGACCCAAACAGATGCCACAGTGTGGCGACTAGGGGATTTTCACAGTAACTTCATTGCAGTATTAATGTAAGCCTACTTGTGACGAATAAATAAACTTTGCCTTAACTTTGAAAAATTCGTCCCTTCAAGCCTGCTCTACCATTCATCATGATTACAGATGATCATCAAATAAAGTATCCTGATTTCCCTCCCCCCTGGATATCCTTTGATCCCTTAATCCAAGAACTACACCTAATTTCTTCTTCAAACCAGATAATATTTTGGCCTCAACTATTTTTAATGGTAGTGAATTCCACACATTGACCCTTTCTTGGTGAATATTTATACAGCAGAAAACCAAGTAAATTGGGAAACAATATATAACATAATTCCTCCTGTGCTGACAACATTATTAAGGTAAATAATAGACCCATCCAAGAAACAACTCTTTCGGAACTCTGCTGGATGGAAAATAAAATGTAAACAGTATACTGGGCACAATTTAAAAGAGAGATGTGAGAATTAAGTAAGTTGACTTTAGAGTAAAGGATCACTTAGTATTTTTGTTGGAATATTGTTTTATTCAGTTACATATATCCACAGAATTTTTTTGCAATTTACTTTTGGATGTTGGAGTACAGTACAGATCATGCCATGGCCCAATCATAGCCATGCTGTTTATTGAAAGAGAGACATTATAGATTCCAATGCCAAAGCAGACAATCTTCTTCTTTTGCATACAGCTGGGTGGGGAGGGATGACTTTGAGCACTTGCTTCCTAAGTATTGCTAAGTGACCATACTAGATAGTGCCCGTGTAACAGTAAACTTTGTTTTTCGTTAAACATGCTTAGTAATCTTTCTTTCTGTGATATTGACCAGACTTCAGTGGAGAACATTTAAAAATAATCTTTCATGTGAAGAAAGAATAAAGGATAATCACTTGACTAAAATTCGGTGATGATTTCCTTTCATGCCGTGTGGCTAAGTGACCTTGTAAATGTAATGGGACTATTCCTTGGGAGTTTTTTTTTGTTTTTCAAATAAGATTCTGGGCAAGATTTACAATACCTTTTTTCCCAAAAAATACAAAGAAATCCTGGGGATGATTCTCCCAAAAGCATTAAATTGGCAGGAAAGCTGTTGTGGATCATGACTATTTTCTCAGTTCAACTTCACACTCAAATCTGCCCACTCTGTGCAATGCAGACGTCCTAATTGGGAATTTCATTAAAAGCCTGGCGGGAGGTTGCGGTGGTGGTGGTATTTGCATCGGAGTCTGGAATTTGGTGTATGCTGGCCAGCTCAATCGCAGTGCTATCCCTCCAGTCCCTCCTCACAGCCCAATTGCAGTGCCCACAACAATTCCTGGGCCAGTCCTGACCAACCCATCCACCTCCACCCTGCAGCACCCTGATGCCCAGCCTTCTGCAGCAAGCAGTGGTAATCCTTCACTCTCCTCACCCTGGCACACCACCACTGACCCTGCTGACCACCATCCCCCGCATCCCCCAGTCAGATCCTCCCTGGAGGCTCCCTCCCACAACAGACTACCCCTCCTCCAGCCTACGCCAATTGCTGCCCTCTCTCTATCCCAGACTGATCACCATGCAGAGTGGCAGCAGGACACCCCAATTTATTACCCCTAGGCTCTGCCCACAGTAGGCCCCACCCCCTTGGCACTGCCTAAATCCAGATGGGCAGTGCCAAGGAGTCCCCTGGGCATGGGCACTTTGCCCCTTCGGCACTGCCAAGGTGCCAATGCCCAGGGGCACTGCTCCCCCCACCGCCCACCCCCCTGGTGGACCTTCAATTGTTCCCCTTCATTCCGGTGAGGTGTCCCACTAGTTCCCTGAAAGTGGGGAACCAGTCTAAATCCCACCAGAATGAAGTACTCCTGGTGGGCTGGGAGATTCAATTGGGACTGGTAAGTTTTCGATAATCATATGCAAAAAATATTTAATCTACATTAAAAAAAAGGTTCAAATTACTTACCTGTCTTCCCACTGGCTTCGAACGCATTCTGGTCTCCAACTGTTCTCCAACTCTGGGAGATGCGCATGTATTCCTGGCGCATGTGCAAATCCCCAGGAAGAGGCTGACAGCACAGCCCAACTCACCAGAAAAGTTGTGGGTCATTGTGGGAGAATTGCTCCTCCTATTTCTAAGATTCTGACATTATTTTTCTTTTGCCGTTACAAATCTAATATTACTGACTGACCAGCTACCCAAAGCAGTGGGACCCAATGTCCATTACAGGTTAGCTTTTATGGAAAATATTAGTTCTATTGACAGAATTTGGGTGAACGGAGAGCAGAAAATTGCATGGTTCACAAATCCACTCAGTCCCAGACTTTTATCTGTTGGGACCATATGTCTGCGCCAATCACTCCTACTGCATTTGAGCAAGAGCTTCTTAACCATGCATGCTGAATAAGAATGAAGGCCTTTAGCAAGACACCTTAAGTTTCTGACATTTTGACAGAAGTCCTATCCACTGGTATTCCCTAAAGTACCATCATGCAAGGAAAGTGTATTGAGGTCCCAATTTAAAGGAAAAGAAGGAAAATGTTTTTGTCTTTTATTGGGAATTTATTTTTATTTTTCTGCCCATGTCTCTGTTATATTCATTTGATTTTAATCTTTAGCTGAGATGTAATTTAATTCTTCTTGAAGGAAATGTTTCTGTTATGAGAATGAAGTATATCATTGCTAAAAATGTCACCAGCAAAATGACTACACAAAAACTCTTGCCAAGCACTACAGAGGGATCCTTAAAGTGAATGGGATTCATGGAGAGTCTTCCATATTATTAATGTTCATAACACCTAATCATGCAGTGCTGTATCTATTTGGAAACAAGACGTGCACCCATTGTCAAGTCACTCCCACCTGACTGCCAGTGGTGCTTGGAAAGCTATCATATTACAAGATGAAATTATCGGGGGATCAGAAAGCAGCACAATTAAGTTGTTACAAATAATAGGATCCCTTATCTGAGTCACTATACGAAACAGGCTCCACAATGACACATGTAGCCAACTGAACCATAGGACTGAATTGCCATAGGCAAGCAAGTTTAACTGCATGCTTACATTTTTGGCTTCACTTCCTAGTCTAGCATAGGCTTCATTTATGCTATAGGCCAATGCTGTGCCCAGCAACAGAAACCTAATGCACCAACCAGCTAAGCAAGAGGGTAATTAGCCATCGTGTTAATTAGCCATAGATATAGCCATAGTATCCATCACGCAGACCAGCTCCCATCCCTTAACTTTGTCAATACTTGCTGCTGCCTCGGCAAAGCAGTAAGCATAATTAAGGACCCCACACACCCTGGACATCGTCTTTTCCACCTTCTTTCTTTGAGAAAAAGATGCAAAAGTCTGAGGTCACGTACCAACTGACTCAAGAACTGCTTCTTCCGAGTTACTATCAGACTTTTGAATGGACCTACCTTGCACTAAGTTGATCTTTCTCTACACCCTAGCTATTACTGTTACACTACACTCTGCACTCTCTCCTTTCCTTCTCTCTGAATAGTATGTTTTGTCTGAATAGCACACAAGAAACAATACTTTTCACTGTATGTTAATACACATGACAATAATAAATCAAATCAAACCAAGTCAAATCAAATAGTGTGTAAAGGATCAGAGCTATCTCTATCCATTAGAGAGATAATGATTATATATAGCTTAAGGGGCGGCTTTCTGCAAGTGTAGGTCAAAGCAAGGTGGCAGGCCTCCATGAATTACCACAGCCTGTATAGGGATTGAACCCTCACATCATTCTTCATCATTTGCTGAACTAGCTGACCTGCACTAAATCAGTATTTTATTCCTTTTGCAATCTATTGTGTTAATTAGCCATAGTGTTAATTAACCATGGGTATAGCCAAAGTATCCAACACGCAAACCAGTTCCATCCATTGACCCTTTCTAACTTCCTGCTGCCTTGGAAAAGCAGCCAGCATAATTAAGGATCCTACGCATCCCAGACATTATCTCTTCGCCCTTCTTCCGTTGGGACAAAGATACAAAATGTCATAATTTCTCAAATAATCCTTTAAAGCTATTAGGCTACCAATACTTGCTGTTCCCATTCAAGCTTTTTATTTCTCCATTTGATTTGGGCATTTCTGGCAAGGCCTGTGATTATTGCCCATTCATAATTCCCTAAATGCTCTTGAGAAGTTTTTTAATTGCATCCTTTGCAATATATGTTGCAACCCCAGTGCTTGTAAACTGAAAGAAAGGATTGCAGAGTGCTTAAATGAATGATTAGTCATTCAATCAGAAAAATGAGTAACTTTATCATGCTCTGTTCATATATCTTCCCAAGGAGTTACATTACAAGATAATAGCGGCATTTGTTGTTTTATGTAACATTATGCATGTCTGTGTAGCACTGAACCAGACAACTTGTAAAAACCGATGGCATTTAAATCTGCTGCTTAAATAAAAACTGAACACTCACTTTGTCTTATTCCCGCAATATTCTAATAGGAAATGTCATTGAGAGTGACATCTTTCAATGGAGTAAAGGAATTGCAATTTTGAAGCCCACCTTACGTTACTTATTTGTTATATTAGCTGGCATCTTGTCCTGCAAGCAGAAACGTGGCCATGACATACGTTGATGGAATTGATGCATGACAGACAAGTACCAAGATTACAGCTCATTCTGGATGTCATTAAATGAGCATGTATTATGCCGTTATGCCTTTTTTACCTTCATCCATGACTTTGTTATCTCTGGACCCAACAATTCCAACCCATTCTTGGCTAGTCTCCCGCACTCTACCTTTTGCAAACTTGAGGTCATCCAAAACTGTGTTGATTCCATTTTAACTTGCAGCAAGTCCTATTTCTCTACCATCCTTGTTCTTGCTGATCCCCATCAGCTCCAGGTCAAACAACATCTTGATTTTAAGATTTTCATCCTTGTTTTCAAATCTTTCTCTTACCCCTCTGTAACCCTCTCCAATCACACACATTCTGTGACATTTACCCTTCTCAATTCTGCCCTCTTGTGCGTCCCTAATTTTAATTATATCACATTGCTGGCTGTGTCTTCAGTTTTTTAGATCCCAGGCTCTGGACTATCCTCTCCACATTTCTTTGCCTCTCTACCACTTTCTTCCTTAAAGATTTGGTCATCTCACCTAATATCTCCTTAAGTGCCTCTGTGGCATACATTGTTTATTTTGCAATGCTCTTGTGAAGTACCTTTGGACTTTTATGCATTGTTATTCTGATGTTTTTACGTGATATTCTTTGAGGATATAACTCCTCTGAGGCTATCAATTGTAAGTTCCAGCTATTTTTGAGGATATGGATGGCCACTGGTGAGCGAGTTGTGACTTGTAAGCAGGAATCATCATTGCCCATCTCCACTGCACCCCTCAGTGCTGATGCTATTCCTGGTATAAAGTAACTGAGGATTTTTGTTCAAATGTCTTTGAGGAATCTGAAGACAATTGCAAATTTGGAGAATGTGGTGATTTAGTGAATGCAATAATTGGAGATCACCAGCTGCAAGCAGGATTTATTACTATTTAAAACTATATACAGAGTTCTATAAATAATGTGTTCTTTCTCAGCTCTAGGATTAATCTGGCTGCAGAGGCCAGTACACCGTCCCCAAGGTCCCCATACTTTTTCCCCACTGGGAAATCAGTTCACATGATCCTTCCAATGCACGTCCCTTAAAGAAGCTAGCTACTACAGCTAAGTTCAATTTGCAGTATAGACATGTCCAGAAGCCAGTTAGTTGCATTGTGGTACTCTGCAACAGCATCAGCATGACAATATTTCATTGAGATTATATGATTTCTCAGACGTGTAGATCATAGCACCAGTCATGGGGAAGAGAAGGAGCAGGAAGAGCAGTGGGTAGAAAGGAAGGAGGAAAAAACTGAAGATGAAATCAAAAGATATATTTTTAGGAGGCTTTAGTTTAAGAGAGGCAACGTGGCTCAATGATTTAGAAGGGGCTCCATGAAAAGGCACATAATGGCTAAAAGGTCTAAAAGTTCTGATTTGGTGAACCAAACTGAGCAGTGGATGAGCAGTAATCCATAATCACAGGTGCAGAAACCATGTACTGGGCATTTGCACTCAAGAAAGTCACCAAAGTAAAATGGAGTGGGTCTATGAAATATTTTACAATGAGGCCAGGAACTGGGAGTTGGTGTGCTGACGTGTGGGGAGCCAATAGAATTAAATGAGGACAGTGCTTGCTGTGCAAGATAATTTGTGAGAGAGAAAATATTGAAATCCAAAGTTTCATGTACTGAGCTATGCTGGATGGGCGCCAGTTTGACTTGCCAATGCTTTACGAGGCTGAGTACCCCAGAATTTAATGGATGATTATTGAATGTTATTGAACATTATTGAATGTTCAGTGAAAATATCATATCACAATAGAATAATGTGCCGGAGTGCTTTGAAAATTGAATGCAGACTTTAAAAAGCTAATTCCTCCTGAATGATGTTGTGAGAGGCTGAGAGATTGGGCAGCAGGTAAATTGGAAGGGTTTGGCTCATTGTGCTCACAGCAGGTGGAGATTCTGGTACTAAACACTTAGGAACAAGAATAGGCTATTTAAACTCAAATATATTCCACCATTCAATGGGATCATTATTAAATTGCATGATTTGCAACTTAGCCCCATGTATTTGCTTTTGTGCCATATCCCTTAATGCTTCTGATTCACAACATTTTTTTTAACTAACATCAACCCCCATTGGTATAGCATGCGTTACATTTGCAGAAGAATGTTTTTAAACTTTTGGTATAGAAATATTGTTAAGTTTCACTCCAGAAAGGTCTGGCTTTGTTTTCACACACATGGGTAAAATTCCCCCAACTAGCATTAAATTCAGCTCTACTGGGTTTATGTTTCCCTTCCAATGTGAATTGCACATTGGAGCGAATTACATTAATTTTGGTGAGTACTGACCCTTTTTAAATATTGGTTTTCTTGTGTTATCGGGCGTGCTGATCTTTCTCCCCTGCTGTAATTACTGAGGCAATGTAATTATTCAGCATAATGTTTCCTTATTTTAATTGATATTTTCAACGGGCCTATATTCCTAATTCAATTGCCAATATTGTCATTGCTGCAAGTTTATTTTTATACTTTTTTTATACACTTTTAGGCCCAGATTTTTGCCATGACTGAGAGCCTCCCTTATGGCAAAAATGGTGGAACTGCTAGAAGATTCTAAGTCTCATCTCCAAACTTGGCACTTTTGTTTTCATAGGGAAGAGATGGCAGGGCATGTTTCACACATACGTGTTTTACAAAGGTAGCTGGCTATTTAAATAATCAGCTTCAGGGAACTCTGCCAGATGTGCCCAGATGATCTGACACCTCCGACTGCATTTTGGAGCAGTGATCTTCATCCTGGCCATCAACCCTACACACATACTGCATCCCTCTGATGGTCCAGTTAGATGAGATAACTGTCTCCTCTGACATCTCCTCTCCACTTGATGCCGGATGGATGATCATGGCTTTGGGGTTGGGGTAATGGAGCAGAGCTGGGACCTATGTAACAAGCAAAAGCAGTTACTTAGGTATAACCCTTCACGCTGTGAAATCACACTCTGATGCATTCCATTGTCTTTACCATGTTTGCAATGCCCTTATGATGCAATCCCATCCTTGCACTCTCTCACATTGTGTTCAGTGAACTGACAAAGTGACCTTCATCATTCCCACCATGTTCCAAGGTAACTTAAACACTGCCTTTAGTGCCCGATACCAGTGATTCACCATCACCAACAGACAGCTGTTCAGGCTGACAAGCTCCATGGCCATGTGATGGATGGATACATCTCAACCAGGCTGACTCATCCCCAGCCCAGGCCATTTCTTTGCTGTTCTTCATGCTTTTTGACTGCATGTGCCAGGCCACACAGACATGAGGAGAATGTACAAACACCACACAAACAGTGACCTGAGCTGGGAATCGAACCTAGGTCCAAGAGCTGTGGAGCTGCTACCGTGCTGCCCATTGATATGGATATTGTGTCTCCAAGGCAGAGTGCTGTGCCCCACAATCTCCAACAGCTAACTGGTTTCCTTTCTCTTAGTCACATTGTTATGCTGGGATAGTGCACAGATGTGAGGGACCTGGTCAAAAATCATCAGCGTGGGTGCATCCTTATAGATGGATGGCAAAAGGACAAGTGAATGGAATAATGACCGTGGCACTGTTCATCATTCATCTATTGAATCTTGGCAGATAACTGCAAAATATCTGTACATGAGGCAGGCATCTGCCATCACATCACCTATTCCACTACCACTTGTTTGTCCTTTTACTGTTTAGTAAATTTTAATGAATATACTTCACATTGTAGTGTACCACTTTTCAGATGCAAAGGATGTGTGAGATCACACCATGGAATCAATTACTGAAGAGGTCAGATATGGTAATTAGCCATAGTCCCCAAAGGACCATAGGTATCTCTTCATTAGAGAGAGATAATTGGCTCAAGGGGCCACTCAGCAAGCATGGGCCAAGGTCAGGGAGCAGGCCTCCATCAGCCACCACAAGTATTGAATCCACATTATTCTGTATCATACTTAAGCCATCTAGCAACTGAACTAACTGGCCTCACTTACCCAGATACCTGGGCAAAGGAAACACACTTAGGACGTAGGAAGAAAGGTCAGCTAGAATAGTCACCTAGCACACAGGGTAGAATTTAAAGCCCCCACAAGACTTCTATAAATGGCATTCCCATCTGGAGGTCTACTACAGCCAATTAAAGACCTCGTTCTTTCAGCTCTGAAATTCAACCAGTGAAGAGGGCAGGAGGCTTGTTATCCAGGGTAACCACGCAGCAAACCCTGTCTAGTTCACCAGTGACCTATCAGGAGTACTCTGCTCTTGATCAAGGGAAAGAACATTCAGAAAGAGAGTGCATCAAGAAAGCTGTACCCAAGCAGGTGCCATAGTGTGGTGACCATCACCTCCCCAATTGCAGGCAATGACTCCAAACTCACCCACACTCACCTCTCTCCATGGAGTTATCAGCAATTCCTGGCAAAGTCTCCAAACTAGGACCAGCATTGGCTGCCATTCACAGTGGCACTTTTGGTTCTGAAGACTTACCATCTTTAATTGGATGAGAGGCCTAATGGTGCCCAGGTAACTCTCTGATTGAAATGAAACAGAACTGGGTCTCCCTGAGAAAACAATGCTGAGCCCTCAACTGTTCTCAAACTGGTGGTTCAGACTCCCATTACCCACATTAAATCTCAGTCAGAGAAATTGAGAATATTAAGCCTGAAAAAAGTAAAGAAAGCTCAAAAACTTTCACAAGAATTTTCCACAGAATTTAGAAAATTACAACTAGGGCAATATTTCTTTCCTAGTTTTGCTGCCAGTTTCTGAGCTCTTCTTAATTCGTTCTTGGAATGTGGTAAGGCCAGCATTTATTGCCCATTCATAATTACCCTGGAGATGGTAGTGCTGAGCTGCCATCTTTATCCTCTGCTTTCCAGGTAATGCATACATACCTACATTGCCCTTAGGAGAAAGTTCCAAGTTTTTGAACACCATGTGGCTTGGAGGTATCTTGCAAAAAGTGGTATTCCCGTATAGGTGCTGCCTTTGTCACTCTGGGTTAGAAGGTGTGGGTTTAGAAGATGCTGTCTAACTTGTTGCCTTTGCTGTAGTACATTTTGTAGATGGTATACACAGATATCAGAATGTATTGGTGGTAGAGGGATTGGATGTTTATGGAGATCTGCATTGTTTTGGCTGGTGTCAAGCTTCTTGAATGTTGTTGGAATTACACTTATCCTGGCAAGTGGAGAATATTCCATCACACTCTGGGCTTGTGCTTTGTATCTGATGGACACTATTCAATGAATGGTAAAACACTGGAAAGTTCTGCTGAACAAAGGGACTTCAGTGTGTTTGTTCATAGGATTGTGAAAACGGAAGGGCATGTTAGTAGGGTGGTGAAAAAAGCACATGGGATTTTATCAGTCAAGACATAAGTTAAAAAAGCAGGGAAGTCCTGTTGGAATTGTATAGAACTTTGGGAACATCACAGCTAGAGTATTGTCATCTGGTCACCACATTATGGAAAGCTGTGGTTGCGCTGGAGGTGGGGCAGCATGGTGATACAGTGGTTAGCACCATTATCTCATAGCACCAGTGACCTAGATTCAACTTCTGGCTTGGGTCACTGTATGTGCAGAGTATTCACTTCCTCTCTGTATCTGATGGGTTATCTTCAGGAGCTCTAGTTTCCTCCCATAGTCCAAAGACACGTTGGTTAGATGCAGTGGCCATGTTGAATTCTCCCTCAGTGTACCTGAACAGGTGCCGGAGTGTGGTGATTAGGGAATTTTCACAGTAACTTCATTGCAGTGTTAATGTGAGCCTACTTGTGACTAATAAATAAACTTTGCTTTACTCTGATGTGCAGATGAGATTCACTGGGATGCTGCCTGGAATGGAACATTTAAGTCATGAAGAGAGGTTGCATAGGTTTGGGTCATTTTCATTGGAGCAGAGAAGACTGAGAGGTGATCTGATCAAAATGTACAAGATTATGAGGGCATGGACAGAGTGGACAAGAAGCAGCTGTTCCCCTTAGTTGAATGATCAATCATGAGGGGACATAGCTTCCATGTGAAGGGCAGGAAGTTTAGGGGGGATGTGAAAAATATTTTTTACCTAGACATAAAATGGAATACCTTACCTGGGATGATGGTAAAGATAGGAATGCCTCACATCCTTTAAAAAGTACCTAGATGGGCACTTGGCACATCATAACGTTTAGGGTTATGGACCAAGTGCTGGTAAATGGGAATAGATGTGAGTTCAGGTGTTTCTAATGTGTCGGTGTGGACTTGATGGGCCAAAGAGCCTCTCCTGCACTGTATGAGTCAATGACAGGCTTTTGGGAATCAAGAGGTGAGTTACTTTTTGCAGAATTTCCAGCCACTGACTTGCACTTGTAACCATAGTGTTTACACGGCTAGTCCTATTCAGTAACCTGTTCTGGAAACCCACATGATGTTGACCATAGTGGATTCAGAGATGGTAATGCTTTTGAATGTCAATTTGTGATGTTTAGAATTTCTCTTGCTGGTTATTGCTAGGCAGTTATATGATGAAAATATTACTTGCCACTTATTAGCCTAATCCTGAATATTCAGGCTTGCTGAATGTGAAGATGAACTGCCTTTTCATGTAAAGACTTGCAAATTGTACTGAACCCTAATGTATTCATGGACTGTGCTGTGCTCTTATCCAGTACTCTGAGATGTCCTTTAAAATGCAACGCACTGCTGCCTATAGCACTTTGGAGTCATCAAACTATCTTTTACTATGATCAGAACAATTGGCAATGATACATCGGGAAGGAATCCACAACAGTTTTAGAGCATATATGTCAATAGATCTTTATTTCAACAACTCTTAACTTTTGTACAAAACAGCCAACTGGTGTTATACTTACAAACACTCTTTCTGCCCATCTGTCCTCTGTGCTTCAGACAAAGCCTAGCAATGAATACGCACACTTCATGTAAATTACAAATTAAAATATGCACAAAGAAGCACTTTTGATCATGTCACATTGCTTAATGGATACACTTAATGCTTCGGTACACAAGATTTGTTATAGTATCAGCACTGCTGAATATGGAATCAGGTCATAGTCTCTTTCAGCAGTCAACTGCCTGGCATGTGCATTTATACACATTTTACTCAAGAATGAAGAGCAAGCTAACTAGCAGCTTCTTTCAAACATCTCTGGTGATGATAATAGATAACTTGATGGTACATACCAATCACACACTGAATCCACAAAACCAACTCCACCAATAAATATTTGAATTTCTTTGGCATTACCTTTTAATATGAAATAATAGTGTTGATGACTTGGTATTATCAAGACATCACATGTAGCATGATACCACTCTTCACATCTTACCACAAACATAAGAGTCTTTCCAGAGATCCCAATTTCAGATATTTCACATTAAGTAGATTGTAGTTATTTACCCAAAAGTGCACTGTGATTTTTTTTCATAATGCTGCTGAATGGAACTAGCTTTACACCTTAATTATAATTCTATCTGACTTCCAGTGTTAGATATTTTGACTATTGTGTCTGATAGTAATAGCCACACCAGGAACTAAGAGGCTATTTGTCTGGTCTCCTTATTAATGGGAATATGTTATCTCATTGATTTTCTTTCTCACTGTACTTAGGCTGTTCTTAGGCTCTCACTAGCATGAATGAATGTTTTAGATATTCCTTAAGGCTCTATGTTATAAAGCATTATCATTAATGTATTTTCCAGACAACATTTTTACAGACAATTTAGATGCAGCAATTCCACTATGCTTATATATTTAAAACCTTGTGCTTTTATGAGGTGGGTGACGTTGGTCATTTAGTGTAATAATAGCTGTGATACAGTGTTCATCCCCATACCTTATATAATTAAGCTATGTTAAACCAAAGCAATGTGGGAGTCATTAATGAAGGGATTGATTTTCTTAGGAAAAGTACAATGAATCATTTAATACATATTCCATGATGTTAAATATAGCCAGCTACTTTACATTGAATTGAAAAACAATCATTTGTATTAGCCAGTGCTATTAGTGCAGCTCTTTAGCTTAGTCACAATGGAAGCTCATGGCTTCAGATGAAGAACAGTTGGAATATTTTTTGGAGTGGGGGAAGATGGAGCTCTTTTAAAAATCAGTAAGAGACACAATTCAGTTTACTCAGCGCTAAACCTATGAAGCCAGATCTTTTTCTTTCCATTAAATCGAGCAGTAACGCTGACAGGTAACATCAAATTAAAATGTTTTTGAACTGTCATTCCTGTCAGCATGCGATTAGAGCTATGGGATCTAAAGAATCTGAAAGACTATTGCAAACCACAGTCAGATATTGTAATCCCTAATCACCAAAGCAGGTCCACAATTAAGAGGGTTTATCTTTGTCTGTCAGTTTTCTTGGATTATTGTACTGATGTTAAAATATTGTTTAATTTTGTGAGCTAGCAGTGATAATGGTTTATTGTAATATGACAATATTTGCATTGATTCATTTTTGGTCCTATATGTTCCATTTAAACATAACAGATTAGTCAGAAACAAAAACAGATTGAATAGTTGTACTAGCAGTGATAGAATAATAGGCAGATATGTTATTGTGGAGGTTTGAAGTCTTCAACTAGAATGTATTATGAAACAGCGCGTAATTCTTCTGAAGGAAATTCAAGATTACTTGTAGCATTTTTTTTGGAAGGAGGCGTAGTTAATAAAACAAAATATAACTATGAAATAAAGTTTATTTATTAGTTTCACAAGCAGGTTCACATTAACACTGCAATGAAGTTACTGTGAAAATCCTCTAGTTACCACAATCCAGCATCTGTTTGGGTACACTGAAGAAGAATTTAGCATGGCCAATGCATCGAACCAGCAGATCTTTCAGACTGTGGGAAGAAACCAGAGCATCTGGAAAAAACATATGCAAACATGGGGAGAATGTGCAAACTTCACACAGGCAATGATCCAAACTGAGAATCAAACCCAGGCCCCTAGTGCTGTGAGGCATCAGGACTAACCACTATGCCACCAATAGATCTGTTCCTTTGTGAATCTCAACTAGTTGGAAAAGGATTTGTAGGATAACTTCTGTTTCTAGTCTCTGTTTAGACACAGGATGGAGTTTAATGAGTGGTAGACTGTCTCCATGGCGAACAAGAAGAGAGTGCCTTTCTCTTTTTGTAGTACAAGTTGGTGCCACACAGAACTTGTACAAACATTTAAAAGGCTGCCAGAGGGCACTTGAAGCATGTGCAAATGTATTGTTATACTTAGCACATAAGAGCTACAAGTTTCAAGTATAATTTCAAATATTATACAAGTTCAAACCTCCACAATTACCATATCTGTCTATTATCCTATCACTGCCAGTACAACTATTCAATCTGTTTTTGTTGCTGACTTATTTGTTAGGTTTAAGCAGACCATATATAGGGCCAAAAATGAATCAAAGCAAATATCAAATTATTCTACCATTTGACAAAACACCAACATCATGCTCCCCACTCACTATACTGACGACCCCCAACCCTTGATTTGTCCCAAACCTTGCTACAAGTTGCCATGCTCTTGTTCCCTTTCCTTGTGCTGCAGTGTTCATCGGTCACTGGCCATAGTGTTCAACGGCCACCACAGACACAAATTGGACAAGTTGGGCACAACTAAGCTAAAAGGACGATCCTTTAAAGCAGAGATGAGGAGCAATTATTCAGCCAGAGAGCGGTGAATTTGTGGAACTCTTTGCTGCAGAAAGCTGTAGAGGCCAGATCATTGAGTGCCTTTAAGACAGATAGACAGGTTATTGATTAACAAAGTGATCAGGTTTTATGAGGAAAAACGCAGGAGAATAGGGATGAGAAAAATATCAGCTATGATTGAATGGTGGAACAGACTTGATGGACCAAATGGCCTAAATCTGCTCCTGTGTTTTGTGGTCTTATGGTCTACAGCTAACCATTGCACATCAACTTTAAACAAATGTGAACTGGGTGCCACAAATCCCTGCGTGTTGGTGACTTAATTTGAAGATAGGCGTCAATTTCAAATAGTTTTAATAAAATGAATATTAATGGCATTGCAAATGTAATATAAGTAGGAACCCTCCAAGGGACAACATGAAGCCCAGCTCACCACTGTCACACCGCCAAATTCATTTCTCGTTCTGAACCCGCTGTGGTGATTTCAATATTTTGGCTCCCACCTGATTAACGCAGCACACTGGCTACATTTCCAAATCCCAGATTCCTTACTGCATTCCACCCATTGTTTCATTTAGCTCAGTCCAGTGATTGTTTTCCTTATGACTTACTGCTGTGAAATCAACAGCAGTGAATAATTTAATAATGGAAACACAAATCTATAATCTAACCAAAGAAAATTCTCAAAAGTGACTGTTTATTGGTTTCATCACACTAAGATTCAGTTTAAAACTTGGCCTCATGCCAGAATAGTCCCTCGTTATTAAGACCCGGGATAAATGCACACGTTTGAATTGATTAGTGCCTAAGTGTTCAAGTGAAGGGTTACTGCAAATCACCACAGAGTAATTATCTGTGAAAACAATATGTAACTTGCTTCAGAATAATCTTTCTGCACAAGAGGTCCGATGGAGGCATGACCCATCGGCAATGGGAAACAAATATTGAAATGTGAACTAAATGAGAGGACTAACAGTAAAACCATTCCATTTGTAGACATGAAGTTTTGTCCTGTGGTTGGGACCTGATTTCGGGTGCATTTCTGGATCACAAACCAACCACCCTTCCCCCACCCTCGTGTCATATCGGTGTCTGACACCCAATCCAATTAGTAGTCAGGGTCAATTAATTTGGGTGAAAGGGGTTCCCAGGCTGGACAGTCAACAGCAGAAATGTAGAAAATAGGAGCAGGAGGAAACCATTTGGCCCTTCAAGCCTGCTCCATCATTCATTATGATCATGCCTGTCATCCAACCCAATAGCCTGATCCCACCTTCTCCCCATATCCTTTGATCTCCTTCACCTCAAGTGCTATATCTAACTGCTTCTTGAAACATTCAATGTTTTGACCTCAACTACTTTCTATGGTGGTGGATTCTGTAGAATGGCCATTCTCCTGCTGAAGAAATTTATCTTAATCTCTATCCTAAATGGTCTACCCTGTATCCTCAGACTGTAAGTTCTGGTTCTGGACACCCTCATTATCAGGAACATCCTTCCTGCATCAACACTGTGTAGTCCTGTTAGAATTTTTAAGTTTTCTGTCAGATCCCCTCCCATTCTTCTGAACTCTAATAAATATAATCCTAACTGACTCAACGTCTGCTTATATGTCAGCCTTACCATCCCAGGAATCAATCTAATAAACCTTCACTGCACTCCCTCTAGAGCAAAAATATCCTTCCTCAGGTAAGGAGACCAAAACTGCATGCAATATTTTAGGTGTGGCCACACCAAGGCCCTGTATAATTCCATCATGACACCCTTGCTCCCTCACTGGAATCCTCTTGCTATGAAGGCTAATATACCATATGCCTTTTTTACAACCTGTCGCATCTGCATGCTTGCCTTCAGTGACTGGTGTACAAAGACATCCAGGTCTCATTGCACTTTTTTCTCTCCTATGTTATGGCCATTTAGATAATAATCACCTTCCTATTTTTGCTACCAAAGTGGATAACCTCACATTTATCCAAATTATACTGCACCTGCTAGATTAGCTACTGTCTAATCTGTAAGAAGTGTTCCAGAGTCTTTAGAATCTTGGAAGGTGACCATCAATGCATCCACTATATCTCGGATCACTTCCATAAGTAGTCTGTGATATAATTATTAGGCCCTGGGGATTCATCCGACTTCAGTCTCATCAGTTTCCCCAACAACATTGTTTTATTAATACTGATCTCCTTTAGTTGGCAATAGTACTGAAGACTTGTGCTTCAGAACTTGCTATGCTGCGAGCCAAGCTGTTCCAGTACAGCTGTAACAATGACATCTACCCAACAATGTGGAAAATTACCCATGCAGATTCTTACATAGAAACAGGTTAGTGCCAACCCAGCCAATTTCCATCACATCAGTCTACACTCGATCATCAGTCAAGTGATGAAAGAGGTCATCAACAGTGCAATCACCAGTTCATTGATGCCCACTTTGGGTGCTGCCAGGGTTACTTAGTTCCTGAACTCATTGCAGCCTTGATTCAAATATGGACAAAAGAACTGTGTACTAGGTGTGAGACTGACTGATCTTAACATCAAGACTGTATGGCATCAAGGAGCCCTAGCAAAACTGGAATCCATGAAAATTTGGAAATGTCTCCACTGGCTGGAGTCTATCTGGCACAAAGGAAGACTATTGTGGTAATTGGAGGTCGATCATATTAGCTCCAAGACATCATTGCATGAGTTCATGGAATCATAGAGTTCATAGAATCCCTACAGTGCAAAAGGAACCATTTGGCTTAACAAATCTGCACTGACCATAATTGCACGTAGGCACTATTCCCATAACTCCACATAACTCTGCTAATCCCCTGACACTCGGGTCAATTTAGCATATCCAATCAACCTAACCTGCACATCTTTGGACTGTGGCAGGAAACTCACACAGATACAGGGAGAACGTGCAAACTCCACACAGATAGTGACCCGAGGCCAGAATTGAATCCTTGGTGCTCTGAGGCAGCAGTGCTAACCACTGTTCCAATGTGTTGCCCACTCAATTCTTCAGGTTAGCATCCTAGGCCCAAACATCTTCAGCTGCTTCATCAATGACCTTCCTTCCATAATTAAGTCAGAAGTTGGCATGTTTGCTGATAACTGTGCAATGTTCAGTAGCATTTGCAACTCCTCAGATACTGAAGCAATCCAGGTCCAAATGCAACAAGACCTGGATGATATCCAGGCTTGGACTGACAAGTGGCAAGTAACATTTGCACCACATGAGTGCCAGACAATGACTATCTCCAACAAGAGAGGATAGAACCATCACTCCTTGACATTTGATGGCATTACCACATCTGAATTTCCCTACCATCAACATCCTAGGGGTTACCATTGACTAGAAACTGAAATGGACTAGCCATATAAATGCTGTGGCTATCAGGACAGGTCAAAGGCTACAAATCCTATTGTGAGTAATTCACCTCCTAACTCCCCCAAGCCTGTTCACTATCTACAAGTCAGGAGTGTAATGGAATATTCCTCACTTGCCTGGGTGAGTGCAGCTCCAACAACACCCAGGAAGCTTGACAGCCACCAGAATCAAGCAACCCATTTCATTGGTGCCCCTTCCACAAACATTCTGTAGTTTATTTTGTAGTACTTAGTGAAAGGCTTATTGAAATTCAAGATAGAAAATGTTGATCATACAACCTATATTCATCAACCCAGTGGATCAGTCAGCCAGCACACATGGTCTCACTGGGTTTTCCTGTGATAGCTAAATGTAAATTTGTAAAAACAAGACCCAGAAGACAGGAATGCCAATGTTCAAAACGTCTGATTCTTTCGCACCTCATAATGCCAGTAGCTTCCCCCATAAAGCTGTGGCTTTAGGCCAGTAGCAGTTATAAAATAAATACATATCTCCACATGGCGAGAAAAAATAGATGGAGAGTAGATTTTAACAATTTACAAATGTATCCAAAAATTGCAATTCCTTTTAATAAGGATGACAATAATTCCAAATGATTGTATAATTCTGGTCAGATGGCACATTTTCATTTTTCACAGCGAGGACTGCTCATATCTGGGGTGTAACAATAGCACACATTCACTTTTAAAATGTGGCATGCATTACTTAAAAATGTAAGGAATATATTGCGTTTCATTTTAGAAAATTAAAACCTATGAATTAATTAATTCATTCATTAACTAAATCTTATAATCTGATAATTATGTTTTGGTGTTAAAATCTGTCCAAAAATATTTCTTTCTTTTCCTGGATAATGTGAAAGAACACAATCTCCCATGTTGTCTTGCATTTGAGGATAAAAGCAGGGTACATTTTCTGCTACATTGTCCCAGCAAGACGCCTCAACGTAACCTTGGAAAAACATTCCCTGTTGCATCAGTGTGAAAATTAATTTTCCACAACAGCCATTTTTTTCACATCTCAGAGTAAGACCACCAATTTAGTACCAATTAATAACGAATTACAGACCTGACTGACTACTTTATTGAGCTCCCAAATATGTTCCACAAAGGAGACTTACAGCCTTGAGATACAGAACTTTAACTCACAATCTGGGCTAGATTTCAAAGTCTTTCCCAGAGCTGTAGCAATGGTTCGAATTCACTTGTTTTTTTAATCTAGTTTCTCTTAAGACTTCCTCGTTTCTGACTTTGGTAAGAAAAGTCATTTTCTTACCAAATGACTTATCTCTGGACCAATGGCAAGGATTGTGGGAGAGTTAAAGCTTTCAAAGAATTTGCTTTGGATTTATGAAACATTTTTGAACAACCAACAAAACTAGAATGATGAGAAAAATTAAGCATATTAACAAACATAATTCTAGAAACTTTAGGATTTTTGTTCGATCTAATTTTTCACGTGCTGTAAAATATTAATTCAGTTCTCATTTTAAGGATAGCACGCATAGAAAGACAGCAATGATTCATCAGTGCCACTTCTGAGGTTTGGTTAGTAACATACAACTACTATATTTAAATCATTAAGAAGTAAATAGGATTTTGCATGATCAGTTGATGCACTTTAATCCATGTGGAGGAAGATTTGGTTACAGCGCAAACTGTGCTGCTTTTAATAATGAACAAAGTCCTTCAACAGTATGCTCAGGGCTGCTCAGATTGGCAAAGACTGGGCTTATGCATTTTCCAAGATATGTGCTAATAAATCAGCAACTATGCATAATTTCTACAATGTAGCCATCACTTAAGATATTTGTAACAGCCAAATGTGAATGCTTAATGTGGGATTTAGAGTGAAAGTTATAAAAAATGCCACAGGTTGTTTCCTAGGTGTTTCCCCAAAGTTACCTGTGAATAATATATTTGCTTATGTGTATGTTTCTTACCCTTGAAGTGAAGATTTCAGTTTAAAATAACCCAACAGCAAAACCTTTTTATTTCCTTCCATCATAAGGTCAAAAATGAGGGTGTTCACCGATGATTGCACAATGTTCGGTATCTAAGGCAATGATGAATGCCTTAGATACTGAAGCAGTCCATGTTCAAATGTAGCAAGACCTGGACAATATCCAAGCTTAGATAACAAGTCAAGTAATACCCACATAAGCCACATAAGTATCAGGCAATGACCATCTCCATCAAGAGAGAATCTACCCATTGCCCCTTGACATCCAATGGCATTACCATCACTGAATCCCCCATTACCAACACCTTGGGGGTTACCATTGATCAGAAACTGAGCTGGACTAGCCATATAAATATGGTAAATGCCAGAGCAAGTTGACAGCTAGGAATACTACAGCGAGTAACTCCTGACTCTCCAAAGTCCGTCACCATTGACCTTTATGGATATTGTTGGTCAGACTCGATAGCCTGAAGGGCCTTTTCTGCACTGTATGATTAATGGCTCTATGACTATTTGTCATTTGACATGAAAATTTATATATAGTTATTCAACAAGCAGTGTCAAAAATACACCAGTTTGGAAACTGTATAAAACTTTAAACTACATGGAGAACTGATGGAGAAAGTCAAAGAGAAATGAAACATGTCATGGTTCCATGTACCAATTTTTCTTGAAGTGAAAGGTGTTCTATGAGATAATGTGCCAGTTGTACTCTGTAAATACAGGCGTTGACAATTACAATAGTTACAACAGACACATTTTAAACAGGTGCTCCAGTTTCCTCCCACAATCCAAACATGTGCAGATTAGACTGATTGGCCAAGTAAATTGTCCCTTAGTGTCAGAGGGATTAGCAGGATAGATTGCAGTTGTATACAACTTTGGTTAGGCCTCACTTGGAATACTGCGTCCAGTTCTGGTCTCCGTACTATCGGAAGGATGTGGAGTCCTTGGAGAGAGTGCAGAGGAAGTTTACCAGGATGCTGCCTGGTATGAAAGGACTGTCTTATGAGGAACGATTAGATAGACTGGGGTTGTTTTCCCTTGAAAGACGTCGGCTTAGAGGGGATCTCATAGAGGTGTATAAGATTATAAGGGGTATAGATAGAGTAGAACATAGAACATAGAACATAGAACAATACAGCACAGAACAGGCCCTTCGGCCTTCGATGTTGTGCCGACCAAATAAAAAGCAAGGCCCCTCCTAACTAAACCATTTCCTTCTCATCCATATACTTATCAACTAACCTCTTAAACGCCACCAAAACTTGGCGCATCTACAACAGCTGCAGGCAGGGCATTCCACTCCCTAATCACTCTTTGAGTAACGAACCTACCTCTGATATCCGTCCTATAACTCATACCCCTTAATTTAAAGTTGTGTCCCCTCGTGCTAGCTTTTCCATCCTAGGAAAAGGCTATCACGTCCCCCTATCCAAACCTCTAATCATCTTATATGTTTCAATAAGATCCCCCCTTAGCCGCCTCCTTTCCTAACAAAACAACCTCAATCCTTCAACCTCTCTTCATAGACCTGCCCTCCATACCCGCAACTCCTAGTAAACCTCCTCTGTACCTCTCCAATGCCTCCACCATCTTTCTTATAATGTGGCGACCAGAACTGCACCATACTCCAGTGCGGCCGCACTAGAGTTTTGTACAGTTGCAACATGATGCTGCGGCTCCTATTCAATCCCCCTACCAATAAAAGCTAAGACTCCATATGCCTTCTTAACAACTTTATCCACTTGACTGCCTACTTTCAGGGATCTATTGACACATACACCAAGATCCTTCTGTTCCTCAACAGTATTAAGAGCCCTACCATTAGCCCTATACTCTACACATTTATTGTTCCTGCCAAAGTGCATTACCTCACACTTTTAAATGGAGGTAATGGAGTAAATGGAGTAAATGGAGGTAAACTTTTTCCACCTTTAGAAATGGATAGGACGAGGGGTCATGGCCTTAGGGTGAGGGGGGCTATGTATAAGACGAATATTAGAGGGCAGTTTTTCACACAAAGGGTAGTGGGGGTGTGGAATGCACTGCCGAGTAAGGTGGTGGGAGCAGGCACGCTGGGGCTGTTTAAGGGTCTCTTGGACAGCCACATGAGCGGTATGCAGATAGAGGGATATATTAGGACTGTTTAACTACGGCTTTTTTCCACAGGTAATTCGGTCCATAATTTGAGCATGCATTCGGCAGGTGGTGCGGGTACAGCTCTTGGATGTTGATTCATGGGTTGCCTGGTACCTCATGTCGTAAATGAGTGCTTTATGTGGACCATCTGAAGGGCACCATGACAGCTCAGAGACTATCGATGTGGCTGTGCAGACACTTGGAATTGGGCCGGTGTCTGCGGGAGTTTGCGCGTTCTCCCCGTGGTTGCGTGGGTTTTCTCCGGGCACTCCGGTTTCCTCCCACAACCCAAAAATTCGCTCTTAGGCTGATTGGGAAACAAATTGTCCCTATGGTGAAAATTTTCCATATTAGAAATAATATATATATTATTATATAGGAATATTAAAATAGGATAATGTATTTGCTACTATATAGTATGACGGCGGCGTGGGCTCGTTGGGCCGAAGGGCCTGTTTCCCGTGCTGTGTTGCTTAAAAAAAAAGATATGTGAGGTTACAGTGATAGGGCCTGGCTGGGATTATCAATGTAGGCTCAATGGGCAGAATGGTCTTCTTCTGCACTGTAGGGATTCTATCATTCTATAATTTTTTTTTAACCATCTACAAGGCACAAGTTAGGAGTGTATTTGAATAGTTTCCACTTGTCTGGATGAATGCAGTTCCAACAACACTCAAGAAGCTTGACACTATCCAGGACAAAGCAGCCCACTTGATTGCGACACTCCCACTAACATTCAATCCTTCCACCACTGATAAACAGAGGCTGCGATATGTATCATCTACAAGATGCACTATAAGAACTTAGCAAAGCTCCTTAGGCAGTATCTTCAAAGTCCAAGACCACTACCATTTAGAAGGACAAAAGCAGCAGATGCCTGGGAGCACAACAATCTGGTAGCTCCCTTCAAGTCATTCAGCATCCTGACTTTGAAATATATCACTGAACTTTCACTGTCGCTGGGTCAAAATCCTGGAACTCCCCCCCGATCAGCACTGTGGTTGTACCTACACATCTAGGCTGAACACTACCTTCTCATGGGCAGTTAGGGATGGGTAATATATGCTGGTCTAGCCAGAGACATGTATATGCCATAAATTAATGAAAGGCAAGTATTAGTTAATTTAGTTGCTTGGAAATTACTTAAGAGAAATTACTAACACATAAATACTCAAAATGTAGTTACAGATATTAAACAATCCTTATAACACGTATTAAGTTCAGTTTATTTTGTTTGCTGGAGGCCTGATATGAAGTGGAGTTGTTGGATTAAGGTCGGAAATGGAGTATGGAATGTTTCCATTTCCAGTAGCAGCTGAAGTGCGAGAAACAGTGTGCAGCTCACCGACCGCAGAACCGGCTCCTCTCACGACATTTTGCAGCACTCTGTGCACAAACATGAGGGCATGTCACAAAGCTGGTTGGGCGAATCTAGAGAAAACTGGCAACATCAGGAATCCTAAGGTCAGGGCACCCTTTAAAAATCTCTATTAAAATAAATTGGAGCCACTATCCCCCCTACCCAATGCATGTACATGGGCAAACCAGCTCCCCCCCACAAGTACACCCTGTCTTCATCACAGATATCGGGAAAGCACCACAGAAACAGGGCACCAGAGGGCACCCATGGCATTGCCCCATGGCAGCACTTCCTGCCAGAGTAAGTGCCTGGGTGGCAGAGAGCAGTGCCAGAGGGAATTGCCAAGGGGCAGTGTCAGTTGCAAAGGAAAGTGCCAGTGGAAAGTGCCAGGGGGCACACCATGACAAAGAAGTCTGCTTAGTAGTTATTATCCTTATTATGTGCAATCAGAAAATCACGTCCTCATATTCCTAGCTGAGGTCAAAAACTTTTTCCCCAGACCCAGGAGTTTGAGACAGAAATCAGCAAACCAGGGTTTGTGGGGAATTTATATACATGACTGATCGGAAAGATATCCTAAATATCCTAATAAGAAAGAGTTTGTCATGTCACAAATACCATGTGTGTGTTCCAGGCATATGTTAACATTGATACTGTATCATGAATGCAGCGTGATTCTGTGAAATTGAACACCTTGACATGAAAAAGCAGAATTGAAGAGTCATAAGGTACAGATCCATTAAACAAGTTAACACTGTGCTGTTAACGATCATGCGCACAGGCAAAGCATGTTACTAACAGGACGAGAAAAATAAATGAAATTACTAACATTCATATATTATATGGATGTCTGGGTATCAGCTTAAAATTTATAATGTGTTAAAATTACATTTTGAAGTGAGCACAGAAATTGCACCAACATATTGTAAACAATTGCTCAGAATTGCAATGTGTAAACTGGTTATGTGCTGTGCTGGCAATTTTAAATGACCTATGGAATACAGTATTGATTTTCAATAATATAATTGTGCTTTAGGAAATATGTTCTTAAAAATAAGGACTGGTCTTTTTCCCACAGGGTAGCAATGTATGAGAGTTAATATGTTCATCTGGAATTCCTTCCTCCATGAGTGCAGCAGAGGCTTTAAACCATTTATAATAAATGCATTAACGCCTGCACTAAAATAGCAGAGGAGATACGTCGCACATTTGCTCAGTAATGTCTTAATTTCAGGGCTATGTGAGTTTTGGATCTTAAGTAAGAATATTCTTGACTTCATGTTATTTTTATTACAATATATTTGAGTGATGCTGAGGCATAGATCAGTGAAAGGCCATATAGAAACATGGTCTGAAATTAGAATGTCAGCTTGCAAGAAGTAGAACTTATTTCCACATTATTCTCTTTTATGTCTATATGGCTGCATGAGATTGCAAGAAATAACTTGTGATTATTTATTTTACAGATGCTCCATTCAGGTATGATAATACTTGTATGTTTACAACATTTTCTTTATTAATTACAATACATAATAATGAATATTTTCAAAATGAGTATAATACTCAAGTCTAGATTTTCTAATTTACATTATATTAATGTAGTCAGAATATCAAGGCTGTCAGCCTGAAGATAGACCAGGACGCTGGAATCTCCCAGCCCTTTATGCTAATGGGATCATCTGGTCCCGCTGATGTGAATGGAGATTTCAATAGTTCAGTGGCTTAGCTGAACAGGTATACAGGGTATACCTGTGGTGGGATGCTGGAAAAAATGCAGCTGAATCCTATAGGCTGGAGTTCTCTGGCCAATTATGCTGGAAGCGCATCTCATCCTGCAGGTTTTCCACTGGTGAAGAGGAAGTGAATGGGAATTCTCATTCACAGTGAAACCTCAGAATCTCACCACTGGCAAGCAAACATGCCATCTCCTGCCAGCAAGAAATACGCAACTGGAAGGCCGGAGAATCTCGCCAATATTCTCTGAAGTGCCATGTGAAAACATACAGCACTAACTTATGGTGACTCACAAAGATGTAAAGTAATGTGCCCCTCTGTTTATAAAGAAGTAATTCTGTCCAACAGTACATCAATATATTGGAGCTAATGATAAGTCTTAGTGAAGAAACAGCATAGAATCCTGCAAAGAATCACTTCAACAGAGGGTTAAAATATTTCATTCTTAATAAAAGAAAAGTGTACATTTTAAGGGACTGAGTGAATGTAAGACCTTCTGACTACATTAAGTTTCCTCTAACCTCAGCTAAGCCAATCAGAACAGAAGTTACCAGAGGCATGTGTGCTACAAAGCAGCATTCACAAAGTTGTTTTAAAATTTCAGTTCATTAAGTCCATCATTAGCACCTCAACAAGGGGTGCAGCAGCATTACTGCAGGTGTGCTCCCATTGGTTCTTCTCTTGTGTTCTATTTTAACACATTTAAACACCCATGATCCCCACTGCGTAAAATAACGCATTGCAGCAAGCCAGTTGTAACTCAAAGATATCTAAGGTAACCTGCTGTTTACTAATAATTAGGAAAAAGCTATTTGTAGGATGGAATTGTCAGTGAATATGGAATTTTCACTAAATTGGACCATATTTTTTCTTGACTTTGGGGAGGTGCATGTGGGGGGAATGATGGTGCAGACATGTCCCTGATTAAATAAATCTGTATTTATCTTCTTAGAAACTATGTCAACATGACTAGCTTAAAGTATTTAAACAGTTTTTGACTTGAAAGCAGCGCTATGAAGTAATCAAGTGAAATCATTCTTACAGTGAAAATATAATGAGATCTTGTTATCCAAGGAAACTTCAGTCCAGTTAAAAAGGAAATCCAAATAGATTTGAATATTCAAGGCAGACCTTCATTCTAATAATAAAAGCTGGAAAACTTCAGCTACACATGTGTTTCCTGCATATATAGATATAGTGATAGACACTCATTTCACAGAGATGCTTACATTAGTGTGTGAGATTAGGACATTAACAGCAACAACAGATACTGCTTTTTAAAGAACTGATGAGAGATTAAGGATGGGGAAAGGTGGGTTGTGCAGGTTGTAATGTAATAAGGAGAGTTTGGAGATTATAACAAAGTATGACAGATGAGAGTTTTTAATGAATACGAGTGTTTAGAGTTTTTCGATAAAGTAATGAAAGTTAATTGCTTCATAAAATAACAACACATTGGATTAATATTATAAGAAATGAAAACCATAGTTCAGGATTATTTATCCTTTTACAACTCTTAAGAAAGTTATATAGGCCCTGATTTAACTCTGAACAGGTGGTTAATGAGGTGAAATAGCATCCACTGCACCAAACTGAATTCCATCAATTTGTAACCCTGGGCCTCAGTACCCATCCGTTTACTATGATGTATTTTGGACTGGAAAGCAGCAGGAAGTAGCAGAAAGTTCTGTAGCTCAGAGGTTGCCCACTGACACAAGTTAGGTGGAGGAATCAACTGCCTAAAATGTCATGCATTCAGAGAAGGAGCAAATTAATGTCTTGGAAGGCCACTGCTTCCTTTTAAGATCCAAAGGAGATGTTCTCATCTCTCCAAACCTCACACAGTGTGTGTAAAAAAAATGATTGGGCAGCTTTTTTACGTATTTTTACCAGGCATCAAAGCCATATTGACTTACCTAAAATAAATGCAATGCACTATTTTACTCAGGCCACCAGTTAAAATTGCAGTCTGTCCTGATGATTTTATTGGAGCTTGATATGCATTTGTAAACAAACATGTCTCATAGTTTTGGTAAGTTTCCTTACTGCTTGGATAATAGAACTCAGTCAAGTTTGGAATGATTGATTCCTGATAGCTGTCCAATTAGTTAGTAACTTAGAATCATTGCAGCACTGAAAAAAGGCCACTCAATCCAGTGTCTGTGCTGACTCTCTACAAGAGTAACTCATCTTGTGCCAAATTACTTTGCTTCAGGCTGTGGGTGAGTCATCTGCACCCTCCCTCCACAACTTACACCACCTCACCCCCACCATCCTCCTACCACCCCCCCTCCCCCCCACACACATACACACACACACACACCACCCACTGTCCTATGCTGCCCACAGACAAACCTCCCCAGGCTCGGATATAAGGAAATGAAACTTTACGGAATATCAAGGGTTAAAAATTGGCTAAGTAAAAAGGGTGAAATCTGAAAAGTTATTCATGCATTGTTCAAATGTTTGTTCACAGCTAGACAGTGATTTTCCACAATGGCTGTTTGTAAATTGGTATCTCACTGAAGCAGTCATGTTTGATTGATCCTTTTTTCTCTTGATAGCAGTGGTGTTGAGTTGGAATTATCCTTTAAGAACTCTAATTTTGCAGCAATGAAGTCTTCTGGTAGATTTTGACAATCTACAAGCAGGATGCAGCTTTTCTCTGTCTGTTAGTTCAAATTCAGTCCATCATACACCCCATAACTGGGTAACATTGTGTCTCCTGGTTTCAATATGGGACCTAGCCATTTGCTGAAATCTTGCTGCCATTTTCGTGGGTGGGATCTTATGATTCTGCTTATGGTACACCACCACAAATCAAAGCACATCTGTTAATATGTTGGAATGTGTTGGATCACTGTCAGTAACCACTGTCATTGGATCAATGTCAGTAACCATCATGTCTGGGATATTAACCCTTTATTCTACTCCTTCCTGTCTGACAGGCAGGTGAGGATGGAATTGGTTCAAATCAGGGACATTTAGGATCTGGGCAGAAAGTGGAGGAAAGGATCAGGTGGATTGCTTATTCAGGGAGTTGCACAAATATGACTTATAAAATGGCATCCTACTGAATGGTACAAATTCTGCAATTCTGTGATATTGTTAGGCCAGAGTTTTAGGCTGGACTTTTACTGGCACACCTGCCCGAGGCCAACGAAGAATGCTGTTCTGTGAGCTGGTAAAATCAGGGTCTTAGTGTTTCTTGCTGTCAAATTGGAACACAATTCTCATCAGCTGGATAAGCAGCATATTATTAAAGAGTAACTTAAAATTAAAAATTAACAATTTTCTCCACCAGTGTTGACAATATGCTCCAGTTTCAAATTCTTTATGCAATCATTAATCGTACCCACAGCCTAGTCTTTCCCAGGATTTGCACACTTACACAAATCAAATTTGAGTTTGTTTCAATGCAAATTCAGCTCATAAAACCCACTTCCCTTCACTGGGTGCACATGAAAATCTAGAATTAAATAAAAGGGTTAAATTCCATCCAAATATTTTGTTCCTGTTTTTCATTTTAACGTTTCCCTCCTTTCCTGAAAATGCTCATGCCGAACTTTGAGGGTCAGATTTATCCCCACCTCGGATGCATACTAGAAACTGGGTCACCTTGTCCAGAAGGATTTTTCACTTATTAAAATCCATTTACTCAGTTATTTTATTTCTTTTACTTTGCTCAGTCCTTGGTACAAAAACTGCAGTCACAATGGCGAATGTTCTGTTGGTTAAGAGAAAGGATTATTGCTGTCTCAGAGTCTCAATGCAGTTCTCACACATGATTACATTTCAAATTAATTGGGTTATTGGCACGTGACATTGCAAAGGTGAAAGATGCACCATTACAATTGGCAAGTAGTAAGATCAACCAGCACTCAGCAGGGCCTTGTGCTGCTGTACTATTGTCGACTGTGTGTTTCTCATACTCATTAAAGGAAACAAGCTAGTTATTCCCACTCCCCAATCATAATGCTGAACTATATGTCCTGATTATGCTTCTTTCAGAAGCTATTTAAATGTTATTACTGTCCCACATGCATATCAGGCAGAGAGATCTCTAATTGGGTGGTTACTGCAGCAACCATGTAGGGCGTGAGGCTGAAAATAAGATGCAATTCAGCCTGTGAACGTTAATGTACTTGAAAATGTGTAACCTATGCAAAAACATTGCCACTTATCAGGGATCCAGAGCTAAAAGTGGAACATTAACAACAATTGATGAATAGAGATGGTTGGGAATTTTCAATGTCTTAGACTTAGCAAAAATATTTATTTGCAAGATACTCAATTAACTAAAAGCTGGAGTCACATGAAATTCATAATACACAAAATGAAATTGTCCTTCTAGTAATCAGGCAAAAGCTGTAATGGTAATCATGGATGGCCTATTTGAGTTTAATTACAATGTTGGCAAAATTTCACAGATTTTCTGCTGAATCCTTCGTTTTCCGACAAATCCCATTGTGCATGGAGCCTGTAACTATTTTTGACAGAAGGAAAATTATTGTCCTTTACTGAGAAAGAAAATTAAACCACTATAATTTGCTGCTTATTCCCAAAATTATTTTTCGTTTTGTATCTGTGCCTGACAAAACAGCTTTCTGTTCCTGAATTCATATTGAGATAGTGAGCATGGACCGCTGTGATTGCATGGGGTAGGAATCAGCTTAAATACTGACCTGCTGGCAAGATTTGGACATGCGGAATGATCCAGAATGATCTTTGTGCCAGAATGTGTAGATCAAGATCTGATTGAAAATTGAGCCTCGGGTCTTATTTTAATAATGCCAGCCAGTTGCAGATACCTGTTGTGTGGTCCTAGGCACTTCTCCAGCAAAATGTCAAGTTAACTTGGGTAATAGTAGAAGTGCCTGAGAAATTCTTTCTATTTGGGGCAACTGAAGTAAATCATTTCCATATTATAGAATATAAGAGCATGAAGATTATGATGGAACTGTATAAAATGTTTGTTGGGGCAGAACAAGAGTACTGTGTGCAGTTTTAGCCACTACACAATAGGTAGGATGTGATTGCACTAGACAAGCTGCAGAGGAGATTCACCAGGATGGTACAAGGGCACGAACAGTTCAGCTGTGAAGAGAGGTTGATTAGGTTGGGGCTGTTTTCCTTAGAGCTGAGAAGGCTGAAGGGGAACCTGATTGAGATGTAGAAAGTTATGAGGAACATATATAGGGCAGTTAACATTTCCGTTTAGTGGAGGAGTCAATAACTAGAGGGCATAGATTTAAGTTAAGGGGCTGAAAGTTTAGAGGGGATTTGAGGAAAAGTGTTTTCATCCAGAGGGTGGTGGGAACCTGGAATTCACTGCCTGAAAGGATGGAAGAGTTAGGAACCCTCACACAGTTAAGAAGCATTTAGATGAGTACTTGAGATGCCATAGCTGACAAGGCTAATAACCAATTGTTGGAAAATGGGATTAGAATAGAGAGGTGCTTGATGGCATACCTTTTGATGGTTTTCACTCGAGGTTCTTTTAAGGATGACTAGTTCAGCCTCGAATAGGTCAAATAATCCTGAGTGGAGCAGGCCCGACAGAAACAGATGACAAGAATTAGACCCAAAACAAAGGCAAGGCTCTTTGTTCACATATTCAAGTAGTGTAAGGTTTCTTTTCAACTGGCGCTCCACAGAGTTGGTTCGAGTACAAGGAAGGCATGCTTTCAATGCTGTTCCAGCACAGGCAACTGACCATCCAAATAAAACGTATCTCTTTCTGTTATCCATCCAAAAAATGGGAGAAACAAAGTCCAATATATTCCTGGATTATTTTTTGTTAATATTGTCTCCGTTTTTATTGTCCAAAAGCAATGACCTTTAAAATAAAACCTTGTCCAAGATAACCTGTACTGAAGCTTTTTTTTAATTCTTTCAAGAAATGTGTGCATTAGGTCAATATTTATTGTCCTTGTGAAGGTAGTGGTGAGCTGTACTCTCTATGCTGCAAGTGCACCCACAGTGCTGTTAGCAAGAAAGTTCCAGAATTTTGACCCAATGACTGTGAAGGAACAATGATATATTTCCAAGTGAGGGTGGTGAGTAACATAGAGGAGAACCTCCATATGGTAGCATTCCCAGGTATCTCCTGCTTTTGTCCTTCTAGATGGTAATGGTCATGATTTTGCAAGATACTTTCTAAGGTGCCTTAATGAGTTCCTGCAGTGAATCCTGAGGATGATATACACAGCTGCCACTATCTGTGTCAAACATCTTGAGTGTTGTTGTAGCTGCACTTACCTAGGCAAGTGGAGAACATTCCATAACATAGCTGACTCATGCCTTGTAGATTGTGGACAGGCTTTGGGGAGTCAGGAGATAAGTTACTTGCTGCAGGATTCCTAGCCTCAAATCTGCTCTTATCACCATAGTATTTACAGGGTTAGTCCAATTCAGTTTCTGGTCAGTTGATAAGGGGGGAATTCAGCAATGGCAATGCCAGTGAATGTCAAAGGGGCAAAGATTAGATGCTTCTTTTTGGAGAAGATTATTTCCTGACACTTGTGTGGTACAAATGTTACCTGACACTTGTCAGTCCAAGCCTAGATATTGTCCAAGTCTTGCAGCATTTCAATGTAGACAGCTTCAAAATATCTGAAGAGTTGTGAATTGTGTTGAACATTGTTCAATCATCATTGAACATGCCCACTTCTAACCTTATGATGGAAGGAGGATCATTATTAAAGCAGTTGCAGGTGTTTGAACTGAAGACACTATGCTGAGGAACTCGGCATTGATGTCCTGGAACTGAGATGACTGACCTCCAATCAGCACAAGCATCTTCCTTTGTGCCTGTATGACTCCAATCAGTGGAGAGCTCCTGATTCCCATTGACTCCAGTTTTGATAGGGCTCCTTTATGCCACATTTGTGTAAATGCTATCTTGATGTCAAAAGCTGTCACTCTCATCTCACTTCTGGCTCTTTTGTTGATATTTGAACAAAGACTGTAATGAGGTCAGGAGCTGAGTTACTCTGGCAGAGCTCAAACAGAGCATCACTGAACAAGTTATTGCTGAGTAGGTGCCACTTGATATTGTTGTCAATATCCCTTCCATCTCTTTACTGATGATTAAAAGTAGACTGATGCGGCAGAGTTCGCCGGGTTGGATTTGTCCTGCTTTTTGTGTGCAGAGCATAATTGGGCTATTCTCCATTTTGCTGGATAGATGCCAGTGTTATTACTGTACTGAAACTATTTGGCTTGGGATGTGGCAAGTTCTAACCAAGATGTTCCAGTTCAGCCACAAAGCTAGTATCAACCTGGCAATGTGGAAAATTGCACAGGTATGTCCTGGTCACAAAAGATAGGATAAATCCAATCCAACAAATTACTACCCCATCTGACTAATCTTCTTCATTTGCAAAATGAAGGAAGGGGGCATCAACAACAGTAATATCAAGCAGCACTTGTTCAGCAGTATCTTGTTCACTGATGCTCAGTTTAACTGTTGCCATGGTCACTCAGCTCCTGATCTCAGTACAGCCTTGGTCTGAACATGGACAAAAGAGTTGATCTCCAAAGGAAGTGGCTATCCTTGATATTGAGGTAGCATTTGACCAAGCGTGGCATCAAGGAACCCTAAAAAAACTGAAGTAAGTGGAAATCAGGGTAAAACTCACCACTGGTTGGAGTGATACCTTGCATGAAGGAACAAGGTTGTGGTTGTTAGATATGAACAGTTTTAGTCCAATCACATTGCTGCAGATGTTCTTCATGAAATTGTTGAACTGTTTGCAGCATTGTGTTCAGTTTCTTGGAATTTGGCTGCTTGTGTTGACTATCACATCAATCTGTTCTCACTTTCTTTGTTCAATTTGTCAGCAGGGCCTCCTGACCCAATGCAAGGAAAAAGTGAGTTGGCATATATATGGCAGATGCAATGTAAATGTAGACAAAAGTGATCTTATCCACTTTGGTAGCAATAATAGCGAGGCAGATTATTATTTGAATGCGTGTAAATTGAGAGAGGTAGATACTCAACGAGATCTTGATGTCTTCATGCATTAGTTGCTGAAAGTAAGTGCACAGGTACAGCAGGTAGTAAAGAAGGCAAATGGTTTGTTGTCCTACATAGCAAGAGGATTTAAGTATAATAATGAAGTTTTACTGTAATTATAGGGCATTGGTTTGGCCACACCTGGAGAATTGTGTGCGGTTTTGCTGTCCTTAATTGAGGAAGGATGTCCATGCTCTAGAGGAACACAACGAAGGTTTACCTGGCTGATTCCTAGGATGGCAAGTCTGTCATAGGGGGAGAGATTGAGTTGGTTAGGATATTTATTAGACTTCAGAAAAATGAAAGGTGATTTCACAGAAACTTATAAAATTCTGACAGGATTTGACAGGATAGATTCAGAAAGAATATTCCCAATAGTGGAGGAGGCCAATGTGTTGTGGATTTCATGGATAAATTCGATATATTTCTTGGGACTAAAGGAATCAAGGGATGGGGGGGAACGATGGGATCAGAAAATTGAATTTGATGATCAGCCATGATAAAAATGAATGGCGGAGGAGACTTGACTGGCCTACTCCTGCTTCCATTTTCTATGTTTCTATGCTAACTTCTCACTTCTTCACCACATCCTTAAGGTCTAGAAAGCACCAGAGAATCTTGCAGTCCACTCTCCCCAATTGCACCATCATTCATTCTATCTTCTGGTCACTGATGATCACAATGTACCCTCCTTTAAAAGATGCAGACTAGCATTAGTAGTGCAGTCTAGCTTTAAGTAATGCCAGCTGCTCACAAGGGTCCCCTGCTGAGCCACTCAACAGCAGTTTAATACTAGCTGCATGCCGCAATTATGCAAATCAGCAGGCATCAACAAAGTTAGTGAGTTAATATCACATCATGGTTTCTGCTACTGTTTTCAGAGGCTATCGACTTTAGTCACCTGGACCTAGAAGTGTGATATCTGGAATCCAGTAGACATTTATATACAAAATGAAAGAGCTATTGTAATGAACCAGAAAGCACAAATGATGAATGAATCTGGTTCACATTAGAATCTTACAGACTCCATGATTACTAAATGATTTGTTCAAGAAACTCATTGAGGATGAACTAACTGATCAAGAAAATCAAACATTAGATTTAAAATGCCCAGCAGAATTACCAGCAACCAATTAATGCTACTGCTGTGGGCAACATGATTTCACCCCATTGAATTTTCATTACAAGGTAATATTTTGTTGCGATATTGACTGATTGTGGCAACAATTTTTTAAACGTGCAAAAAGCATCTTGTCTAATTAATTACTCTGTTGTTCTGTAAGTTTGAGAGAGAGTTCAGGCAACTTTGGAACAACTTTATGAATAGATGTTGATGCTTAGTATTCAAAGTTCTTTATTAAGTATATTTCAAAACTCTCTTGTTATGGGCAATACATCATACAGTCCAGGAACACCTAATTCTCAATGTCAAATCCGAGAACTTAGCTGATTGTTTCACTTCCTCAGGTGAGAGATGAGGCAAAGAAGGCAGAGAAGGAGGTGCTGATCATGATCACAGTCCAGTAAATGCTGCTGAATTGGGATGCTGCCATCTTTGAATGGACCTGCCACATATTAAGCTTTCCCTACACCCTATCTGTAACTCAACACTATATTTTACACCCTGTCCTTTCCTTCTCTCGTATGTATTCTACGAACAATATGCTGGGTATTGTGCACATGAAACAATAATTTCCACTAAATATATAGAATCATAAAATCCCTACAGTGCAGAAGAAGCCATTTGGCCTATTGAGTCTGCATCAAGCACAAACACACCCAGGTCCTATTCCTATAGCCCATATATTTACCCTGCAAATCCTCCTGACAATGGGGTCAATTTAGCATGGCCAATCAACCTAACCCACACATCTTTGGATTGTGGGAGGAAGCCAGAGCATCCAGGGGAAACCCATGCAGCCAGAGGAAGAAAATGCAAACTCCTCACAAACAACAATCCGAAGTCAAAATTGAACCACTGCTAACTACTGTGCCACCAAGACAATTATTGTGACAATAATAAATCAAATGAAATCATATCTGGGAGCATTGGCTAAATTATGAATTTGATTTAATGTGCTCTATAAATTCATTCGCCAAGATGTTCTCCAATATTGGCAAAGACTGATGTAGACTAGGAAAAGTGACCCACCACTAATGGGAAGAGGGTCAATGGCTTCCTGTTTTTACGTCAATGCAAAATGTGACTTTGACCTTCTTATGCTATGTTCCACTGTTGTCGTCAAACCTGAATGATTCAAACAGAAGTGGAAAATTGTACCCAATGTCTTGGGTGAAGGATGATGAATGGACCAATACTTTCAAGTTAGCAATGGAGAAAATTATTTATTTATTTGATTTATTTGATTTAGAATACAGTGAAAAGTATTGTTTCTTATACACTATACAGACAAAGCATACCATGCATAGGGAAGAATAGGAAACAGCAGAATGTAGTGTTCCAGTCATAGTTAGGGTGTAGAGAAAGATCAACTTAATGCAAGGTAAGTCCATTCAAAAATCTGACAGAAGCAGGGGAGAAACTGTCCTTGAGTTGGTTGGGACATGACTTCAGACTTTTGTATCTTTTTCCCAATGGCAGAAGGTGGAAAAGAGTATGTCCGAGGTGTGTGGGATTCTAGATTATGCTGGCTGCTTTTCTGAGGCAGCGGGGAATGTTGACAGTGTTAATGATTGGGAGGCTGGTTTGAGTGATGGACTGGGCTTCGTTCATGACTCTTTGTAGTTTTCTTGTGGTCTTGAAGAGAACAGGAGCCTCAGCGAGCAATGATACAACCAGAAAGAATGTTTTCTAGATGCATCTGTAAAAGGTGGTGACAGTTGTAGCGGACACATCATACTTCTTTATTCTCGTGAGAAAGTAGGAAATGGGGCTTTCTTAGCTTTTAGCGTCGACGTGGAGGGGCCAGAACAGGTTGTTGGTGATCTGGATACCTAGAAACTTGAAGCTCTCGACCATTTCCACTTCAGAAGATGAAATTTAACCTGCCAATAAAATGGGTGAAGAAAGGGATATGAATCCAAAACAGGTGATACAGCAATTGTTTTGCCATTTCTTTGCTCTTGAATTTCATTTTCTCAGAGGACTATTAAACTTCCCAAGCCTTAGATGATGTCATCAGAGCAAGCTGACAGCACAGAGAACAGCAGAGGAACTGTGAAATGGAAGACATTCTCCCAGATTTCAGGAAACAATCTTATCTCTCCCAGTCAGTCAATTTTCAGGTCCAAATCCGTCAGAAACAGCTGTTATGCATTTATCTCTTCTAACCAGCTGTTCTCACTGGTAGAACCATTGACAGCCACAATCACACAGAAACTCCTGACACAAATACCAAAAAAAATCAAACATACAATAGCTCTGCCAGCGCAATTTTTAAATCACAGAATGAATTGTGAGATGACACTATTTATATGAAAGAAGCTGACATTTCTAACCACTTTAATGTATCTCTTCCTAATGGAGCAGCATCTAGCTTGGGTAGTTTGAGACTGCCCAGGGTTAATACAGTGCCCTTTATGAAAAAAAAAGAGGATCTCACTTGAAACATTGGTGCATATTATCCCTTTCAGATGTTGACTGGCCTGCTAAATATTTGCATTATTTTCCATTTTTAATTCATAGAATATGTAGGTTAGATTAATAGATCCTTTTCCTGAAGGACACCAGGGAACACCAATTTAGATTTTTTTTGCAAAAATCACCTACTTCCTTAATTCAAAGCAAATTTCCTATATGGGATATGACCCCAAAATCTCTAGCTTGCTGATCTAGGATCATAAGAAGTGGACTAACTTTCTAATTTGGCAGTCCCTCAGGGTTGAGGATGACTTGCTTCCATTCCAGGAAGATGGCTTCTGTGATTGCTGAATAGACTGATTCTTTTGCAGGTTTGACAGGGGTTGCTTGCTGAGTGGGTGGGACATTTTGGATTCTCTGCTCGCTGTTTACACTTGGCCTGTTTGTGCTCCCTATCTGGTGACACACGAGTGATTGGCACCTTTGCAGATACTTCTTCTCTAGTTTGTTGATAGGGATGTGGCATTTAATTTGGGATGTTTTCAGAGTGTTCTTGTAGCGTTTCCTCTAACCTCCAAATGGTCGCTTGCCATTGTGGAGCTCAGAGTAGAGCAATTGTTTCCGGAGTCTTATGTCAGGCATGTAGATAATGTGCCCACCCTCTGGAATTGGTTGAGTGTGACCAATGCCCCGATACTGGGGACACTGGCCTGGGAGATAATGCTCACATTGGTGTGTCTATCCTGTCGAGGGATTTGTAGGATTTTGCAAAGGCACTTTGGTGATATCCTGCCAGTGATTTAAGGTGCCTGCTTTAGACTGAGTTTCTGAAGCATACAGGAAGGTAGGAACCACAGCTGTTTTGTAAATCATGAGCTTGGTGCTGGGTATGAGGTCTTGGTCTTTGAACACTCTGTTCCTCAGCCGTTCGAAAACTACTGGCGCATTGGAGTCAATGTTGGACTTCATCATCGATGTTTGCTCGCAACAAGAGGAGGATTCTGAGGTATGGGAAATGATCCACGTTGTTCAGGAACTCACTCTGGATCTTGATGACCGGGGAGGCAGTTTTGCATGGCAGGAGCGGGCTGGTAGAGAACTTTTGTTTTCAAAATCTCTAGGTTGCTAGCCCAGGATCATAAGCAATGTGCTAATTTACATAAAGATAAAAGCAAATTACTGCAGATGCTGGAACCTGAAACCAAAAAAGAAAATGCTGGAAAATCTCAGCAGGTTGGGCAGCATCTGTGAGGAGAGAAAAGAGCTGAAGTTTCGAGTCCAGATGACACTTTGTCAAAGAGTCTGGACACAAAAACATCAGCTGTTTTCTCTCTTTACAGATGCTGCCAGATCTGCTGAGATTTTCCAGCATTTTTTTGGGATAATTTACGTTGTTATCGGAAGCAGAAGATCAATCTCATATTTCAATAACCTGAGAAATTCCACAGCTTCAATATTATTTCAGCTTTTGCCTATAACATAATTTGGTCCTGTTTTTGATACAGAATAATGGCCACAAAATTGGACTCTATCGCCACTGGTGCTGGCACTGTAAAAGGCCCCCTGTGAAAAAAATACAGAGTGCACAATATTTTTGGCTGCTTCAGCTGAAATCCCCATGGCACCCCATGCTGGGAACTGTTCATGTTTTCAGCGAGCACTCCTCATATCTCCACCTCACCCAATAGCAACGCCTGGGGCAATTTAGATTTAACAAGGAGATGGTCTCAGAACTGTGCCACCTCCTTCAAAAAACCTGCAGGCTCATTCCAGAGTGAGGAAGGCACTGCAAACAATCTTGAAGATTAGAATGATATTAAACTTCTTAGTGACCAGATCAGACCATTGTAGATGGGAGTAGGTTGCACATCAAACATATTCCTCCATTGAACTTTTTTGCATTTGTGATTTGACTGAGGCCAGATATGTGAAGAGAGGTGATTTTAACACGTTTTACAGATTTTGTTGATAACTTTTAAAAAGCAACTTGAATTTCTAGTGACCAACTAAAAGGATCACACAGCACAATTGCAAGTTCTACATTTTTTACTGCAACAAACAAACTAAAAGCAACATTGACTGAACATTCTGTTTGTAAGCATCTTATACTTTAAACTACACAGCAGAACTTTCCTTTTTTAACATTAAAAACAATGAAAAATCTCTTGCAACCTGGCAATTCATTACACTATCCAAAGTGATTTTTAGCTCCTGGGGTTAACTTCTGTTCTTTTCCTCGCTCAGTTTTTTAACCTTAGAGCTATCTTTAACAGCAAGGGTTTTTCCTGGACTCTTCTAATTCAAACTAAGCAAATCTTTCAGCCTCAATTTAAATCCTTATGAATTTGGTCTTTCAATCTGAGTACAAATGACCACGTGCATTCCTGTGCAGTCAACCATAAATCTTTGCTGCCTTTATCACAACCTTCAGTTACAATTTGATTGACAGCTTCATACGATTATGTATAGTCTCTTAAAAATGGGACTATGAATTTCCATGTTTGTTTTTTCTAAGGGATTAAATATTTGAATGTAATGTTTGTTTTTAATAATGATGTGGTTAAAGGAACGTAAATGTAGTGAATGAGTTTCTATTAATGAGAGTAAATTTAGAGATATAGGCCGCAATTCTCCCTTTTCTGGCAGGTCTGGCTGGAAAATGCGCATCTGTGGCCTTGAATGGGGATTTGTGCATGTGCCAGGAACACATGTGCATTTCTCAGAACCGGCGAACAGTTGCCGGTCAGACCATGCTGGAGGGAAGGCAGGGTAAACACAGTAAGAAGTCTGACAATACCAGATTTAAGTCCAACCAATTTATTTAATAGTAAACTCACAAGCTTTCAAGGCTGTCCTCTTCGTCAGATGAATGAGGTGTTCTGGTCTCAAACAACATATATAACAGCACAGACTGAATACAGTGACGAAAAATTTAGTATGGCCAATGCACCCAACCTGCACATCTTTCAGATTGTGGAAGGAAACTGGAGCACTCAGAGGAAACCCTGCAGACACGGGGAGAATGTGCAAACATTCCTAGAGGGGACCGAGATGCAATTGGTGGGGGTGGGGACCCGGGTTCAATTCTGGCCTCAGGTGATAATCTGGAGTTTGCATATTTTTCCCATCCCTCCATGGACTTACTCAGGGTGCTTCAGTTTCTGCCCAAAGTCCATGCCTGGCTATCTCTTCACTTTTTCTGGGGCAGCAGGCTTGATTCCCAAAGATCCCCACCACCCTGGAATGAAAATCCCAACTTCTGGCACACATTTTTTCCCAGGATGCATTTGCATAAATTATCCCAATTTTACAATCCCAATCTGGGAGCAAAACTAACAGTCTGCCAACTATCAGCACAGAAGCTCCTGCCACTGTCTACGAGTGTGAATACTCTGTACCTTCTATTCATTAAAAACTTGGGGTCCCCTTTTAGAAACTAATACCCATATTTGATCCTTTATCTCTTACAGTCACCAGCAGGCTCAGGCAGGCTAGAAGAGTTAACAAAAGCCCTAACCCCCAGGCCACCTCAGAGGAAGATACTGAGGATCCAGGCAATGAAAACTCATCGATGCGTTGACCTGAAGCCTCTACCAATGCAGAGGCACAAACCTCAGTGGGTCACAGATCTAGATTAAGATAAGGGTCTCTTTCTGGAGGAACATTTCAATGCGACATCTCCACAGCAATTGAAGGTAAAGCCTTGCCTGAGACATGCAGTGCACACTGAGTGCTGTCCTCCTGGAGATGTGCAGCACCCACTGTGAGGAGCCCAACAACAAACATGCTTCACCCACTGTGAAGAACCCAACAACAAACCCACTTTATCCACTATGAGGATCCCAACTACAAAAGCAAAGAACACTACAGCAGAGGAACAGACCCTTCGGCCCACCAATTCTGCACTGACATATGACTCCTTTCAAAAGTAAAGACTTTTTGCCTCTATGCAGTCCATGTCCCTCTATTCCCTGCCTATTGGACTGCTCAGTGGCACAGTTGTTAGCAGTGCTGCCTCAAAGCACCAGGGATCAGGATTCAATTCCTGGGTCACTACCTGTGTGGAGTTTGCACATTCTCCCTGTATCTGTGGAGTTTCCTCCGAGTGCTCCAGTTTCCTTCCACAGTCTGAAAGATGTGCAGGTTAGGTGCATTGGCCATACTAAATTTTTTGTCACTGTTTTCAAACAGGCACTGTAGTGTGGCGACTAGGGGATTTTCACAGTAACTTCATTGCAATATTAATGTAAGCCTACTTGTGAATAATAAATAAACATTTTTACCTATGTATCTGTCAAGATGTCTCTTAAACATTGCCACTGTATCTGCTTCTACTGCCTCCTTTGAAAGCACATTCCAAGCACTTACCATCCTTTGTGTAAAAAGCTTGCCTCTTACATCTCCTTTACCCTGTTTACCTTAAACCTATGTCCTCTGGTATTTAACATTTCTACCCTGGGAAAAAGGACAGACTATCTATTCTATACAGACCTCTCATAATTTTGTAAACTTCTATCAGGTCGTTGTTCAGTCAAATCATTGTTTTCACATGATTTGATTCATGTGAAAACAAATCAAGTGTGTCCAATCTCTCCTCATAGCTAACACCTTCCAAACCAGGCAACATCCTGGTAAACCTTTTCTGTACCCTTTCCAAAGTCTCCACATCTTTATGGTAGTGTGGTGACCAGAACTGTATGCAATATTCCAAATGTGGCCCAACTAAAGTTCTATCCAGCTGTAATATGACTTGCCAATTTTTATATTCTATGCCCTGACAAATGAAGGCAAATACACATATGCCTTCTTGACCACTTTAGCCACTTGTGTAGCCACTTGCAGGAAACTGTGGACCTGTAAACCTAGATCCCTCTGTATATCAATGCTTCCAAGGGTTCTGCCATGTTACTGTATACTTCCCTCCTGTATTCGACTTTCAAAATGCATCACTTCACATTTGTCCACATTAAATCCCATCTGCCATTTCTGTGCCCAAGTCTCCATTCTATCTATTTCCTATTGTATCCTCTGGCTATCCTCCTTGCTGTCCGCAGCTCCCCAATCTTTGTGTCATCTGTATACTTACTAGTCAGACCACCTACATACTCCTTCAAATCATTTATATATATTACAAACAACAGGGGTCTCTGTACTGATCCTACGGAACACCACTGATTACAAATCTCCAGTCAGAAAAACACTTACCACAGCTACTCTCTGACTTCTATGACCAAGCCAGTTCTATATCTATCTTACCAGCTCACCACAGAAACCATGTGACTTCACCTTCTATATCAGGCCACCATGAGAGACCTTGTCAAAGGCCTTGTTAAAGTCCATGCAGACAACATTCAAGGTCCTATCCTCATCAATAATCTCTATCACTTCCTCAAAAAACTCATAAGAACATAATAAGGACATAAGAACATAAGAAATAGGAGCAGGAGTAGGCCATCCAGCCCCTCGAGCCTGCCCCACCATTCAGTAAGATCATGGCTGATCTGCAGTGGTTCAGTTCCACTTTACCGCTTTTTCCCATAACCGTTAATTCCCTTATCAATCAAAAACTTATTCACTTTTGACTTAAATTTATTCAGCGAGGAAGCCTCCCCCACTTCAACAGGCAGAGAATTCCAAAGACTCACCACCCTTTGCGTGAAGAAATTCCTCCTCAACTCTGACCTGAACTGTGCCCCCCCATCCCCTCCCACCCCCACAATCTTGAGGCTGTGCCCTCTAGTCCTGCTATCTTTGATATGCGGGAAAAGTCTCTCAATCTCTACCCTATCTATCCCCTTCATTATCTTATATGTCTCTATAAGATCCCCTCTCAGCCTTCTAAACTCCACAGAGTACAAACCTAGCCGATTTAGTCTCTCTTCATAATCCAACACCCTCATCTCTGATATCAGCCTAGTGAACCTTCTCTGCACCCTCTCCAAGGCCCATATATCCTTCCTCGAATGCGGTGACTAAAACTGCACACAGTACTCCAACTGCGGCCTCACCAGCACCCTATACAGCTGCAACAATATCTCCCTACTTTTATATTCTATCCCCCTAGCTATAACGGCCAACAAGTTGACGAGACATGAACTCCCATGGACAAAGCCATGCTGCCTATTGCTAATAAATCCATGTTTTTCCAAATGTGAGGAAATTCTGTTCCTAAGAATTTTCTCCAATAATTTCCCCACCACTGACAAAAGACTCACAGGCCTGTAATTTATATTCTACTCTTTGTCTATGTTGGTCAACATCCTATTGACTTTGTTGAATGCTACTCTGAATTGGTTGGACAATCCAGCAACAAGAATACTTGATGACTCCATGTTCTTTTTCAGTATAACCCAGTGTTTTCAAAGCCATTCATGAATTATGTGCATCGCTTATTGCTTTCTATCAAAGTGAAGCACTTTACATTTGGTTCATTGGTTTAAATTAAATGTCATCTGGCATTGCTCATCCATCTTGGCCAACTCATTTTGTAATTTCTGAGCTATTACCTCTGATTCCACTATTCCACCTGGTTTAATATTATCTGGACGTTTGACCTGTGTGTGCTGAATTTTTGAATCCAGATCATTTAAGTAAATTAGAAATCACCATCCAAGCAATCAATCCTGAAGCGTCAACTCAGTACACTATCCTTACACCAACATAATCCCTCTCAGGAGTACTTATTGTTTTCTATCTTTCAGCCACTTTCTTATCTGGTCTTATCCAGTTTTTCATGTCAAACTTTGTCTAATGCTTTTAAGAAGTCAAAGTATGTCAGATCATAGATCTTATCTCAATCCACTCGGCTGTGACTTACTCAAAGGAGCTGAGGATTTGAGGAAGGGATCAGGTAGGATCTTCTTCCAAGTCTATGTGGACTATTGTTAATGTGATTCCTGTTGTATAGATGATCCTGAAGTTTCTTCCTGATAACTGTTTCCACTGTGATTCATGGAATAGAAATACATCTCATGAATTTGTAGCTGCCTGTGTCCCTTCTGGTTTTCTTTTTAAATAACTGCACCATCTTAACCTATTTCCAATCCCGGTATCTCCTAGTATCTAAAGACACCTTCATAACATTGAAGTGTAATGATTGTCATTATAAATACAGTAGCCATTTTACATATCAGCTAGAGTCTACAAACTGCAGTGGGACAAGTCATCAGTTCAATAAAAACAAAATACTGAAGGGGCTGGAGATCTGAATTAAGAACAGAAAGAGCTGGAAAAACTCAGCAGGTCTGGCAGTATTTGTGGAGGGAGAGAAACAGAGTTAATGTTTCCATCCCAGAATGACTATTTTTTTCTTTTTTGTCTATTTTTGGAATGTTGGTTAAAAGAAAAGCTTCGATCAGTATACCTTTCTGTTCTTCAAGTAGTGTTTTTGACCTTTAATATCCATCTGAATATACAGGTAGAATCTTGCTTTAGTATCTCATCTATTCGATAATGATGCAGCTAACAATGTGGCATACCCTCAGTGTCGCATTAATGTGTGCCTACACATTGTGCTTCAGATCAGTAGTCAACATTTGAATCTATAATCTTCTGACTGATAACTGAAAGAAGTGAGAACTAAACTCAACTGACAGTCTTGTAACCATTATGAACAGAAAAAAGAAGAGGCTGTCATCCCATCAGCCATGATTTAATAGAAAGCTATGGATAAAATTGTATTGTGAAATATTAGTATGAATGCTTCACAGAGACATTAACCCATTTATTTTAGAGTAAAATAATTTCATCTGAATCTTATAAGCAATAGCACAACAAGCTAATATCACACTGCACCACTCCCCCTAATGAAACCCCGGGATGGAAAGTGAAAGTAAGAGCAGGGGAGAAATCCCTCTGTGAGGTAGTTTACTATATCTCTATCTTAAGAATAATCACCATGCAAAAATGCTACGAGAAAGCGAGAGAGATAGATCCAATTCCCTTCTGAGAAAGTGTTCCCTTCTCTTTTGCTGTTCCTTTTCAGACAGTGGGCTGATTTTCATGCTTTAATATGTCTATTTTGAATGGTTACGGACCAGTGCTAATCCCACTAGAATGGCAGTATGTTAATTACACTCAAAATTCATGAGTCAGTCCATTTGCATAATAATTCACTGCTCCAGGTGCAAACTTGGATGGGTGGACGAAGCATGTTAGTGCCGGGAGCAGAAAATTGCATATAGGTGAAATTTGAAGGGATAATTAAAGAGAATTGATGATTAAAGGGAAGTGGCAAAACAGGGCACAATAATAGAGCACTCAAAAGGTATGGCAGCCCATTTGCAGTCTTTTTCAAGGCTGAAGGGGCAGAAGGCTAAGAAATAACAGGTTAAAATGAAAGAAAAGGAAACCCAGCGTGCGAGCACGAGTTTGCAGTCAAGTGACAAAGAAGCTCAGCACTCATTGCCTCTTTGAAGGCTGCTCGAGAGGCAGTGGTGCTGCATGCAATAGTTGTGAAGCATATTGCACTTACAGCCACTCCATCCAGCCATCATCATAAATCGACAGACAAGCCAAAATGTATTTCTGCACAGAATTGTTGGAGCATGGAGTTTGTTGCCTCAGTGAGTATTGAAGCAGATATATTGCAATTTCTTAGAGAAAGCAAAAAAAAATCAAGCAGAGGAGTATAAAGGGCAATGAAAAGAAAGCTTACTTCACTATAAAGTCAAGAAAACCATAGTTTTGGGACAGAATGTTACATCAAACTGATTAGCAAATTCTACTCCCTTGACTCCATGGTGAAGACCAATTTGTCTCTTGACGCAGAACTCAATACACACATAGGGAAGGCAGCTATCATATGGCTGACACATAAATCATGGTGGCATAACATCAAGCTGTCTTTTTAGACCAAGTTGTGGGTTTATGAGGCCTATGTTCTCTGCACCTTGGTGTCTGGTTGTGAAACGAGGATGATTTAAAGCAGTCAGAAAAGAAGCACAATAACTTTCAACTTAGCAGCTTGTGGCACATCCTGGGCACCTCATGAAAGGAAAAAAAAATCACAATTGTGGCAGTCTGCTTAAAAATCAAACTTCCACCACAGTGGCACTCATCAAGCAGAGGCAATTTTACAGGATGAAAGACAATGGCATACACAGGGAATGTCCTTTCAGTGAGGTAGCCAGAGTCAGAAGACGAGGAGAGTGCCCAAAGCCCAGCTTCCAGGATGCTTGCAAGTGTGACATGAAGATCTTAAACATTGTTTTTCACATCTGAGAGGAAAATAGCACCATCACCTGTAGGTCAACATGCAGTATCTAGAAGACCAGGACTACAGCGACTTGGCAACAAATGCCAATACTGAAAATAATGACCCACACTGGCACCAAATACTAACTTCATTAGTGGCACTTGTGTCAGAACCTGCCTCTCATTGGGACTGGCCTCTTTAGTCATCAGCTAAGGTAAACCATGTGAAGCGCCCCTTCCTCAGCTAACTGATTTGTGATATGTCCATCATCTTACCTAGGTGGAAGGATGTTGATGTTGGGGAGGGTAGGAAGAGACTGGGTGGCAGGAGTAGTTTTGGAACAATGAACTGCTTCACAAATGAAGCATTGATTTTCTTGGTATGCTTTCAGAAAGCTAGAAAAGTGGAAATATATAAAAACCATATAGAAAGAACAGTGAATAAAAAGTCCCATTGAGGTAGAAACATAGAAATATTGTAATATATCCCTGATAATAATATCTTGAACAATGTAGCTGATGTAGGGATCTCCCTCAATATCATTCACTTGGGACAGTTTGGTGGATGATTTACTGCCTTTAAGTGTCACTTATAACAAATATTTAAACTTAAGCATTTATTAGCATATTTAATTTGTGTTGAACATCCTCAGCAGTAGCACTTGCTGACATTGCAAATCTAAAGTTAGACCATTTCTAAACAAGTTCTGGAAATGTTCATATATAGTAAAATTTTGTTATGAGATTATTTTTGAATCCTAACAAAATGCTAAAGCCATTGAAGGCATATATATCTTGACTTTAATCAGGCCATGGTACTGACCTCTTGGGGTTCGAACTCCCTGATTAAGGCAGTAGCGGCTTGTTCAATCAGGAAGTTATACATGTGTACATAATGTAGAGTGTCAGGGTTACTGGCACTCTGGGTTTATACTCTGTAAGAGGAAGTACCTGCTGGATTGATACTGACTGTAAATAAATCTAAATTTGTGAAGGGACGCTGGCCTTGGACAAGTTATTTCAGTATATTTAGTCTGTTCCTAATACTAAAATGCTTTGTCATATGTATTTTCTGTATTATTAGGTGGTGTCAATATTAGCAAACAACAATTAGCAGTATCATTTCAAGTGTCCTAAAATGATTTCATTTTTATCTCAGAAATAAGGCAGAAATAACTGAATGAGAAAGTAAGGGTGGAATTTAATAAAGTCCACAAGCATGGGAAATGTAGAGGACAGGGCCATTGAATCACATAGGACGACCACAATCCAAGTTCCAACAGTGGAAAAATGTAAAGTAACTAAATACTGATGGTCTGAAAGTAAGGTGGCAATGCTTATTGGACACAATGACAAGTTAGCTAAACTCATTGTTTATATGCTAAGTCATAGTTACATATGTTAAATGGAATTTCATGCTGCCTTGTGAATTTAACAGAAGGCTCAAGGAGACCTTCTGTCTTTAGAAACCATTGATTAAGAGCTGGCACTTCTCAGGCATTATCTCTGACTTCCAGTGGAAATGTTGATCTGCCTTCCATTGCTGTGTAGTCTAGGACCAAGGAGAGAGCGGGGATCTGTTATGTGAAGTTAAAATCCTGATCTTAAAGTGGAAACTCTGAGGAACTGAGGGCTCAACCTGGCATCAATACACCCAAGGCAACAAGTCAATAAAGGATGTGAGTCCTAAAGATGGGAATCTTCCAGCCAGTGCCATTGCATCCAATATTGCTGGAGGAAATGCCCATGGAGAGACAACCAGATTACAGAACGACCATTACCAATACTGTTGCCTTTGTAGGAACTACCTCAAGGCCAGCAAAATATCAGAAAGGGAGAGGCAGATGACAGGCAGACAGTAAGAAAGCAATTAGGAATGTAAAGGAGAGATATGAGAAAGCTCTGAATGGTAAAAGCAGAGAAACTCTTAAGATATTCTATGAGTATATATCAATGGAAAGAGGGTAACCGGGGAAAGAGTAGGGCCCATTAGGGACCAAGGGGGCAATCTGTAGATACAACCAAAGAACATTGGTAGAGTGTTGAATGAATACTTCACATCTGTCTTCACTCAAGAGAATGAGAACGATGGTATGAAATTTGGGGAGAGAAAGATTGTGAGGTTTTTGAGCAAATTGACATAAGGAAGGACAAGGTATTGGAAGTTTTGGCAGCCTTAAAAGTGGATAAATCTCTAGGTCCAGATGAGTTGTGCCCTAGACTGCTATGGGAGGCAAGGGAGGAGATTGCAGGCTCTTACCCAGATTTTCAACTCCCCTTCGGCCATGGGGAAGATGCCAGACCACTGGAGAGCAACCAGTATGGTTCCACTATTTAAGAAGGATTGTAGAGATAAACCAGGGATCTACAGACCAGTGAATCTTACATCAATGGGAGGGAAACTATTAATGAAACTTCTGAAGGACAGCATCTATCTCCACTTGGAGAGACAATACTTGATCAGGGATAGTCAGTACGGCTTCATCAGAGGGAAGTCATGCCTAACAAATTTGATTGAATTTTTTGAGGAGTGACTACTTGTTAAATGAGGATAGTGCAGTCAGTGTAGTTTGTATGGATTTCAGCAAAGCCTTTGACAAAGGCCCACATGGGACACTTGTAAAGAAGGTAAATTCACAGGTAATTTGATAAAGTAGATTCAAAATTTGCACAGTTGTAGGAGACAGGGGGTGATGGAAGAAGGCTGCTTTTGTGACTAGAAGCCAGTGTCCAGTGGTGTACCACAGGGATTTGTGTTGGGCCCCCTATTATTCATCATTAAATAAATGACACTGATGACTACTGCGGGGTGGGGATAGGATTCGTAGGCTTATAGATGACACAAAGATTGGCCAGATGGTGAACAGTGAGGCAGAGTGTCTTGAGCTACAAAAAGATATAGGTGGAATAGTCAAATGAGCAGCTTAGTGGCAGATGCAATTTAACTGAAAAGTGTGAGGTGATACACTTTGGAAGGAATAATGTAACAAGATAATACTCAATGAATGCTAGGACACTAGGAAGTTCTGTGGAACAAAGTGACCTTGGGGTATTTATCCACAGATCTTTGAAAGCAGAAGGGCATGTTAGTAGGGTGATGGAAAAAGCATAGATTGCAGAAATAGGAAAATCATATTGGCGTTATATAGAACTTTAATGATGACACAGATACAGTTCTGGTCACCACACTATCAGAAAGATGTGATTGCACTGGAGAGAGTGCAGAGGAGATGGAAGTTATGAAAAGTAGTTGCATATGCTTGGTTTGTTTCCACTGGAGCAAAGAAGTCTGAGGGGCAGCGTGATCAAGGAGTAAAAGACTACGAGAGACATGAACAGAGTGGATAAGGAACAGTTTAGTTGAAGGGTCAGTTATAAAGAGACATAGGTTCAAAGCGAAGGGCAGGAGGTTTAGAGTGGGCATGAGGAAAAACGTTTTTACCCAGAGGATTGTGACGGTCTGGAATATGTTGCCTGGGAGGGTGGTGGAGGCAGGTTGCCTTCTTTAAAAAGTATCTGAATGAGCATTTGATACATCATAACATTCAGAGCTATGGGTCAAGTGCTGGCAGATAGGATTCTGTGTGAGTTCAGGTGTTTTGATGAATCAGTGTGCACTTGAGAGACTGAAGGGCCTTTTCAGCGCTGTACGATTCAATAATCCGATCCAGGGTCTTCAGCAGCCAGATGAATTGCTTGCAGATGTCCATGAGGCAGTGCCAGAGAAGACTCTGCTTTTCCAATGAGGCAGTCATCAAGCTGTGTGCAATGAAGCAGGATGACCCATCTTCTACACTGGACCCAATCTTTTTGCTGCTGTCCACAACTGCCTGCTTTTGCTCTGACCTGCAACCAGGCTTCCTTGGTTAAGTGGGAGATGGGGGGAGAGGGGATGTTATTCCCAGATCATCACAGGTGAGGTCCCAGAGGACTGGAGGATAGTGAACGTGGTACCATTGTTTAAAAAGGATAGTAGGGATAACTCAGTGAGTTTGATGTCAGTGGTAGGGAAGTTGTTGGAGAGGATTCTTAGAGATAGGATGTATACGCATTTAGAGTGTTAAATCTGTTTAGGGATACTCAGTATGGCTTTGTTAAGGGAAGGTCATGCCTTACGAATCTGGTGGAATTTTTTGAGGAGGTGACAAAAATGGTCGACGAAGGACGAGCTGCTGATGTCGTCTATATGGCTTTCAGTAAGGCGTTTGACAAAGTCCCTCATGGTAGGTTAGTTGAAAAGGTCAAGGCTAATGGAATACAAGGACAGATATCTAGATGGATAAGTAACTGGCTTGGTAATAGGAGACAGAGAGTAATAGTGAAAGGGTGTTTTTCTAGCTGCAGGTCTGTCACTAGTGGGACCTCTTCTATTTGGATGGGGGTAAGGCGGTTGATGTGGTATATATGGACTTTAGTAAGGCGTTTGATAAGGTGGCCCATGGAAGACTTCTGCAGAAAATGCAGATGTATGGGATAGAGAGTGATTTAGCTAATTGGGTTAGGAATTGGCTAGCAGATAGAAGACAGAGGGTGGTGGTTGATGGGAGATATTCATCGTGGAGTTCGGTGACAAGTGGTGTACCTCAGGGGTCTGTTTTGGGGCCCCTGCTGTTTGTAATTTTTATAAATGATCTGGATGAGGGTATTGAAGGATGGATTAGTAAATTTGCAGATGACACTAAAGTCGGTGGAGTGGTAGATAGTGAAGAGGGGTGTTATAGTTTGCAGAGGGACTTGGACAAGTTGCAGAGCTGGGCCGAGAGGTGGCAAATGGAGTTTAATGTGGAAAAGTGTGAGGTAATGCACTATGGCAGAAATAATAAATGTGTAGAGTATAGGGCAAATGGTAGGATTCTTAGTAGTCTAGATGAACAGAGGGATCTTGGTGTGTATGTGCATAGATCCCTGAAAGTAGGCAGTCAGGTCGAGAAGGTTGTTAGGAAGGCATATGGAGTCTTGGCTTTTATTGGTAGAGGGATTGAATTTCGGAGCCGCAACGTCATGTTGCAACTGTACAAAACTCTAGTGCGGCCGCACTTGGAGTATTGTGTGCAGTTCTGGTCCCCACATTATAAGAAAGATGTGGAGGCATTGGAGAGGGTACAGAGGAGGTTTACCAGGATGTTGCCTGGTATGGAGGGCAGGTCTTATGAGGAGAGGCTGAGGGATTTGAGGTTGTTTTCGTTAGAAAGGAGGCGGCTAAGAGGGGACCTGATCGAAACATATAAGATGATTAGAGGTTTAGATAGGGTGGACAGTGATAGCCTTTTTCCTAGGATGGAGAAAGCTAGCACGAGGGGACACAGCTTTAAATTAAGGGGTGATAGTTATAGGACGGATATCAGAGGTAGGTTCTTTACCCAAAGGGTGGTTCGGGAGTGGAATGCCCTGCCTGCAGCAGTTGTAGATGCGCCAAGTTTGGTGGCGTTTAAGAGGTTAGTTGATAAGTATATGGAAGAGAAGGGAATGGTTTAGTTTGGAGGGGCATTGCTTTTTATATTGGTCGGCGCAACATCGAAGGCCGAAGGGCCTGTTCTGTGCTGTAATGTTCTATGTTCTATGTTCTATTTGTAATATACATAAATGACTTGGAAGAGGGATACGTGCTGTGATCAACAAGTTTGCAAATGACATAAAGATGGCTGGACTTGCGGACAGTGAGGAGCAGTGTCAGGCAATTTAGCAGGATATAGATAGGCTGGTATATTGGGCAGATAAATGGTAGATGGAATTTAATCCTGATAAATGTGAGGTGATGTATTTTGGGAGAAATAATGTAGGGGGAGTTATATGATAAAGGGTAGATCTATTAAGAATATAGAAACGCAGAGGGACCTGGGGGTGCAAGTGCACAAGTCTTTGAAGGTGGCAGTACAGATGGAGAAGATTGCAAAGAAAGCTTATGGTATGCCAGCCTTTATAGGAAGGGGTACAGAATACCAGAGCTGGTGTCTAATGTTACGGTTATATAGAACATTGGTTAGACTGCATTTGGAGTACTGCGTCCAGTGCTGTTTGTTTTACTACCAGAAGGACGTGGAGACTCTGGAGAGATGCAGAGGAGGTTTATAAGGATGCTGCCTGGCATGGAAGGACTGAGTTATGAGAAGAGGTAGAGCAAATTGGGGCTGTTTTTGTTAGAAAGACGGAGAATAAGGGGAGATCTAATAGAGGTGTATCAGATTATGAAGGGTATAGATAAACAGTGGTAAGCTTTTTCCTAGATTGGAAATAAATATTACGAGAGGCCATGGGCTTTGGGTGAGAGGGGTGAGGTATAATTCGGATATTAGAGGGAGGTTTTTCACACAGAGGGTTGTGGGGTATGGAATGCACTGCCAAGTAAGGTGGTGGAGGCAGGCACACTGGAGTTGTTTAAGGGATACTTAGATAGGCACATGAGCAGAATAGAGATTGAGGGATATAGGAGACTGTTTTAAATAAGGATCAAGAGCCTTGGGATGTTCCTGGGAATCAATTAATTCCTATGGACTTTCCGACATATTTTCTGGCCCACTTGTTTTACTTTTGAGCTTTTGGGGATTCCCTTGAATGTTTAAATAAGATGTGCATGTTATTGATGTTTTTCTCTTTTAACCCACAGTGTTTTGGTCCGCCTTGTTGTCCAACAAGGGGCATACATGCAGTGGGTCATGCGAGGGCTGCTCTTGGATGTTTTGAGAGTAGCCTATGCTTCACGTTATGCTTAAACTGGACCAGCTGTTGGGCAACACAACAGCTCAGTGACTATCACTATTTGCTGTACAGATACATGCATTTGGGCCAGTATCTGTGGGAGTTTGCGCATTCTCCCTGTGCTTGCGTGGGTTTTCTCCGGATGCTCCAGTTTCCTCCCACACCCCAAAGATGTGCTCTTAGGTTGATTAGTGTAACAAATTGTCCCTAAATTAGTCTCCCCTCAATTTAGTTTCCACGGTGGAGTGCCATAAGCGTAGGGTGGAAGAGGGAACTCACAATGTTAAAATGGCAGTGCGGGCTCATTGGGCTGAAGGCCTTTTTCCCACGCTGTGTTGTCCTTTGTTCTTTGTTGTTTTGTACCTAGAGAAGGACATGCAAGGAGGCATCATTGAAACATGAGGCTATCCTGTATGCTCTGTAACATTTCTTGTCTTTAATGGTCTGTTTCTCAAAATGCTCACTTTGGAGGATGCAGGAGGTTAGTTTTGAATTTGGAGTGTTCAGATCCATGTTCAGAGATGTCTTTCTCAGGATAGGGATGTCTAGCTATGACATTCTCCTATCTTATTTTAGTCTTGTCAGAGAAGCAGTCTCTGAGGACAGGGACTGACTGACATTTTTAAAAAATGGCACCATATGCTATACAGCCATCAGGATTGCTGTCCTGACCTCTGCCCCTATCAGATGATTGGACAGAACCCATGTCTTCTGCTTGTCAGTTGGCTAGCTGTATAATCTCGTTAGGTCAGCTGCTTCCTAGACTGTTGGTGGGCGGGTGGGCCCAATGCCAACATGACTAAATTCTGCCTCAGGCCTCGGAGGTTTCCAAAGATTTGCAGCCCTTTTTTACCATTTTGATTCTAAATGCTGTTGGACTTGAAACTGGGAATATTTGTGATCTGACTTTTAGACTGGTTCTCAAGCGTTCCCACACATAGTGGCAAATGTTTAAAAACAGAAGTAGACAAAAGGCCGGTAACTATAAGCCAGTTGGTTAACTTCTGCAGTAGTGAAAATACTTGAACCTATCATCAAGAAAGAAATAGCAAGACATCCGGATATAAATTGTCCCATTCGTGAAGGAAAGATCATGTTTGACTAATTTGGTGGAATTCTTTGAGAACATTATATGTGAAGTAGACAGTGGGGAACCTGTGGATGTGGGGTATCTAGATTTCCAGAAGGCATTTGACAAGGTTCCGCACCAAATACTGCTACATCGGATAAAGGTGCATGGTGTTACAGGTGATGTGTTAGCATGGATAGAGCATTGGTCAACTAACAGAAAGCAAAGAGACAGAGTGATGGGTGTTTTTCTAGTTGGAAATCAATGATTAATGGTGTGCCTCAGGGATTAGTGCTGGAACCATGATTGTTCACAATTTACATAGATGACTTGGAGTTGGGCACCAAGTCTAGTGTATCAAAATTCACAGAGAATACTAAAATGGGTGGCAGAGGAATGTGTGCAGAGAACACTCAAAGTCTGCAAAGGGATATAGATAAGTCTAAGTGAGTGGGTGAGAGTCTGGCAGATGGAGTACAATGTTGGTAAATGTGACGTCATCCATTTTGGTAGGAATAACAGCAAACTGGACTACTATTTAAATGCTGTGCAGAGGGACCTGGGTGTCCTTGAGTAGGAACCTCAAGGACTTGGTTTGCAAGTGCAGGTAATTAAGAAGGCAAATAGGACTTTGTCCTTCATTGCTAGAGGGATGGAATTTAAAAACAGCAAGGTTATGGTTGCAGATATATAAGGTGCAGGTGAGGCCACACCTGGAGTACTGTGTTCAGTCTTGGTTTCCTTACTTGAGAAAGGATATACTGGCATTGGAGGGGCTGCAGAAAAGATTCAGTAGATTGATTCCAGAGTTGAGAGGGATGGCTTATGAGGAGAATGAGGGAGATCTTATAGAAACATATAAGATTATGAAGGGAATAGATAAGGTAGAAGCAGGGAAGTTGTTTCCACTGGGGGTGAAACTAAAACTAGGGGGCATAGCTTCAAAATAAGGGGAAGCAAATATGGGACTGAGTTGAGGAGAAACTTCTTCACACAACAGTTGTATCTGTGGAATTCCTTGCTCAGTGAAGCAGTTGAGGCTACCTCATTGAATGTTTTTAAGGCAAGGATGGACAAATTTTTGAACAGTGAAGGAATTAAGGGTTATGGTGAGTGGGCGGGTAAGTGGAGCTGAGTCCATAAAAAAGATCAGCCATGATTTTATTGAATGGCGGAGCAGGCTTGAGGGGTCAGATGGCCCACTGACGCTCCTAGTTCTTATGTTCTCATGTTAATAATTTGCCTGCAAAAACATCAGCAATTCCAAATTGTGCTGCACAAGTCTGTGAGCAGGGCTTAACGCACCTGAAATCCTGTAACTCCAATCAGTGCCTCCAACTATGCTTGCACACAAAGAAAATGATAAAATGTGGCTTCCCTGCCACATCGGTCCCAGGCTGGATAATGCCTTCCTCTGGTCTCCAGAGACATTGCCCCATTCCCACAACATTACTGACTCCCTTATACCCCCAACCCTCCATCACCTCGACTGATCGCAGGCCCTTCCTTCTATTCCCCCCTAACTGATCTTGGGCAGAATCGTAGCAAAACCCTCCTTACCCACCAGTCTCCCCCCCCCATCAATATCAGGCAAAGTGGGAGCAGACCCTCTTTCCCTCCACTGATCACAGGTAGAGTGTCACTGGATCCTCTTTCAACCCCCCACTGACCTCACGCAGAGTGGCAGCAGATCCCCCTCCCTCCTCACTGTTCACAGGCAGAGTGGCAATAGACCCCCCTTCCTGCCACACTGATTTCAAACATAGAGCCATCGGATCCACCTTCTGCCCCCACCCCACCCCCATTCCTGCACCAATCTCAAGCAGAGAGTCACGAGACTCTCATCACTTACCTCCTCACTAACTGGAGCACCCAAATTGGACTTATGTAAATCATGTCTGTTTTGTGCCGATTTTAGAACATAGAACATAGAACATTACAGCGCAGAACAGGCCCTTCGGTCCTCGATGTTGCGCCGACCAATTAGGAACAAGCAGTGACCCTCTAACCTAAACCATTCCCCTTTCATCCTTAAACTTATCTACTAACCTCTTAAACGCCACCAAACTTGGCGCATCTACAACTGACGCAGGCAGGGCATTCCATACCCTTAGCACCCTCTGGGTAAAGAACCTACCTCTGACATCCGTCCTATAACTACCACCCCTTAATTTACAGCTATGTCCCCTTGTGCTAGCTTTCTCCATCCTAGGAAAAAGGCTATCACTGTCCACCCTATCTAAACCTCTAATCATCTTATAAACATCTTTTGGATGGGTGAAAGCAGTGGTAAAGAGGGAAGTGCCAGTAAGGTTGGATGCGCAGCCCCATTTTGTCAATTTAAATGTGTGCAAATACATTTAAATAGCCAACACACCCTCTGCGGCCTCGGTCCTGATCAAGGCCATTTTTAGGTTTTGGTAAAGAGGCCACTGGCGCAGAGGCGGGCACAATAGCTCTACTTGCCTCATGCCCAACTTTATCTGAAAATGGGCTCAACGTGATGGCAAAATTGGACCCTTTGTTACAAATTATTAAGTGAGCATACTTAAGCCACAACTCTATGGAATAAATAGAACACATAATCAGGAATAGAACACATAACCAGTAAAACATTGTGCATGTTTTACTGGTAGGACAGAACTTGAAAATAACAAATAGAGGTCAGCTTTATTTATCAGAAATAATTACGATTCTGTGCATGTTGATTCTGTATATCATGTGTGACATACAGACTAATCCAGCAAATTGCTTAGAGACAACCACATATACCCTTTATCAGATTGTGAGTAATATTTTATACCTAGTTATGCTACAAGATTACTGCCATACTACATGCTCAATAACATCAATAAACACATCCTCAGGTTGGAGAGGTTCATATTTAGCTGGTTCAGTTAATATTATTGAGCAAAAGTAATATATAATTCATAGATAGAGATTGTGGGTTTACCTAGATTCCATTTGGACAAAAAAACTGTACACATTGTAATTCACATACCATGCAAACAAATGGAGTTACATTTCTCTTGTGATGAAACAAAATCTGTTTATCCTTACGGTGAAGATCGGAGCACTGATGGTTCCTGCCTTACTTCATATGACTGGAGTGGAAATATCTCATACGTTGATGGGAAACAATTCCTCAATTCTAAATCACAAAATCACTGCTTGTGTGCTGATTGAATCTCTCTATAACACTTAAAAAAAACTATTTCTTTCAGCTATAATATTATAAATAAACCAGTTTCATTACTGTAATTTTGCTTTGCAAACAGCCAATCAGTTTCACAGTCCTTTAATTGCAGAAGAAGGTCTCTAGATAAAATACTTAACATTGAGTCACACAGCATAGAAAGAGGCCTTTGGCCCTTTGTGTCTATGTTAACCATCAAACACTATCCTAATCTCATTTTCCAGCAATTGGTCCATAGACTTGTAAGCTATGATGTTTCAAGTGCTCATCTAAATGCTTCTTAAATGTTATATGAGGGTTCCTCTCTCTGCCGTCCTTTCAGGTTATGAGTTCCAGATTCCCATTACCATTGGGATGAACAAGTTTTGCTCAAATCCCCTCTAAATCTCCTGCCCCTGACTTTTAATCAATGCCTCCTGGTTATTGACCCCTTTACTAAGGGAAAAAATTTCTTCCCATCTACCCTATTTATATCCTCATTATTTTGTATCCTCTATAAGCCCCCCTCAGCCTTCTCTGCTCTAAGGAAGTTCTCTTCATAGCTGAAACACTCCAGTCCTGGTAACATCCTGGTGATTATCCTCTGTACTCTTTCAAGTGCAATCACATCCTTCCTATAATGTGACAACCAGAATTGAACACAGCCCTCTCTCTAGTTGTTTTTATTGTAATTTCCTTGCTCTTATGTTCTATGCCTAGGCTAATAAAGGTAAGTATCCCAAATGCCTTCTGAGCCATCTTATCTATCTTAATGCTGCCTTCAGGGATATGTGGACATGCATTCCCAAGGTCCCTCTGGTCCTCCATACTTCCTAACATTCTAGTGTTCATTGAATGATCCCTTACCTTGTCAGTGCCCCAAAAAATTATCAGCTCACACTTTTCAGGGTTAAATTTCATTTGATACCATCTGCCCTTTTGACCATCTGTATCAACCAGAAATCTAAGACTTTTCTCCTCACTATTTATTTACCACGTCACCAATTTTCATGTCATCTGCGAACTTACTGATCATAACCCCACATTCACATCTAACTCATTAATGTATCATTCCACAATAATACATTAATGATCAATTTAGAATAAGCTTAACTCCATGAAAAAGCAACTAGAAAGTAAAAACAAATTCAGTGAAGAATTGAATTAGGAGAATAAGAACGTGAAGAAGAGAAGCTTGACAATGAGAAGTTAACTGAAGAGGTAAATCATTGCCATTAATAGCAGAACCAGCAATTCAGACAGAGAAAACAACTGAGATTGTATGCCAGAACAACGGTCACACTAATCGAAAAGCACAAGAACCAATATGGTAAAATGGCTGATGAAAAAGATGCTGAATTGAAATGCTGAAAAGAGAAGCAACTTTATCGCACAACCTCAGTATCAGAAATATCAGAAATAACAACAATCATTCCTTCAGACATGATTATCCCTCTAAGGGCTGGAATCAGTGTGTGATTGAGTTGGTCAGCAAATGGGAAGACTGCGTGATTGGGATAACTGTGCATGCACAAAGTTTCAGAGCTATCAGACCCTGGTGTGAATTGGCCTTATGCCCCTTGGTTTTTAATGATATTTACAATTGTGACTTCTTTAGTGCACAGAGTACGGGGATTCAGGTCTAAAGCGGCAGTAAAAACACAGTCGTGATCTAGAAAAGTTTTCCCACCAATTCAGCGCCTTTGGAAGAATCACCCGTTCAGTTACTGAAGATTGCATAAAGGAGCTAAATGAGGTGGAATGTGGTGATTTGTGATGATTGTACCTCTAAGGGCTACACAGCAGAATGAAGACCATCCAGCCTGGTGAACCAATTGGGATGCAGACTGAGATTGTGAAAAAGCTGTCAAGACCATATCTGGAACTGTCATAATTCAAGCCCAACAATAAAGCATTAATGTTCAAACACACAAGCCTCAATTTCTCATCAATGACCAAGTTGGATCGCTGGAATTATTGTCTCTAAAACAGGACCCTCGCAAGCACAAGATGGGGTGCAATGCCTTGTCCAGTCAGCTTGGATCATGTTGGTCTCTTTTGTGGGGACCATGCATTTGATTCAGTTGGAATTTGAATTTGGTTCTTGGAGCAAGCAAGGAATGGATTTGTGTTCACCTGATTAACACTGAGCATTGGCTTGTAACTTTAAGAATGAAGTAAAAGCATTTTTAAGAAAAGACTAGATCCTTGTCAAACCAAATAGACATGGAGGAACAGATCATTTATAAATATATGGATCACTTAAGGAGTAGGTAGACACTCTAGCAGTCAGTATTGCAATCAAGGAATGTTTTGGAACCCATAATCACCAAAGTATCTGATCACCTTTTAATAAACATAACTGATGTCTCCTTGGCAGCAAGAATGGATACCTGGTACTGCAATTTCTATTAATACTGATAATGTGGAACCATCCCAGAATACAGAATTATGCTGCTCTACAAGAAACAGTAACACCCCTAAAAGACATGATTGATAATTGTCCAACTCATGTATATAATATTTAGTTATAACTTAGGACTGAGTAACTTAGGGCCCGATTCTCCCATAGCAACTCTCCTGGCTGGTCCAGTTGGGAGAATCACGGGCCAGCCATTTCGTGGGATTTGTGCATGCCCAGGGAATGCATGCACATCTCCCAGAGCCGGAGAACAGTTGCAGTCAAAACCATGCTGGAAACCGGCGGGAAGAGAGATAAGTCATTTGAATCATTTTTAATGTAATTTAAGTATATTTTGCATGTCATTATCAGGTCCAGCACAAAACTTGCTGAACCTGATGATATCTCCCACCCCGCCAGGAGTATTTCATTCCGGTGGGGTTTAGAGTAGCTCCCCACATTTGGGGAATCAGCGGGAGACGCCGTCGGAATGAAATGGTGACAATCAAGGCTCCCCCGGATTGGGTGGCGGAAGGATGGTGTTCCCTGGTCATGGACACTCTGATAGTGCCAGCCTATGCCCCTGGCACTGTCCAAGGGGCAAATAACCCATGTCCAGGATGCATCTTTTCACAGGCCATTGGTCATGGTGCAGTGTTAAGAAGGAGGGGCCTATTGTGGGCTGGGCCTGGGGCAATTGGTGGGAGTAGGGGGTTCCATTGCCACTCTGCATGGCAATTGGTCTGGGCTGGAGGGAGACCAGTGATTGGGGAAGGCTGGGTTGGGTGGTCTGCCGAGGAGGCGTGAAGGGAGGACCTGCCTCCAGAGAGAGGTCTGACTCCAGTGGGAGATTAGTGGGGGTAGGGGGTGGTCTGCTGAAGCGAGAGTAGTGGGGGGATCGCCACTGCTGGGGGATGTGAGCTGGACATTGGTGTGTGATCAAGCTGGCCAGTAAAGGGGGAGACTGCCAGATTTGGATCACTGTGTGTGCACAAAGTTTCAGAGCTGTCAGACTCTGGTGTGAATTGGCCCCACTTCCCCTTGTGTTTTTAATGATATTCACAATTGTGATCTCTGCAGTGCACAGAGTGCAGAGGTTCAGGTCTAAAGCTGCACCAAAAACACAGCTGTGATTTCGAACAGTTTTCCCACCAATTCAGCATTTTTGGGAGAATCACCCACTTTGTTACTGAAGATTGCAGAGAAAGAGTTAAAGTGGGAGGAATGCTAGCACGAGGGGACACAGCTTTAAATTAAGGGGTGATAGTTATAGGATGGATATCAGAGGTAGGTTCTTTACCCAAAGGGTGGTTCGGGAGTGGAATGCCCTGCCTGCAGCAGTTGTAGATGCGCCAAGTTTGGTGGCGTTTAAGAGGTTAGTTGATAAGTATATGGAAGAGAAGGGAATGGTTTAGTTTGGAGGGGCATCGCTTTTTATATTGGTCGGCGCAACATCGAGGGCCGAAGGGCCTGTTCTGTGCTGTAATGTTCTATGTTCTATGTTCTATGAATGTGGCGATTTGTAGTGATTGTCCTCTAAGGGCTACACAGCAGAATGCAGATCACCTGGCCTGGGGAACCAATTGGGATACAGAGTGGATAATCACCCCAGGGGGTGGATTCCCCTCCTGGCAAGAGATGTGTAGGAAATGTGGTACAACAATGAGGCTGTTGTTTCTTATTAGTAAGTCCTTTTATACTAACAAATGAAGTCTGTAAAATGCATCATTACAATCAGTACTTGCAGAATTAGCAGAGGAAAATCTGCAGTCCTTTAAATAAATGTAGTTACATGAATGGACATCACCTTTGTGACTTAACACCTGAGATTCCTCCTTTCCCTATGGGGAAAATTCACCATGCAGAATTAACTAAATTAAAAGTTATGGTTGAATATATGACTATATGTAGTGTGGAATCCTGCTGTGCACCAATTCCCAGTATGAGAGAGTTTGTTCCAAAATTTCTACCCTCTTACTTTTAAGAACGGAACATGTTCACCATCGTTCACCATTTTGACAGTTTTTCAAGCCAGAATGCTGCAAAGTTTTTAAAACGTCAGTGCATGTGATGACTTGAAGAGGCCATTCCAAAATAAAGAAATGATGATCTTCTCCGACTCAATTCCCTCGGTTTCTCTTCACCCAAAGCTGAAGCATTTGCAAGGGGAGCATTCAATCTTACCAATACAATAGTGCTCAGCACTTCCTGTGTATATCCTGATTAGTTTCAATGCCCCAACAGATTTATAAAAGCTATTTTTGGAACCTGTTAATGACTGTGGGGTTTTTATGCTTTAGATGAATTAAGTAATTAATAAGGGTCTAAAATTCTGATCCATATCACATTCTTGTCAAGAGAATTTTTTTATATTGACAACATTGTTGTATTGTCATGTGTACCCTCTTTCAGCATTGGGTTTGCACAGCTTTTGAAGTGAAATTGTATTGCTTTTGCTCTCGTCATTTTTAACCATTAAATTCCTCAGTAAACCCCTAATTCCAGTAACAAAGTCTTGGTGCAGTCTCTGGATTAGAGGAAAAAGAAACATTTTATGGGGAATCTAAACTCATAATTTAGTTTTAGTTAATAGCTGCTTGATGTTATTGAAGCTGATAAGGTATCTGCACAGAATTATGAATAGTTAAGATACTTAAAACTGATTCAAATAACATTCAAAAATTACTTTTTAAGTAATGGAAGATATCAGTGGAATAGAATTGCTGACATGATATAAATAGGAACATGCAAAAGTCAACATATTTAGTGATTTTTACTAAGATAGAATGAAAAAGACTAATGTAGTATTTTTCTGCTACAATCTTTTCTTCTTGCACATTTCCAATAGCATGCAACAAATCAGATTTCTAAATTTGACTCTAGAAGTGATTTGTTCTCAATCACTTATATAGGACTCAATTGATACCAACTGCATTATTAGCTGTAGTTTCTCAAGATGGCTGACATGATTTTAAGTATTTTCTTAGTAGATTTTTCAAATCTTTGTGAATGGTGACACTCATGATTGTGTCCATCCAAATAGCAGGCAGGCAATGTGCGACAACACCCAGAGCCTCTTGGTTGAAGTGGACCTAAGTGTTCTGACATCATTCTGCTGGCGTGTGCAGCCAACAAGCAGCATGTATAGTGCTGACTGCGTGCAGCAATCATTTAGAATCGCAGGCAGCATAAATTTAACATAATCCTTGCAACATAACAAACAGAGTTGGGTTAATCATATCTGCTATTCTCACTTTTGTGGATTATCCAGGTTAACTTCTACTGTATTTAATGGATTGGAATGCAAGGACGGTGTGATGGGAAAATGGCTTCACAAGATTTCAGCAGAATACAAAGAACTAAAAAAGGGAAGTCATGATAAAGAACTCTTACAATTCCAACTTTCATGGTTGTTCAGGAAGCAATAGTATCTCTAGTTATAAACTACAGTTAGAGGGCTGGTCAAGACAAAATCATGACAACTCTGAGTTTGAAGTGTCCCAAATTGATGTGCATCATAATTTTATGGTTGAATTAATAAAAAAATTAAAAAGCAATGATAAAGAAATGTACAGGTACCGAATACACTTTTCCTATGACACCATGTCTTTGCAGAGTCCAACACATCTCACTTTTACAATGATCAAGGAGAACTTCCTCCATCTGCCCCAAATCATTCAGATTCAGAGCATGTCATCTGCTGCATGGTCACCTGCAGGCAATCTGCACCTTGGATGAAGCTCAGTTCATTTAATCTCCTCTGTCAATTTTTCAACCTCTGCAACCCTCTAGCGTAATGTAGGGACCACCTGCTGTAACAGCCGATGTGCTATCCACATGTATATCAAACTGACGCATCAGTCAGCACTGCAGGAATTTTCATTAGCTATTTCTCTGAAAAACATTTGATGGATCTAACCATCAAATACAATTGTATGATTAAATTCTCTAAAACACACAACTCCTAGGTGGTAGCCACATGGTCATTGAGGCAATGGCCTTTTAAATGTTACTTACAGCCTTATGGTGAGTTACACAATTCCCATTCACTCTGAGGACCAGTCTGATCTCAAAGCTTGTCAGACATGGCTAATTTGTTTGGGTCAGTGTCGTGTTGGCAAGGATCCTGTTGCATCAGTGCTGTGACCAGAACACTTACCACAATTTAGTATAAACTCCAACAGAGTACTCTTTTATATTGGTTTCAGGTTTTCCAAATTGCACACCATCCACTTCTATCATGTTCCAACACATGAGATTTGATGCCTTACGTTGAATTATTGTTAGTTTTGAGCTGTGCACTAAGCTCTCTTGGCTGAAACTCTCCAGCCTTATTTCAAACAGGACATCTCAGATGGTAAGAAAGAGCATTTTCGTTTTATTGATTGGGATCAGATCTAGGATTCAGAAAAGACAAGAAAGCAAACCTTCCCACAAGCTTTAAATTTATATCCAGCAAACTGAGGTTTCTACATTTGGAATGATTGCATTTGAAAAAAATCAAGTGTAAATCAGTGTTGACAGAGCTGAGCTGAAAAAAACCACAATGATGATCATCATGCCAAAATTGCTTCAGGAAACAGAATTCATGTTCCTATGTCCTGACTGGGTATGCACGTGCAGAAAGTTCAGAAATAGTTAGATGCCGAAATGCATTTTCATTTGTAGCATTGGTGCAGTTGTTAGTAAGCTGAGCTTCCAGCTGAGTCTGCTACGCTTTTTTATTGTAAGGCAGAGCTGCTGATACTTTATATTGTATTTGTTATTGTTACCCGTGGGATACCCACTTGGCTGGTCCATTGTCCTCAGTCCATCTCGGCCACAGCTACAATTACTTACATTTTGATTGAGAGTGCTAGTCACCTTGTTTACCTTTTCCTTTCTCAGCTTTGTTGTAAAAGATTCATCTCAGGAACTGTCACTCATTTATTTTCACATTATGGTGAAGTAAAGTAAAATGTAAAGTTTATTTATTAGTCGTAAGTAAGGCTTATATTAACACTGCAATGAGGTTACTGTGAAAATCCCCCAGTCATCACATTCTGGCGTCTGTTTGGGTAAATGCACCTAAACAGCACACCCATGAATCCAGCATAGATGTCTCTTATGGTATCAAATTAACCCTGTTGATGATGGTCATATCAGAACTTTAGTTTTGGGCACTTTGTTCTGTGATATAAGGTTCATGGTATTGCAGATACCTTTGCAGATATTGCAGATATTGCCTCTTTTTTTTATTATCAAATCTGCTTTCAGTAGCAGATTCAAGTTTGTAGTGGAGATTAAGACACATTGACAAGCTTGATATGCATCATAATGCATTAGTTCAATTCTGGCCTCTTCTGTATTTCCTAATTTAGTTGTTCCAAGTTATTTTGGCGGCTGTGTTTTCAGACCCTGAAAACCCACATCCATGACCAAATTTTCGATCATCTGTCCTATTAACTCCACACTTGGCTCGGTGTCAAATTTTGTTGCGTAATGCTCCAGTGAAATGCCTTTGGGCATTTCTCTCCATGAAAGGTATTACATTAATGCAAGTTATTGTTGATCAAATACCCATTCCTTGAGATTTCATTGGTTTTTCGATTTGTCTTCTAAGCTATGATTTGTATCTCCTCTTCCTGGAAATGCTGCTGTTCAGGCCTGGGAGGTATGTTTCTCAATGGTAACCGACAGTGACAATTGCTGTGTGTAGTGTACAATTGTTTTGTGTGGGGTTACGTTACACTGTTTACTAATGGCAGTCACTGTGTATAGAGTATGGACTCCAAGAAACTAAAGAAAGATATAGAAAGAGCTGGAGGCAAAAGAGTAACAAACATGGAGTAGACGTTTTAAAGCACAGCAAATAAAACTTGTTACACACATAGAAACATGCGTAATATCTGCATAGCTTTGAGAGATATAGGCTGAAATTTTTCAGTCCTGTCCGCTGCGGGAGTCATAATGGTCGAGATAGACAATTTAAAGATCCATTGACTTTGGGTGGGAATTTTTAGTCTTCAGACGTGTGGCTGAAAAGTCCTATCCATTAAAGATAACAAAGTAGCAATGAAGATGATGGAGAAAAGTTTAAATTTATTGACTCCTGCGTCTTTCCTTTTCTCACCAGGATATCCATTCATGCCGCAGAATCGACAGATTTTGAAGTTCAAGAGCTATTTGCTCACTACACGGCTGCACAGTAGAAATGTAGCAGTGATCCATAAGAAAGAGACACATCGAAAGATGCAAGAGTCCAGCAATAATGCAAGCATGTCTACATTCATACAGTGGTAAGTGCACTCAAAAAATGGAAAGTGAACGATGAATGGAAAAGTGAATGGAAAGCGTAATGGTCGAATATAGACAGAATACACATTTTGCCAGAGATCTAAAGGAAATGATAAACTCATTAAACAATTATGGAACCATTTGGAGAATTGGCTTTCAAATTTGGCACACTAATCAATGAACTATTTTGTTGCCAATTAATTGAAAATACATCAATTCCATCATTAGGGAATGTCTCCTCATAATAATAAGGATAATAATTTAACCTCAGAAGAAGTCACAACCTTGGCAATCTGTATAGTGGCACAGTAGTTAGCACTGCTATCTCACAATGCAAGGAACTGGATTCAATTCCCAGCTCGCATAACTGTCTGGAGTCTGCACATTCTCCCATATCTGCATGGGTTTCCTCTGGACGCCCTGGTTTCCTCCCAGTGTCTGAAAGACAAGCTGGTTAAGCGCATTGGCCATGCTAAATTCTCCTTCAGTGTACCCAAATAGGCGCCTGAGTGTGATGAGTAGGGGATTTTCACAGTAACTTCATTGCCATATTAATGTAAATCTACTTGTGACACTAATAAATAAACTTTGAAATAAATTGAATCTGCCATGTTAGATGTGAAGAAGTTACATGGAAATGCACCCTAGTTGCAGACACAGCTCACCAAAGCATCTCAAATACAAAAGTGATGGACAATGAGACCTTGGCAGTCTTATCAACATGTGCCCATCATAATCAAGTATTTTCAAAACTGGGCCCAAATTGTGGAAGTGCTCATTTATTCACAATATCATGTCCAGCTCGAGGAGAAAAGCATAACTCATGCTTAGAGTGGCCACATTTAGAAAGATAGTTGTCTAACGGAAGGATTTCGTTGATTTGACACATGGAGGAATCTCTTAAAAGAATGAGGTATAGCATATGTTTGCCATCATGAATAGTTAGGAACGAGTCATCTTAAAGAATTCTCAGTCGAGATTGCGGGCATATCAATGTCGCTTCACATTGATGTAGGTGCAAAAGTATCTATTTTTATCACATGTTCATTCCAAAGTATACAGAGATCATGGATCCTCTTTGGAAGCTCCTTCATAAGAATGCAGATGGAAATGGATGATTACACAGCAAAAATTGTTTGATTTTTGGCAAAAAAGGCAAAAATAGCAGGGGCAATTCTCCCGAATAAATTTTTAGTGTCAAATTCATGTAAAAACTGGAGTAAATCACACTGGTTTTTTTCCAGCGGGAGAAGCTAGCGGATCCGAATATTTCAATCGTGGGCCCGCTAACAGCATTGAAATGATGTTTAAGTGAGCTGTTGAATATATTAAGTAGCTCCAGACTGGAAATTTTTATTGGGAGACACACAAGGGCCATGATGCCCAGTGAGGAACCCGCAAAATGGCCTCTGCTTGAGTTTCCCAGTCTGCTGCACTGAAAAAGCAGTGCAGCGGGATAGGAGAATCAGTCCCTGGATCTCTGCTAGTCATCACACTTCATCTTATGAATGTAAATTCATGTCACAACAGATGCATCAAGACATATAATTAGAATTGTACTCTCACTGTACATAGAATGCAACAAATGGCTAATCGCTTTGGGCCATTCCTATTGTCAGAAATTGAATGCAAATATTCTACAGGAGACCAAGAAGCACCAGACTATATTAAATATTGACACATCTATGTCCATGGGAGAAAGTTCACTGTCAGCATTAAGCACGTAGCGTTTACATTGTTAGTCATATCAGAATCTGGTTAATGACTTCAACACACCTATCGATTGTCAGACCATCTTCATCAGTATGATTTTGAGGGCACATATCTCATTGGTTTACAAAATCAAGTAGCTGACATATTTAGCCACATGACAATAGCAGACAACGTTAGTGAGAGTCAAGTGATTTGCAACATTGAAGGCGACATGATAGTGTAGCCTTCACATGTGACTGCAAGACTTCCTACATGAGAGAAGTTGAAAACTGCATCAGTAACATGCAGCACATTGCCGAAAGTAAGCCAATCTCTAAGAGCCAAATAGTGCTTATTTCAGAGTGCGTAAGTGTGTACCGGGTGCGTAATGTTTGATGCAACTTGTATTTCATGCAGAACTTGAACAATTATCCCCAAAACACTACAGCAATGTGCATTGCATTTTTTTACATGAAGGACTTCCAGGTGTTGATCATGAAGCAGTAATCTTGTGAAGAAGTCAGATGACCTGTAATAAATGGCTGCAAAGAACAATTTGTTAGAAAATCAGTTAAACCACTTTCCCCATCTCTAAAACTGACAACAAGAACATTGCAACAACTTGCAGTACATAATTTTAGAGAAATGCAAGCAATTCCTGATAATTAATGGCTTTTGCTTGTTGGTGATCATTAAAGTTGCAGATGGCTGTAAATGATGACAGCAACATGATAACTTCCACATTGGTCATTGGCATTCTAGACAAGTTGTTATAAAATGGGGTTTGCTGAAGACTATCAAGACAGAGAATGGACCTTAGTTTGTGTCCAGTCAGTCCACAAGATAAAGAACAAAGAACAAAACAACACGGGAAACAGATCTTCAAACAAGCTACAAAATTCATCACCATCTGACATTGTGATTGAATGGTGGAATCAAATGATTCAACAAAATGATAAAGGATAATTTATTTATTAGTTACATAATAACTAATTATTATTAATTAGTAATTGATGTGCATTACTTACATTAATGTAGGTAGCCTTACATTAAATTGCAATCAAGTTACTGTGAAAATCCCCTACCTGCAACACTCTGATGCCTGTTCAGGTATACTGAAGAAAATTTAGCATGGCCAATGCACCTAACCAGCACAATATTCAGACTGTGGGGGGAAACCTAAGCACGTGGAGGAAACCCTCAAAGACACGGGAGAACTTGCAGACTCCACATAAACAGTGGCTCTAACCAGGAATTGAATCCAGATCCCTAGTGCTGTGAGGCAACAGAGCTGGCCACTGTGCCACGATGCTGCCCTCCCAGATAGTCTAAGAACTAGTACTAATGTCAGAGAGGAAAACATTCAAACAATCCATTTATATTCTACTTCACACATATTGATCCTCTCCACACCCATGATTGGGGAGACACCAGCTGAATATATATGCAATAACTTTTGCATACCTCTGACCTTTCCTAAGATGTCACATACAGACTCTTTAATTCATTAATCATTATTATCATTTTGCGTATCATACTTATCATCCCTAATATTCTATGAATATAAGAATTTGTAACTTTTAATGCAAAATGTTGGGTTTATAATTGATACATCATAGAGTTAGCGGCTGAATGCTCCATGGTTTGTTTTGATTTCCTATTTGCATACAAAATCTAGGAAAATTCCTACCTTCATGATGACATCAAGGTAGGCAGAAATAGTTCTTTCTCTCCTAGAATGTACAGAAATTCTGAGCATTCTGGGTGGAACCTTACCAGCTGCATGGAGACAGGTCAGTGAGAATTTTGGAAAGTTGCACATCTGATGTTGACTTGATGCATTCCTATATCCAAGCAATCTTATGAGAGACTGAATCTAGCCTGGCAGCAACATGGAGTTCAATAAAGTTTCCACATGGGGCAAACTGGTGAGACAGCTGAGATTTTCCTGACAGTGATTGGAAGATGTTTAGAGGCAGTAGTGATCAAGGGAACCAGTTGAGGCCTTCTTTAAATCATCCTTATGTTGAGTTGGAGGATCAAAGAATCACAGGTGTGTTCTGCCTGGCACCCCCCCCACCTCCCCACACACACACACACACACACACACACACACAGACACACACACCCCTATTGTGATGGACTGGCAGCTGTAGCCACATTTTAACAATTTAAGAAATCTTGAATGGAAGTGGTGAAAGATTAGGGTGATTGGAGAGGAATATGTAATAAGATTCCTTCCACAGAGCTTTAATTAAGTCATAATTTCTAAAGGTTGGAACCCAGGCATTGGCCAGTAAATGGAAAATCAAAGTAATCAAACTTTTTTTTCTTAAAGTTACCTTCATCCTCAGGCTCCCCAGTGTTCCTCACCTAAATTGACAGTGCTCACTTTTCCTGATAGAGCAGCTACTCCCCAGCCCCCACTTACAGCTCAGACATTTGGATTGGTTGGCCTTCCACTTTGTGCAGTGCCCCTACCATCTCTAATTACACAGAAATCCTGGAGGTGGCCAAGATGATAATGAGTTATGATAATGAGCAACACAGCACGGGAAACAGGCCCTTCGGCCCAACGAGCCCGCGCCGCCGTCATAACTATATAGTAGCAATTCCATTATCCTATTATAGATTTAGGTTATTCCTAATATGGAAGACTCTCACTACAGGGACAATTTGTTTCCCAATCAGCCTAAGAGCGAATTTTTGGGTTGTGGGAGGAAACCGGAGTGCCCGGAGAAAACCCACGCAACCACGGGGAGAACGCGCAAACTCCCGCAGACACCGGCCCAATTCCAAGTGTCTGCACAGCCACATCGATAGTCTCTGAGCTGTCATGGTGCCCTTCAGATGGTCCACATAAAGTACTCATTTACGACATGAGGTACCAGGCAACCCATGAATCAACATCCAAGAGCTGTACTCGCACCACCTGCCGAATGCATGCTCAATGTTGGTCAAGTATGGACCGAATTACCTGTGGAAAAAAGCCGTAGTTAAACAGTCCTAATATATCCCTCTATCTGCATACCACTCATGTGGCTGTCCAAGAGACCCTTAAACAGCCCCAGCGTGCCTGCTCCCACCACCTTACTCGGCAGTGCATTCCACACCCCCACTACCCTTTGTGTGAAAAACTGCCCTCTAATATTCGTCTTATACATAGCCCCCCTCACCCTAAGGCCATGACCCCTCGTCCTATCCATTTCTGAAGGTGGAAAAAGTTTACCACCATTTACTCTATCTATACCCCTTATAATCTTATACACCTCTATGAGATCCCCTCTAAGCCGACGTCTTTCAAGGGAAAACAACCCCAGTCTATTTAATCGTTCCTCATAAGACAGTCCTTCCATACCAGGCAGCATCCTGGTAAACCTCCTCTGCACTCTCTCCAAGGACTCCACATCCTTCCGATAGTATGGCGACCAGAACTGGACGCAGTATTCCAAGATCTTACAGCTCATATTCAGGTACTATCAGGATTAGGTCATCCATATAGTCCCAACCCGTGTTTAAAATCTGTCAGTAAGATTCTGCCTATAATTTGGATTGGATTGAGTAATAGATTGAAACATCATTGAAAGGCAACTTTTTAAACTTGAGTTTCAATGTTCACATTCTAAACACAAGCAATACTAGCCAGAATTCTCTGGTCTCACACACCTCACTACCACTGCCAATGAGAATGGAGACTTTGGCATTCATTCAAGTTTCCATTCACTGCGGCAGGACTGGAGAATGCCAGCTGGAGGCGAGCTCGATGAATCCGGCCCATTGTCTATTTTCACCTGTAAAATATTTCCGCCTCTGCTCACATCTTCATTTCCTCCAGTTGATAACTTTGATTTTCTATTTACTAGCCAATGCCTGGGTTCTAATCTTTATAAATTATAACTTAATTAAAGCTCTGTGGCACAAATCTTATTACACATTCCTCTCCTATCACTCCAATCTTTTACTACTTCCATTAACTCCCATCCTTCAAGCACTATATAGAAATCCCAAAGTATGTTTACAGACCCTTCTGTTGCTGGGCCCTTCAAATATCTCCAGCCTACTCTTGCTCTATGTAATAATCTGTGCCATCACCATCTTGACCACACATTCTGAAATGCTCTGCAGAAACTCTCTCACTTGTTCCTTGCTTTGAGAACCTGCTCAAAGTCTATCTCTTTAACCTTGCTGTGCAGTCACTTTCACTAACTTTTTCTCGTCAGCTTGAAGTACTTTGAGAAGTATTATTATATTAAAGGCATTGCGTAAATGGTGTTATTATTGCCATGAACTATGAGTGCTCATTTTGCACTGCATTCACTTGTAGCATGAATATTTTATTTCCTGTCTCTATCAGCTGTGTGATTGAAGAAAGTTATAACAGGTAATGTGCAGTGATTATGGAAGTCTGGGTAATTTGGAGTGAAATAAGTGAAGAGTTTTTTTTGTATTGTGTGACAGCTTAGTTCAGTGGCTAGTGTGCTGTCCTCTGAGTTAAAAGTGTCATGAATTAAGCTCTAGTCCAATCGTCTGAGTTCCTAATTCAAATTGATCCTCCAGCAGCAGTACAAATGAAGTGATTCATTGCAGACAATGTCATCTTTTGGATAAGGAATTAAAAACAAATCCACACAAAATCTCTATTTGAAGAAGAGTGCGGAGCAGTCCTGATTAAATTCTCCCTTTCAATAACAACATCAAAAACAGAGCTTAATGTGCTTATTCATCCGATTACCATTTGCTGAGTTTTGCTATGTGCAAAATGGCAACTGTGTTTGACTAAATAAGGTAGTTTAGGAATAACATTCTTTGTTTGACAATCTCAAATTTGTGAATACTTTCTATTTCTAAGATCTGCAGCCAAATCTGACCAGGTCCTGTCTGGCAGTGAGGTATTCAGGATCTCCAGTTGTTGGGAGAAGTCTATACTTCCCACCTCTCTCCACCATTCCACCCCATCCCAAATATGGTTACCATCATATAAGAAGATAGGAGAGAGAGGGGGAGTCAAGGAGTCCAATTTAACAAAATCCAGCATCCCATGTCTTTGATGAGACCCATTTTGTGAATACTAGAAGTATACCTCGTCAGATCATATGGACATTAAAACAGGCAGAGGCCGTTCAGTCCCATGACCCTATTCTACCATCAACATTGACTTGCATTTCAACTACATTTATTCATCTTTACTCCATACCCCTTGCATGCTTAGCTAACAATAACTGACCTTTCTCAGAGTAGAAATCTCCAGTTGTCCCAGCATCCGGGGAAGAAGGAAGATTTCAAGGTTTTTACCAGCCTCTGTGTGAAAGGGTGCTCCTTATTTTCTTCATATAGGGCCCATGTCTAATTTTACAATTATGTTCTTCTGTTCTTGATTTCTCTTTGAAAGTAAAATGTTTTTCTGTTTTTTAGCATTTTCAATACTTCAATCAGATTACTCCTCAATCTTCTTATCGAAAGGAATATAAACAAAGATTATGCAACCTGTCCTCAGTTTAATCCACTAAATCTCAGCCCGTATCATTTCTGTGAATCTGCACTGTATCCTTTTCATTCTTCTTGAGAGACTTTCCTAAAAAAGGAATGATGTGCAAGCATAACATCCAATAATTCTGATATCTTCTAGATTTCCAGGCAATGATTTTGACTTGATCACTAAAGAAAATATTATTTTTATTCAAATTTAACAGTTAGTCCACTGAAACGGTCAAGAGTTTCAGGTTTTTAGGTGTCTAGATCACCAACAACCTCTCCTGATTCCACAGCTACCCTCCATGCCAATACTACAGTTAAGAAAGCCCACCAACACCTCTGCTTTCTCAGAAGACTAAGGAAATTTGGCATGTCCACTACAATTCTCACCAACATTTACAATTGCATAATAGAAAGCATTCTTTCTAATTGGTTCACAGCTTGGAATGGCTCCTGCTCTGCAAGAAACTACAAGGGGTTGTGAATGTAGCTCAATCCATCATACAAACCAGCCTTCTATCCATCGACACTGTCTACACTTCCCACTGCCTCGGAAAAGCAGCCATGCACCCCAGACATTCTCTCTTCAAACTTCTTCTGTCAGGAGAAAGATACAAAAATCTGAAAACATGTAACAACCAACTCAAGAACAGCTTCTTCCCTGTTACCAGCAGACTTTTGAATGGACCTACCTTGCATTAAATTGATCTTTCTCTACATCCTAACTATGACTATAACACTACAGTCTGCACTCTCTCCTTTCCTTCCTTATGTACCATATGCTTGGTCTGCATATTGTGCAAGAAACAATACTTTTCACTGTGTACTAATATATGTGACAATAATAAATCAAATCAAATAAAGGCTGTTGATCACTCTTCACTATATTTGTAAGCATTTTCAAATTCTGTATACAAGAAACTTCACCTGTCCTTGAGTATGGCCAAAATAAAATTAATTTATCATCTGCAAATGATCAATCAAATCCTGCAACTCCTGGTAAAAGAGAGAATCTCAAATAATGAATGCTTCCTATAACTTTATAGACAGCTTTCTCAAAAGGCAACTGATGAAGAGATCCAATATTGGATCACCTGTGACACTCGGGGTCTTCTATAAATTACAACAGTGAGGGTTTGATAGCAAAGAGTTCTGCAAGTCAATAAAAGTCCCGAGTGTACAGAGCAGTTGTTGTCACCAAACTCCTGTACTGCAGTGAGATCTGGACAGTGTGCCAGCGAGACATAAGAGTGTTGGAGAAGTTCCATCAGCAATGTTTCCACCATATCTTCTGGATTCAAAGGAGGGGAATCATTGAACAAATACTTGTGTCCTTGAGGCCAGCTCCACAGGCATTCACGCAAAACTCCTGCAAAATCAACTTCAATGGTCTGGATACTATGTCTGCATGTCTTCCCCACCAAGCCTTCTTCTCTCAACTTTCAAATGGGCAACCTTTTAGAGGAGAATAAAGAAAACACTTCATAGAATCACAAAATTGTTTTAGTGCAAAAAGAGGCCATTTATCTGCATCAAATCTCCAAATGAGCATCCAGACTTATTGCCATTCCCTTGGCTTTTCCCCATACTCCTGCACATGATTTTTATCAAGTAATCATTTAATGCCCTGTTAAATGTTTCAATTCAACCCGCCTCCACTACCTTTCCAGTTAGTGCATTTCAGATACAAATCACTTGCTGTATGAAAATGTTTCTTTCTACATCACACTAGTGTTTTTTTGGAAATCACCTTAAATCCGTGCCCTCTCATTCTTGATCCTTTTATAATTGGGAACAGTTTACCTTGATGGGCCAAATGGCCTTTTTCTGCGTTGTAGGCTCTATGGTTCTATCTCCATCCATTCTATCCAGCTCCCCAAAATGACTCAAATTAAAAACTTGAACAAATCAAACAATCAAATGAATGGGGGTGGGGGTGTGGGGGTGGTGGGATTCTCCATTAAAAGGATAATCAAAAACAAAACCACCAAAGTAAACTAATTAAGCTTTAAACCAGAATCATGTTCAGGGAGAAATGATGTACCCCAACCCTCATAGTGTCCTCCAACATGCCAGTAAATGCCATGTGATCTCACTCCAGGGTCACCTGACTGAAAACACAGCCATGGGGGATGGGCAGTCAGGTGAGATGATGAATGGCCAGTTTGTCCAGGCCTAGGAGCAGACTTACAAGGTGGCCACCCTCCCTCTTCATCACCATCCACAACAGATGCCCAAAGATCAAGTGGATGGAGCTGAAGTGCAACGAATAATTAAGAAAAAAATCTTCAAAAAACTAAAAGGAGGCAACAATTTTATACTTATATGTTTTGTAAGTAAAGCTTTGTAAAGTGTGTCAATTTAACTTGGTTATTCTATTCATATTAGAAATACTATTGTCAGAACCATTTCTTGCTTCCCCTGCTCAGCTCATAACACTACAGTTACACATGGGAAATCTGTGACTTGTTTGTCGATAAAACGGTATGATGCCAGTATAAATTCCTGACAATTACTGGTGTTGTATTACTGAGATAGACATACTGTTATAATTGCCTTCAATTGTAATCTGTTAAGTCAACTAGCATTCAAAGAACTCATACAGGTCTGCAAATCTCAAAATTCTGGGTGAAATACTCATCCAAATGTTTGTAACCTCAAAATGAAGGCTACTGCTGTTAACTGGAGATTTTGTAAAATATCTGATTTTGATGCCATATTTATTAATTGAAGAGCAACTATGTTATTAATATGTTGGAACTCTCCTGGCACTTTTGCATGTTTACCATGGCAACTGGTTCTATAGTAGGTGTAAGAGCTAAAATGATTAAGTGACCACATATGCATATTAATGTAAAGACAGAAAGGCAACCCCTTATTAAGCTTTAATTCCCACAAGCTATAGGAATAACATGAATTGAGAAAATACCGAGTGTCAAGATATTATGAATATTTTGCATTATGGATATTTTATGCATTTCTAACCGGGAGTGACACTCTCCTGAGTATTTTCACAAATGAAGATGAATATGCAGAGATCCATTTGGTTGATTTTGCGCCAGATGGCAAGAAGCAAAGTCTCCATGAAACTGATTTGCTTGAATCGTTTTTGCCATATTGGATGCTGGCATCTACTTGAGTTTATATCATCTGCAAACACCTACAGCATTTCTTCACAGTATCTCAACGTACTCAAAGCCAGATCTGCAACTGTTGCCAGGTTTTCAAGAGACAAGTTAACCCTTTTTGTTGATTTGCATGAAGTGTATTTCAAAATGACTATAAACAAAATATATAAACTATGTGACACTAGCTACTGTAGCTTTCTGAAAACTCAGCAAAGAATTAACAATACAAATCTATGAACTCCAATACTGGTGATTTTTGATAACTGCATGTACATTATGGTAAGAATTTTATACATTGCACCTATATATAAAGATATGAAAAAGTAGTCAGAGTCAACAAGCTTTTTTAACCTAGATTATATTCTTAGCTGTTCAGCACAAACCACAAGCAAAAACATTTAAAGAGACCTTCCTGGTGAATCACTGATGTTTCACTTTGCCTGGTTTGTATACGAGATGCACAATGGTGGCACTAATGTCAATGTCAAAGAACAAAGAACAACACAACACAGGAAACAGATCCTTCAGCCCAACAAGCCCATGCTGCCATTTTAACGTTCCCATTTCCACCCATGACCCTTGTCTATATTTATGAATAATTAATTTTTAAAAAGATAGTTTCAACGTTAAATTGTTCAATGGCCACCATGAATCATTAGGTATGATGTGGGTGTACTACTCAGTCATGCAGAGTAATAAAGTACAATGGTTTGACTCTTGGTCTGTCTTGTGTTAGTTAATCTTATCTGGAGATCAGTGGCATCAGTGCAAAAGGTCAAATTCAACCTCGATTCCTGATCTTAAAATCTTCCAGTGACCCTCCAGTTCACTAGAAAATGATTAAACGAATGTCAGATATTCAGATAGGTTGTCTAGCCCCATGGGTAAAGCATGGTTACTTGGGACAGACACTGCATGGCATACCTAGCATGAATTGCCAATAGGTTAAAGAAAACTAGAAAATCAAATATATTCCCACAAAGTGTGCATTACAATATTGCCCATACATACACACATAGGTGAAAGGTGAGAAAGGACCATCAATGCCGACCCTTTCGAATAGAAAATCAACCATGTGAACAGACTATCCAATTCCTGGAAGAGGCGTAAAAAACTGACAAAAATAAAACGGAAAATTTCAGGAAAAACTCCAGGAAATATTTTGGAGTTGGTTAAGGTATTCTGTAAAATATTCACAAAGGACAGGAACTTGTTGTCTGGTAGTGTCTTGGAGAGAGTTGTAGACCCAGTGGAAGAAATATCCATTATGAAGGAGGAAATGTTAGGGTTTTTAGGTAATATTGAAACTGATAAATTTCCAGGGCCTGATGGCATTTATCCTAGGCTGCTCAGGGAGATGAGAGATGAAATTGCTGGGCCTCTGATGCAAATCTTTGTCTCTTCTTTGGACACAGATGAGGTCCCAGAGGACTGGAGGATAGCGAACATGGTACAGTTGTTTAAAAAAGGTAGTAGGGATAACCTAGATAATTATAGACCAGTGAGTTTGATGTCAGTGATAGGGAAGAGGATTCTTAGAGATAGGATGTATACGCATTTAGAGCATGGCAATCTGATTAGTGATAGGCAACATGGCTTTGTAAAGAGGAGGTTGTGCCGTATGAATCTGGTAGAATTTTTTGAGGAGGTGACAAAAATATTCTACAAAGGATGAGCTATGGATGTTGTCTATATGGATTTCAGTAAGGTGTTTGATAAAGTCCCTCATGGTAGGTTGGTGGAAAAGGTTAAAGCTCATGGGATACAAGGACAGGTGGCTGAATGGATTGAGAACTGGCTTGTTAACAGAAGATAGAGAGTAATAGTGGAAGGGTCTTTTTCTAGCTGGAGGTCTGTGACTAGTGGTATACCGCAGGGCTCAGTACTGGACCTTTGCCATTTGTAATATACATAAATGACTTGAAAGAGGGAGTAACTGGTGTGATCAGCAAGTTTGCAGATGATGTGAAGATGGCTGGACTTGCTGATAATAATGAGCAGTGTCAGGCAATACAGCAAGATATTGATAGGCTGGTATATTGGGCAGAGAAATGGCAGATGGAATTTAATCCAGACAAATGCGAGGTGATGCATTTTGAAAGACATAATGTAGAGGGGAGGTATATGATAAATGGTAGGACTATTAAGAGTATAGAAACGCAGAGGGACCTAGGTGTACAGGTACACAAGTCCTTGAAGGTGGCAGTACAGGTGGAGAAGGTGGCGAAGAAGGCTTATGATATGCTTGCCTTTATAGGAAGGCGTATAGAGTATAAAAGCTGGCGTCTAATGTTGCAGTTGTATAGAACATTGGTTAGATTGCATTTGGAGCATTGTGTCCAGTTCTGGTCGCCCATGGAGACCCTGGAGAGAGTGCAGGGGAGGCTTACCAAGATGTTGCCTGCTATGGAAGGACTTAGCTATGAGGAGAGATTGGCCAAATTGGAGCTTTTCTCCTTAGAAAGATGAAGAATGAGGGGAGATCTAACAGAGGTCTTTAAGATTATGAGGGACATAGATAGAGTGAACAGTGGTAAGCTTTTTTCCAGGTTGGATATGAAAATTACAAGGGACCACAGGCTTAGGGTGAGAGGGATGAGATATAATTCAGATATTACAGGGAAGTTTTTCACACAGAGGGTTGTGAGGACCTGGAACACTCTGCCAAGTAAGGTGGTGGAGGGAGGCATGGTAGAGTTGTTTAAGGCTTAACTAGATAGGCACATGAGCAGCCTAGGGATGGAGGGATACAAAGGATTGTTCTGAATAAGGATTAAGAGCTTCAGGACATACTGGGAATCAATGGATTTCTATGGACCATCCAACATATTTTATGGCTCACCTGTCTGACATTTGAACTTCTGGGGATTCTGTGAATGTCTTTGTACGTTGTGTATGTTGATTGATGTCTTTTTTTTTACATCCACAGATGATTCAGTCTGCTTTGTTGTCCAACAAGGGACTTACATGTGGTTGGTCACGCGAGGGCTGCTCTTTGTTGTTGCTTCGAGAGTTGCCTACTGCTTCACTTCGTTAGTGTATGCTTAAACTGGACCAGCTGATGGGCAACATGACAGCTCAGTGACTATCGCTGTTTGCTGTGCAGATACATGGATTTGGGCCTGTGTCTGTGGGAGTTTGCACATTCTCCCTGTGCTCGCGTGGGTTTTCTCTGGGTACTCCGGTTTCCTCCCACACTCCAAAAACGTGCTGTTAGGCTAATTGGTGTTACCAATTGTCCCTAAAATAGGCGTCCCTCAATCTGGTTACAATTCCTTTATTGTGAAGTCCAATAGGCGTAGACAAAGGTCATAGGTAGAAGACGGCATTCACTATGTTAAAATGGCGCATGGGCTTGTTGGGCCAAAGGGCCTATTTCCTGTGCTGTGTTGTTTTTTGTTCTTTGTTGTAAATTCCTTACATGGATCTGGAACTGGCATATGACCAGCTTGGAAGATTCTTAACAGTGGTGTTTCTTCCAATTTACATTTAGATCTAAAAAGTTGTTTATTGTGAAAGTATTTACATTGACCCTAATTACATGAACAGAACAGATTTTCTTTTAAGTATCACACATGACTGAAGAGATTTATTACTGACTGACTGCCCAGCTCAGTCTATATGGAATATAATCTTTGTATCATAATTGTGTTTTGCAGACACAAGAAAAGACAGTTATTCAAACTATGCCTGATTTTTGAGTACATATTTATAGTAAACGCTGCATACAGAAAAGGAGAATTATGGACTGCGTGTCCATGATTTCCCATGGTGCATTCCCTACAAGAGCCACTCTTTGGCATGGCTGCCAATTGCAGAGCCAACCTTATAATGTAGGACTGGTGACATTACACACACAAGTTCTCAAGCATGTAATATTTATTACCATGCTTTGTCAACCAATGAATATTAAACAAGTCCTCATTGGCAGTAGTAGAGAAGATGCATTACAAATAGTGTGTATTTTTGTTTTAAATGCATTCTGCCACCTGTAGTGTGTTTTTTATCTATCCTATGATGTCTGAAAACAATCTTATTATAATGATTACAAGTTATGCTGAATCCGAGACTGCAGAAAAATCATACCTGGTACAACATTACAACTTGCATTAATAGAACAAGCAGGTTTGTACATAATGCATAGGTCAATCTCCACTAACATGTTGCATTACTGATGTTTTTCCAAACAATGGCAAGGATTTCAAACCATTCTTAAATAAGGATAACTGACATCATTTTGGTCTACAAGTAGGTGTCATTAAATACAATGCAGGACTAAGCATTTTAGAATGTTAAGTATGAACTCTGTATTTTTTATTTCTGGGACAGGCTTGTCTACCTGAAAGGCCAGTGACCCTTTGTGAATAAATGTGATCTGATGCCATGTTTCAGTTTTCAAAGCCTTCGTTATGAGCTAACAACCTGAGAGCCCATGCTACTCAGGGTTATTATGCAGGCTTTCACACTCTCATTCTGTTGGCTGAATTTATGGGGCCTGCTAAAGCAGGCTGGGAGACAAGGGGGAACAAAAACTTATGAGGAAGGATGGAGACATTGAATATCTGATATCATGACACCAAGATGGTACTTTGCTAGTGGTTAGAAATGTGAAAGACAGTCTTCCCACCCACAAGTCAATTGTACCACTTAAATGGCCAATAAAGCATCTCCTCTCGCTGCCATCAACATTTTACCAACAACGGATAGGCCTATCACTGTTCAGGGAGACTGCTTGGTGAACCATGCCTGCCTTTAGACTGAGGTGGAGGAGTGGGGGAGGAGATGAATGGAACTTTCTGATCAGGCTCTCCAATACCAATGGCTGCCACATGATAACATCTATCAGCAATGATACCCCACACACCCTGCTGTGTCATTTTATTGTGAAAGCATTTACATTCACCCTAATTACATGAACAAAACAGATTTGTTTTAAGTATCACACATCACTGAAGAGATCTATCACTGACTGGCTGCCCAGTAATTTTGAATATGGGTCATCATCAAAACACACACTTTGTAAATAGAACATTATGCTCAGTCTCTATAGAGTATAATTTTTGTATCAGAATTGTGTTCTGCAGACACAAGAAAAGACAATTATTCAAACTGTACAGTAAACTTTATAGTAAACAGTGCATATGGAAAAGGAGAATTATGGGCTGTGTGTCTATGATTTTCCATGATGCACTCCTTACAAGAGCCAGTCTGGTATGGTTGCCAATTGCAGAGCCAACCTTATAACGTAGGACTGTTGACATTACACACACGAGTTCTCAAGCATGTGTTGGCCTGACTTTCTTCGGTGACCCCCAAATCCACATACCTACCATGAGGCTGCCATCCATCAATGACATTCTTGGTTGGGTTTAGTCCCAGCTGTGACCACCACTCCCAATGGTGATGTTGGGATTAAAGAGCTGCCAGCCCTCCAGTTGTCTGGCAGCTCTTTGCTCTCACCTTTAACAGGAGAGATGGTCAATTTATGAGTTGCAACTCATAAATGCAAGATAGGTATGCATGTCCAACCAGGGCTTCCCCAAGGTACAAGGGCAGGGTTGCCACTGGCCTTTTGAGACATTGTTGTAGCCACCACCACCAATGAAATGTATTGCTATAAGTGCAGAGCTATATTCCTCAGCAGGTGAGAGAATATAATTTTTATAACACTAAAAAGGGCCAAAACTCCCTGAACACAATAGGATCAACTGCCTGATCTGATGAGGTCCCAGTGGCAATGGTCAGATCCTAGCCCATCTGAACAAGGCATCCAAAGAGCTTCCTGCCCATGTGTATGTAATGTGTTGAAAAGCAGGCAATTTGAAATGAAAACTTGCCATGGTGGTCAGCAGGAACCGTGCTGCTTTTGTCATCCAACCACACATTTTGTGAAAAATCCAACCTAAGGTGTTATTTGACTCTTTAAAAATTTGTTTGAACTAAGGCACTTTGGGCCCTATTTTACAATTTTGATTCTAAGTTCTGGGCGGACTTGAAACTGGGACTGTTTCAGATCCAACTTTTAGACTCATTCTCAGATGCCCCCTTACACACTCTGCCTGAAAAAATATCAGCAATTCCAAAATATGCTGTAGAAGTCTGTGAGCAGAGCTTAATGCATCCAAAATCTTGCAGCTCCGATTGGCACCTCCAATTGCACATGCACGAAACAAAAGATGGAATGTGGCTGTTCTGCCACGGGACAATGCCTTCCCTTGGCCCCCACAGACATTGCCCCACCTCCCCCCAACATTACTGACCCCCTTATCGCCCCACCCGCCCCACCACCCAGACCGATCTCGGGTCTCTCCCTCTTACCCCTCACCGATCACAGGCAAAGTGGCAGCAGACCTCCCCTTCCCCCTCACCGATCAGAGGCAGAGTGGGAGTAGACCCACTTTTCCCAGAAAAGAGCCATTGAACCCACTTTCCCCCCAACACCCCTGCCAATGCATCAATCTCAAGCAGAGAGCCATTGAACGCTTGGCACTTATCTCCTTACTAAATGGAATGCTTGAATCGGACTTTTGTAGAGCATAAGAACATAAGAAATAGGAGCAGGAGTAGGCCATACAGCCTCTCGAGCCTGTACTGCCATTCAATAAGATCATGGCTGATCTGTAGTGGTTCAGTACCACTTTCCAACTTTCTCTCCGTAACCCTTAATTCCCTTGTCAATTAAAAACCTATCCACTCTTGACTTGAATATATTCAGTGAGTTAGCCTCCACCACCTCATCAGACAGAGAATTCCAAAGATTCACCCCCCTTTGCATGAAGAAACCCCTCTGCAACTCCAATCTGAACCATGCCCCCCTAATCTTGAGGCTGTGCCCTCTAGCCCTGCTATCTTTGCTAAGCGGGAAGAGTCTCTCAACCTCTACCCTATCCATCCCCTTCATTATCTTATACGTCTCTATAAGATCCCCTTTCAGCCTTCTAAACTCCACAGAGTACAAACCTAGCCTATTCAGTCTCTCTTCATAATCCGATGCCCTCATCTCTGGTATCAGCCTCGTAAACCTTCTCTGCACCTCCTCCAAGGCCAATATACCCTTTCTCAAATGCAGCGACCAAAACTGCACACAGTATTCCAGCTGCAGCCTCACCAGCACCCTATACAGCTGCAACAGTACCTCCCTACTTTTATATTCTATCCCCCTAGCTATAAAGGCCAACATTGCATTCACCTTAATCACCTGCTGCATCTGCATGCTGTGTTTTTGCGATTCGTGCACAAGGACCCCTAGGTCCCTCTGCATTGTCGCATGCTGCAACTTTTCTCCATTTAAATAGTAATCCTTCCTACCATTATTCTTACCAAAGTGGATAACCTCACACTTGCTAACATTATACTCCATCTGCCTGTTTCACGCTGAATCTGAAAGGACAAACGTGGTAGTAAAGGGGGAAATGTTGGTAAAGTTGGGCATGCAGTGCATTAAGTTAATCTAAATGCACGCAAATGCATTTAAATGGCCGTCACATCCATTTCAGGCGCGATCCCAATTGCAGCCATTTTCAGGCCTTGGTAAAGGGGGAACCAGTGCAGAGGTAGGTGCCCAAAATAGGTGCAACTTGATGGTAAAATCAGGCCCTTTACATCTATAAAAATGATAATTATATCAGAATTAACATAATAAATAATTAGGATCAAATTATTAATTTATTCATACAGATATATGTAATTGACAGCAAAAATGGTCTCGAATCATCCATCCCTGTCTCCACCTTCCTTCAAGAGGCCTGGACTATTGTGTCAATTCTTCCTTTGCATTTGATTTGTTGTTTGTTTTAAATTAAGTCCCATCATACGTGAACAAAGAGATTTTGCAAATTTCTCCAATTTTTAATTTTGCTAGTTTTTCTCTTGCTTTTATAATTGATTTGTTTCCTGCTGGTTCCTGTGTATTTGGAGGTTTTTTCTTTTGAAATGTGGGTCAATAACCTATGCAGAGTGAATACCATTTTCTTCTGGATTTTTTTACGCAATAACTTATGTAGTGGTGCCCTCATTATTAACCAAATATTCCCCTACTTGCTGGGAGATTTATGAGTTAAATAAATAAAGCTTTTTAGAGCATTGTGACACACAAAGGTACAAAATACAAGGTACAAAATTTCTTTGGAAATCTTTTCAGGAGCAGAGTGGGTTTTTATTGGCACAGACATTTTTTACTCAACCTTTCAAAAAAACAATTCTTTTTTTGGACTGTGTCCTTCTGGAATATTGCTGTTAGTTCTTATTCTAACTCAAAGTCTGTTGGGCCTATGTGCTCTACAGAGACCATTATCAATCATATGGCATGATTAGTTTTGCAGTTATTTATGGAGAACTGCAGTCCATATCAAACATATTAATTTCAGATTGTACTGCTCAGAAAACTACTAAAGTAAGATTTAAATATTAGTAGGAGAATCAGAAGTAGACCATTCAGCCCCTCAAGCCATTACTGTCATTCAATGAGATCAGGCCTAATCTAACAGTAATCTCAAAGCTGCACTCCACTGACTCATGACACCCCATCACTCCTTGTTAATCAAGAATCTACCTATCTGTACCTTAAAAATATTCAAAAATATTCGATAGCTTTTTTCAGGAAGAGTTTGAAAATCTTATGACCTATGAATGAAAAAATGTCATCTTATCTCCATTTTAAATGGGTAACCTTTTATTTTTAAACAGTAATCCCTATTCCCAGATTCCTCCAGAAGAGGAAACACCGGGTGAGATTCTCTGACCTCCCTTCACCATTTTTCTCGGTGGCACACCATTCGCTGACAGAGGGATCCTCTGGGAATGGGAGTTCCCATTGAAGCCACTCTACTCCGCTGGGAAATCTATAGCAGGGAGTGTGCCGCTGCAGATGGGATTAGAGAGAGCTTCAAGTTTTCAGGAATCCAGAGTACAAACATCTCCCTATGCCACCACGATAGTTAAGAAAGATTACCAACGCCTCTATTTTAGGAGGCTAAGGAAATTTGGCATGTCAGCTACAACTCTCAGCAACTTTTACAGATGCACCATAGAAAGCATTCTTTCTGGTTGTATCATAGCTTGATAAGGCTCCTATTCTGTCGAAGGATGCAAGAAAATATAAGGGTTGTAAATGAAGCCTAATCCATCACACAAACGAATCTCCCATTCATTGACTCTCCACACTTCCCACTGCCTTAGAAAAGCACAATCAAGGACCCCATGCACCCCCGACATACTCTCTTCCACCTTTTTCCTTTGGGGAAAAGATAAAAGTTTGAGGTCATGTCCCAACTGACTCAAGAACAGCTTCTTCCTTGCTGCCATCAGACTTTTGAATGGGCTGACCTCGCATTAAGTTGATCTTTCTCTACACCCTAGCTATGACTGTAATACTACATTCGGAATTCTTTCCTTTCCTTCTCTATGAATGGTATGCTTTGTCTGTATAGTGTGCAAGAAACAATACTTTTCACTACATACTAATATATGTGACAATAATTTGGTGTCAATAAATTGTCCCTAAATTGGATCTCTCTTAATCTGGCACACATATAATTCTCTAAATTTGCACTCCTTTATTGTAGAATCTAATCCTAATTTTTGGACTATGTCCACTTGATGTAGACAGAAGTCATAGATAGAAGAAGGACTTGAATAAGACACTTACTGAGTGTTAAAATGGGTGGTGCTGGATTGTAAGGCTGAAGGGCCTGTTTCCTGTGATGTACTGTTTTTTGTTCTTTGCTCTTTGTTCAATAATAAACTAAATCAAATCAAAAATCCTGCTGGTGTGGATGGCCAGAAAATTCCAGTCATCTTCTCCATATCCAGCCTGTTATTTAATCCATATTCAGATCATTTAAATTAATTCTAAACTGGGGAGATGTTGCATTTTAAAATCAGTTGCTTCCATCAATCGTTCAACTGATCCTGAGGCTTTACTAGCAGTAAAAATACCTCATTGTATTTCTCACCTTCAACCTATTGATACTGAATTGGTTCAATAATGTCATTCAAGAAATATGGCTGCATCTTTATTAGGTAACTAGGAACATAGAAATAGGAGTGGGCCATTCAGCCCCTGGAGCCTATTCTGCCATTCAATGAAATCATGGCTGACTTGTGGCCTATCTCCATATACCTGCCTTTCGCCCATACCCCTTCGTACCTTTGCTTAACAAAAAAAATGATCTATCTCAGATTTAAAATTAGCTGCTGATCTAGCATCAACTAGATCAAGAGAGTTCCATACCACTACCACTGTTTGTGCGCAGAAGCGCTTCCTGAAATACCTCCTGAATGGTCTAATCCTAATTTTTGGACTATGCCCAAAAGTTCTAGAATTTCCAACCAGTGGAAATAATTAATTTTTATCTACCCTTTTTTTTCCTGTTGTACCTTGAAGAATTTGATTAGATCACACTTAACCTTCTAAATTCTTGAGAAACTGGTCTACTTATATAATTCCTCCTCCAGGTAGCATTCTTATAAACTTACATTGTACTCCTTCCAAGGCTAATATATCTTTCTGAAGATATGGTGCCCAGATCTGCTGACAGTACTCCCTGTGGGTTCTAACCAGGGTTTTTGTATATTAGCAGAATAACTTCTGCATTGTTGTATTCCAGAGCTCTAGGTTCTTTGGCTGGAATTCTTCTATTTTGAAACTAAGCCCTGTAACAGGGGTGGGAATATGAAATGCTGTGGCAGTCAGTGGGAAATCAGGCCAAATCTCCCAGCCTTGACCTCAATAATTATGCACATGGATGTTTTACATCGTATTCAGTGGTGGGGCAGGCTTGGATGGCAAGTAGTCCACCATTGTGTCTAGGTGCTATATTGAAAATGCATCCAACATCACTGGTTCACTATTAAAAAAAGGTGAGCCTTCTGAAATTTAGGATGGATCCAGGAATATTCTGAGGTTGGAAAATGGACCCCGCTGGGCCACCAAATCTGGAAAGTCCACCTGCAGATGCTCCCCTGACCCACTGCAGTGGTATTCCAGGGTTGCAGGTGGCATCCAGGTGTTCAGATGAGTCATGGCATCGACAAGACGTGTTGTTCCAAATGTGTTTTGTGGTGTCAGTGGGTGGAGGGGTGGGGTTTGGGGGGGAACGGTGGTCAGATTGTGAGTCAGATGCCCCCCACTGAATTCTCCCTCAATACCCACCATTAAACCCACACTTTAGGTTTGAGACAATTCCACATTTTATTTAACATCTCAATTTTTGGGAGCATCAGCATCGAAAGGAAATAGATTTAAGGTAATTGTCTGTAGAGTGAGAGAAGAATGAGGAATTACATTTCATGCAACAAGTTGTTCCATCCAGAATTTCACTGCCTGAAAGTCAGTGGTGGATTTTGACTTCATGGCACTCTGTACGTTGTTTCATTTTTGGAACCCCTTCACCCATCCAAGACAAGATGAAAAATATCTCATACGGAATTAGAGAAAATTAATAAACATTTCAAAACAATGATTGGAAAATGAAACTCGATAGTACAATTTATAGCCCCCCCCACACCACCCCTCCCCGCCCATTCACGCACAATGGAGATTGGGACATCTCCAACCCACCCTACCCCCAGACTAAAGGCTTGTTCCTGAGCTGTAATTTTCTATTTTCTCTCTGGATCCCTCCCACTGCCATTGGGACCCCCTGGAACACCACCCAATGGAGGGGAATCCCCAGCAATGGAGGAAGGTAAATCCCCCACCTAAAGTAGAGTGCGCAGCATGTGGCCCCTTGCCACTGATAGGGACTGCCAGGGTTTCAGAGGGCAATGCCAAGCTTTGTCCTTCAACCCCATGGCCTACAGGCATCTCCACACCCCTGACATGGTCATCTCTGGCTTCCACTTTTGAAAATGAATAGTGATTCGCGTCGCACCATGGAGGATGCTGCAATGTCAAACCCTTTAATAATAAGTTAAAATGTGATAATGTGTGGAAACTATTCAAATTCCTTCTGGGCATGAACCTGGGCACTTCATGGGCGAGGGGCAGTGATCTCCAACTGAGATCTTGCTAGCAAAAATCCCAGTTTAGTGGTCATTATGGGATTGGTGCCCATGGCTAACAGGGTGACTAGATCGCAGCCCTCATGTTCCAGTGTGGAACTGCCCAGATTCACTACAGTCCTATCTCAGAACTGGTTGATTTTATTTGGATGTTGCAAGCATCAAACATGCTCAATGGATATTTTAGCTGTGATGCAAATATGCAGGTAACTATGATAAATTACATTTTTAATCTTGGATGGTAGAAGATATATAAAGCACTTGTTAGTTCTCTAAATATTCCCCAAATCTTGGTATAGCGTATTCAGCCTTCACCCAGTTCTCTCCTCTATTGTAGCTGCTCCTACTCACACCTAACACACTCACCCCCAACATTGTTATTCTTAAATTATGTGCAGGACCATGACAGAAGCCAAGCCCAGTGTAGGCAAATAAATAAAAGATAACTCAACCATTTGTTCAACCTTCATAATACATTTCACGCATCGCCAGTGTTACAGTCCATTGATCTGGAATAACATTGCTCAGTGATTTTACTGTTTTCCCTTGCTCATTCTAATTCAGATATCATAAAGTTTAACACCAAAGATGCAACAGAACATTGTCATCACAAGATGAAATAGGATATTCCTGAATGACAGTATTAACCTGTAACTATTTACACTTACCAATTTTCATATACTATGTAGTGTAGATGTATGTATGTATGTCTGGTTCACAGGCTGAACTGCTTGGTAAAACAAGTTAGTATCCTTTATTTCACACACATATGTATGTATATATGTTTTATTTATTAACGTCACAAGTAGGCATACATTAACACTACATTGAAGTTACTATGAAAATCCTCTTGTTGCCACACTGTCATCTGTTCGGGTATACTGAAGGAGAATTTAACATGGCCAATGCACCTAATTAGCACATCTTTTGGACTGTGGGAGGTAACCAGAGCACCCAGGGGAAACCCATGCAGATACAGGGAGAATGTGCAGACTTTGCACAGATATTCACCCAAGCCAGGAATTGAACACAGGTCTGGTGCTGTGAGGCAGCAGTGCTAACCACTGTGAATAAGATATTTAATCCATAACATGTGTTAAATATGAAAGAGAAATTTCAGTAGGTTCCCATAAATAATGTTTCAACCTCCAGATGTAGGAAATGAACATTGTCACAAGTTTGTAACATTTAACTTGGTGAATTATATACTGCATGTAAGAAAGAAACTGTTCTCGATTTATCAAAGTTCTAACAACAGCAAACCTGACTCTGAAGAACAACTGGAGTGTATACAGGCTAGTTTTTTTGACCAACTAGACACCAGACCAACTCAGACTGAGTACTGTCTAATGAGAAGGGAATTATTGCCAATCTAGCTGTACGAGACCCTTGGGGATGAGCAATCATAACATGAAAGAATTTTTTTTTGGTGTAAAGTAGTTGATTCGGAGACTAGGATATTGAATCTTAACAAAGAAAACTATGAGGATATGAGGCATGAGTTGGCCTTGATGTATTGGGAAGAATTTCTTAAAGAGATGACAGTGGATAGACAATGGAAAACATTCAAGGAATATATGGTGGAACTAGCACAAAACCAAAATGGGTAAAAGGGCCAATCCATAGCTTACAAAGGATATTAGAGAGAGTATCCAATCTAAGGAAGAAGCATATGGATTGGCCAAGAAAGATAATAGGTCTGAGGATTGGGAGCAGTTTAAAAATTCAACAAAAAAGGCCCAAGGGATTGATTAAGAAGGGGAAAATACAGTACAAAAGTAAGCTTGCAGGAAACATAAAGACTGACACTAAGAATTTCCATAGAAATGTGAAGGGAAGGAGGTTGGTGAAAACAAATGTCGGTCCTCTACAGACAGAAACAGGGGAATGCATAATAAGGACAAAGAAATAGCTGAGCAACTAAATACATACTTTAGTTCTGTCTTCACAAAAGAGGTGATGAATCAGATGCCAGAAATGTTGGAGAATACAAGATTTAGTGAGAGGGAACAACTGAGGAAGATCAATATTGGTAGAGAAATGGTATTGGGAAAGTTGATGGGATTGAAGGTGGATTAAATCCCCAGGGCCTGGTAATCTACATCCCAGAGTACTTACGGAAGTGATTCTCGAAATAGTGGATGCATTTGTGGTCATCTTCCAGGATTCTATAGACTCTAGAACAGATTGGAGGGTAGTGAATGCCATTCCAATATTCAAAAAGGGAGGTAGAGAGAAAACAGGGAATTATAGACCAGTAAGCTTAACATTGGTAGTGGGGAAAATTCTCAAATCCATTACAAGGACTTCCTAATCAAGCAATTAGAAAGCAGCAGAATCAGCATGGATTTATGAAGGGAAAATCATGCTTGACAAATCTGTTGGAATTATTTGAAGATGTAACTAGTAGAGTGGACAAGGGGGGACCAACAGATGTGGTATATTTGAAGTTTCAGAAAGGATTTGACAAAGTCCCATACAAAAGATTATTGTGTAAGATTGCACATAGGATTGGAGGAGTGTATTGAGATGGATAGAAAACTGGTTAGCAGAGAGAAAACCAAAAGTAAGAATTAATGGGTCTTTATCAAATTGGCAGGTAGTAACTAGTGGGGTGCCACGGGGATTGGTGCTGGAACCCCAGCTATTCACAATATATATTAATGATTTGACTGAGGGAACAAAATGTAACCTCTCAGTTTGTAGATGATACTAAGCTGAATGGAAAGGTGAACTGTGAAGAGAGTGCAGAAATCCTTCAGAATGATCTGTACAAGTTGGGTGAGTGGGCAAATCAATGGCAGAATCCGTATAATTTAGATAAGTGTGAGGTTATTCACTTTGGAAGCAAAAACAAGAAGGCAGATTACTACCTGAGTGGCTGTAAATTGGGAGAGGGGAGTGTGTAGTAGGACCTGGATGTCCTTGTGCACAGTCACTGCAGCAGACGATAAAGAAGGCCAATGGCATGTTGGCCATCATTGAAAGAGGTTTTGAGTACAGGAGCAGGGATGTGTTGTTGTAACTATGCAGGGCCTTGGTGAGGCACCACCTAGAGTACTGTGTGCAGTCTTGGTCTCCTTTTCTGAGGAAGGATGTTCTTACTCTCAAGAGAGTGCAGCGAAGATTTGCCAAGCTGATTCCGGGGATGGCGGGACTGATGTACAAGGAAAGGTTGACTAGGTTAGGACTGTTTTTTGCTGGAGTTTAGATGAATGAGGAGCAGGGGGAATTTCACACAGACTTATAAAATTCTAACAGGACTAGATAGGGTAGATGCAGGGAGGATGTCCTGATGGTGGGAAAGTCCACAACCATAGGTTAGTCTGAGGATTAAGGGTGGACAATTTAGGACAGAGATGAGGAGACATTTCTTCATTCAAAGAGTGGTGAGCCAGTGGAATTCATTGCTACTGGTAGTAGCTGATGCCAAAACATTGAATGCATTCAACAGGCAGCTGGATGTAGCACTTGGGGCAAATGGGATCAAAAGTTATGGGGAAAAAGCAGGAGTAGGCCATTGAGTTGGATGATCAGCTGTGATCTTAATGACGGCTGGAGTATGCTCAAAGGGCTAAATAGCCTTTTCCTGCTCCTATTTTCTATGTTTCTATGCTAACATTGACCTGCAGCAAAGTCAATAAAACATACAAGGGAAAAATATGAATTAACCTGTTAATATCATTAAACCTGAAGTTTGAGTGCTCTATTAGTTCCTTTTTAAACTGCACTCTGCTGTGCTGAGAGTAATTTCTGGATTATCTCCCCAGAAGGTAAAAACAGTTGAATGGAGAAATATGAATACTGATCTGAACTGGTTTTGTATACTTTAAAATGGAATAGCACTGGGACAGGGACATAAGAATATAGTCTAACAAACCACCACCATGAGGCTACAGCACATTGCGGCCCATTCAGTAGCTAGTTGGAACAGCACAAGTTTGGGCATCACTACGCCAGCATTACACGGGGAAAATAAATGTCTTTCTAAAGTAGAAACAATCTGGAGTGACTGCTTGATACTCTTTCACAATTACCCTTGTTCTATTCAATAGATTCTATCTTTATTAGATACCATGAATGCTTGTGTTCATTTATTCAATGTCCTGCATTTTGGACCTCCTGTTGTTCAGGGGCCCCACACCCCATCATAGCTCATTTCAAGATAAAGGCTATGGAAACAAACATAATAATAGCTTTCAAAATGAATTGAAAATGTACTTTAAAATAGTATTAAAATGCAGAGCTATGAAAAAAGAGTTGGGGCAGAACTAATTGGTCTTCTCTATCGAAGAGGAATATTGGCCAAATGGTCTCCATCCATGCTGTATGGCTCAATGATTCGAATTAGAAACTGAATATCATTATTGTACTTATTTGATTAACCTTATTTTGAATGATGCACCAATTAACAACAATGGTCTGAAATTTGTACAGAGAAAAACAAGTAAGATCCAAACACATTGCTTATTTCCTCTCTACCTGCTCCTAGTATGAAAGCTGACTAGCTATGTTGTGCTTTGTGAAGAAAATATAAATTTAGTTCAACATGTGACCATACACCCTGAACAACTATCCATCATGGACTTTTTTTCTTACACTAAAAATAACATCCATGACTTGTATCACGTGACTGGCAAAAGTTAAAATCAATGTTTGTGATATCTAGTAGCATCGTCTTCCTGTAGTATCTATATTGCAGAACTTCATTTTAGGTTTGGAGAAGACTTGCTATTTATAAGTGTGCATTGTGCACTGCTAAATAATGAATGCTCATTTCGCCTGCCTTCTAAATATACTTCAGAAACTCGTGTTGTCTCAAATTCCTGTGCTTTATTATGCAGTACTCTTAATCTGTCTATCCTTCCAGTCCAGTTGGGGCAGGAGAGAGAAACAAGTGTGCCACTTGCTCCATGGATTGTAGTGGCCAGCTCTGTAGCTATGGAATTGTAGCCATGTAAGTGTATTTCTTTTGTTTGTATGAATTTGGCAGTAGAAAATTCTGGAAATGGGAGCTGCAGCCGCATCTGAAAAAAATAATAAAAACAGGTTAGCATTTGTGTAATAAACATTAACCCAAGAACTTTTACCTGCTTTTGCTTGATTGAGATGCCAATGTCCCTGCTGTGCAATTATGTCAATTTCTGCTTTAATTTCAGATTTCCAGCATTTACAGTTTATAATTATCCTGAATTTGGTCATGCCTCATCTAATTCACAGTCAGTACAATTCAGTTTCCATAATTTGTCTATCTAGTCATACTTTTAATGGCAACTGTTTCTATTATAAATTTCCATTTGTGCATTCAGAATGGGGAAAAAAAACTTTGGTAAGCGCGTCACTCTGAATCTGACTGTTGAGTTCTGACTGCTTTCACTTATCACTTCCTGAATTTCCTTATATGAAGTAGTTCCTGTACAACTCAACTGAAAGCTTCATCTGACATTCTGGTTTTGCTCTTGAGTATTCTAGACTGGGAAATACCAATTTGTATCAATGAGGTAACATGCCTAAGTAACAAAGATAAAGTAAATAAAAATAGAATCAGAGAATCATAAAGTATTAGAGTACAGGAAGGCAGAATGTCCATTGAGTCTTCCAGCTTTTGAGAAGGTCATTTTATAGCCCTCTTCATCCGTATCACTATAATTGTTTGCCCTTAATATATTGAAGGAGGCAGTGGCACAGTGGTATTATCAGTTGACTGGTAGGCAAAATCTGGGGTTCAAATCCCACCATGACAGGTGGTGAAATTTAAATTCCATTAAAAAAAAACATCTGGTGTTAAAAAGTCTAATGATGACCATGAAACAATTGTCAATTGTTGTAAAACCCCATCTGGTTCTTGGGAAGGAAATCTGCCTATTTTCCTACTCACTGAGGCAGTGCATTTCACATCTATCAATTCATTACTTAAAAAAAAATTCTCTTGTCATCCTAGAATTTATTAGATCTTAAAAATTGAATGTTTGGTTTATCTCTAATGTATGATGGTGCTTAAAACAATGTCCATGTAGTTTGAACATTTAACCACTGCCGGGTGTTAGTGTAAGATTTTGGAAGTTCAATTCAGCCTGCTTACGGAGACGAACCTCTTTATAGTTACATTAATGATCTGGACAGGAATGTGGGTATATGATCAATAATTTTGCAGATGACACAAAAATAGGTGGTGTGGTAAATATCGAGGTGGAAAGCCTTAGATTGCAGGGAGCTATAGACAGGCTGGTCAGATGAGCAGAACAGTGGCAAATGGAATTTAACTGTGAAAAGTGTGAGGTAATGCATTTTCTGAGAACAAACAAGGCAACAGAATACATAATGAATAGTTGGTCACTAAGAAGCACAAGATGATTAGAGATACCTTGGGATGCATGTCAAAAGATCCCTGCGGGCAGGAGGACAGGTCAGTAAGGGGAGAAATCTTACCAGAAAATGACAGAGTGTTGGTTCTGGTAAGAGAAAGGCTTTTCTCTTCAGAGAAAAACGTTGGTTTTCTTACCAGATCTTACCAAGTAGGTATATTTCATGTTAGAGAGGGAGACTTCAACATGCCAGCAAGGCCCGGCTTCACTGAAATTGGGGTACCATGTTTAAATATGCTACCCCAATCAGACCTCACCACGGAGATCTCAGGGGCTACCTTTCATTCAACCTCTCTCCCATCAGAGCCAGGATTAAGCCCCCCTGCCCCACTCAGGATCAGACAGCATTCATCCCCAGCTCCATTCCCAGTCAGAGCCAACATCCACTTCTAACTCCCCCTCTGAATTTGTACTAGCGTTCAACACTCCAAAGGATCAAAGCCGCATTCATTTCCCTCAACACCTGCTCCTGATCAGAACCAACATGCACTCCTCAAATCTGTTCCTGATGAAAGCCAGCATTTACTCCCCAATCCCCCTCAATAGTCATTAGCATCAACCTCCGTCTTCCCCTCAAATGTTGGACCCCTTTGCCCCAATCCCCCACCCTGACAGTCAGTGAGGGCACCCTGCCACGCTGCCATTGCAGACATCTCCAGTTTCACATCCCTGCTTCCATCACCACAAATAAATGAATGTCCACCCCCTCCTGAGGCTCCCACTGTGATCTGTTTTTAGCACTGCCCTGACAGAGGTTGGCACTAATGCTTGACATGGGCATGGTGCCAACCCTGTACCAAGGGGGAATGCCAGAGGGCACTGTCAGGTCAGTGCCTGGCCAAGTCTCTCATCCCAGGGGGCTGTACTGACCTTTACGCACTCAGGGGAATCATTACAACAGGTTTACATTTGGGTGAACCTGTTGTAAATCATGCTGATGTGATATCACCTTGGCAAGCTTTGAAAGTACATCTCAGGATTGATATACGGTGAGAGGGATCTTTAACAGTATGCAAATGTATAGAGATGTACTTAAATTAAATATGGCGTAGGGCAGCAAAAATCAAAGCCACAATTTCACTGGTGAGATTTGCGACTTCCAGGTTTCGCTAGATCGAGTGTCCACTGCCATTCCTTGGACGATGAGTGGGGGCTCAAGGTTGCCCCATTGTGGTTAAAAATACTTGGATACTTGTCCATATTCACTGAGGCTTAGAATCTAAGAGCAGGAATGTTATGATTATGCTGTTTAAAATGCTCAGCGTTGTGTGGTTCTAGTTGGCACATGATCAGAAGGATATGATTGAGCTAGAAAAGGTCCAGAGGAGACTCACCACGATGTTACCTGGCTGGAGTGTCTCAGCTATCAAGAGAGGCTGGTTAAGTTGAGGTTGTTTTCCATACGGTAGGCAAGGCTAAGTTTATTTTATTTATTTATTCATGTCCACAAGTAGGCTTACATTAACATTCCAATGAAGTTATTGTGAAAATCCCCTTGTTGCTACACTCCAGTGCCTGTTTGGGTACACTGAGAGAGAATTTAGCATGGCCAATGCATCTAACCAGCATGTCTTCCAGACCGTGGGAGGAAACTGGAGCATTCAGAGGAACACCACACAGACACTGGGAGAACAGACAGTGACCCAAGCCAGGAATTGAGCCTGGGTCCCTGGTGCTGTGAGGTAGCAGTGTAACTCTGTGAGAGAGGAACTTGATTGAGATACACAAAATTATGTAGAACACAATAGGATTTATAGAAAGAAATTTTTCCCCTTAGTTGAAGCGTTAGTAACCAGTGGACATACAGATGTAAGGTAAGGGGTAGGAGATTTAGAGGGGACTTAAGCTAACCATTTGTTGGGAATCTAGAACACACTGCCTGAAAGAATAGTAGTGACAGGAACCCTCAAAACACTTAAGAAACATTCAGATGTGCACTTGAAACACCACAGCATACAGGGCTACAGACCAACTGCTGGAAAATGGCATTACAATAGATACGTGTTTGATGGCCAGTGTAGACATGATGGGCCAAAGGATCTTTTTTTGTGCTGTAATGTGACTCAATACTAAAAGTGGAAAACATTTCTCCAAATGAAGTTTTTTAAAAAGCTAAGCTGTTGAACTACAATGAACTTGAGTGAATATTTAGTGTAATAGATTGCCTTTATCAGTGTCAAATTGTTACATTGCCATAGATTGTGATGAGGGCAAATGCACCAAAGAATCTGGGTTAAAAAGAGTGAGCCACAATCATTGCACTATGCCCCGTATTAGCTTAAGCCAATCTTATCTTTAGTGTTAATAGGTGGACTTTATGGATGATCTTAAATTTTCTTATTCATTAATTGTAAAAAACTTTACGCTTTGTTCATTCAGAATTATTGATTACAAAATCATCTTTCCAGCAGAGTTATGTCAATTATTCTCTTTCTGCTGATGCTAACTTTAAGCAGTAATATTTATATCAAAAAGGAGAAAATTATTAGTTTAGTATGAGGATTCTAATAAATTACATTAGTGGTCAATTAATTGGATGATGCATCAATTTATAGAAATTTTCGGTACTTGAACTTATTGCAGCTGATATGAACACTTTCAAAATGTAGTTTATATATTCAGCCATTTTGTTTTCTGCCAAATATACATTTTAAAACTTACTTTATCAAGGGTTGTGGGTGTCGCTAACTAGGCTAATGTTTATCGCCCATCCCTAATTGCCTTTGAGAGGAACAACTGTCTTGAAATACTGTAACCCACATTGGCATAAGAATACCCACAACGCTGTTAGGAAGTGAGTTCCAGGATTTTAACCCAGTATAGCAAAAAATCAGCAATATAGTTCCAAGTGAGGATTTGTGTGACTTGAAAGGGAATTTGCAGTTGGTGGTGTTCTTCTACATATGCTGCCCTGGGTGATAGAGGTCGCTGGTTTGAAAGGTTCTGTCAAAGGAAGCTTGGTGAATTGCTGCAATGCACTTTGTAAATGGTACACATCGCTGCTACTATGTATTAGTGATAGAAAGAGTGAATATTTAATGTGATGATGGATGGATGCCAATTGAGTGGATTGTTTTGACTTGGATGGTGTCGAGCTTGAGTATTGCTGAAGCTGATCTCATTCTGGCAAGTGGAGAGAATTCCATCGCACTCTTGACTTGAGCCTAATAGATGGTGAGCAGGATTTGAGGAGTCAGGACATGAGTCATTGCTGCAGAATTCCCAGCCTCTGAATTAATCTTGTAGCCAACGCATTTACGTGGCTGATCCTTTTCGGTTTCTGCTCAGTAGAGTTCCAGGATGATGATCATGAATGATTCAGTGATAGTGATGCCAAATGAATGTCAAGGAGAGATGATTAGATTCTCTCTTGTTGGAGATGGTCAATGCCTGGCACTTGTGTAGTGTGAATGTTACTTGCCACTTATCAGCACAAGCCTGGATATTGTCCAGATCTTGCTGCATATGGACATGACCTGTTTCAGTATTGAGGATTCAGGTATGGTGCTGAGCATTGTGTAGTTAGCAGTGAGCATCCCCATTTCTGAACTTATTATAGGGGGGAGGTCACTAGTGAAGCAGCTGTATATGAGGACACTAACCTGAGGAACTCCTGCGGTTATATCCCATGATGGAAACAATTAACTGTCAACAACCACAACCAGCTTCCTCTGTGCTTGGTATGACTCTAAATGGTGGACAGTTTTCTCTATGATTCTCATTGACTCCAGTTTTACTAGTGCTCTTTGATGCCATTATCAGTCAATTGCTACCTTGTTGTCAAGAGCCATCACTCTCACCTCATCTCATGAATTTAGTTCTTTTATTCATGTCTGGACCAGGGCTGTAATGAGGTCAGGTGTTGAGTAAGCCTGGCAGAACATCAGCGAGCAGATTATTGCTGAGTGCCACTTGATAGCACCATCAACAACACTTTTCATCATTTAACTGATGATTGAGAGTAGACTGATGGGGCAGTTATTGGCTGGATTGGATTTGTCCTGTTGTTTTGTGGACAGGACATATCTGAATAATTTTCTACATTGCTGGGCAGATGCCAATATTATAGCTGTACTGGAACAGCTTGGCCAGGGGCAAGGCTAATATGGATCACAGGTCTTCAGTGCTATTGCCAAAATGTTTTCAGGGCCCATCGCCTTTGTTGTGTCCAGTGCCTCCAGCCATTTCATTTCATGTAGAGTGAATCAGTTTGACTGAAGACTGGTATCTGTGATGCTGGGGAACACTGGAAGAGGCCAAAATGGATCATCCTCTTGGCACTTCTGGCTGAAGATGCTTGTCTTGCTCTTAGCACTCGTGTGCTATGCTTCTACATTGTTGAGAATGAGGATATTTCTGGGGTCTCATCCTCCAGTAAGTTGTTTAATTATTCATCATTGTCCATGGCTGGATGTGGTAGGACAGCAGAATTTAGATCTGATCTTGTTGGTCATGAAATTGTTTAACTCTGTTGCATCCTGCTTATGTTGTTTGGCACACAAGTAGTCCTGCGTTATAGCTTCACCAGGTTGACAACTCATTTAGAAATGTATGGTCCTGTTTTCAGCATGCTATACTGGACTCTCCATTGAACCAATGTTGATTCCATGGCTTGATGGTAATAGTAGAGTTGGGGATACGTTGGGCTATGAGGTTTCAGATTGTGGATGAATTAAATTCTGCTGCTATTAATGACTGATAGCACCTCATGAATGTCCAGCTTTGAGTTGCTAGTTCTGGTTGAAATATCGCTCAATTAGTATCATTGTGGTGCCACACATGATGGAGGATACCTTCAATGTCGAAACACTTCCACATTCTCATGGTTACTAATACTGTCATGGACTGTCGTATCTGGACAGGTAGATTAATGAGGATGAGGTCAAGTATGTTTTTTTCTCTCTTGTTGATTCTCTCACCACTATCGCAGATTCAGCCTAGCAGCTATATCCTTTAGGACTCAGCCAGTTTGATCATTACTCGTGGTTCTGAGCCAGTCTTGGTGATGAATATTGTAATCTCCCACCAGAACAAATTCTATGCCTTTGGCTGCCTCAGTGCTTCAGAGTATTCAGCCTGGAGAAATACTGATTCATCACTTGTTGGGGTTGGGAAATGGGCACAACATGGTAATCAACCAAAGGTCTTCTTGTCCATGTTTGACTTGATGCTATGAGATTTCATGTGGTCTAGAGTGAATGTTAAGGACTTCAAGGGCAACTTCACCCCAACCCTCCTTACAATAACTGCCCCATCTCTTACACCATCACCCCTCACCCCCACTCCCCATCCCTCGATTCTGTACCACTGTGCTGTCACTCTGGTCTGTCCTTCTGATGAGATAAGAAATGGCTAGTGTGATGATATCTGGGACATTGTTTGCAAGATATGATTTGATGAGCTTGACTTTATCAGATTGTTGCTTGATCAGCCTGTGTGACAGGTCTCCAATTTTGACACAAGTTCCCAGATAATAGGAGAAGTTTGCAGGTTGTCAAGGCTGGGGTATGCCACTGTCATTTCTAGTGTCTAGGTTAATACCAGATAGTTTGTCCAGTTTCATTCTTTATTGCTTTCATCTATCAGTTTGATACAACTGAATGGTTTGCTAGGCCATTTAAAAGTTAAGCACATTCAATAAGTACCATTGCAATGAAATACAATATTTTGTTGAAAATGTTATTTTTCACATTTAGAAGTTTGAATGAAGTAAAATCAATTTAAGGAAATAGCAAAAGGTGCTGTGTCAGATCTTGCAGCTTGGAACAATTTCACAATATTTGTTCCTGGCAGTATGACTACTCAAGTGAAATTGGGTAAATAAACTGCAAAATAATCAGAATTTTCCAAAAAAACTAAAAGAATGTAGGTTAAGATAAATGGATTGCAGCAAAGGATGGACCTATGCACTAGTTGTTACATCATCCAGTCACTGCACGAATAGAGAATAGAGCTTGTGATCATAGAATGAATAAAATTGATGATCCCAAATTGGTTCACCACCAAAACTTTGGGGTCCGTAATTTGCCAAAAAAAGAGCAGCAAGTTAAAGAGATACATCATCATTGTGTAAATAAGCCATCTATTTCTGCTGAGGAAAAGGTATGCTATCAGTTGCAAATTGTCACAAAGTGCTGGACAATTTTAATACTCCACCTTTCTCATGTAAATGGGAGTTCACTGTAAATTTCGTTGAGTGTATCATGAAATTGCGGCACTTGCTCTGTAAGATTCTTCAATGATGAGGTTTTGATTCCTGCATTGTTATTCCAACTTTGTTTCTTTTTTTTCCCTATTAATCCAATTTTTCTTTCTTTTGCTTTATTCCTTTCTGCGCCTAGTTCTGACTCTGGCTCACCCTACTTCATTCTCCTTTGTTACGCTTCTCTTTGTCTATCCTTAAATCTCATTGGTAAAACAGATAGTTTGTCATGTCGGCCATCGAGGCCCCCAACGCTTTCTGGACCTTACTGCACTCTTATAAACGTGCACTTTTAGCAATTTGTATCGTGAAAACGTTTTGAGCTGTAAGGCAAGTGAAAAAGTCCTGCTGAAAGCATATACCACAAGGTGCAAATGGAACACTTTCCTAGGCAAATTCTGGGCCTAGGAAACAGACTGGAGTTCAGATTCAGAAAAATCAGAGAGGATACAGAAAGCTAGATTACCAGCAAGGGTCTATAGTTCATTAAAAAATATAAAGAAGGAAATTCAAGCATCAATCATTATATTCACAACTATTGTAATGAATATGGGACTTTACAGATGGTTATGTTTGAAATTGTCTCCTTGAATTGAAACTGAAATTGAAATTCCTGGATAGAGAGGGGTGGTGACATAGTAACTCTGCCTGAAGACAAGTCATGTGATCTGTAACTGAAATCTATTGAAAATTAAGTGACAGGTTTCACACCTGGAACAGAGATGCAGAGACATGAACAGAGAGAGTGACAGAAACAGTTGCTGTTGTGAAGACAGAGGAAAAGGTGTTCTTTTGTGTTAGCCAGCAAGCAGGATGCTGGTGAGAACCAGTTCTCCGTCTGAAAAATTGGGACTTGTGAAGATTTAAGAAATAGGAGTTATCAAAATGGACCTTGCTGCTGGAAGTCAGATGGGGATATTCAGAAGACTGAGCAGAACCATTTTCAAGGAACACAAGAAGGTTTGATGTAGCTTGGCAGGGAGAAGGGAACCTGATGAAAAGCAAAGAGGAACTTAACTTTTGAGGCTATGGGCGGATTTTACTGATTAAAATCCCGAAACTGTAAAATCTCACCCAAGGTCAATGAATGTTTTTATGGTTTGTCTCTCACCCACTCAAATTTCCATATTGGTGGGATGATAAAATTCAGGTCTATATATCTACTGGAAATGTGACATAAAGTAAAAGTGTGTCATGAAATACATTTCAGTTGTGTGTTCATTAGTTAATGTAAAAGTACTTCTCCTTCAACTGGAAGAATTAGTTGCCTGATATGCAGTATTTAATATACGTACACAGATTGATTTTAGTTTGTAAGTTATAGTAAGTCTTAAAACGCGAAACTTTCTCCTTGGATTATTTACATTAGTTATTGGGAAATTCAACTCTTTTTAAAAGTAGTCATTCTCAATGGGGTTGGTGATACTGTTTTTAAAAAGCTGCTGTGGTTGTGATAGTTCAGTGGTTATTTGTTCCTTATAGTGTAACGCTGAGTCATACTTTCTCGGAAGGTCATAATCTGGTCATTATGGATAAGCATCCCTTTATTGATCTGAATCTGTGCTGTCTGTACTTTTCAGTCATCAAATTGATGGAAATGTACAATTAGCCTGAATGTCCTTAAGGTAGGGCAGGAAAAATTGAATCCAGCGCATATTGCAGCAGGTGACTGAGGCAGCTGCTGGATGAGAACATGGTCAAACTCAGCTGTAGCAGCAGTCCCACATTTGAATTGATTTGATTTGATTTATTACTGTCATATATATTAACATATAATGAAAAGTATTGTTTCCTGCATGCTATATAGATAAAACAAGGAAATGAGGGAGTGCAGAATATAGTTTTACAGTCATATCTAGGATGTAGAGAAAGATCAACTTAATGCAAGGTAAGTTCATTCAAAAATCTGACAGCAGCAGGGAAGAAGCTGTTCTTGAATCGGTTGGTATGTGACTTCAGACTTCTGCATTTTTTTCCCCTAAGGAAGAAGCTGGAAGAGAGAATGTCCGGGATGCTGGCTGCTTTGCCGAGACGGCGGGAAGTGTAGACAGAGTTAATGGTTTGCGTGATGGATTGGGCTACATTCATGACCTTTTGCAGTTTTGGGCAGAGCAGGAGCCATACCAAACTGTGATACAACCAGGAAGAATGCTTTCTATGGTGCATCTATAAAAGTTGGAGAGAGTCATAGCGGACATGCCAAATTTCCTTAGTCTTCTGTGAAAGAATAGGCATTGGAGGGCTTTCTTAACTACAGTGTTGGCATCTTCTACATCATTCAATGTTTTTCATCATGCATAACGAATGAGCATTTGGGTAGGTATAAGAGGAATGTGCCTTTTAAACCATATCAAGAATGGATTTCTGTCTTTAGGAATAAAAGGATAAGTGACAAAAAAAAAGGGAAAATTCCTGGTTTCCAGGAACGGTTGGGATAGAGGACACAGGTTTAATTGTCATTATATCATTATTCAACAGGGTAAATGTACCACATAGTGAAAACCTCAATATTTAACGACATTAATTGAAGATTTATAAATATAAGCATTATTTCCTGATCTTTCCCAAAATGGTTAATTGAGCTTTGATGTTTTGATTTGATTTATTATTATCACATGCATTAGTATACAGTGTTTCTTGTGAGCAATGCAAACAAAGCACACTATTCATACAGAAGGAAAGGAGAGGGTGCAGAATGTAGTATGATAACCATAGCTGGGGGGGGGGCGGGAGAGAAGGAGAATAGAGTTTTAGAAGCATAAAATGAGAGTAAAATATAGAATTAGAACATGTGCTGGGCACAACTTGCAAGAAGTCTTCTTGCTCCAGTGCCAACTTGGCAAAGTTTCCTTAGCCACATCCATGTAAATGGCAAAAATAGGCACCAGGAACAGGCCATTTGGCCCTTCAAATCTGCTACACCATTCAACATGACAGCTCCTCTAGCTCAATGGCTGCTCCTCTAGCTCAATGCCATACTCCTGTTTTCTCCCCATCATTTTTGATGTCAAATACTATCTATCTCTTTCTTGAATTCAGTCAATGATTTGGCTACCACAGCCTTCTGTCATTGAGAATACCATAGATTCACTGCTCTGAGTAAAAAACTTATTCCCGAGTTCTGAGGAGGCAATGGTATTGTCACTGGATTAATACTCCAGGGATCCAGAGTAATCCTCAGGGGACTTAGATTTGAATCCAAGGCAGATGTTGAAATTTGAATATAATAAAATCTGGAAAATCTAATAATGACCATGAAACTATTGCAGATTGTTGTAAAAAATAATTTGGTACACTAATGTCCTTAAGGAAAAAAAATCTGCCATCCTTATCTGGTTTAGCTTACATATGACTCCAGATGCACAGCAATGTAGTTGACTCTTAAATGCACCCTGAAATAGCCACGCAAGCCACTCAGTTCAGGGCAATTAGAAATGAGTAACTGCTGACCCAGCCAGCGATGCCCACATTCCATGAATTAATTTTTAAAAAATGGTCTACCCCATATCTTAAGATTATCCCCTGGGTCTAGATTCCCCATTTCAGGGAAAACTGTCTTCAACTAATCTGTCTAACTTTGTTTCATAATGTAATACGTTTCAAGCAGACCTCTCATCCTTCTAAACTCTGGTGAATACAGGCCCGGTTAAACCAACCTCTCCTCACGGCACAGTCCTGTCAACGGTATCAGCCTAGTGAACATCTACTGTATTTCTTCTATGGCAATTATATCCTTTCTTGGGTAGGAAGACCAAATCTGCACACAATATTCCAGGTGTGATCTCATCAAGTGACAGGTGACTTTTCATTGTTTCTCTCTTCTTATTCTATTTCGAGAAGAAACAAGAGTCAGCAAGGAAAGCTCAAATAGAATCAGATGTTGATTGCGCTTGTCTCCTGCAACTTTATCAACAGACCCAAGTGGGACTTCCTGGAGTGTCTTTGGAGAAGTACCTTTAGAGGCTTCAATCACCATGCAGGCAGTAATAGAATGGTGCCATCTGTCAGGAGCTAACCTGCAAACAATCTTCTCCACAAAGACAAAACTATCAGCAGCAATTAAGATCACTACAAACTTGTGGCAGTTATCAGCAACATCAGTTAACTTACAATCACTAGAGTATTATCAGACAAGCTTTCACTTTCATCCAAAAACCGGCAGCAGAATATGTTAAAAACAACATGCTAGATAACAGTGCCTATTGTCTGTTTGGCCCCATGCACAATCCTGTAACCTCCATGAACTGCGTGGATGATATTCAGGAACACAAGATCCTCCCCATGCAACTGTCATGATCCCTTCATTTTAAGATGATTCTGTGTGACTGTATTGTATAAAGGGAAGGCAGACTGATTCCTAATAAGCCAAGGTTACGTTCGGTCTTCAATTATTACTTATAACGGTAGACAGCTTTAAGCAGGTGATGAATTCCATGCAGGATTATTATCAAATGCACTGTAGGTACCTTGAAGCAACATTTTGGATTATTACTGAAATTAAGGGGTATCTTATAATATAACCCATCAACCCCTCCAAACTTATCACTAACTACCACATGCTGCGAATTTGAAGAGATTAAAGAACACATAAGTAGATGAGAGTTGGTTGAGTTGATGCACCTGTTGAGTAGAAACATTGTAACATAAGAAACAGGAGAAGAGAAGGTAATTTGGCTCCTCAAACCTGCTCTGCCATTCATCCAGACCTTCAACCTCTGTCATTTTCCCAGCACTATCACTATATTCCTGGATATCATTACTACCTAGAAATCTTGCCATCTCTGTCTTGAAAATATTTAATAACCAAGTTTCTCCCTCTGGGATAGAGAATTCTAAAAATTTACTACTCTCTGAATGAAGAAATTCTTCCTTGTTACAGTCTAAATGGCCTCACTCTTATTATGAGATTGTGTCCTCTGATTATGGACTGTTCTCCAGCCAACAGAAACATCTTTCCTGCATTTACTCTGATGAGCCCTTTTTCGTATGTTGAATTGGGTCATTTGTAATTCTTCTAAACTTTAACCAGAGACTATAGGCTGAGTTTCCTCAATCTTGCCTCATTGTATAGTATTGTCATCCTAGGATGGCACAGTGGTTAGAACTGCTGTCTCATAGCACTCGGGACCTGAACCCAATTGCCCCTTAGTGTCAGGAAGATTAGCTTGGTAAATATGAGGGGTTACAGCTATAGAGCCTGGGTGGGATTGTTGTCGATGCAGGCTCAATGAGCCAAATGGCCTCTTTGTGCACAGTGAAGATCCTATGAATCAGTCCGGTGAACCTTCATTACACTCCCTGTATGGCAAGTATATTCTTCTTTTGAAGAAAATTGTATACAAAACTCCAGGTAGTGCCTAACCAAGCTGCAATAGTACTTCAGTGCTGCAATAATGCAGCTACAGCAATATTTAATTTTTCTTGTGCTCAAATTCTCTCATAATAATGACCAACATATCTTTAGCTTTTCTACTTGCTTGCTGCATCCACATATTAATTTTCATTGACTTGTGAACAAGAACACACAGGAGTCCTTTTGGACACTTTCCAATCACTCATAATTTAAAAAAAAACTCTGCATTTCTGTTTTTCCTATCAAAGTAGATAACTTCATATTTTCTGCATTATATTCCATCTGCCATGTTCTTGCTCACTCACTTAGCCTTTCTAAATTTCCCTGAAACCTTTTTGCATCTGCCTTACAACTCACACTCCCACCTAACTCTTATATTGTCAGCAAACTTGGAAATATTATATTTGTTCCCCATATCCATATCATTTATATAGATTGTAAATAACTGAGGACCAAATACTAATCCTTACAATACTAGTCACAGTCTGCCAACCTGAGAATGACCCATTTATTCCTATTCTCTGTTTTCTGTCCATTAACCAATCTTCAATCCACACCAGTATTTTGATAACACCCCATGAGGTCCATGGGGAATCAATGATTGATTTTTCTGTGGGGCTTACTGAGTATGAGTTCTCCTGGTACCAGGCAATATCCTGTCTAGCCAGACTCATTACCTGGCCTTTTAAAAGGCAGGCCCAGGACTTGACTTGCTAAACTGTAGTCCCAGGCAGGGAATAGTTTGTAAATACCATGGCAATGGTTTTACTTTGCATTCAATAATAAAGTATGTGCCTTTCTAATTGGGCTTCCTGAGTCAGTACTAATATATTACTCCCAATCCCATGAGCTGTAATTTTGCTTACTAACCTCTTATGTGGAGCCTTATAGAAAACCTTCTGAAAATCTCAATACACCAGATCCACTGCTCCTCCCTTATCCATTCTGCTCATTATTTCCTCAAAAACTCTAGTAGGTTTGTCAAACTTGATGTCCTTTGTATATATTCATGTTGAATTTGTCCAACCCTACCATTATTTTCTAAACATCTAATTATTACATTGTGTATCATAGATTCTAATATTTTTCCTCCTACTATCAGGCTAACAGATTTTCTTTCTCCCTCGTTTCTTAAGTAGCGAGGTTACATTTATTACCTCTATAGCTGCAGAACTTATTTAAAAATCTATAGAACTTTGAAAGATGGCCACTAACCCATCCATATCTTTGCAGCTACCTTTTTCAACACAGATATAGGTCAATAGGTCCAGGGGATTTAACAACTTTCAACCTCAAGAATTCTCCAGTGCTACCTTTTTTTAGTCATAGCCCCTCAATTTTGTTATCCCTTGCTTCTTTAATATTTCAAGGAGGTTTTTAGAAAATGGATGTAGTCCCCACACCAGAAAGAACCTGTTGGCATGTTGAGCTCATGGTTGTTAAAAGCTGACCACGTGAAAGATCAGGAAGCATAAACATTCAGCGCCACAATGACCTTGCTGGTTGTAGATAGTGGACAGCCATAAGGATCATGAGAACTCAGATCATTATATATCATACATTCATGAGATAAAGGAGCAGAATTAGGCTATTTGACCGATTGAATGGCGGAGCAGACTCAATCATGGCTGATATGCTCCTCATCCCCATCTTCCTGCCTTCTCCCCATAACCCTTCAACCATTACCAATTAAAAATCTATCTCCTCAAATTTACTCACCGTCCCAGCATCCATCACACTTTGAGATAGCGAATTCCATAGATTCACAACGCTTAGGGAGAAGTAGTTTCTCCTCAAATCTGTTTGAATTTTACTACCCTTTACCCTATGACTATGGCCTCTCATCCTAGAATGTCCCACAAGAAAGCAAGAAATGGATTAGAGTGCCATTATCAAAGATAAACCGTCTGTATAGACAAATTCTCCTCCTGCACTGGCGCTCTGCCTTTGGCAGATGACTGTCTATTGGGCTGTACACACATTGTCTTGCACGGTACCTTCTTCCCGTTGCAACCTCTCACTGTGCTCCTCTGACCTTCTCCTGACCAGAGGGGATGCTTCTGCTGAAGCTCCTCCTCACTAATCTGTTTGATGTCAGAATAGCCTGCTCCCATTTCCACTCCCACCAAGGCTTCCTCTGTCAATCTCTGCTGCCCAACTGATGCCAGCTACCTCAGTAATCCAACCTCTCTCTGCTCACAAATACAGGCCTTTCAGCACCAGCAACAGGAGCCCTGAGTCACTGGTTCAGCAGCTGAGCTTCATTTGCCATTTCTTAAGTATGTTGACTGGTTTATCCATTATTCTTCATGGTTCTTTGCTGTGTTCACTCCAGCTGTACCCTGATTTGTCCCAGAAACTATGTGTTCCCTTTGCCTCCTGATTAAAAATTCTAAACTGTTTCTCTGAGGCCTGTTAATGAGCTCATCAATGAGCTCAACAACCAGTTAATTGGAGGCATACAGAGGCCTGGCTTCATCTCCTTTTGAAAATAACATTGCGTTCTGGGGACATCAAGATCCATTGATACCCTCTGGGAACACAGTTTTCACCATGCACCTGTATCATTGCTTGCTCCCACTGGCAACTGAAAATACAGCAAATGTTGCAAAAAGAAGGAAAAGATAGAGAAACAGATTTAAACTTTCAATGCTAATTTATGAAAAATGAATGAAATCTGCCCAATCTTCACTCACCGATAAAGTTTATTTATTACTCCTAAGTAAGGCTTACATTAACACTGCAATGAAGTTACTGTGAAATTCTCCCTAGTTGCCACAGTCCAGTGCCTGTTGAGGTCAATGCACCCAACTAGTATGTCTTTCAGATTGTGGGGGGAAACCGGAGTACCTGTAGGAAACCCACATAGACACAGGGAGAACGTGCAAATGCTACATTGACAGTAACCTAAGACAGGAATCGATTCTGGGACCCTGGCACTGTGAAGAAGCAGAGCTAACTACTGGTGCTGTCACTGTTCCCCATCAAACTCTGGGCACCTTGTTGGCTTGATGGAAATGATATCTGAGGCCCAATATCAGCAGCATCTAGTGCAAGATGTGACAATCTTGCTATACTGCCTCTCCGCTCCCCTCTGTGGGAGGTATAAGTACAGCTGGTTGGTTGCCAGCAGCAGAGGCATGTAACAGAAAGGTAATGATAAATTATTTTTTTTCATTTCATTTGTGGGATTAAAGATGAAATGACATAGTGGTACACTTTTTATAATTTCTTAAATTGATTTTGAAGATATTTAAGCAAGTTGAAAGATTGCTGTGTGAGTGCACATCATATTCAGGTACATATTTGGTGGGATTTTATGGCCTTGCTTGTGCCAAAACAATAAAATCCTTGCCATTGTCTGCCCCTTGCCCGCTCTGATTCCCATGATAGATGAGGCGGTAAAATTCTGGCGAATGAATCAGCATGCATGATGATTGAAAAAAATTACACTGGAAATATCTGAGGACAATGGGCAATTCAAATTGTAATGAAAAAGACTGGCGTAATTATGAACAAAGATTTAAACAATTTGAAATGTTCATTATACATGAGCAGCATGGTGGCATAGTGGTTAGCATTTGCTGCCTCATATTGCCAGTGATTTATGTTCAATTCCAGCCTTAGGTGACTGCTGGCGTGGGAGTTTACATGTTCTCCACATGTTTGCATGGATTTTCTCTGGGTCCTCCGGTTCCTTCCTATAGTCCAAAATTGTTCAGGTTAGGTGAATTGGCCATGTGAAATTGCCATTAGTGTCCTAAGATATTGAGATTAGAGGGATAAATATATTATGAGGATAGGGTCTGGGTCAAATCCTCTGCTGACGAGTTAGTGCGACTCAATGGGCTGAATAGCCTCACTCTGCACTGTAGGGATTCGATGATTTGAATAGAAATAAATGAAATAGGGTTGAAGATAAATTAAACACTTTTTTCACCACGATGAGGACACATGCTTTTGAGAATACATCTGACATTGAGAAAATGTAAAAAAAAAATTATCTCAATGTTGCCAGTGAGACCCCAGAATATGGATTATTTTGAAATTAATGAAATTCGAGATTTACATGGAGGGACTAAGCAAGAGACTGCACTGTGATTGCATTCCATGAAAAGAAGCAATTGTCAAGTGAGGCTGTTTAAAGTTAAAGAAACTCTGCCATCACTGTGGGTATGCCATTAATTTAGAAATCAACCTTAGTTTTTTAGGAGGCCTAAAGAACAACAAAATCCAAGTCAAGTTTTTGAGCAAGGGCAATAAGCTGACATTTATTTACATTACAAGTAGGCTTACATTAACACTGCAATGAAGTTACTGTGAAAATCTCCTAGTTGCCACACTCTGGCACCTGCTTGGATGATGTAAAGATGCCGGCGTTGGATTGGAGTGGTATTGCAGACCAGAACACTGCACTTGCCTGATGAAGACACGGGAGTGTTGAAAGCTCGCTATTTTACTATCAAATAAATCGGTTGGATTAATAATTGGTGTTGCTAAATTCTTACTGAGTTCTTACCTGCTTGGATACCAGAAGGGAGAATTTCGCATGGCCATTGCACCTAACCAGCACACCTTTTGGACTGTGGGAAAAAACCGGAGCATTCAGAGGAAACCCATACAGGAAAAGAATGTGCAGAGTCTATCCAGACAGTGACCTAAGCCAGGAATTGAACCTTTGTGTTGTGAGGCAGCAACGCTAACCACTGTACTACCATGACATGGATATGGGTTTGCAATGAGGCCATAGCCTGCAGATGTTGAAAGAGATATTTGAAAATGATTTTCCTGATCCAGATCACGGAAGCCAGTTTCACAGTCTCAGTGTTAGAAACTTAGATGGTGCTATCGCCATGGTGGCCACCAACCAGTTAAATGACCTCATTTCCAGTCAAAGTGCATGTGAGAAAGTCAGTCATATCTAAATGGCATACAGGGGTTGAAAAATCACCAATGTTCCAGGTTATGGCAAAGCTCCAGGATGCAGCAATACACCAGGCTGAGGTTATGGCAGATCTGAAGCTAGTTCAGGAGTTTGGAAAATCCTCAAATGATCATAAGATAGAAATGGAAACTAATGTTGATGCTGTCAAACAGAAAGATCAAGAATTGTATGCAGTCAAAGAGCAAGAAAAACTGCACTGGGAGAATGAAGATAAAAAGGCTGAAAATAAAATTCCACCATGCAGAGTGAAAATGAAAGCCGGAGGTTCACAACTTACTTTCATCATTGATGCAGTTGCAGCCATGTCTGTTATTTCAGGAGACTACAAGAAATCTCCAAGTTACATTTTTTTTTGAAAACTGTTGTGGAGCTGATTATTTATTCCAATAACAGTACTCCAGTATTAGGTAATGTGAGTGTTAGGGTAGAATTGGATAATGTATCCTATTACTTGCCATTGTTTGTAGTAGAATGGAACAAAATCTCCCTGGTGGGAAGGAATTGGCTCACAAAGACATAGTTAAACTGGGCCAAGTTATTTATAGTAAGGATCAGTAAGAATAAATCTGACATTGAGAAAGTGCTACAAAAGTTGTCTTTAAGCAAATGATAAAATTAGTTAGCACTACAAGATTAAATATCAGAAATCAGCAGATCATGAAAATGCAGATGTTCTTTTGATATTTCCCATGAAGACTGATTCTCTTCGAGCCTATAAATTACTCACACAACTGACATGCCAGAAAAATTAGTGGGAAGTAGGTAGAAAACCCTCATTGATTGGAATCATACCTGCAACAAAGGAAGATGGCTGTGATGATTGGAAGTCAATCATTTGAGCTCTTGAACATCTCTGCAGGAGTTCCTCAAAGTAATGTTCTTGGCCCAAACATATTCAGCTTCCTTCCATCATAAGTTCAGAAGTGGGGAATTCACTGGTGACTGCACAATGTTCAGCAGCATTTGTGATCCTCAGATACTGAAGCTGTCCATGTCTAGATTTAGCAAGATCTGATTAATATTCAGGCTTGGGTTGACAAGTGGAAATAGCATTCTGTCTGTACAAGTGCCAGGAAATGACAGGAATCCAGTAAGACAGGATTTAACTGTTGTTCTTTAATATTCAATGGCATTACTATCGCTGAATCCCCCACTATCAACACTTCACAAATGATCATCCTGACTTGAACCATTGGCTCTATTCTCTCGCCGTAGATGCTGTCAGACCTGCAGGGATTTTCCAGTATTTTCTATTTTAGTTTCAGATTCCAGCATCCATAGTATTTTTTCTTTATCATTTAAATACTTTGGCTTCCAGAGCAGATCAAAGGCTAGGAATCATGTGGCACATAACTTACTTCCTGACTCCCCAAAGACCAACCAGCATCTACATGGAATACTTTCCGTTTACCTAGAGGAGTGCAGCTCCAACAAGAAACAACAAGCAACCTGCTTTAGAGATACACTTTTCACAAATATTCAATCTCTCTACCATTGAGCCATGTAAAAGATGCACTACAGCAACTAATAATGGCTCCTTAGGCAACAGCTTCAAAACTCATGACACTACCATCTGAAAGGAGAAGAGCAGCACTTACTTGGAACAGCACAACCTGGAGGTATCTCTCCAAGTCACACACATTCATGACTTGGAAATATATCACTATCCCTTCACTGTTGCTGGACCAACATCTTGGAATTCCTTCTCTTACAGCACTATGGGATTACCTACACCTTGGTACTGCAGTGGTTCAAGAAAGCAGCTCACTACAATTTTTTCAAGGGCAATAAGACATATGCAATAATTGCTGGTCTGGCCAGTGACACCCATGCCCCATAATAAAGAATAATAGAAACAAATTATGTGAAATGAACTGCAGCAAATATTGCTCATGTGTAGTTCAAGGTAACTAAAACTGCTGAAAACTTCCAAAAGGAAAAACCTTCGGACCAGTTGAAGCTTGAACTGACACCAGCAGATCTGAACTAGTGCCTTATTGATCTGAGCTGAATTTTAGTGGAAATTATTCATTAACTGACTATTCTACTGGTGTCTTTGGAAATCAAGAAGGGGCTCCCATTTTGCAAGTGGGCACCAGTACAGTCACCAGTCGACTTCAACTAGTACGTATTGTCCTGCCAATTTTACTGAACCGAAAACAGCACATAATATCTCCCTTTACCTGTCTTTATGTAACAGTCTCAATCACTGACTCTGTAAGTCATTTTAATTCCATTAATCTTCAGGTCTGGGTCTATCACTGTGCCAACTGGCTGATTTAATTTCCTCTGATTTGCAGGCAGCCATGCAGGAATTTCCCTGCTCCCCCATGTGCAGCTCGAGCTGGCCCTGATCAAAATCACAAATGGCATTACTAATGATTGATTACTGTTACACAGATCAACAGGAGAAAGAGGGTGATATTGTTCGTCTGAGGGCAAGATTTGATCGAGGTGTTTCACATCATGAAGAGTTTGGATGGGATACATAAAGAGAAACAGTTTTCAAAGGCTGAAAAATTGACTCCTGGAAAGAACAGGTTTAAGATGATTAACAGATAAACATGTGATGAAGAACGTGGTTTTAACAATGAGTGGTTAGTATTTGGAATAAACTGCAGGACACCAGTTTTTAGATGACCATTATGTTTCTTTCTCTTCCTCCTTTTTGATTCTGCTTGACAGTATTTGAAACTCCAGTTTGCATAGTCCCTGAAATGGATTATATTAGCATGCCTTGCAGCCAGTACTGCAGAATTGTTGGGTTCAAATCCAAGCATGCTAGATGGTGAAATTTGAAGTCAATAAAAATCTGAAATTAAAAGTCTAATGTTGATCAGGAAACCATTGTCAGTTATCATGAAAACCCATTTATTCACTAATGTCCTTTAGGGAAGGAAATCTGCTGTACTTATCTGGTCTGTCCTACATGTGACTCCAGACCCAAAACAATGTGGTTGGCTCTTAAATGCTCTCTGAAATGGCCTAGAAAAACCACTCAGTTCAAGAACAATTAGAAATAGGTAATAAATGCTGGCTCAGCTTTTACACACACATGCTCATAACGAATATAAAAATCTACAAATCCCATTTTGGATCTTTTTATCTTTAAAACCTTTGAGGCATTTTAAGATAAACACGAACAGGGGCTGGGCTTATTTCATTCTTCATAGGGTTTTTGAATGTCTGATTAGTATCTGACTGGTTAATAATCCCCATTGTCTTGATTGAATTATAGCTGATCAAAGTTCAATCTTGCATTTTAATGCCTTCCTTTCAAGAGAGTCCTATTTGAAGCGAACATTGATACCTCTCCCTCCCCCATATGAAATTCTATACAACAGATCTGCAGTGCAAGTCATGTAGAAAAGTTCCAGAAAAGTGATCAGCTTACAATATCAGATGTCAGGTCATTTATAGCAGCCATTTTGTATCAGTGTCTTATGTTTTTTTAAAACAGGTCTTCTTTAAACAATATGCCTGTAATTAGCTGGTGAAGTTGGAGGTTGATCTCACTTAGCTGTAGCTTCCCATCATCAAAACAGTATTAAATACTTATATTTATGAAACCCAAATCCCACATCTATAAAGATCTATGCACATGAACCTCTATCCCTGCACACTTTTAGAACAATGCCATTAAGTCTCTATTGCCTCTCCATTCCCTCTGCAGAAATGCATCACCTCACTCTTATCTATCTCAAATTCCATGTGCCACCTATCTGCCCATTCTGCTAGCCTATCTGTGACTTCTTGCAGTCAGCTGGTATTTTTCTCACTGTAAGCCATACTTCCAAATTCAGCATCATCATCAAATTTTGAAATTCTATTCTGAATTCCAATATCCAAGTCATTTATACATATCAAAAAGAAATGGCCCCATCACTGAACCTTGGGGAACACTAACTGTCTGCAATTCTCTCTTCTGAAAACAAGTATTTACCAAAAATCACTGCATTTTGTCTTTAAGCCAATTTAAAAAAAAATCTAAGCTGTATTCATGAGTTCTTGTTCATCGGCCTTTTATGTGATACTTTTTCAAAGGCTTTCATAGAACCATATAAATAACATCCACTGCTTACCCTTTATTAACCTTAGAAATCATAGAATCCCGACAGTGCAGATGGATGCCATTTGGCCCATCAAGCCTGCACTGACTACAATCCACCCAGGCCACATCCCCGTAACCCCACATATTTACCCTCCTAATCCCCCTGATACTAAGAGGTAATTTATTATGGCTAATTCACCTAATCTGCACATCATCGGACTGTTAGTCTGTCCTCACGTGTGCGGAACTTGGCTATCAGTCTCTGCTCAGTGACTCTGCGCTGTCGTGTGTCATGAAGGTCACCTTGGAGAACGTTTACCCAAAGGTCAGAGGCATTGGATGTTGGGTTCATGTTGCACTATCTGTAACCTCCAGGACTTTGCCTAGGCTTGCAAAACCTCACTTACTGTACTGTCTGGAGACAATACACATCTCTTTAACCTATGCCTAATGCTCTTTCCACTCACACTGTCTGCATCTTTAAGATTTGAATGCAGGTTAGTTGTAAAGACTCGCATTCTAATCAGTCATCTGTAAACTGTATGTGCTGTTATATGCTCTGCCTGAGGCTAGAACTCTCCATTCACCTGACGAAGGGACAAACCGAAAGCTTGTGAGTTTACTATCAAATAAACTTCCACCTGGTGTTGTGAGACTTCTTACTGTGTTTACCCCAGTCCAACGCTGGCATCTCCACACCATGCCTTTTTCTTGTTCACAGGCTCCGGAAGCTGCTGCCCAATCAATAGTCAAATTATTAGATGAACCAAACTTTAGAAAGTCTCAACTAAGAAAAGTCCTTAGTTAGCACTAAGCTAACATAGGGTGATGCTGCATTCCTGAAGCAGTCCAAAGGAGCCAGCCAGAATTCGATCTATTTTCAGGTTGGTGGCTTCACTACCTAACAATATTCATTTTAATGTAACGCATAATCCACATCCCTGTAAGATTGGATATTAAAGGTTGGCAAGATGCTCTCAGCTACCCAGTCATTTTAATCTAAGAATGATACCCCAGCATTTTACACTAATTCATCACAATTTTTCTGAACTGATATTAGATAAATATAACTGAACCCAGGGTAATATGAAGAGTGACTCTGTGGACCCATGTGTTATTTGGTGAGGTTAATTGAATTTGTTTCAAATGCATCTCTGGAAAATTTTGAGAAAAACATACTAGACTTTGAAAAATGTTATTGTTATTTGATCTGAATGGTTTTGAAATGTAGTCCAAATGGGCAAAGGATATATTTGTGTTGTTTTTGTGTACAATGATATTGATGTAATCGGACTGGAGAAATATAAACTGTGGAATGTGTGTTTAATGAGTAACATTAAATAGGTAGCTTCCTTTTCCTGCAATCACCCTCTGCTCATTCCCTTATGTATCGGTATGATTTGCCTGCAAGCCTGGTGTTAATACTGATTGCAGCAGCTGCTTACACATGGATTCACCATGGTAACCAAGATAGTTGCTAGGCAACTATGTTCTTTTAGGGACAGTGAAAATGCCCAAAGGCTCACTAAATATATGTGAGGGGAGAGGAAGTTCCTACTTTTTGTACAGATAATTTAAAGGACTCAGCACAGGGGACAGACTAATAGGGTATGTAATCAATGAATTGTATATAATGTCTTGCAAATAGTCAGTTGGAGTCAAGCAAGTACACAGCCAGCGAAGCTAGGAGTTGACCATCCCAAATTATGTTTTTTTCAGCATTCCTCACAAGAAAATTACATATTTTAAAAATAGATTGTAGAACCAGCTGCTTGATCCAGACAGCTTTCTGTGACTGTCAGTGAGGCACAGCACTTTCCTGGCAATGTGCTGGTAGGGTGAGAGATTAGGAGAGTCAGCAGTGTGATATTGATTGTGCTGGTGAATTGATGCCTCAGTTTTTATCATGTGTTGCAGTCAGGCTGCAGAGTCTTCAGGAGAGGTTGCGGAATAAAACATTCCTTCAGTGGGTGACATCATTGCAGTCAGCTCAGCTGTTTCTGCAGATTCTAGAAATAGCTGCTGGAAGGTGCAGGCTTCCTGCATGAAAAATCATTAACCCTTATAACCCCAGGGCCTAACTCAGAATTAGCAATCAGCTCAGTGCTGCTATGCGCTTTGCATTTTAGCATTCAGGACAATTTATTTCAGTCTGTGCTATCTGAGGGTCTAAAGTGTTGGTGAATATCTTTCAATAATGTAAATGAAATGTGTGTTTGGTCGGAATTAAGCATAGTTGCTTCTTTATCCTGATGTGTCTTCAACAATTACTATTAATGCAGTACCATGTGCAAATGAGCTCTAAATGTCAAGTTGTCTGTATGGTTACATACCTGTTAAATAAAATGTAGGTTGTTTGGAAATTACTGAAAATCTTTACTATTGTAATGTACAATATTAACAGGAGACATTCTTGTGTATGTGGGTAACTATTAAATGATTGCCAGGGAGAGAAAATATCAACACTTACTCAGTTTATTGTTGAAAGTGGCTTTAGCAGTTGGAAAAAAATTACACTGGTTACGTTCCTGAAGGCACAATGTGATTTAATTAACCCTAATGATGACACTGTGGCTATTAATGCAAAGGTTACCAGACTTTTCCGTGACGTTGATATAACAAAATGTTCATTGTAGAATGACGTGAATTTGTGGTCATTTAATTTGCTAAATCTAAGACAAATAATTATATTGTCGCTTTAGAAACATGCAAAACCAAAGATTTGATTTAGTTCTTTTTAAAAATGTTTCAAGCTCTGCATTACATTCCTATTAAGACGGTGGCTTTGTAACCCTCAGTGAAATTATTTCTTAGTGAATTGGTGCTGAACTGCAAACATTGTGTCTCATGAATAATGCAAACATGATCTGAATCACAAGTGAAGAGTTTTACCCATCATGCCTTGATGTGTGTGTGGTGTGTGATAAACGGCCACACTTGCCTGCTAGTTGATAACACCGTTAGGTCACACGAGTGTAGAGTTTACCTTGCAGTGGAGTGCTGTGGGAAATACTTAGCTTCCAGCAGTTTATAAAGGACAGAATGTTATTAATCCAAATGGGAAGTATATGCTTTATAAATACTATTTCTGTTTTCATTGTGGAAGTGAAAACAAACAGCAAGAAGAGAATTCAATGAATGGGGAGGACTTGATTTCAGACACATTAGAAGAAAGTCAGCCCACTCAGCTGCTCCATATTGGCTGCTCGCCAGGCTTGTCGTGTGCCATGCTTGTTTGTATACCGATGTCGCTTAGATTGGCAAATGCCGCTGCACACTGGAGAGGCCACGTGTCACTGGATGGATGCCAGGACATTGTAGGATCGATGCCATGACTGGCTCTGCAGCCTGGCAGAAATAACTAGCACAAAGGCATTCAACACTTTGAATGTCACTTTGTTTCTGAACGTAATGCCAGGGAGTGTTTAACGAGCGAATTCTTTGTTGTGAGGCCCTCAACATCAAGTGGGCTGGTGGGCTCATTAACCTGACTGCTGCAAATAAAAACACACACAAGAGACTCCCATGATACCATGCTTAATGTTGTTAAAGCTTTCTGTTCCTGTGTATGGCGATCCATCAGTGGGCATTGAGGGAAAATCTTTATACAAACCAGCTTAGATGATTTTTGTAGTGTGTATGTATTCATATATTGACAAAAATATAGGCTAGCATCAAAAAGTACAATTAATTCCTCGAATCCAATTTTAGCTCTTTGGTGAGTGTCGCATTTGAAAATTATATAGCATGTATTGCTTGCTGTCATTCATATCGGTCTGAATTTTTCACCCATTGGGTGCATACAGTCAGCAGGCCTGGAAGTGGATGTGAAATGTCTTCCCAACCGAGGTCAGCTTCAAGGAGCAGTTTTACACTGGTTGGCCAATTAATGGCCATCTAGCGTGAAATAGAGTGTGAAATGCTGAGCATTGCTGGGGAAGGCAGGAACAGGTTGGGCCAAATGGGAGTATATAGACTGGCACTTCCAATGTGCTCCCTCATGGGGACAGCCACTGTAGAACTGTCTGAAGGAGTTGCTGATCTATATAAAAAAAAAGTAAATTTTGCCAAAAAACTATGCCATAAATGTCTGAGTATCACAAATTACACAGATCACCATGGAGCAGCGCTGTGGCATAGTGGTTAGCACTGTTGCCTCACAGCACCAGGGGCTTGGGTTTGATCCCCAGCTTGGGACACTGTCTATGTGGAAACTGCATGTTCTCCCCAGGTCTGCATGGGTTTCCTCTGGGTTACGTGCATTGGCCATGCTAAATTCTCCGATTTATTATACCCGAGTAGGCATCAGAATGCGGCGTCTGGAGAAATTCACAGTAATTTCATTGAAATGTTAATGTAAGCCTATTTATGACACTAACAAATAAACTTGAACTTAACTGTAAAATTATCCTCAGACATATTTGTTAATTTTATTTGAGGCCTTACAGTTCATCCCATTGTAGATCAAAGTTGCAACTTAAAGTTTAAGGGCGCCTTGCCAATTGGTCTTCCCACCAAAGATAAAGGCAGACAGACAATGTAAAATCTCAGTCAATTGCTGTTTAATTCATTTAAATTGGCTCCTTGATTGTGGGGGTGCATATAAAATATTGCAGTGATGTCAGGGCACACACCCAATGTCTTCTCATGCGATTTTGTGTGCTCCTTGGAGGAGTGTGCACCGGAACATTATAATAAAATTCTGGTAATGAGGTTTGTTTGTTTTGCAGAGCTGAGCTTAGTGCTTCACCGACAGCTATAATGTATTTTATTCAGTCGCTGATGATGGCACTTCTTTTATTCGCTAAAAGAGCTGAAAACCTAATGTTTAACCATATGCTTTCTATCTTTACTAAAAGAGATATAATTTCCATAACATTTTAGCAGGTCTTCTACAGTACAGTAAATAAAGATAAAGTCACCAGAGGAATGCTGTCCTCTGACTGGTGAAGATCACCATGTTTCAGGCAAGGGACAAAGCAGGTCTTCATGAATAACGTCAGTCGGTACGGGAGTTGAACCTGTTGTTGTGGCTCTGCATCATGAACCAGCTATCCAGCCAACTGAGTTACACTACAGTAACCATAAGCAATATAGTTAACTTACAATGTCTTATTACAAAGATAGGATGTAGTGAGCATAGTACTAAGGACAGTGTATGGAGCACATTACACGTTGGGGCAAGTGTAGTAGACAGTACAGAGGGCATTGCCCTATAGGACACAGTGCAAAAAGCATTGCACTAAGGGCTGGATGCAGACAGGATTACATTGCAGTACATGCTACAGAGTATAGGAAACATTATTCTGAGAGGAAGGATATGGAGAGCATTAATCTGAGGACAGAGTTTTGCTTGTGTATAACAAGATGTAACCTCCCAGTGGATGCCCAATGGTGAGAGCATTTTTATTTTTAACACAAATTAGAAGTCCAAGCATTTGGCCCCATGATTTTCCAGCAATTAATCCTTGCCTGGAGGATAAAATGAAGATGTTGTCTGAAGTGAAAAAAATACGACTCTCTCCAGACTGATATTCCACATTAGACGATGATCAATACACAAATAATGTTACATTGCAATTCTCTGCTGTGATGATACATTATTATGTAAATCAAACAGTAAATCAACACTTGCTAGCAAACAAAATTGCACTAATTGTATAAGGGACAAAAGACTACAACTCCTTCAGACTAACTTTAAAATGTTTGTATACCAGTATTAAAATTTGCCAGCAGATTTCCCATGGCATTGCTCGCTGTAAATCAGGAATACATCCTGATGCGTAAGGGTTGAATTATTAAAAACATGCAAAGCAGAATGCATAGCTTGGTCTGTTGCAGAGCACACAGCCTAATTGTTCAGCAAACAGGGCTTCAGCTAATTCGGTCCTTATTGGTTTATTGCAAATTTGGACATCCTTCTGAGTTACAGGATGCAATTCGATCACACTCAGCAGTTTAACATTATTTTGTATTTATGATGAAGTGTGAGATCTGGGTTTACACAACCTCAGCTTTCTTATTTCACTAACTTTAATAAACAGAAAATGAATATGTAAAACATGAGCCCTGATTTTGCTTTGAGCCTGTTTACAGTGACTGACATAGCCAATTTCATCCCCATGTGTTCCTACACAGTAACTACTGCTATTATGCATGACTCTGAAAATACTCTTTGGTTCTGAACTATGTACAAACTGGAAAATGGGATTTTTAAAAACATCCATATCATGATGGTGCAGGCCTTTCCTGATGCCCAGGGAAGACTAATTGTGCCAAATACATATTTCATAAATTAAACAAGTCATTTGCTTTCATAGAAATTTTTAAAGCAACCACAAGTAATTTACAATTAAGTTTACCAATAAACAACAAGGCAGTTTCATTTCATGCTCAAGGAATTACTCTCCATGAGCTACTATCCTAACTGAAGTAGATTACTTATTGTAAGTCATTGCAGTGCATTGGCAAATTGCCATTTAGATATTATTTATATAGATATGAAACACAATCTGGGCTATGAATTAGTGAAATTCTACTGCATTTACATTAACATAGTTCACAAGGAGACTGGCACATTAAAAAGACTACCTGAGTACTTCCAGATATTTGGTAGATCTGAAAAACTGTGGCATTTATAATGTTTTATTTTTGGAAGAACTGCACAATAATAGTATCACTAGTTACTGCTTCAACTCTTCTTTTATTTCTATTATGGATTTCATATTATGGCACATTTGGTGACGCATTCTGTTATACTCTCCTTTTGACAGTTTCAGATAGTAACTCCAAATAACGCGCTTGATGCTTATGACCTCAAAAATGAATGTATCGAGCTCTTTATTGAAAATTGCTGCCTCTTCTTTCTAAGTTATATCAACAACTCCAGCACGCAATTTGTACACTGCAACAAACGAGACAAAAATGTACTTGGTTGCTGGTTTCATCTGGGCGTTGTACTAAACCACACAGATCAGCATGATTCTTGCCTTGCATTCAATTAGGATATGTAATTGAGGGTGGCAGGAAGAGTGTGACAGTTGAGCCTAGTGTCACTGGGCAATAGAGCAAAATGCCTCACCTCTAATAATTACTCAGTGATCCTTACTCAGAAATTCATAGCAGAGGAAATAGGACAGCCAACTTGAATTGAAGACAAGAAACAAGCACTATTTTGGAATGGATGGGCTTGAGACATACTCAATAATGAACCACATTTAAATTAGCCTTGTACGTCTAAGCAACTTGCCTGCAAAACAAATGTAAAAAAAAAGGCACTGCATTATCGGAAAGGGCAACTATTTAACTCTGGAAAGGGAAGAAGTGGTGATTGGGAATGAGAGAGATGATTGGAAGCTGGCTAACTGAAAGTCAGTAATGTTCTGCAAGACTGTTTTTAGAACCAAAAGGATTCTCTATCTGGATCCCAGTTTAAAGGTGTACTTAATGTTGGAGCACCTAGCAGTGCCTCTAAGGATCAACAACCCAACTTCACATGGGAGAAAGAAAAATACCACCACAACAGATTTCTTTACAATAATGTAAGGATGTCACAACAGTGCCCAGAAGAAGCAGCATCACTGCAAGACACAGAGAGGAAAGTAGAATCTTACATGGTGACATGGTGGCACAATGGTGATCCTGTTTTGGATATGAGAGTGGCCATACACATGATCTGTTTCTATATGATAATGGTTCTGAAGATACATGATAGCTTTGTGATTGGTGCAAGTTAGATTAACCTTGTCCATTTGAACAAAGTTCCCATACCATTACCTTATAAGGCAAAAGCAAAATACTGCGGATGCTGGAATCTGAAACAAAAACAGAACATGCTAGAAAATTTCAGTAGGTTTGACAGCTCCTGTAGGGAGAGAATAGAGCCAATGTTTTGAGTCTAGATAACACTTCATCAGAGCTGGTAGGGCACTGAAGCTATGTGCAGAAACAAGAAAATTCAGCTGGTCAAATAAAGTCTCAGAGGAAACAGGCTACGTATGCAAATCCTGTACCTTTGCACTGCCACTGTCATCCTTTGCAGTAAATGCGGCAGAGATTGCCATGTCAGAGTAGGGTTCCTGAGCCCCAGTGTTGACCACCAGAGCATAAACCATCATCCTATGAGACAGCAGGCTGCTGCTGAGGAGTTGGATAAATGATTGAAGTGATATTAATATGGAAAAGAAGAAACAAGCAAAACCTTGTAGATAGTGGGTGGGTTTGAAGATTCAGGAGGTAAGTTACTCACCACATGGCATGGGTCACTCCAACTTTTTAGTCCCGCTGTGGAATATATTATGGGAGAGGATGTTTTTGACTTCGAACTAAAGGACTGCAAGTGCCAAATAGAAAGGCAAGGTGCTGCTACTCAAGCTTGCAGTGAGCTTTATTTGGAACAATCTAGGAAGGCAAAACTGGAGAGGTCAAAAAAATAGGAGTCAGATCGACAACTGACGTGGCAAGGGACAGGAATGGGAAGGGGGATGGTGTACCATACCATAGAGTTCAAATTGCAATGAAATGAATTCAATGGGACAAAAGCAGACAGGTGTACCAGAGAAGTTCTGTTTGTATATGTTGATGTGGAGGTAGAAGTGAGCGAACTAATTTGGACAATGTTTATTTTCAGTAACTGCAGCTGTCATTTTGAGAATTGTAGCAAAATGAGCATGTCAGATTGTTTCAAATATCTATAACTGAATGATCCTATCCTCAATAGATGATAGATACATTGCAAGGATTTGTGTCCTTAACCTGCATTACACAATGACACTTGTGACTATAACAGAAAAGAGCATGATAAATTCCTGTGGGTATTATGACTATTTAAACAAGAGAATAAACAAGAAGATGGCATACAGTTTACAGACTAAATGACATTGCATTCCAATCCATCTTCTATCAGCAACAGTCTTTCTGAATGGTTACATGGCTAAGATGAATCACCAGCTTAACATGCTATTTAGCACCCAAAATAAATATCCATGAAACTAGTCAACATGAAGTATTGTCACCCTCCCCTCCATTGTGCAATAGGTGGCAGAGTGGTGATATTAGGCTCTTGTTGAACTATTCCCTTTGGGCTGAACTTAATGCAAGTGACATTGTCTCTGGCAGTGGATTGGAAAACAAAGAGCAATCACATATCTGGAAATGCCAACCCAATTCTCTATCCATCAGACAATGAACCGCTTGATATCAGGGCTCCCGTCTCTTTCAGGGTGGAGATCAAGTCGCCATGAGCTGGTGACTCTTCAGTTTGGCAATGCCACCAGAAGTAGTGGGCACAACAGGGACTGCATGTAGCCTGAAGCAGCATCAGTGGAGTCAGAGTCATCAGAACAAGTCAGGTAGGCCCCTGCAATAGGGCATCATTGATGAGGATGTGGGGATATGTTTTCATAGCACCATTTACTGGACAATCTCCTCAGGTAGAATGCCAGCAGCAGCCAGAAGAGGCCTAAAGTGACCTTCAATTGGGTGCTTAAGGGCCTTGGTCAGTTCAGCTGAAATAGCTCAGTTGGGAGATGCTAAGACTGAGATCTAAAGGTCCCTGGTTCAATCCTGGGTTTCAACATGCAACTACACGCTGGCTTCTTTTGCTCTCTGCTAATTCATACTGCTTTTTGGGTTCCTCCTATGGCCTCATAGCATAGGTTACTGAACTGATATTCCACAGACCATGTCCTGGATCATATTCTGGGATTCCAGGCTCAAATTCCATCATATCAGATGAAACTTAGTCCTATGACAGGCAGAAAAATATTTCAGGCATGAAGGCCATCGTTGACCTTCTCTTTCTCTTTACCTCCCTGCCCCCAGTTCCCTCCTTCCTCCCACTCCCTCTCCCTGCCACTACCCCGCCCCCCAAACACACACACGCACACAGACACACACACACATACACACACACACACAATTGCACAGTATTGGAAAGGTAATGGCAGTCTACCTCCTACTTTCCCACCTGAATGCATGGCCACCCGCTCTCCACAACCCCACTTCCCATTTCATCTCTATGCTGCATATGTCTTAAGTGTTGTTTCGTAATTAAATCATTTATGTACAAATGGCTAAAAATACAACATGAAAAGAAAGGTTTGACCATGACTCCTTTAAACTAGTTTGGCTGGGGGTGGGACCCCAAGCAGTAGAGAGATGGAAGAGAAGGTTGAGGGCAGCACAGAAGTTAAAGAGAGCACATTAAATAGTAAAGGCAGTATCAGTAATCCTAGTATCAGACAGATCAGGCAAAAACAAGTCAGACAGCATGGGAAGTCCAGATTGACCTCCATTTATTTCAATGCAAGAGGCTTGAGGGGCAAGGCAGCTGAACTCAGAGCATGGATGGGTACATGGTTCTGGGATAATATAGCAAGTATTGAAACATGGCTAAGGGAGGGACAGACTGGCATCTCAATGTTCCAGAGAACACATGCAATAAAAAAGATAGAAAAGGAGGTAAGAGAGGAGGAGGCTTTGAACTTTTGATTGGGGAAAACATCACAGCAATACTAAGAGGGGATATGTCTGAGGATTCAGCCACTGAGTCTATATAGATAGAACTGAGAAATAAGAAGGGGGAAATCACTTTGATAAGTTTGTACTACAGTCCTTGAATAGTCAGCGGGAAATTGAGGAGCAAATATGTAAGGAGATTGCAAATAGCTCCAAGAAAAATAGGGTGGTAACAGTAGAGGATTTTAACTTTTTCCATCATTACCATCATTACTAATGCCATAGTATTAGAGACTTGGATGGAGAGAAATTTGTTAAGTGTATCCAGGAGGAATGTTTCATTCAGTATGTGGATGGCACGACTCGAGAGGGGGGCAAAACTTGACCTCCTCCTGGAAAATAAGGAAGGGTAGGTGACAGAAGTGTTAGTGAGGGACCAGTGATCATAATTCCATTAATTTTAAGATAGCTATAGAGAATGAAAAGTCTGGCCCAAGTGTTAAAATTCTAAATTGGGAGACGGCCAATTTTGGTGGTATCAAGCAGGAACTTTCAACAGTAACTGGGGGAGTCTGTTGGCAGGCAAAGGGACATTTGGTAAGTGGGAGACTTTCAAAAGTGTGTTAACCAGGGTTCAGGGTCCGCACATTCCTCTTGGAGTGAAGGGCAAGGCTGGAGAAGAAGGATACTCTGGTTGAGTCAGAATATTGAGATCCTGGACAAGAAGAAGAAGGAGGCACATGACATGAATAGGCAGTTGTGATCAAGTGGGGATCCCTTGAAGAGTATAGAGAGTGTAGGAATAGAGTTAAGAGAGAAATCAGGAGGGCAAAAAGGGGACACAAGATTGTTTCGGCAGATAAGGCAACGGAAAATTCAAAGTGCTTCTACAAAAATATAAAGGGCAAAAGAGCAACTAGGGACAGAGTAGGGCCTCTTAGGATCAATAAGGTCATCTATGTGCAGATACACAAAAGATGGGTGAGATCCCAAATGAATATTTCTTATCAGTATTACTGTTGAGAAATGCATGAATGTTAGGGAATTTGAGGAAATAAATAGTAATGTCTTGAGGAATGTACATATAACAAGAGAATGAGGTGGTGGAAGTCTTAAAACACATTAAGGTAGATAAATCCCCAGGACTTGATGAAGTGTATCCCAGGACATTGTGGGAGGCTAGGGGGAAAATTGCTGGTCCCCTAGCAGAGATATTTGAATCATCAACAGTCACAGGTAAAGTGCCTGAAGATTGAAGGGTGGTAAATGTTGTGTTTTTGTATAAAAGGGTTGTTGGGAAAAACCTGGGAATCCTGGGAACTAGGCCAGTGAGCCTCGCATTTGTAGTGTGTAAGTTGTTAGAAGGTATTCTGAGAGGCAGGTTCTACAGGCATTTAGAGATGCAAGGACTGATTAGGATAGTCAGCATGGCTTTGTGAGTGGAAAATCATGTCTCACAAATTTGATTGAATTTTTTGAAAAGATAACCAAGAAGGTAGATGAGGGCAGTGCAGTTGATGTTGTCTACGTGGGCTTTAGCAAAGCATTTGACAAGGTACAACATGTTAGATTGTTGTATAAGGTTAAATCCCACAGAATCTAGGATGAGTTTGCCAAATTGGCTTGATGACAGAAGGCAAAATGTGATTGTAGAAGGATGTTTTTCAGACTGGAGGCCTGTAACCAGCAGTGTGCATCAAGGATTGGTGTTGGGTCCACTGCTATTTGTCATTTATATTAATGATTTGGATGAGAATTTAGGAGGCATGGTTAGTAATTTTGCAGATGACACCAAGATTATTGGCATCATGGACAGTGAAGAAGGTTATCTAGGATTGCAATGGGATCTTGATCAATTGGGTCAGTAGGCTGATGAATAGCAGATAGGGTTTAATACACATAAATGCGAAATGATGCATTTTGGTAGATCAAATCACGGAAGGACTAACTCAGTTAATGGTAAAGCGTTGGGGAAGTTATAGAACAAAGAGATTTAGGGGTACAGGTTCTTAGCTCCTTGAAAGTGTAGTCATAGGACGACAGAGTGGTGAAAAAGGCATTTGGCGTGCTTAGTTTCATTGGTCAGGACATTGAATACAGGAGTTGGGATGTCTTGTTGAAGTTATACAAGACATTAGTAAGGCCACACTTGGAATATTGTGTACAGTTCTGGACACTATTATATAAAACATTATTAAACTAAAAGAGTGCAAAAACGATTTACTGAGATGCTACTAGGACTTGATGGTTTGAAATATAAGAAGGGACTAGATAGACTGAGACATTATCTGGATTTTACAGAGGTCTATAAAATCACAAGGAACGTAGATCAGGTAGAAATCAATATCTTTCCCAAAGATAGGGAAGTCTAAAACTACAGGGCATAGGTTTAAGGTGAGAGGGGAGAGATACAAAAGTGTCCAGAGGGGCAATTTTATCACACAGAGGATGGTGAGTGCCTGGAACAAACAGAGGCAGGTACAACTTTGTCTTTTAAAAAGCATTTAAACTGTTACATGGATAAGATGGTTATAGAGGGATATAGGCCAAAGGTTGGCAATTGGGACTAGTTTAGTGGTTTAAAAAAGGGTGGCATGGACAAGTTGGGCCAAAGGACTTGTTTCCATACTATAAACCTCTATGACTCTATATACAAGAATCAAAACCTTGTAGAATTGACAAAACAAAGTCAATAGGTTCAAAGCGATTAAAGAAAAATCAGTATTAATTTTGAGTGAAATTGTACATGCAGTCAAAATAAAATACATCAAAATTCAGTGGCCTATTTAAATCAAAATTTCACTTTTTGCCTGTGGAACTGGCAGATTTCTCATGCCAGTTCAGGTGAATGCCATTTTGGTGAGAGAGCAGGGAGTGCCCATCAGACATGTGCAGAGTAGCCAAACTGTGATCTCAATCAATATGTATACTGATTTGATGCCAGTTGAGCCACTTTGGAGCTCAACATTTAAGCTAAGGGGCTCTCTTACCTTTTTTTGACCTCATATTATAGTTAGATGTGTTCAGTAGCAGGAAGGACCCCATACTGATGTCATTTAAAAGGACCATCAAGTTCTTGTGGCTTAGTTGCTCATTGATTTCTGCTGATGCTTCCTGCAATTGTATGGGTGTTTGCTCATTTCCAGAGTTGTTAAAAGTTGCTGAAATCTACAGGGAATGGTGTGGCATGTGCTTTACCCTGACTTCATTGTTTCTGCACAAATTGCTCCCAGACATGACTGCAATGGCATGCATTCCCCTTGGAGTACAGTATGATTAGGAGAATCAGCAGGGACGGTACAGAACAGTCCAAGATGCTAGAAAAGAGAAGAAAACAAAGGGAAGAGCTCTCATTAGAGACTATATTTGTTCAGAGTCTTCAGAGAGCAATTCATCCACCTTTACCTCAATGAGGAAAGATGTGCAGTTATCTCTGCTTCACTCAGGATATTCTTGCTGAAATCTGCCAGCTGCTGCAACCACAACTGCAGGCGCCGATTTGGACAAAGACATTATTTCTAGTGGCTGTGAATGATCAAGGCCATAAACTTCTGTACAAAAGGGTCCTTCTAGGCTACAGCAGGTGATATTTACAATATCAGCCAGATATCATCTTTTTTTTTGGATGGATGGCCATTATGCTCTGTATTTTCTTGCTAGTGGACTGCACATATGGCTTTGCGAAGACTGCAGGCTTTCCTATGGTGCAAGGTGTCATGACTTGAATGTATGTTGCTTTACTGTCACTACTAATCAACTTTGAAATGTAGCATATTGGGAAGAATATTCATTACCTCCATATTCAACTAGTTTGTGACCATAGGTAGCATATCTTGCAGCACAATGGCAATATTCTTGCAGCAATCATAACACCCTCATCCTGTGTCAGTCCCAATGTTTCATCTGTATTTGAACTACAGTGTTAAATCAGAGGGTAGCTACTGGGGGAATGGTCTATCCTCTAACCTCCTGATTCCAATGTACAACCCTATACATACATGGGCAGGATGCATTTAACAAAAGCTGTGCTGCTACACAAACTGTGATAGAGCAAATAAATGATATGCTTCTACAATGCTCCCACTGCTTGGACTGCCTTGAAAACAACCTAGATAATGTTCAGCAATTATCAAGATTCAGCATGGCCTGTTGCATCTTACACAACTTTCTCATCAGTGTACAGCTATTCTTTAACCAGCTGAGGAGGAGGTTTCAACACATCCACTTCCTGGCCAGACTGTCAATAATTTTAATATTAGTGAATGCAATTCAGTCTCCATTGAACACCTTACCTTCTCACTGCCACTGATCGTCATGGCACTCTTTGGCACAAGACTAAAATAAGAACTACCACAAAATAAACATTCCAAGATACATTTATAAATCAAACCATGCTACATTGCATACAAAAGTCGACGACTGACCCTTGTACATTTCCTTAATGCCTGTCATCTGTGTGACATTGCTTGTCTTAGTGCTCCATTGCAGTGTTACCTCAGTGGCTGCTGAATTTCAGTCTGCAAGATTGAAGATAACTTTAGAAGATGGTCTTGAGCAGCTCTGATTCTAGCAGGAGTGGTTTCAGACCACACTGCCTTGAGATGGATGGTAGCAGCGTGTGCTAGTGGTCTGACAGATAACAGTAAGTTGGGGTGACAGTGCTGAGAGGATAAAAACTGTCACCCTGAGAGAGGAAGCAGGTTCATGTTCCACAGTGCCACTGCTCAATCCTGTGGACCACCTCAGCAACTGCAGCAATGGGCCAGATTCTCTGACCTCCTCCAGAGTTGGGATTCTCTGGTTCTGCTATCGTGAGTAAGGTTTTGCAACACCAATTTTAAATCCAACCAATTTATTTGATAGTAAATCCGCGAGCTTTCAACACTATGTTGTGCCTTCGTCAGGCAAATGCAGTGTTCTGATCTGCAGAGGTACTCATATCCACACAGACAGTTACATACTGCTGATTAGAATGCGAATCCTTACATCTAACCTGCTATTCAAGTGTTAAAGTGGCTAACAATGTGTGTGAAGGAAATCCTGAGCATTGGTTAGAGAATTGTGTATTTTCTCCAGACAGCACAGTGAGTGAGGTTTTTTGCTAATCCAGACAAGTTATGGGGGTTACAGATAGTGTGACCTGAAGCCAAGATCCCTGTTAAGACCGTCCTCATGTGTGCGGAACTTGGCTATCAGTCTCTGCTCAGCAACTCTGCGCTGTCGTGTGTCATGAAGGCCCCCTTGAAGAACATTTACCTGCAGGTCGGAGGCCGAATGCCCATGACTGCTGAAGTGTTCGCCCACAGGAAGGGAACTGTTTTGCCTGGTGATTGTTGAGTGATGCTCATTCATCCGCTGTCGTAGTGTCTGCATGGTCTCCCCAATGTACCATGCTTTGGGACATCCTTTCTTGCAACGTATTAGGTAGACAACGTTGGCCGAGTTGCAAGAGTATGTACCGTGTACCTGGTGAATGGTATCCTCACGTTTGATGATGTCGTCCATGTCTATGATCTGGCATGTCTTGCAGAGGTTGCTGTGGCAGGGTTGTGTGGTATTGTGGTCACCGTTCTCCTGAAGGTTGGGTAGTTTGCTGCGAACAATGATCTGTTTAAGGTTGTGCAGTTGTCTGAAAGCAAGAAGTGGGGGGGTGGGGATGGCTCTAGTGAGATGTTCCTCGTCATCGATGACGTGTTGAAGACTCCGGAGAAGATGTCGTAGCTTCTCCGCTCCGGGGAAGTACTGGACAACAAAGGGTACTCTGTCCACCTTGTCCCGTGTTCGTCTTCTGAGGAGGTCAGTGCGGTTTATCGCTGTGGCACGTTGGAACTGTCGATTGATGAGTCAAGCGCCATATCCTGTTCTCACGAGGGCATCCTTCAGTGTCTGGAGGTGTCTGTCACGATCTTCCTCATCTGAGCAAATTCTGTGTATACGGAGGGCTTGTCCATAGGGAATGGCTTCTTTAACGTGTCTAGGGTGGAAGCTGGAGAAGTGGAGCATTGTGAGGTTGTCTGTCGGTTTTCGGTACAGTGAGGTGATGAGGTGACCGTCCTTGATGGAGATGCGTGTGTCCAAGAATGCAACTGATTCTGGAGAATAGTCCATGGTGAGTCTGATGGTGGGATGGAACTTGTTGATATCATCATACAGTTGTTTCAATGATTGTTCACCATGAGTCCAAAAGAAAAAGATGTCATCAATGTATCTAGTATATAACCTTGGTTGAAGATCTCGTGTGGTGAAGAAGTCTTGTTCGAACCTGTGCATGAAGATGTTGGCATACTGAGGTGCAAATTTGGTCCCCATGGCTGTTCCATGTGTCTGGATGAAAAGCTGATTGTTGAAGGTGAAGACATTGTGGTCCAAGATGAAGCGGATGAGTTGTAAAATTGCATCCGGAAACTGGCAGTTGTTGGCATTGAGCACTGAGGCAGTTGCAGCAATACCATTGTCATGGGGGATGTTGGTGTAGAGCGCCGAGACATCCATTGTGACCAGGAGTGTCCCTGATTCAACTGCTTCATGCGTGCTGAGTTTCTGTAGGAAGTCCGTAGTGTCAAGACAAAAGCTGGGGGTTCTTTGTACGATGGGTTTCAGGATGCCCTCGATATAGCCGGAGAGGTTCTCACACAGGGTCCCATTGCCCGATACGGTGGGACGGCCGGGTTTCTTTGCCTTGTGTATCTTTGGGAGGCAGTAGAGATCTCCAATGCGGGGAGTACATGGAATGAGAGCCTGGAGGGTGTTCTGAAGGTCCGGATCAAAGGTTTTGAGCAGAGTGTTGAGTTGATGAGTGTGTTCTTTGGTCGGATCTGCTGGTAACTGTCTGTAGTGTTTCACATTATTTAGTTGTCGGTACACTTCTTCACAGTAGTCCGTTCTGTTCAGTATGACGGTGGCGCCTCCTTTGTCTGCTGGTTTGATGACAATGTTGCGGTTGGTCTTAAGAGCACGGATGGTCTTGCTTTGTGCTTGGGTGATGTTCGAGACTGTCTTGTAAGTACGGTTGATGAATCTGGTGTTCACGCACCTCCTGATGGCTTGGGCATACATGTCCAGTCGGGGGCAGCGGCCTTCCGGAGGAGTCCAATTGGATTCATTCCTCTTCGGTTGCTGCACTGCAGATCCCTCTGTCGGCTGTTCTGGTTCGACGAGGAACATCTTGCTAGGGCCATCCCCACCCCCCCACTTCTTGCTTTCAGACAACCGCACAACCTTAAACAGATCATTGTTCGCAGCAAACTACCCAACCTTCAGGAGAACAGTGACCACAATACCACACAACCCTGCCACAGCAACCTCTGCAAGACATGCCAGATCATAGACATGGACGACATCATCAAACGTGAGGATACCATTCACCAGGTGCACGGTACATACTCTTGCAACTCGGCCAACGTTGTCTACCTAATACGTTGCAAGAAAGGATGTCCCGAAGCATGGTACATTGGGGAGACCATGCAGACACTACGACAGCGGATGAATGAGCATCGCTCAACAATCACCAGGCAAAACAGTTCCCTTCCTGTGGGCGAACACTTCAGCAGTCATGGGCATTCGGCCTCCGACCTGCGGGTAAATGTTCTTCAAGGGGGCCTTCGTGACACACGACAGCGCAGAGTCGCTGAGCAGAGACTGATAGCCAAGTTCCGCACACATGAGGACGGTCTTAATAGGGATCTTGGCTTCATGACACACTATCTGTAACCCCCGTAACTTGCCTGGGTTAGCAAAAAACCTCACTTACTGTGCTGTCTGGAGAAAATACACAATTCTCTAACCAATGCTCAGGATTCCCTTCACACACATTGTTAGCCACTTTAACACTTGAATAGCAGGTTAGATGTAAGGATTCGCATTCTAATCAGCAATCTGTAACTGTCTGTGTGGATATGAGTGCCTCTGCAGATCAGAACACTGCATTTGCCTGACGAAGGCACAACATAGTGTCGAAAGCTCGCGGATTTACTATCAAATACATTGGTTGGATTTAAAATTGGTGTTGCAAAACCTTATTGAGTTTACCCCAGTCCAACGCCGGCATCTCTACATCATGTCTGCTATAGTGGTCATGATGTAGAGATGCCGACGTTGGACTGGGGTAAACTCAGTAAAGTTTTACAACACCAATTTTAAATCCAACCAATTTATTTGATAGTAAATTTGCGAGCTTTCGACTCTATGGCCTTCGTCAGGCAAATGCAGTGTAACCTGGTTAGATGTAAGGATTCGCATTCTAATCAGCAATCTGTGACTGTCTGTGTTGATATGAGTGCTATTGCAGACCAGAACACTGCATTTGCCTGACGAAGGCCATAGAGTCGAAAGCTCACAAATTTACTATCAAATAAATTGGTTGGATTTAAAATTGGTGTTGTAAAACTTTACTCTGCTATAGTGAACAGAGATTTGGCTAATTCTCTGTTCTCACTGGCAGCAGCAGTGGGGCATACCAATTCACCAAGAGTTTATATCTTTGTGACCTTCAGCCTACTTCTGCAGGCAACCCCTTCAACTAATTCCTTTGCAGCAGAATTTATATATAATCTCACCCTCTGATGAATGAGCAGTGAAACTCCATTTGTATTCTGTTCTGACTGCAGCCCACTTGTAACTGGTGCCTCATTATGTGTGAATTTCACATTTTAACAATATTTTAAAATGTATGCTATGTCAATATTTAAGCTGCTGTAATTGTGAAGTCAAATGACGATATTCCTCTTTATCATTGTCTTTCTTTTCCTTTGTTACCTGGCCAGGTATCTGAAAGGACAAAGGTATTGGGGTAGGACTGTGAGGAGGGGAGGGTAAGAAAGCCAGGGAAGTGAATGCTTATTATCCGTAGCTTGTAAATCACAAAAGGGTGTGAGATGAGAGGGAAGGTGAATGTGCAAAGGAAAATTAAGTATAAATATCCTATCATCTGTGATGGTTATAGCATGTCACTGGCCAAGCCTCAGTCATAGAGCTTTAGGAAATGCAGGCATTTCAGTCTCCTGATAGTTATGTATTTCTGTCAGTGAATATGAGCCATCTTGTACTGTTGTAGAACTGGAGTTATTTGCAAGATACTGTTGTCATGGATGAATAGCTGGCAATGAATGCAAGCTATGAAATATGGGAATGTGTGAGAGAAAGGTGGAATTAGGAAGTTATTTGAGTCATGATTGATGGAGATTGTTGGCAAGTGTGGGTGCGATGCATACATTTATTGACCTTGACCGCTCATGTGAAGTTATTAGACTTCCACAGTACTGCATTCCTAGCCTCATGACTAGCTAAAATTGACCGTCATACTATCTGCTTCCAATGCTTATGGTTGGAGGACCTTCTTAATAGAGGACCTCTCCTCCTCCTGTTCACCTCCTTCACCAAGATGTCCCACCCAATGTCAGAGAAACGTGGAGCATGTGCCTTCCCTGTTGTGTCATAATTCAATATCCTTTGTCCCTGTTGAGTCCCTGTTGAGAAATTCATTCATTCAGCAGTGTGAGTAGTCTAAGCTGCACGCAGTTATCATACAGATCACTAGGCAGTGTAAAATTTGCATGCTGTCTGAATCCAAAGCAATAGGCCTGTGTTAATTGTGCATTACAATACCTATGCCCATTTCCAGGCCCTATCCCATTTTGCGGTTTGTAAATCTCAGAATGTTTGTCTCAACTTCACCTTGATGTCAGGATTATCTTTATTGTGTATCCACTTTAGCCCTTTATTATCGTTAAGGTTACATCACTGGTAATACAATCTGCACTTTAGTGTTTACATACCCTGGACACTATGGTATAGTTATACTCCACATGACAAAGGGAGTCATGACTGGTAAATGTGGGTGATGTTACTATGACTGGTAAATGTGGGTGATGTTCTGATTAACTTCAATACAGTAAATAATCAGGCAGTAAGCCAACTTAATGCATACATGTAATAGTATCACTGTATTAGAATAGAAAATGAAGTGTTATGTGTTGGAAACATCACAATCATTTACTTTCTCCATTTGGATTGATTTCTTGGAATTTCAATCATATCTTATTGATTATATAAATGTAAACCATATAAATGTCATTTGATATTGATTGAATTGATTACTATTGTACTTTTGACACTATATTGTCCTATTAGTTCTTAAGAGGGATTTTTTTTGCTACAGATGCTTAAGTCATATGATCGACAACTGTTAATCAAAGAAATTAATGTGTCCCATCACTCACAAAACAACATAATTTAACTCAGTTCATTCCAAGTAAAATAAAATGATCATAACACATGACTATTTATGTTTTATGATAATTAGGATCATCACCATGGTTAGCTTCAGTGCGGTTTGAATAATATCCCAAGTTTGTTAAATATTTTAGGTTTAAGTATTTTTCTTGTATTGTCCACATTAAGTTTATATTGTGATTCACTTACTAGGTAAGCATTTTTTAAAAAAAATCTATCTGTGCCTATTAAATATATATGTCTAGCTGTCAGTTTATGTTAAGTGAATACTCGTTTGGCTCAGTTTCATGTTCTCAGTTCAATTACATGCATGTGCATTGTGTCCTGCATTCCTGGTGGGGTGTGTGTTATCATTAGACTTTTCACCGAATTACAGCAGGGACTGGTTTCTGAACCACATCTACACACACTTTTTCTCTTGTTCATTTAATTACTTATTCCAGTATCATCAGTGATTTTTTTTAAACTATAACCTTAGTCTGACGACTATTTGGTAATTTTGGAGTCCTAACAATTCTATTCACACACTAAAGTCCTTTACTTGCTGATCATGGAAAGCAGAGAGAGCTTAGAAATATAGAACAATTAGTTATAAAATACTTGTTTCATTAAGCAAGTGATTGTAATATAATTACCAAAAATGTAAGTGACTACTTCTAAAAGTAATTACATTTACTTATTGATGAAGAACACTTGTTAGTTTTTGGATGCAAGTTTCTTTGAAATGAATACAATTCCAAATTGACATGTACAATTGTGAAGCTTTTTCATTAAAACTTGTTTTGCCTACCATCCATTCAATAATGCAACTTTTCAATTTTGCCTCATTCAAGTGTTAAAACAATTGCTGAAAACAAAATGCAAAGTAGTTCTTTCAAAAATATTTAGGGATATAAATTTGTCTTGACAGTGGTGCAAAATGGACAATATTGGATTGACAGTCAATAATTGCAATCAATGGATTGAATATTTGGAGCTGCAAAAAACGAGCTGCTGATCTATAGAACATAGAACATTACAGCACAGTACAGGCCCTTCAGCTCTCAACATTGCGCCGACCAAAGGAACCAATTTTATGACCCTCTATCCTAAACTATTCCAATGCTATCCATATGCCTATTCACTGACCATTTGAGTGCCCTTAAACCTGATGAGTCTACAACTGCTGTAGACAGGGCATTCCGCGCCTTTACTACCCTCTGAGTAAAGAACCCACCTCTAGCAATTGTCCTATAACTACCACTCCTTAATTTAAAGCTATGTCCCCTCGTGTTATCCATCTCCGTCTGAGGAAAAAGGCTCTCATTATCCACCCTACCTAACACTCTGATCATCTTATATGTCTCAATTAAGTCACCTCTTAGCCTTCTTCTCTCTAATGAAAATAACTTCAGTCCCTTAAACCAAACCAGCCATTTTGTGTCAATGCCCTAGATTCTACCCAATTTATAAAAAAAATTGTATTTTTAAATAAAGACTGGTTAGTTGTATCTTTTCTAAGGACACGCTAGAAATATTAACATGGATGATGGTTAAACAATCTTATGTCAGATTCGAACATCATCCTTTCAAAGAAACACTTCCTTTCTTCATGCTCTTCTGCCAAGCTTGACCCAGATAATATGGCTGATCCTCCTATAGCCATAGTGCAACGGAATTGACTGAATTTATTTGCATTCAATGTCATTCCCTGATTGTGACTGAACCTTTCCCTAGTAATAAAGAGGAAATTTTTTTTATTACATGCAACTAGATAAAATTAGAACAAGTACGTGAGTTATTTTTATCTTCCAAAGGCTTGCTCGTAAAGGTTTCTTTTCAAATAAAATGTGTATATAAAAACAGTTGATATGTTTACATTATTGTTAAGAAATCAAAAAAAAGTCAGGAGGGTTAATTAACAAACAGTCTAAATATGCACTTGTATAATTTTGTAATGTAGGAACCTTAGAAAATTAAATTGCTGTCTAATGTAATACAACCAAATTATTTAACCGATTTTCAGCAGATCTTATAAAGAACATAATGTGCACCATTTTATCCAACAGCCAATTTAAATCATGGCTTCTATTTTGCTTCTGTTTCCATATAGATGGTTTAAGTTTAATGCAATTTCAACTCCTTCACTACTATTGTTGCATTGTGTATTCCCAAAATTACTCCTATCCACCACATTGTCCTTTTCCTTGTAATGTTAACAGAACAAAATACAATACAGATGATTTTAAAAGTTTAAATGCATATTATCTTTAGAGTATATATGTGCTATATATATGTAAAAGGCAAGTTATAATACATGGATATAAGTAAATCCTATCAAAGGCCTGTCGCTGTATTCAAATGAACATCAAATGAGTTCAAAGCTCCTGACTTTGACAAATTGCAGATGAGTTTTGTTCATTAACAAGGTTGCTAATGTTTATTTAAATGCAATTTACTGTTACATTATTGATTAGCTGTTGAGAAATAATCTGAAACATGTGAAGCAAGAAAGACGGGTGCTTTAAGAGATTTGTCCAGAGAGAAACTCTACTTACTTAAGACAGTGGGATGGGTACATGGGTAAAAGTTTTGGACATGATTTAAAGGTTTTATTTGTTTACAGATAACCACAAATATTTAAAATAAAATTGAGTTTAAATGCAGAATGATTAACTTCATTATTTTATTACACCCTTTGCAATCTGATAATATTCAATAGTGGTTTCAATAGTTTCAGGAATGAACAATTATGTTAATGGATTGTGTCATTTCTACTAAACTGATGATATATAAAGTAAAGCCTAATGAAGCAATACAATAATGCAACTTTGCACTGGGATACTATAATATTATCTTGAATATTATTCATAATTTTATTTGTTATCTTCTTGATTAAAGGATTATGAAGGTCACATGGTGAAAAGCTGAGTGATAAACAATCAGCAGACTGATTTGATAACTTATATTATGGCCCAACACAAGAAGGCTATGGTCCTATTTATACCACATCTCAATTAAATAATCCAAATACAATAAGTATTAGATGTACATTTTAATTTTAAATGGAAGCTAAATTGATGCATAGTTGTGGACTGGGCTTTTGTGACACCATTATGGAAATATATTCTTCATGCTGCCATTTATTCTCAATTATGATATTACCTTGTTGTCATGAAAAAAATATTTTATGGGCACAATGCCAAGACAAGTAACATGACACTCGATTGTACAGAAGGCATCTTGCAATTCTACTAATTGTCTACCAATTGGTCATTACCAATTGGAGTGACTACAGTTGGCCCAGGGAATGTTATATGTTTGTCAGAAAATAGATTTGAGTATTTAACTGAAATTCTGATCACATAAAACAATGAATAATATCGCTGAAAAGAGAGACATATAGCTGAAGCTTTTGGTTTTGCATTCGTTAGAACAAATGCAGAAATGTCAAATTTCAAATGAGCACAACAATTTACACTAAAGAAGAAAAAAGGTGCTGATTGTTTGGCAAATCATCTTTGACTGGCTGAAACCCTGAATGGATCATTGTTTGCTCTGTATCTTGCAAACTTGCAAATGGATCAAAGCCTGCTGCCTTTGGGCCTGAAAAGTGCCAAATACTGTGGAAAGGTAAAGTATCTCATAAATTTGAACAACAGGCAACAATAGCAAGCTATTTCACACTACTATTATGCAGTGGTGACGTGAATGACATTGTCCATTAATAGAATGTTCCATCAGCCCAAAAAGACTTTCTGTCTACCATACAATTGGGTAATGTCACAAATAAAATTCAGTGGTGATACAATGTGTTGTGGAAGAGTGTAGCTGTACATCCCAATGATTGGCTCATCAGATCAAACAACATGTTCCTCTGGTTGTTCATAATAGGCACAGCACAATCAACCCATGCTTGAAAAAGCATACCAAAAGGGTTATGGTTAGATATGATTCTGTAACCAGTCAGCATTTGCTGAATAATCCTGGATGCACTAATAGCTACGCTAACAACCAATTTAAGTTGAGCTTGTAACATGGCTCATAGGGGCTAATTCTCTGCAAACAAAATGAATATGTTCAAGCTTTGCACCTTTTTTGAAACATTAGGAAGTGTGGGTGGCCTATTGTTCCCCATTGATTTCTATGTGGCAAACCCTCAGCCAATCAGAGTCAACTTGTCAACCAAAGTCCTTTTTCTCCAGGCAGTATAAATTGTTGTCATCAATGAAAATTTAGCATTCTTATGCTTGCCCTGATCATTGCAAAATGAAAAACTTCTGCAACATTTGCCCCTTTTCAGCAACATTCAATATACTTAGGAAAGCATACTAATTGCAGGTGATTTTCTGCATAGTAGAGTGAACCCACTCTGTCTTGCTGCTTCAGATAAGGCATAAAACACATGGTATAATGCAAAGAATATTACTGAGAATGTCTCCTTTCAGAAACTATAACCAGCACATTTGCTCAAAGGTTTCAATAAATCAGAGTAAATGTCTACTATAGTTTTTCACAGTATCCTACTGCTCCAAAAATAACTGTTTCCAGAATACGCTTATCATTTACCTTTCCTTATAAATTAAAGCTGCCATGTATGAGGAAATAGTATAAGGTTAAATATGTAATTGATTTTCTTTTCAATCAGCAGACAACAGTGATTGTGTCTCTTAAGAGGTATTGAACCAAATGTCCATATTTAAATTTAAAACAGGAATTGAATAAACTTGAGCCTTTAGTGGTGTTTATTTCCATACTTGAAAGCAGAGTACTGTAATGCATAACATCATCATGCTTTCAATAAATCTGATTTCATTCTCATTGGCTTTCACTGGATGAAGCATGGAAACTTTTAAAAAGTCAAATAGAATAGTGATTAGCACTGCTGCCTCACACTGTCAGGGATCTAGGTTCAATTCCAGTCTTAGGTCACTGTGGAGCCTCCCCATGCCTGTGCAGATTTCATATGGGTGGACCAGTTTCCTCCCACAGTCTGACAGATGTGCTGGTTAGGTATATTTGCTGTGGTAAATTCTCCCTCATTGCACCCAAATAGAGGCCAGAGTGTGGTGACTGGGTTGGGGGGGGGGGGGGGGGGGGCAGTGCGGTTTCGCAGTAACTTTGTTACAATGTTAATGAAAGCTTACTTGTGACATTAACAAAATACTCTTAAAAAAAGAATCACTAAATCACTATTTGGGTCTAAAAATAAGAAACCTTTGCATTTAAATTCCACGTGTATGGTTCTTACTTCCAATGAAAGTTGCACAGATTACTACTGTATGTTGCAATTACACTTAATGGACTCTCTTTCCCCAGTTTACAGCTGCGTTCAGAGAGGTGGAGACAACAGAAATCCTTGACAATTTTAACTAGTAGAAGTGCAGATAAAGGAAAAGAGACAAAAATATTATTATGACTTTTCAATGTGACCAATAACTAAAACTAGTTACAAACACTTGATCATGAAAGTCAGGGAGGAGCTTCCTATAACAAAGACAAAATATAATCTGAAATTACATCAGAATCTTATATTCTTATTTAAATCACTGGTTGAAAAAAATAGACACCAGCTCCTATAAAGACAGCCTGTTAATCTGTCCATTTTTAATCCAGCCATTATAATAACCTGGCACACTTTAACACCTCGTTAGTGTCATTTGCTGCATGTTTATTAAGCTGTTTTTTCCAAAGGATTTGGGCAGTGCTGCTCTCCCAGCTGTATTTATGTCTCAGGAAAATTAAATAATCACTATTCTTTTAAATCAAACCAGCTGCTTCTGTATTCCATTGCAAGTCTTTGTCCTCATTCTGGCCAACAATGGGGCCGACTAACAATTTAAGGATTGCAACAATGCTTCAAAGTAATTTAGATTCTGTTCAGAGAAGTTATTTTTAAAATATTTTTTCTGTATTTCTGACTTGATGATGTAAGCATCATGCTTGAAACATACAAATAAACAGAACACAAATATCTATGTGGAAATTACGTTGACCGTTCAGTTCGGGTCTCAGGAGGATCCAGGGGGATGTTCAGGGGGATTCAGGCCTAAACCTTCAGTGCCACTATTTGGAACTCATTTACCTTAAATTGAATAGAAAGGAAGTAATGAAAAAAAATAAATCAAAACCAGAAGTTAATGGATCTAGTCAAATCAAAATGAAAAGTGATGGTAGGAAAATAAAAATAGGAAACAAATGGCAAATCAGAAAATTGTGAAATTTATCAATGCGGGGAAGTGGAGAATGATGCAATTGGGTATACAAGTGGGGCTAGAATTGAAAGTCAATTTTTTACAATTTTTACATTTCTATGACCCTGGCATAACTGAGACTATTGTGGAGTTTTTTTTTCTTTTGTCTGTAATAAGGAATTGAATGCACACATATTTATATAAATGTTTATTTAAATATTACAGCAAGCTCCAGGGTTCACATTTTCCCAGTATTCGAAAACAAGTAATCTGTAGATGATCTATAAGTCCCCTTCTTTTCCCTCTTCCAGTGCCATTCCTCCTTCATTGATCAGCAGTGGTGGGACAGACATTAACACTGTTCATCGACAGCCAATAGGGGTTCACTTTTGCAAGATGCTGCTGTTCTTCTTCCGTACGGCCTTGCTAATAGCTCCAATACAGGTTAGTGTTCAAGATGCATTGTCAACTTGACAACTACCAAAGAAACTGGGCTTTCCTCCATTTCCGAACACAGCCATCTACACAAACCCTTTTGCAAATCTCATTGATGCAACATGTCAAAGCTGTATAAGCATATTTATATTTTGCTTAAGCTTACTAAGCACAGCCAGAAGTATCCCTCTTATGCAGTGAGTGCATTGTCCCTCTTAATCTAATGAATATAAAAGGTTTCTTCCACGGTCTCAAACGTCCTTTGAAGGGTTAATGATGCCTTTAACTCTGGTTGCAGAAGGATGGTTTATTCTAAACAAAGTGGCAACATTTCTGATTCCTTTAGAAAATAATGTAGCAATGCTTCTGGTAGTGTCCAAGCCTCTATATAACCTGCTGTCTATGTTTGAGGGCCATCTGCTTAAAAGGGAAGAAAGGAAGCTGTTCTGATCCTCTCCAGTGCTGCTGCCTTGGACAGCTACTGTGAACATTAATGTGCACCAATTTGTCAACACAACTCTTAACAATGAATTGCAGTTTATCGACAGGTGCACACGAAACTAAGAAAGAGCGGTCAAAAAGACTCAATAAAAGTGAGTAATAGCCATGCTGAGATGTTAGTCCTTCCTAATTTCCTGTAATAGACTTAGATATTCTGCAAAATTTAATTTGAAGTAAACCTGTTAGGCCCTGGGATTTGAGAAGAAATGTTTCCTTTCAGACATACTACACATAAATGCATGGGAGGAGTACCTAAAGCAATGGTTCACGTTAAACCTGGGCCATCCTCTCCAATTGTGCCAGTAATGTTGAAGTTGCTTTTCATATAGCATAACAAGAAAAAAGATCATGTTCAAATATACAACTTTAATGTTTGCTTACCTCGGGCTTTCACAGACCTGAGATTATAAATTTAATCTTCAAGGATGACAATGACTTTAATGAGTGCAGTAGGCTGATGCTGTCACTGTTCTCCTGGAGGCCCTGAATATTTACTCCATGGTAATATAATTATATTAACAGATGCATAGAACCTTTTGAAGGGACTAACCTATATGCAATCGGACAATGTGCTGGTCACATTTGATTTGAACAATTGTACAATGTTCTTTAGCAAAACAAGCAAAAGGAGCTTTGCAAATATTTCCGTTTGCTGTGGAATGGATTTATGGCTATGATCAAAATAGCGTTACAAGGCCAGAGTTCTCTGATTTTGTGACAAACCAGGCAATTTAGGGGACTTTTGGGGGAAATGTGAACATTCTCGTGAACTGTTTAGAATGTGCACAGAAATTCAACACATTAAAGTTAGCATGTCAGTTACTCCTTCCTCAGTACAACACAACACAATTAGTGTTTAGTTTCAGAGTAAAGAGATACATGCATTTTCAGTTTTATATAGTGCAAAATGCCGGATGTTGTCTTTTAATTGTCAGTCATGATCTGCCGACAGAGCCATACTCCCTAGCCTCTTTATCCAAGAATGTCTCATAAATTCAGATTAAACAGCAGCGAAGATTGTAAACGTGCTTGTCAGCATTATTCAAACTGTTGTCTTTCTCTGTAAATCAGCCTGTAGGAGAGGTTTTAAGGCTAAAGTTTGATTTGACACAGATTAAAACCAAAAAATATAATTGTTTGATTGTATTTTACCTTAAAAGTCTCGGGGTTCGCCATAAAATATCAATTTTTGGAGAAAAAGCGGTTAATCCTGGGCTGAAATGCAGCACAATCAACCCGGATTAGGTTACATTTTGCTGTTGCACCGTTATTTTGCCATTAAACAGTATTCCAACTTATGCATCTACTGCGAACGTTCACATTTGGTGAAGTCAGTTTGAATGGTACAAGGCGCAAAGGAAGCACTTGGGCAGTTAATCGCCACTGAATATCAAACACTCGGCGTTGCTTCTGTGTTTCCTATGACTAGAATCACTTTTAGGGGGATATGTCTCCTCGTTTGTGTGCACGAAATATCTTCTAGTATATACTAAATGGGATTGGGGAGGGGGATGGAGGCTTAATGAAACAAGAAGTTATTATTTGGAGTTTAAACGAGACGGTAGGTTTGTGTCATCTTTGCCATGGAAGTGACGCTGGTGCAAAAGGAGAATAATAATGCCCCGCAAAAAAGAAGCTGCCCCTTGCATAGCGTTTGCATTGGAAATGTTTGCTGCAGTGGGTCACGCTAGCGCTTCCTCCCTGTCCATGGGGGAAGGTGGACAACAGCTGTTCCTCCGTTCCGATATTATCCCCTGGCTGCTTTGGCTGAAACTGATTTGATGAAAGTCAAATATTACATTGCTGATGATTATGTGATGACAGGAATTTACCTACTAAATTAATCCTGTGGGCTGTTGATTTTTGATTAATTTCTCTCCGGCCACGCGTTCAGGCTACACAGCATTAATCTGCTGGGGCTGTGCCAGATATCTGGGGGATGGGCTCCCATTACCAAGAAGAAAAGAGGAACGGGATAGCTTTCAAGCTGCATTGAAGGAATTCCAGTTATTGCTGAGCGTTTTGTAACTTGTAATTGCACAGCCCTATTTCAATGTATTGGCGCAGTCTACCTTGGATTTAAAGCCTTGTTGTGTGCAGTCATCCTCCGATTTAACTAATTTAGTGCTAGCTGATATTATTACATATTAAACAGGGCCTTGAGCTTTCCTTGGAGGATGCTGCGAGTTAGGCCTCTGATTTTCAGCCATTAATTTTATGGGGCAGAAGAGAGGTGCTATTTCCCCGGTAACCTCTCGATGGGAATTCTATCAGTTTTGGGCGGAGCTGCAATGCTAATCTGTGTCTCAACGCTGAAAATTCCCCCCCCCCCCCCCCGCCTTCGTCATCTTGCAAAAACGTATATTTTTTTGAAGAAAGCCGCAATGATTAATCATTCGTAATCCACCCAAGATACAGTTTTGTAATATCTTTCTATGTTTGTTTTATAAATCATATGTAATCTAATATTACCAAACCTTTAGACGTGCATTGGAGCTGTCTTTTGATACGCTACAAGCACAAACAGCCTGATTCAGGCTATACATGGACGCTGTAATGTGTAGTCTGTGTGCAAGGATGTCTCGTCAGCCCGACTGCCGAATTTCGAGCAAACTGGTAACAATGGTGCAGGACAATTTCAGATCTGCTTGACAGATAGTGTATTATTGCTTAACTTTAAAAGAATCACGGCACGAAGAGAACTCACCTTTTGCACCATTTAGATGCGTTAGGTAAAATGGAGAATAATCTTTTTTCGAAGCATGCAGAAATGCTGCCGACATATTCTGGAGTTACCTTTATTAATGAAACTTATATTGCCAATTGATATCTTATTATGCAAGATACTGGAGTAACCTTTGTAGACTGTGCCAAATGCAGGGAAGGTTGTGTGATTCTTTGCTAATAAAGTTCAGGTATTGTCATGTGCTGAAACTGCTGAATGCAATTATTTTTAGACATTGTCGATTCACAGCATCAGTCTTTTTTTAAGTCACACTTTGCTTTTAAGCAGTTTTGCAAGTAAATCTGAAAATCAATAGCCACCAACTAAAATTAAAAAGCATAGTTTTTGAAATTGAATCAAAATGTTTTACATTCTGGGATAATTTTGATACATGTGCACAAGCTTTTCACATCTACACAGGAGACCCAGCATTAAAACGATTGGAACAGTACTGCGTCTTATCCAGTATTATGTACACGGGTGCCAGATTCATATTTGGGCATCTGCTGTTATTTTGCTGTATTTTTAATATATCCCTTCTTTGCTTTTGATCACCGTATGCTATGTACATTTACTTCTGCTTCCCAAATACATATGTACAAGATAACAAACCTTGATTTCCCTCTTGAGTCATCTTAAGAAACCCAGAGATGCCCAAGAACTGAATCTCCATGCAGTGCATTAGCCTGTTTTAGTGTAAAGCTAGTTGCTCTTTTGCTTTCCCGAGTGAGCTGTGCTTTACTCAATGCAGGTAGGGATTTAAACAGTCAGAAATAACAATTATTTTATTGCGCATGGGGCCTCAGCTTATTTGATGCGACCCTGAGTGTCACAGAGCTCAGTTGGTGACAGATGGTAATACTGTCCTAGAAAATTTGTCACCTCAACATGACATGCTATATGTAAATATCCTGATTGTGCAGGGGGAAGCTCCAAATGTCCCAAGATAATTGCCATGAATGAGCATTGCCTATTCATTATGTGGGTGCTGTGCATAAGGCACTAATGGACGTTCTCTCTATATTGTCAGAGAAGCCAGGCAAATCTGCAAGATGTGATTCGGGTATGACAAAAGCAGCACGTGCTAAATCACTTTACTTTTTTGTTTGTTTTAAATAATCCTTATATTTAAACTATGGCTTTTCTTCAGTGCCCATTGTATTCACTGTTAATTTTCTGTATTTGTTCTCTCTCACTGAATTTGTAAGCACAGCAAGTCATACAGTGCAGTGGGTCAGCCTTCTAAATGTCACCAATTTGACATACCTATTTTGCAGAAATAATCTTTGCTATGGCAGCAGCTATGATACCACTTCCATGCTGATGGAAAGTGGTTTCTGATGCACGCATATTGAATACAAGTTGTATAATTCTGGAGTCAGGTAGGTAATCTCATTCACCAGTGTGCTGAAATTGTGAAATATGAGAACACTTTTGAAATTACAATGAATTTAATGGAGATCTGGTATGGTACTTTAACATTGCCAAGAAAGTCTATTGGATTATCTGGTGGGAACTTGTTTTTAACTTAGTATGAAATGTTTTTAATGGCATGTAGAGAAGTATTGCTCTTCCGACCTTCCATCTTAAATTAGCCTTCTGAGGAGCATAGTTCTGAAGGTGCAAAAAAGCATTCACCGTTCTTCTTTCACTAGTCAATTATGAAAAGCAGTCAGCAGTCTAACTCTGAGCATCACACTTGTCAGATGTCAACATTGCAGTATAACAACAGGTAACATATGTATTAGTCCATTATATATTTCTCAATATTCCATTTTATAAAGCACTTAGGATATAATAGTGTACAATATCCCCTTCTTGTGAATGTTTGCAAATAAATGTGCATATTAAATGGGTTAAAATTGTACTAACAAAGTTTTCATTAACATTACCAAACAGTGAAAATGTTTCAGCCCCGAAATAATGCATGTTTGTCGCTTTCAGAAATGGAGAACTTAACAAAAGATACTCCTTTTAAATGACTTCCAACATTTTGATATATCTGTGTGTGTGTGTGTGTGTATTTATATGTGCTTGCACATACACATGTTGAAATGCATACAGAGAACAATGGAATTCAAAGTTCCATTTCAGGAGATATCTATATTAAGTACTTATATACATCAGTATATTCATCAAACTTCATCAAAATGTTACAATCTTGTACAGTTTCTGGGAATAAAAACAGTGAAACTACAGGAAATTCAAGAAGCAAAGGATATAACAGACATTTACTATTAGGGAGCTGGATAGACTAATTTCATATCAGTTGTAGTTACCTTCCAAAATGAAAAAAGCACTTCACATTGTTTTAGGAATTTTTTCTCCTGTTTCACAGAACCTGCACATATGAAAATAAATCAGATTTTGTAGTCAGCTCAGATTAATGACAAAATTATTAATCAAAAGCGTTGTCACAGTTTCTTTTCCTTCACCTTTTTGCTCTTCATATCTTGTTATTTCATTTTATTATTTTATGTCATGGGTATTGTGTAAGATGGTGACATTTTTACAGTGAGCGATGATTTCATTGACAAGGTCTCACAAAGCTGAAGGTAAAAGTATCAGAAAGTTATGTCATTGATTAACAAAAAAGAGATTAATTATAGAAAAATAAGACAAACAATTTCATTCTGACAGCTTAAGTTTAGGCCAGAGCTATAATCTTTTTTTAACCAGCTAAAGGGTGACAGGCTACACATGCTGGAATCTACATAGTTCGCAATGATGATTTTTATTGATTGAATTTGGTCTGTGATATGCCATGTGGCTTGATTGCAAATATATTTTCAGACCAGAACAGTAGATAGAAACTAGAACGGATTAAAAATTTAAACAAATGTTCTTTCAAATGCAGAAGAATGCCATATTTTAGCTTATTATTAATTATTTAGCAGCAGTAGAATTGTAACCAACATACTGCAAGTTATCTTGATGGGATAAAAATGTTTGATTTTGCAGGAGCAAAATAACAGAAAATTTCACTCCACTATTAGCTTTTATACAAAGCAAGTATAGAATGATAATTGAACCAATATTCACAAAAAATGTTTGGAAATAAAACCCATATTTAAATCCCCTTTTATATATTTTAGCAATATAATGGGATATGATATGATGTTAAAAAAATCAAAACATAGACAATGGTTATGTCCTCTTTGTAAGATTAATGCTACATTAATAGCATGACTATAGAATTACATTTTTTTAGAAGGTCTTGCTCTGTTAAGTGCTGTCATTCATTTTCTGTCTGTAACATTAAGCAAACAGTTTTAATACTTAAAATAATATATTGTATGCAGCATTATGCATCTTTAACCCATTCCTGTTCAATAATATATAATTGTTGTAAAATCCTGAAAACAATGTCTAGTAATTTCTGGATGGGAAGAATTTCATTTCATTAAGAATGGTAAAATAGCAGGATAAGGCTACTATTTGCTGGTTGCAGCATGTCTTTTCCTGGAATTTTTTTAATTCCAAAAGTTGCAATAATTGTAGTAGAGAAAGAAATAACAAATTTAAGATTGACCATATAAACTGGAAAGGCTGACTGAAGCATCCACAATACAGATCACCTCTACAAATGAGGAGAAGTCACCATTTTCTCAATTTTAAAGTTAATAATTGAGTTTGGGAATTTTAATGTATTTAACCATTTCCACCATGATATTTACATGCTTGATATTTGCATGCAACTTAATTGGATCTAACTGCATTCTTAAAACAAAAAGCAAAAAATCTTTTCTAAGTAATGAAGCCTTTCCTATAACTTGACCTCAAGTATGAATGCTCATTAATTTGGTTGTGCTTTGGGACTAGATATCTAATAACAGCAAAGAGTATTGCTTCTGATGCATTCATTGATTTAATGCAGATCAGCCAATACCATGAAATTTTTTACTGCTCGATGTCAAATGGAAATGTACTCTCATTATCAGTCACATCCCTGCTTTCATTATACAAAATATAGTTTATGTAATTGTGGTGCCAATGTTCTTGTATCTTAAGGGGATGCAGTTACCACTAAGTAATGAAGAGATTATTGATTGAGAATATTAATAGGGCAATTTTCAGAATAACTTTCAAATGCCAGTTTAGATATTTTTGTTGGCCTTTTGTCTGAAGCCACACTCAAAGAACAGAAATATATTAATGACTTATTTCCTTGCAGTAAGATCTAAACGGTTTCTAATGACTGATTTCAATGTAATGTTCTCCCAGATATATTGCTCATATTTTAAGGTGTAGCTCTATGGATGCTTCATATTTCCTACTTTATAAGATCATGCTTTCCATATTGTAACTCAGATCTACACCATGAAACAGGAAGCATTAAAGCAAGGCTTTACTGTGACTGAAAGCTAAACATGATAACAACAGCATAATTTATTAAAGAAAACAGGAAGCATGAATTAAGAATGTGTGAAATATTTATTATTTAAAAATGTTAATGTATAAATTATTTTTAAATGTCAGTTTTAGATATCTTTACCCACAACTTTAACAATGTGGTTTCAATGACTAGGCCTGTGTTTTTTTAAGCACAACCCCTACACTACTTGTGAATGGTCTGATCCATTGACATAGAGGAGTGCAGTACACAGTGCAATGCGGCAAGACTGCTCAATCTATTTTTTTCTCTTCTAGTATTTACAGTACCATAATAGTTTACCACATTATTTCAGATGTGGTAGTCAGCTCCCTTTTTGTGACATGTTGACACCCCCTTGCTCTCCACTTGTGTTTTGTGGAACAATGGGAAGTATGCCTGTGCACAGTGCACCATTCTACCATTGAAGGCAGAACTGCAGCAGTTTCACCTGATTGGTAAAAGCTTTGTTCTTGCTGCAGGGTTGAAAAAGCTGACAAGGCACTTAATCTCTCCTCTTAATAATTGGAAATGACATAGCCCAGTGTGTGCATTCAGCTTTATGGTACTGCAGTAAATCAGATGTTAATGCAACTTACCCCATCCCCCAAACCTCCACCCCAGTGCTAAAGGTTATTTCCATGCAAACTCTTAGGCCGATTAAGGAGTCTAATCTTTGTTTTGGTCAGAAAGCTCTTGGTTTGTTTACAAATGCAGGAGAGGCACAGAAGGCAGCAGAGTAATCCTCTCTGAATTTGCCCTAATCTCTGCTGAAGGATACACATGTGCATCTTTAATATTTTCCTTTCTCCAAACATTCAGTTATTTTCTCCACAACAGAAGGAGGACAACAGAAAGCGAGATTATGTCTGTCATTTGCCATTAGACCCATAACCTACTTTCTTTTTTACTTCTTGTCAAGCCACAATGTTGGGTAGATTAGAAGAAGACTCCAATTCTGCCTTAACATATATTATATTAAAGTGCCAGAAAAATTTGAAGAAGAAAGTACCATTCATGTGGGCATCTTTTTTTAGTCGCGACAAGCTCTATTTTCAAGATTATTTTAGTAATCTGTAGAATTAATAACAATAGAATTTTAATTTAATAACAATAGAATTTCAACCTCAATACCTTTTTTCTGATATAGTGTGACTCTGAATTACTGCTGCAGCATTCTGTAAGTTCTTAAATATATTTTAAAATTAGTACTTCTGATTGAAATGTTTCCCATTTTAATGGAAACATTTTAAATGGTTTTCAGAGGAAAATGGTTCGATTTCATTTTTGACATTCATCACCCAGTACATATAAACAAAGGATCCATTCATTCCCTGTGACCTCATCACACAGCTGCATAATTAAACATTTTACAGATATAGCTTCATGATTGATTTACATTTCTCCTCCTTTCCGTAAGATATGTTTATTCTTGATTGCAGTATTTTCAAGTTGGCTGCTTTCAAATATAAGTGTTTAATTATGAACTACGGGCTTAGTAAACATATTGAAAGTGTGCATAAAGTATGGGGTGCTTTAAATACGGAAGATGGTATTAAAGATGAGAAGAAGTTCATTCAAAAAGGAATTGTACTTTAAGCGATCTTACATCTTAGCAGATAAATGCTGAATTTTACAGAATTGCATCGAGTGCTCAGCTACTGAGTGGTATGCATGTAACATCGCAGCAAGTACATACAAAGAGACCTGTCCTTTATGTGGAGAAATCAGAATGAAGTAGCTAACTCCAAATTGCTTTGGTACAGGAACATTTTCTGCTGGTATTTCTATAATTCAATAATAATAATATCAACTGACACAATGTGATCTGAGCCATGTATTAGTAAATATGGAAATTTTATCCTATACTTCAATATAATGTCCCTTTAAAGCACTCTATTCGTCACACCATGAAGTATTAAGCTGTACTTTCATGTTTGGACATTTAATAACTCTGGTAGATTCATTAACAGATCCACAGTGGAGATCAGACCCAGCCTGTTGGAAAGGGAGGGGAAATCAGAGATTGAATCCTAAAGTTGCTGTCTGCATCTCTTGGCAGCCAACTCAAGAATACCACTGGAAAGGTCTTAGGAACAGTTTCCAGCCCTTTCTATTGGTTGGGAATGACATGCAATGCGGGCAGAATTAAAGAGCAAGCATAGAATCAGAAATGTTTTAAAAAGTTCCAATTGATTGTTCAGAAATACTGAGCAGATCAGCAGTGTGAAATTGTGAAGAAAATCCGGTAACTTAGAATGCTATGAACAACTTTACTTAAATAACAAAATCTACACTTGTGTCCTTGCAACTGTACAGATAAAAATCATGTTTTTATCTTGCAACTGTACAGATAAAAATCATGTTTGTCCACATTTTATTTTCTATTTTTGCATATTTCCAACAGTCGTCCAGAAGAAAATGAAAATTAGCTTTACTGTTTAGAATTTGTCCCCCATTTTCTTTCTTTAGTGGAATTCTTTATCGAGAGGCTAAAACGGCATTGACATGCTCATAATAGCTGTCAGCCACGCCTGTACTATTAAATTTAACTGACTTGCTGTTTATAATTCTTTGCATTGTCTGGAGCATTCAAAATGGCTGACAAAGGCCTCACTGCAATATTTAAAGTAGCATCTGGCCCTGCCCATACCATGATTTTTATAAAATGACTAATTAATTGAAGTCCTCACTCTAAAAATGGCCCAATTTAAACATGGTTCAAGACAGTACCGGTGATTATTGCAACACTTGTAAGGTAATTTGACTCAGAAGCAGTGTTTTTATAAAATACAAATTTGTTTGTGAGGTACAAAACTAACACTAATATGGTAGCTTATGCCTCTTTGATCATATCTCTGTGGTTTCCAAGGGATGTTCATCTGTTTCAAAGGAGAAAAATCTCATCACAACTTCAGATACCCTTTTTCAATAGCAACTCCATCATACTGATCAATTCAAATATAGTGATTAGGAACAAAGGGCAGCAAAGAAAAATGTTTTCACTTTACACCAACAACTACAAAGGTGTTAGAAGTGTTCTTTGCTGCCAACATTCAAGAAGCTAGACATATCATACCATAAATTGTTTTAACACAACATCAGTGGCACAAATCATCTTGTTAGGCTTAGAACATAGGAATGCCAAAATATACTGAACTGGAAGTCTTTTTGTTGGAAATAAAGAAGAATCATTTGTTTATGTTATTACTATTACTGGTAGAAGCCTATGGGCAGCAAAGACCTTTCACAGAAATAAATCAGACTTAAGCCAGCTTAAGTCAGTGGTTGTGAAGTGAAATGGGGAATACAAGCACATATAATCGAAGAGCAGGACTTCATGTATAAAATACCAAAACTCTGCTGCAAAATTCAGAAATATGATCAATTTGCAGCTTTATCAAAACTTAATTATTTTTCTAACTAATAGTATTTCAGCCGCAAAACCAAAGAACGAACAAATATACAGTATTTTACTTCATTCTGTGAAAATCATAAATTAAGCAATGAACTTTGTTTTTAGATTTCCTCAATTTTCATCATTATAACATTCTAAGAATTATATCAAAAGGGAAGTTGATAGGGATTTTGAAAATTTCCTGGATGGAGCCCGAGTGGCTTAGTTGGTAACGTTTCAATCTCTTAGCCCTGAGTTTGAGTCGCACTCCAAGACTGGCTGAGCACAAAGAACCTAGGCAATGGTGCATGCAAGCCAGTATGTCCGGGGGGGGGTTAGTTGCAGGAAGGACATCCTACTGTAAAATCACCCACAAAATCCAACAAAAAAAGCGTTGATACGAAGCATAATCAATCGGGATTGTGGCAACCACGTGTAACATTGGAAAATTTGAAGAGAAGTGGCTGTTTATGTATCTCAGTGGCAAAAGAAGCAGCAAGATCGGTGTTTTCAGATTTGTATTAATAGAAACTTCAGTTACTTCTAAACAAGCAATTGATTTTGTTATCATGTCAATATCACTATTAAGAAAAAGGCAAAGTGTACTCTAATGTTCAGATTGTATAGTCCTCAATCAGAATTTTAAACACAGAAAAATGTTCTTTGGTGGCTTGTGAACGCATTTTTGTGTTAAAGCAAATAATATAGCAAACTCAAATGTTTCAATCAATTTCCATGTAACACAGAGAGAGGAAAGTTTAAAATTAAAAGCAAAATACTGCAGATGCTGCAAATCTGAAACAAAAATTGAAAATGTTGGTGAAATACTCAGGAGGTAAGGTGGCATCTGGAGAGAAATTGAATTACCTTTCAGCTCAATGACCTTTTGTCAAAGGTTAACTTTGATTTTTCTTTGTTTCTTGAGGCTCTGCAGTTGAAGATTATGTAACCAATTATGATTGATCAAATCCAATGATTTCAACTCCAGTCAGATTCACTAAGACTGCTGTGAAATCCTTGTCATATTGAAGACCAGTCTTTATGTTTATATGGCGAATGCTGTTACTCTGGAGTTGAATTATTGCCTTTCCAAATATTACATCTCCTAATGGTCAATTTTAAATTGAAAGCAGTACTAAGAATTGGCATTCATCTTTATTGTGATATGGTACTGAGGTGATAATACAGCACACACATAGTTCAAGAAAAATGTTAAATAACTCTTTACGTTGGAAATGAACGTGGCATCCATTAACACCAATCTGAAACTCACTTTCTGGCTGCTTCTAGCTATCGCACTCTGTTGTAATTTAACTCCACGTTTATCAAGAAAGCTATGCAAGCTCTTAAATTATATATTTTTCCTTTCCTATATTTCTGTAAAGAATTTTTTCTATGTTCTAACAACTCTGAGGGGATAATCAAACTGTGCCCTGTTGCCAAGTTCAGCTGTTATATCTTTTAACCAATTAGACAGGTCATTGCAACTACATGTATACATATGTATGTACACTTAAACACTGTGAACAATACAAAGTAAACTGCCTACACAAGCTGAGAGTTGTTTGCAGTGTTTCACTTTCCTAGATCAGTATTGATTTGTTCATTGATGATCAGAGCTGCCCTTTAGCACCACAATGAAAAATGCAGCAAACTTTGAATGCTTGAGCTAAAACAATCACTAGTCAGTGTCAAAATTATACTCATGCTTCAATTCATTTCCAGACTATTCATTGTACTATATTCACTATTTGTTTAATAGTAGAGTATTAAAAATCATGACATAATACATAAAGATGGTCCTTTTCATAAGCTGCTTGATAATTCCCCCTGTAAGACTGGAACATTTAAATTTGTAAATATTTTGTAAAAACATTATATGGTGCAGAACTTTTTGGATCTTGTTCTGTAATGTTATCAATGTTTTCGCTGTACCAATTCTCATTTGTCTGGTTGTAGTTCACAGAAACGTCCATCTTGTTGACGAATAATGGCATTCATTGGCCATTTGTTGAAACAATTGTACTCAATCTATTCAAATATGACATCAGACAGCAGTATTGAGAGAGGGTGCAATCAACTAGAAAGAAAGCTATGGAAATTTTTTAAAAATAACTTGGCATCTTACACCTACTGATATTTCATTACCAAAACCAACCCAGTTCTCCATGTACTTGGGTTTAGCCATCAATCTGCTCAAAGTGAAGGATCTCTGTAATCTTACTTCAAAGATTACTCTTTTAAATGTGTATACGAGGCTACAATTCAGATTTCAGAAAGCTCGTTCCTATACTTTTCCATAATTGTTTTATGAAACTAAAATATTATCAAATGTTTAATGCTGCAGTTTGAAACAAATTGATGTAATTAATGAATATCAGTTACATGCAAGTGTAACCCTCCAAATTATTATATTTTGTTTCACCTTTTTCATTTTCTAATTCTTTAGAAAAATGTTGAGTTTAATTTATTAGTGACACAAGTAGACTTAACAATTGCAATGAAGTTACTGTGAAAATCTCTTAGTCGTCACACTCCGGCGCCTGTTTGGGTACAGTGAGGGAGAATTTAACATGGCCAGCACACCTAACCAACGCACCTTTTGGACTGTGGAAGGAAACTGGAACACCCAGAGGAAACTTACTCAGACACAGGGAGAATGTGTAGACCCTGCGTATACAGCGACCCAAGCCAGGAATTGAACATAGGTCCCTGGCGCTGTGAGGCAACTGTGCTAATCATTGTGTCAATGTAAAGTATTTCATGTTAATAATTGTATCATTGGGCTCAATGGTAATCAGAGTTCTTCTCTGTTCTAACCATTCAGTATTTTCTGTTCATTATTCTTCCCTATCAACTTTTGAGCTCCAAATGGAACAGCCAAACACTGCATTTTGCAAGAGTGGAGAGGTCATTGTATTCCAGCTTCTGGCATGTATTTTAAGCTTTGAAATCTTCACAATTTGTATTGAGTGTTTTTTTTTTTGCTGGTATAATTGATTTTTATAGATGTGCAAATGAAGATTTTGCCCTATCATTTGTTGTTTAAACTTCACTTTATGAAACAATCTTCAAACAGAAGTTCTGAGACTGTTATGTAATTCTGACATTTTGGTCTGCTTTAAACAGAAGCTATTGTGAAGAACTTACTTTGTCCTTTTGTAACCTTTTTGAAAACATAATAGTAACTACGCAGTTACAAGTTTGCACATAAATTTCAGGATGAGAACCTAGCAAATTATTGGATTAATTAAAAACTAATACTATAGCCCAAAATCAGACATTTAATCGGAATACTCTTTTTCTTAACTCTTTACATCCATCTACTAGAAATATATAAAATGTTAATCCTGTATCTGATAGATTACTTATTTCTATTGTGTTTTGAATTTTCAATTTTTGATTCTTTTAAATATTAGGTGTAAAATAATAAATTGAAAAATATTTTTATGTAAAAATGGGCAAAGTATAAACAGTGAATTTCTGTTGCCTTCAGTGGTCAAGTTATTACTAGAATTGATATTAGACAATGTGTCTCAAGAGACAGTTGGATACACTGAGTAACCTATGCCTGGTAAATGAGTCTAAGGACTATAGGGTTTCTTATCAATGAGCAAACTGTTTCTTGGGGGAGAATTTAATTGACTAAAATTCTGCAGACCTTAACACTTTTATGCATCTGTGTCAGCATTTGAAAATGAAGAATCCGCTGTCTCAAGTTGGCAAAAATATTAAAGAATATTGTTTGGTAAATGCAGAAGTATTTCATTTAATAAAAAAAAGTACTGTAGTGCTCCAGAGCATAACAACTCCTAACTAATCAGAGAATGTATAAAAATTTAATCTGCTACAGTTTTAAAAAACAAATAGTGATGTCAGTGAGCCACAATGTACATAATAGACATCACACCAAGCCAAGCATTTCACCTTAAATTGCTTCTTTCAGGGTTGGAAAGCAAGTTTTGTTTTACAATTGTTTAGCAGTTGACTGGGTATAAACAGTTTATAGAGTATATCACATCTGATCAAAGCTTTGAAAGAAACATTTCCTTTCACATTGAAACTGATGATGATAATTGTCATATGAGTTGCATTAATTATATCTCATTTACACATTTTATATGCAGTAACCTTATAATGTTCTATTCTTTTGTTGAAATGATGTATATGTAGGGTAATGTAGTCCAAAGGTAGGGGCAGCCTATAGGCAGTGTTAAACTCCCAGCATTCGGACTTGTATGGTGTTGTGTTGTCATCTAAATTACTGGGCTTAAATGACAAAATCAGGATGCAAATGTATTCAGCTGTTCAGAATATACTTGTTTAATCCACCTTTTTTAACAAGTGTAAATCAACAACTAGAAATCTAGTGAGTTTTCAGTGTTGATTAGAAACTAGAATCAATGGGTGGAATTACCTGAAAAAAATGACGAAGTGTCATTCTTTGCGAGACATTGACTGGTCTTGGTCAGAACAGGAGCCATAGCAAGCTGTGATACATCTGGAAAGGATGCTTTCGATGGTGTAACTGTAAAAATTGGCAAGAGTCGCAATGGACATGCTGAATTTTCTTAGCCTTCTGAGAAAGTAAAGGCACTGGTGAGCTTTCTTAACTAAAGCATCAACTTGGACCGCTGTATGGTCCATTTGGTGGATTGAAAAACCGTCCGGTTTTAGGGCACAGCTTGGTGAAGCAGGAGTGAGCCATGGCTTTGTGAAACAGAGCAAAAGACAGTCTCTCAGTTCCTTTTGGAAAAGTAAGTTGGGTTTTAGGTTTGTCTAACTTGTTTTCAAGTGACTAGATATTTGCCAGGTGTAAGCTGGGGTCAGGGCCTTGGGACTACATTGTTTCAGTCTCACCTGCAGGCCTGCATGTTTCCCACACTTCCTGATGAATGGCTGCTTTTGATTGAGCGTGACCGTTGATGTGAGTAATCTACAGTATCAAGGGTACAGGGAGGTTCAGTGAGTTTCTTCATTTTGGTGGGTGTATGGGTAAAGGATTTGTTGCCATGGTCAAGGTTTTCTTCCAGGAGAAGCTTGACACAGTTGCTGTGACTGAGAATAAACTCATGGTGGGGTGCCTGAGCTAAGGATCCTGACTCCATACCAGGAGAGAGCCATGGAGCGGTAGCGAGGAGTAGGAGTAGGCCTGCACTGAAAGCAAGGGGAATCTGCCAGAGAAATGTGAGGAACCATTGCACCTTCATCCAGGTGACCAGTCACAAGTCAGTTCTGCGTAGTTCAACCCTTGACCAGACCATGAGCTAAAACCAAGTCCCTTGCCTTGGAGGAACTTCAAGAAAGAGCCTGGCCTGTCTAACAGCAGTGCCCCCCAATCCCCCCACCCACACCCGAGGATACAGATGAAGTGTCACAGCTATCAACTGTTCCATCCATCATCGCACTTCAGTGGACGAATTTATCAGGCAGGCTTCTAGGTCACCAACTAGTGCGCACCGAATAAATTCTGATCCACATCAGGTGGAAGCAAGAGCATCCCTGGGATTGGGCAGTTGGAGTCCTGCTGGATCCCAGAACTCAGCTATGCCCAGCCAGGTGTCTTGCATTTGCTTCTTAGCTTCTGAAGATACAAAGAATATCAAGTGCGTTTGTCACTAATACTCCAACGACTGCAAGGCTGAATGAAGGAGTACCAAAGCTTTCTGTTGCAGGATATGTTGCTGGCAATGTGAGACAGCCAGGACAACATTGCAAGGGTGGTGTCTGCAATGGGAAGGGTAGGTCAAGAGGTCAGATTCATGACGGGGGAACTCCAAAACATAGCTCACTCCCTGAGGGTCATGGCTGCAAGGTTCAGCTGCGTGATGCAGACAATGACAAGTCTCTAGGAATGGCAGCTGCAGATGGATTGAAGCTACTGGAGTTCATTCTAACTGCCCCTCTGTCCCAACTACCAGGAAACTCTGTTAATGACCAGCTAATCATTCCTGAGACTGGCGTAACCCTGGCAAAGCAGACGGATCTGTGCCACCCAAAAGTGGCACAAGACACAGAGTGTCGAAAGCTTGCAAATTTACTGTCAAATAAATTGGTTGGATTTAAAATTGGTGTTGCTAAATTCTTACTGAGTTCTTACTACCCCAGTCCAACGCTGGCATCTCTACATCACCCAAAAGTAAGCCAGGGCCCTCCAGGTCCTGGCTTCCTAGAAGAAGCCCACTCAGCATATCTCAGACAACATGCTGTGGAAGATTACAGCCCGCCTCCATCTCTGATGCGCATCCTGGGGACGCTCATAGATGTAGTGGGATGATTTATGAGTGTAAGGAATTGTAGGGCACAGTGTGGGCACAGATTAAGTTAGACACGGGTAGTTGGGGTCATTATCACTTGTAACATCTGCACATGTCAATGAATTAAATATCATTGATCTTCACTACCTTAAGACAGCCTTTAACCCTCTTCACAGTGGCATAGGGTCTTTCCCCATTGGGATGCAGTTCTGGCCCTCAATGTCATGACGTAGAGAAGCCAGCGTTGGACTGGGGTAAACTCAATAAGAGGTCAATGTCAGACAGATGGTTAGAGCCCTCTCATTCTGGATGTTTCACTCTCAATGATAAGACTCAGGCATGAATCCTAGACCGCAACCCTGATTCCCCCCGCTAAGGGATAAAAGAATGTCAGGCTGAACCTCACTTTGACATGAGCCAGTGAGTTAGTAGCAGACAGAGAGGAATCAGACATAAGCAGGAGCTGAGGACCATCCCAGATCATTCCTCACTGCAAGTCATTATCACCTTCTTGTGTTGACCAGACAGCAGGCATTTCTCCCCAGCATCCTGAGCAGCAAGATCTCTACAATCTTCATCGCTGAACTACAGAGAGATCACAGCATTCTTGGGGTGGAGGCTGTGGGGAGATGCGGTGGATGGTTTTGCGTTGTCGAGCATGCGGTCCTATTCCATGAAGCAGGAGGCAGTGAGGGCATCCCTCACTTATGCCTGGCTGCAATCTTCTGCATTCCCAGCAGTGTCTTCCTCAAGTCCCTCCTGAACATTCCCTTCATCTGAATATACATGCCAATTCTCCAGGTCTTCCTCATGAATGCATTGCCCTACTGCAGAGCCAGGTTTTTACATGACAACAGACCACCACAATGCGGAAGATGCTCTGAAGATTCTACTGGAAGGCCCCACTCAATCTGCGACGCAGCAGAAGCATATCTTCAGCAAGTCGATGCACCGCTTAATCACAGACCTGCTTGTACTGGGCCTCTACATTTGGCAACATCAGCCAAGACCTTGGGATAATTCTTGTTCCTTACAAATCATTCCTGCAATTAGTCAAGGATATAGCTGTCATGCAAACTCCCTGAAAAAAACGTGTACATATGCATGAATCACATCTGGTGGTCATACACCAGCTGCACATAGAGTGGCATGGATGCAGTTAAATGCCTCCTTGCACCTGTGGCAGACCAACTATAGTGCCAAGTCCTGTAGCTCTCTTGTCTTGCTGAGCTTTGTCCAGGTCAAAGTGAATAAAGTCCAAATCCTTGCACAGAATGTATTTGTGACCCAGTGGATGCACTTCTGGGTAGATGCTGTGAGATGCCACACAGGTCATGGAGCCCTGAAATGGCCCTGTTACCATGACCTTCATGACCACAGGGAGTGGATATCCTCCACCATCACATGGTGCCAAGTCGGCAAGCATGTGGCACAGCGATTGAACACTCAATCACCCTGGTGAGATGGAATCTCTGATGGCACATATCGTCTGACAGCTCCATGAAAGACCTTCAGGTCCTGTAAATCCTTCACTCTCTTCTTCTCCTTTGTGCCCCCTGTGCAGCTGGTGTGGCCTCCAGCCCCTGAGGCTGCCCTATGCCCCCAGGCTGCCTGCCACTGGGTTTTCCCTGGGTGCCGCTGCACATTGCTGCTGCAGTCTGTGATAAAAAGACGAATACCATCTTGTTATCGCTCAATCTCCTGCAGGGGATGAGAGGGGGAGAAAGAGACAGTCAGTTTTGTGTTGCAGCTGGTTAACATCAGATACTCTCCTGACCCATTGGCTTGCTTGACCTGAAAGCAGCCAATCCCATGCCTTATCTGGCGGCTATCACTCACTCACGGCTCAGGTACTCTCCCAGCTCCATTCATGACTGATCCCAAACCATCTTTGCACAAACAGAGTCACCTTTGGTCTCCCATCTATTTCCCCCCTCCCTTATTCTCTAAATGACTGGGCATTGTTGATAGGCATAGTTAGCTAGACGGTGATGACCACCTTGGGGGCTAATGGACCCTCACTGCAGGTGTTGGGGTCCTGCACATAAGCAAATCCTGTGCCTCACGATCCCTTGCACCCAAATGTTTACCATGAGGCCTGAGTATTCATCCCACTCCTTGACTTTGAAATTGTTGTGAGCTGACATTGCTAAGGGTTAACTCTTGATGGCCAATTAGTTTGACAAGCATATGTATCAGGAATGTTGGAGGGTGCAACTGCATTATGGTTCAAGGATAGTTAAAGTGAACTGGCATCCTTCTTCCTCAGGCTATATCAATCTCAGGTCTCAATGCTGCTTTGCCTCAATACTTCGGGACCACCAGTCCAGAGGTTTTGCCACCCCTAGGCTGGGCACAATGCTGCCTTCTCTTTCAGGCTTTCACCTATCCCATCCCATTAGGCATGGCTCCTTGACTGTCATTAGAGCCCACCACACCCCATTAGCAGCCACGCCAAATCCTCATGCCACAGTTTGCGGACTATCACAGTTCTGTAAGAACTTTTAAACAATGGAAGCAGACTTCAGCACCATCCACACAATGCCTATCCAAAAAAACCCTGATCTCACAAACCCCATGCCCATCCCTCACCCTTTCTGGAATGGGCAGCGACACTTGTTTTCCCCCTTCCCCTCACCCGCTCTGCAGTAGATATAGTGATGCTCACTTCCTTCCTCCCTCTCGGAGATCACGGCGCCTGATTCCCGTTTTTAAAAGCAGTCATAATTCACGCCAGCATGATGTCATGCCTGGTGGGTGAGAAGATGGGGGCTGAAGATGTGATATTAACCAGTCAAAGAATATTATATGCTTTTGCAAGCTGGTGGGAAAGAGACTGCAGCCTGAGTGAAATTCAGCCAGAGTGAGGGTACAGAAATTTGGAGCTCAGTGGGAATTTGGTGCTATGTGGAAAGAGATGGTCACCTTCAGGAAGAGTGAAGAGGCGAATTTGTGGGGGAGATTCCGGAGCAAGTGAGATGTTGGAAGAAATCAAACTGTGATGTCACAGCCAGCAAGTAAGTGATTGACTGGTAAGTAGTTTTTTTTTCTTTTTTTTCTTTTTTTTTCCTCTTGGCATTGTAGTTGTTGCCAGTTAACATAAGTCCTGGCAAGAAACCCCACCCCCATATCATACTCTTCTTGTGTGATGTGGGAAATCAGAAACCCTTCCAGTGACCCTGGTTCCTTCACATGCATGAAGTGTGTAAAACTGCAGCTCCTGTTAGATCACTTGACAGCTCTGGAGCTGTGGATGGATTCACTTTGGAGCATCTGCGATGCTGAGAAAGTTGTGGACAGCGCATTCAGTGAGTTGGACATACTACAGATAAAAATTACTGAGGAAGATAGAGAATGGGTGGCCATCGGGCAGAGAAAGAGTAGGAAAGCAGTGAAGGGGTCCCCTGCAGTCATCTCCCTTCAAAACAGCAAGAGTGATTTTACCACTTTATTTCTAAGTGCTGGATGGACTTGAAATGGGATGTTTTGGACACTGTTGGGGAAGATGGCTCACCAGGGAAAGTAGCAGTAGCCGGGTTCGTGGCACCATGGCTGGCTCTATTGCACAGGATGACTGAAAAAATCATGGCAGATCTATAGTGATAGGGGACTCAACTGTAAGATGAATAAACATGGGTTTCTGCAGATGCAAATGACGCTCCAGAATGGAATGTTGTCTCCATGGCACAAGGATCAAGGACTTCTCAGAACGGCTGCAGGACATTCTGGAGGGGGAGGGTGAACAGCTGTTGTGGCACCAACAATATAGGTGAAATAATGGGATGAGGTCCTAAAGCCGAATTTAGCGAGTAAGGAGTTAAACAAAAAAGTAAAGTTTAAAGTCTTTTTCATTAGTGTAACAAATAGGCTTGCATTAGCACTGCAATGAAGTTATTGTGAAAATCTCTAGTCTCCATATTCTAGCACCTGTTCAGACACACTGAGGGAAAGTTTAGTATGCCCAATGCACCTAACCAGCACATCTTTTGGACTGTGGGAGTAAACCAGAGTACTCAGAGGAAACCTACGCAGATTTGGGGAGAACATGCAGAGTCAGCATAGACAATGGAGTCACTGGACAGGGTCACTGGACAATGGCATATGGAGTCTTAGCTTTTATTGGTAGGGGGATTGAATTTAGGAGCCGCAGCATCATGTTGCAACTGTACAAAACTCTAGTGCGGCCGCACTTGGAGTATTGTGTGCAGTTCTGGTCGCCACATTATAAGAAAGATGTGGAGGCATTGGAGAGGGTACAGAGGAGGTTTACCAGGATGTTGCCTGGTATGGAGGGCAGGTCCTATGAAGAGAGGTTGAAGGATTTGAGGTTGTTTTCGTTAGAAAGGAGGCGGCTAAGAGGGGATCTTATTGAAGCATATAAGATGATTAGAGGTTTAGATAGGGTGGACAGTGATAGCCTTTTTCCTAGGATGGAGAAAGCTAGCACGAGGGGACACAGCTTTAAATTAAGGGGTATGAGTTATAGGACGGATATCAGAGGTAGGTTCTTTACTCAAAGAGTGATTAGGGAGTGGAATGCCCTGCCTGCAGCTGTTGTAGATGCGCCAAGTTTGGTGGCGTTTAAGAGGTTAATTGATAAGTATATGGAAGAGAAGGGAATGGTTTAGTTTGGAGGGGCATTGCTTTTTATTTTGGTCGGCACACCATCGAAGGCCGAAGGGCCTGTTCTGTGCTGTATTGTTCTATGTTCTATGTTCTATGTCCGAAACCTGGAATTGAACCCAGGTCCCTGGTGCTGCGAAGCAGCAGTGCTAACCACAATGCCACTAGTAATCTCAGGATTGCTACCAGTGTCAAATGCTAGTCAGAATAGGAATGTCACGATAGTTATATGATGAATACATGGCTTGTCTGATAGTGCAAGAGGGATGGGTTCAAATTACTGGGACACTAGAACTGCTTCTGGGGGAAGTCCCACCAGTACAAATCAGACAGTCTGCACCTGGGCAGGACTGGAATCAATGTCCGAGGAGAAATGTCTGTTAGTGCTATTGGGGATGGTTTAAATTAAGATGGCACGGGGATGGGAACCAATGCAGGAAGCCAGAGGGAAGTAAGCGTGCATTTCCTCTGGGTGCTCCGGTTTTCTCCCACAGTACAAAAGATGTGCTGGTTGGGCATATTAGCCATGTAAATTCTCCCTCAGTGTACCCAAACAGGTGCCAGAATGTGGCTAGTAGGGGATTTTCACAGTAATTGCATTGCAGTGTTAATGTAAGCTTACTTGTGACATTAATAAATAAAACTTTTCTGAGGAAGGATTTTCTTGCTCTGAGGAAGTGCAGCGAAGGCTTGCCAGGCTTATTCTGGGGATGGCAGACCCCTAGGGAGAGAGTGACTAGGTTACAATTGTTTTTGCTGGGGTTCAGACAAATGAGGGGGGATCTCATAGAGACTTATAAAATTCTAACAGGACTAGACAAGGTTGATGCAGGAGGATGTTCCCGATGGAGGGGGAGTTCAGAATCGGGATTACAGTGTGAGGATTTGGGATATACCATTAGGTTGGAGATGAGAAGACATTTCTCCACCCAAGAGTGGTGAGCCTGTCGAATTCACTACCATAGAAAGTAATTGATGCCAGAGTACTGAATGTATTCAAGAGATGGCTAGATAAAGCACTTGGGGTGAATGGGATCAAAGGTGATGGGGAGAAAGCAGGATTTGGTTATTGAGTTGGATGACCATCTGTGAATGTGATCAATGGCAGCGCAGACTTGAAGGGCCAGATGGTCTCCTCCTGAAACTACAGGCAGTATGAAGAAAAATGGAAAGCAGAGAAGTCAAAAACTAAATATCAAAAAGAACCACATTACATCATAATTCTGAGAGAACAACAAATACTAAAAAAAAGCCTGAAAGTTCTGTATTTCAATGTGAAGATCTTTTGTAAAAAGGTGTGAAAATTAACTGCAGAAACATTCATTAATTGTGTGATGTAATTGGGATCACAGAGACCTGGCTCCAGGGTGATCAGGGGTGGGAAATCAGCATCCAGATGTATTCAATATTCTGGAAAGATAGATGAAAAGGAAAGTGGTGGTGGGAGGTGGTGGTGGTAGTTAGTATTGCTGGTTAAAGAGGAGATTAACGCCATAGTAAGGAAGGACATGAGTCTGGACAATATGGAATTTGTATCGATTGAGCTAAAAAACACCAAAGGACAAAAAACATTTGTGGGAGTTTGTACAGACCACCAAACAGTGATAGTGAGTTTGGGGATGGCATGAAGCAGGAAATTAGAGATGCGTGCAGTTAGGGTTTAGCAATTATTATGGCTGACTTCAATTATTTATTTATGGCTGACTTCAATTTGCAAACTGGTAACAATGCAATGGAGGAAGAATGCTTAGAGTTTATAAGAGATGGTTTTCTCAACCAATATGTTGAGGAACCAGCTAGAGAGCAGGCCATCCTAACTGGGTATTGTGTAATAAGAAAGGATAAATTAACAATCTTGTGATGCGAGATCCTTTGGGGAAGAGTGACCATAGTATAGTAGAATTCTTCATTAAGGTGAAGAGTGACACAATGAGACTAGGGTCCTGAACTTGAGGAAAGCTAAATTTGAAAGTCTGAAATGTGCATTGACTAGGATAAGCTGGCAAAGGATACTTGTCAGCTTATCCTGACAGTGGCTAGGCAATGGCAAACATTTAAAGAACCCATGGATGAACTTCAACAACTATGTATCTGTGTCTGGCATAAGAATAAAATGGGGAAGGTGAGCATTCATGGCTAACAAGGAAAATCCGGGACAATGTTAAAGCCAAAGAAGAGGCATATAAATTGGCCAGAAAAGCAGCAAACCTGAGGACTGGGAGAAATTTAAACTCCAGCAGAGAAGACAAAGGGTGTAATTCAGAAGGGGAAAATAGAATGAGAGAATAGGTTTGCAGAAAACATAAAAACTGTTCTGCTGGATTAGAGGGTAGCAAGTGTTATATCACTTTTTCAAAAAACAGGGAGAGAGAAAACTGGCAATTGTAGACCGGTTAGCCTGATATTGGTGGTGGGGAAAATGCTGGAGTCAGTTATTAAAAATACAGTGATTGAGCATTTGGAAAGCAGCGATAGGATCAGTCCAACTTAGCATGGATTCACTAGAGGGAAATCATGCTTGACAAATCTTTTTGAAACGTTAATATATTATACATACAATATTATAATATACAATATGTTATAATATATAATATATTATATTATATAATTTTATAATATAATATAAAATTATAATATAATATGTTATATTATATAATTATATAATATATTAAAAGTATAATATATACTTTTTATATATATAAAAGTATATCCACTTTTAGAAGTGAATAACCTCACATTTATCCAAATTATACTGCATCTGTCATTTATTAACCCATTCACTCAATTTGCTCAAATCACACTGAACGACCTCTGCATCCTCCCCGAGGCTCACCTTTCTACCCAGCTTTGTGTCATCCATGGTATTTTGTAAATAGAATTAATGATGAATAATTCAGTTTGTATTCAATATTGTCTAATAAGTAGAATGAATGATCAGAAATCCAGTGTGCCTTCAACATTGTTTCTAAGTAAAATCTATGACTGGAACTCCAACATGCTTTCAATGTTTTTTAAAATGCAATCAATGATTAGAAATCCAGTGTGCTTTCAATATTGTTCAGTAAGTAGTATTCTTGATTAGAAATCCAGTGTTGCTTCTAAGCAGAATCATTGATAAGAAATCATTGTTCAGTGCATTTTCAATATTGTTTAGTAAATCACTGTGTGCTTTCAATGTTTTTTAGTTAGTAGACAAAGGACTTCAAATCCATTGTGATTTCGATGTTGTTTAATAAAATCACGGTTCAATGTTGTTTGGTATGTAGAATCAGTGACTGGAAATCCATTGTGCTTTCAACATTGTTCAGTAAGTACCATTATTGATTAGAAATCCAATGTGCTTTTAATATTGCTTAGTAAGTAGAATCATGGCCTATAAGTTCAGTGTGTTTTCAATAATGTTGTCGAATTAGTAAGTCAAATGAATGATTGGAACTCCAGTGTGTTTTCTGTATTATTAAGCAAGTAGAATCAATGACTAGAAATCCAGTGTACTTTCCAAGTAGATTTTAAGTTGACTCAAAGACAAGTCAGGGTGCTTCTATTTCACATCACCAGGGACTGGTTTGATTCTGGCTTTGAATGTTTTTGTGGAGTTTACATGTTCTTGCCATGACTACCTGGGTTTTCTCCAGGTGCTCCGGTTTCCTCTCACAGTCCAAAGATTTGCAGATTAGATGGATTAACCATCTAAAATTACCCCCAGTGTCTCCAGATGTGTAGGTTGGGGAAATTAGTGGATTAAATGCATGAGGCTACAGGAATCGGGCCTGAATAAGTTGCTCTGTCAGAGCCAACACAGATTCCATAGGACAATGGTCTCTTTCTGCAATGTAGAAATTCTGTGAAAATCGAATGACAAGACAACTGATGTGATATCAGTGTTGGTTAGCAAGTGGAATCTATGATGAGAAATCTAGATGTTTTTAGTGTTGTTTATTAAGTATATGGTTGGCTAAGAATCCAGTGCCCTCTCAATGTTGTTTCCTAAGTAGATTCAAAATGACTGGAAATCAAATCTGCTTTTAGTGTTGTTTAATAAGGGGGATAATTGATTAGAAATCCAGTGTGATTTCACTGTTTGGTAACTGGAGTCAATGATTAAAAATCTAGTGTACTTTCAATTTTGTTTCATAAGTAGAATCATCAATGGAAATTCCAATGTGCTTTCAATGTTTAATAACTGAATTCATTGCTAGAAATTCAGTTTGCTTTAAATGTTACTTAGTAATTAGAAGCATTGACGAGTATGCTTTCAATATTGTTTTGTAATTAGAATCATTGACGAGAAATCCAGTGTGCCTTCAATATTGTTTAGTAAGTAGAATCAATGGCCAGAAATTCAATGTGCTTTCAGTGTTTAGTAATTGCATTCGTTCACTAGAAATTTAGTAAATCGAATCATTGACTAGAAATCCAGTTTGCTTTTACTGGTGAGTAAGTAGAATCAATACATAAAAATCCAGTGTGCTTTCAATGTCGTTCGACTGAGTGAAGCGAAAAGCCTGCCACAAAAGAGATCTCTTTGGGTTGACAATCACGTTGCTCTTCCTCATTGAAAACTAACATCTTGCTGTAAAAAGACAGCGATTAACTTTCACAAAAACTTTAGCTGTATAATTATGACCGGATGACACCAGTCCAGCAAGGCGCCCTTGCATGCATTGGAGTGTTTGACAGCTGCAGTGCCTTGGAAGGTGTGGTACCTCCTATTGTTTGCCTGAATTTCTGTTTTGTTTTCCTTGCTTGTGTAATTAAATAACGCGACCTTTTTAAATGCTTCATATTTAATATTTTTTGTTGTTGTGCATCCCACTACAAATGTATAAAGTATATTCCAATAATCTGAAGATTTGAAGACATGTTTAAATCTGCTTTGCCACTAAGGGTTTGCTTTCGATATTAAAACAACTGATTAAGTAGTCGCTGGGCTGGAGATTATGGAAGCCATAAAATGTCAGTTTTAAGACCCATTTTGGATGCAAAAGCATCGTGCTCATTTTTTTTCAGGGTATTATAATTTTGCATCAACAAAGGCAAATTTTCCCCCACCATCAATGAATGATTAAATTCGTGCGGTCATTTGCTTTTAAGATGTGTAAATTATGAGAGGATCAATTATAGTAACGCAGCTTTAAGAACTGCAGCTGGAACCACTGCCTATCTGAAAAGGGAATTGGAAGCTTGTAGAAAGCATTGTGAATTTCTTCCTATTAATAGCTTCCGTGCATTTTGACGTTTACTTCTACAGAGCTAGGACCCACCGCAGCAAATGTGGCCTCTACAAGAGTCAGGCACATTTACATCATCAGAGATATTTATAACTTCCTGGTCGTTTTGTTTTGTTTCATATTGGGCAATTTATTTCGAACAAGGAAGTTAAAAAAATTATTTTGTAAACACTGGCACCCATTCATTAATATTTTGGCCAATAATTAAATGACACATTATGCTGTGTGGTTTGGAAACTGGACGTTTCCATTATTTCCCGGAAATAAGGCTACAAATTAGGATTTTACTTGTGTGCTGACCCAGAGACTGTTTAAAGGGCTGTCAAAAATCCAACTGTCGTCTCTGTTTATGTTATTGTCAGAAGATTAACACGGACGAGGAAGGCATTCGGTTTTATTCCAAAAGATGCATTTTCATCCGCCTACCTTGAAATTAACATGTAGCATTTGTACTGAACCGATGAAATTCGTTAAAAAGATGTGTCAATGCCTTTTTAATATTACCGAGAACGGGGCAGTGAATGGAGTAAAAAGAAACGAAGCACGTCTGCATTAGCAAACTGCACAAAGTCACTGGACTGAACGCATCTAATGCCTTTGGTGAAGGTCGCACTCGGTCAGAAATTGCGTGGATTATGTGTGTGATGCATTTTGAAGACAGCCTGGAAAAGCCAATGTGGAGTGGGGGAGGGGGCCGCTGTACGGAGAGAAGAAATTGTAGCTTTTACTCCCCGCTTCCGTCTTTCCATCCAGCAACATAAACCCAAAATGAATGTGCTTTTGGAATGATGCAATTTTAAAACCAATTCATTTTGTTGCAGTGCAATTAAACAACTTCGGTTGCTGTTTCACTGTTAGAATGGCCGCGTTTTTGCGCTACTGATGACAGAAAACAAGAGATGTATAACTTTATATTGCTCGGGTGTACCAAACAAGTTGCAATATCCAGCTATATTTAATAAAAAATGTTAAATCTGTTTTACAGTTAGATATATGTACAAATTTATCATCTACATTTTGTACATATAACCATATCAAAGCATTCTGAACCCAATAAATGTGTACATATATGCGTATATGTTTGTATGTTAATGGAAAAAGTAGTAATCCAAGAAGAATGTAGAATGTCATATCTGCGTGCTTATGGACATGTACAATAACTATTTATGTATATGTATCAAAACAAAGCCTTCAAAATTCGGTCTGATTCTTCATTTGGACTCACCATATTTTGGTGTTTACAGAAACAACAAACGGTTATAGCAAACAACTAATCTAATTGTAGGATAACTGAAAAATGAATATGATGTTTTAATGCTAATCAGTTCATTAAATGTGCTCAAAGGCCTGATGGTTTAAAATTATTTTATTTATTAAGGTAACAATTAGTTATGCCAACCTTCAGTATCACGTTGTGCTGCTGTAGCATTAAAGACCAGATGAAAGAGGATTATAGATTTAATTTTTGTGTATTCTTTCATTCACATTCATTTGTTTCCAGTATTTTCTACTCTGTGATTATAAAATTACCAAGGGGTATGCCATATACAAAAGGGCAATAGCATTCAATAGACATGTGCTTATTGCAGTTTTTTTTGCAGGAAGGTACTGCTGCACATTGCAATCTTCTGGTTACCTGCTCCAGTATCATTTATTCTGACTTTAAGCAGCAAGCTGATCCCAGTCACACTCACTTTCTTCTAATCTTATTAGTGAAGTCAAAAGTCAAATGTCAATCATTAGAATTGGCTTATTATGGGAGGAAATAAAGTACTCCCCTGGTGACCAGTCAGTAGTTCACCCTATTTCTTTGATAGTTCTATAATAAACATGTCAATGTAACACAACAAAGTAGATGCACACAGCCAAGACTGGGCTCAGTACAGCTAACCCAGCTAAAGGACTCTTTTAACTAGTGGAATTAGATGTTAGTAATGAAATATTAGCATCAACGGGCAATGCATAGCTAAAAATAGCCAAGCCCAACTATAACTAGCAAAACACAATTATGATCCAAGAAATAAATCTGAAAATGGCAAAATACAACAGACCTATAAAAATACCTCATGCTAGTGGAGTGACAGGCAAAACATAATCTAGATTTTTGAAAATTTGGCTTGGCAATGCAAAGGTGATGATAAATGGAAAAGGCTCTAACTGAGGGCAGTGACTAATGGAGTTCCTTAGGTTCCTCTCCTGAGATCAATCCTACTTATAAATGGATATGGAGAGAGTATTTATTGAAACAATAGGCATTTTGCTGATAAAACCAATCTGTACAGTGAAGTGGTTAGTATAAGGGAATGCCATTTAGCCAACTTAGGTCATCCATCCAGAAATACAGCACATCCTTTCATCAAAGCTTAAAACTATTTCTTAAATGATTCCAAGTTTTTCATCTTTCCATCACCCACCAAGCTGTCAATCGAGACCTTGGTCATTCTCTTTGTGAAGAATAACTTCTGACAACAGTTCTAAATTTGTCTGTCATTTGTTTTATTCTTCTGTATAGGTTTAGTTTGAAGTAGTGTTCAGCATTTCTCTGTATAATTTATTTTTTTTAATGGAATGTGCCCAGTATTTATTGCCCATTCCTAATTGCCCTTGAAATGAGTGGGTTGCTTGGCCATTTCAGATGACAATTAAAAGTCAACCGTATTGCTTTGGTTGTGGTGTCTCATGTAGGCCAGATCAGGTAAAGATGGCAGATTTCCTTCTCTAAAGGTCACGAGTGAGCCAGATGGGTTTTTATGGCAATTGCCGATAATTTCATGGCCATCATTACTGAGACTAGCTTTCAATTCCCCATATATTTCAAAAGTGTAATTCTAAATTCCACCAGCTGCCAAGATGAATTTGAACATTTGTCCCCAGAGTATTAGCTTGGGCTTCCTCATTATGAGTCCAATGACATTACCACTACACCACTATCTCCCTGTAATTATAATTTATTGTCTTATACATATCTCCACACCAGCATCACTTGGTTACCCACATCAGGGCTGAAAACCATTCAGTGTAGGGCTGTGCAACTGGTTGGTATGGTGGGACAAGGGTTAGCAGTATTCCCTCACAGCGCCAGAGACCCGGTTTCAATTCCTGGCTTGGATCACTGTTTGTGTGGAGGTTGAACGTTCTCCCTGTATCCGCATGGGTTTCCTCTAGGTCTAAAAGATATGGTAGTTAAGTGCATTGACCCAGAGTGTGACAACTAGGATAATTTCACAGTAACTTCATTGCAGTGTTGATATAAGTCTTATTTGTGATTGATAAATAAACTTTAAAGCTTTTGAAAACAATATCACCTCCTCCACCTTTGGCATATTGTGGCTACAGATGTACAATCTGCAAGATACATTGCTACAACTCTCCAAAGTTAGTTCAACACAACAGCATCCTATAGCCAGGAAGGACAAGGGCAATAATATAATAGGAACACCATTACTTCCATGTAACCAGTCCAGCTCTCACACTGTTATGACTTGGCCATAATGCCATTGCTTTTCCATTGTCATTGGGTCAGTATCCTGGAATTTCTTACCTAATGTCATTATCATTACTAGACATGAATGCAGCAAAAAGAAGGCCCAACATTATCTTTCCAAAGCAATCAAAGATGGGCACTAAATAAGGATTTTCCACAACTGTCCACATTCCAAGAAAATAAATAAAAACAATGAACAAAGACGTCTGCAAAAAATCCATCCGTGGAATTAAAAAAAAATCACTTGCATTTGTATCAAAAAAGGAAAATGCTGGAAAATCTCAGCAGATCTGACAGCATCTGTGCAGAGAGAATAGAGCCAGTGTTTCAAGTCTGGATGACCCCCTCCCCCCTCTTCGTCAGAACTCAGCAGCATTTACACACCTGCGAGCATCGCAGAGATTCTGCATGAATGTCCATTAATGGGATATAGATGAGAATCCTGACAACCTCTGAAGGGTTTTCCTATCCCCTAAGGTGGGAACCAGTGGAAGATACCACTCTAAATTCACGCCAGCGTGGAAATAATTTCTGGGCATCTGACCATATTGACTTCCATGCCCACCAGCGGAGTCTTGAGAGAATTCTGCCCTTGTCTATTTAAATAGGCCAGACTATGCTTCAGTTTAGTGCAGCCTTCCCTCAGCTCTGCATTGGTGTGTCAGCTTTGATTTTTATATATGAGCTTTGGAGTGGAACACGAAGTATTGAATCCATTGTCTTTTGACTCCAAGTGGAGATATTTCCACTGAACTACAGCTCACACTGCAACACTTTCTACAAGGTCAGATTGTAACCTTGTCCCTCATTAGTTCAGATGTCATATGTTTGTGATGATTCTGCTGTTTCCATTTACAACTCTCAATTCATCTTTTGATTTTTTACTTAGCTCATTATCATCGTTTTGCTTTGCACCATCAATCTTTTGTCATTTAATCTCTCCTGTCTTCCATTCCTATCACAGACTTTCACTTTGTTCTTTTCCAAGTATTCCCCTTCTTCTCCCAGTGTCTGGACTTGTGTTAAACCTGTTATATTGCTAGCATATGTAGCATTATATTAGAAACTTTTGGTCAATATTTTATATTTTTAAAAAACACAAGGCTACGTGAGGATCACCTAGCTTTTCTTGTGGATTGAAACAATGCCATATCTCAAGAGGAAATAAAAGGAATGTTCCAGACTTATTTGTTAACTCAACGCCTTTTCCTGAACCTAATTTAAAAGGGTTATTTCAAATCTGATTGATCATGCAGCATTTTTTGGGTGGAATTTTCCCATGCTGCCCACAGGAAAATCATAGTGGGTGGGAAACAGATCATGCAAAGGTCCATTGACCGCAGGTGGGATTTTCCAATCTTTGGGCGAGTGCAGCTGGAAAATCCCACCCATTGTTTCAAAATCTAAAGGTGTGAAAGCCATCGCACAGGATGCACAATTGACCTGAACATCCACCATATTTAGAAAATGACTTTTAGACTTGTTACACGATGAAACAGCTGTGTTTTGTTGCCTGCTTTTAGAACGGCAAGAAGCTGTACACAAGTAGATTCCATCAGGAAGCAATTGAAACAGTTACTCATCAACTAAGCAGGTAGTCTACAACCACACCTTGCAGGTAGGAGGAGGAATCTCCTTAACTTCAAGTTCATCAGAGAACCAACATCCTGGAGGAAGGCTTTGCAGCTTGCTGAAAATCATCTATTGTACAAATCTTTACTTCAGCTAAAGCATCAATTCACTGAAGAAACTACAGATGCCACAATGGCAACTGAATCAGACATACATTGTAATTGTATTGTTTCCCACATATCTATGTCTAATCTTTGTGTGGGTGAGTGAAGTGAATGAGACATTGGATGGAATTTTCCAACCGTTCACACTGGTGGGATTTTCTGGTCCTGATGCAGTGAAGAGAGATTTGGCCAATGCCAAATTTTCCATCCTTGCTTGCAGCGGCGGGGCATGAATGGCAGGAAAATCTAGATGTAAAGATGCCGGCGTTGGATTGGAGTGGTAAGAACTCAGTAAGAATTTAGCAACGCCAATTATTAATCCAATTGTTGCTAAATTCTTACTGAGGAAAATCTAGGCCATCATAGTTTAAGCTTCCAGGGCAAATGTGCGATAATAAATAATTCCTTATTTTTGCATTCAGAATTCATTATTTAAATTGGTACAATTGGGATAAGAACGCACATACTCCTTGCATACAAAACAGAGAGTAAGAAAAGCATATAAGTACTATCTGGGACATTGCAAAGTTTTGTCCTGTTCTGACATAAGGTCAGCAACTAGATACTCTGGTTGCTCATGCTGCAGAGGTGCTGCCTGCCCTGTTGAGTTTTCACCTGTTTTCCATTGTATTTGTTTCATACTTGGCATAATATTTTATCTTTGATTACCTGACCCATGCCATTAGCCATTAATTTCTAATGTGAAACCTTGTCTAAAGTATTCTGAATTACATAGAAGCAAAATAAAGTTCCGAAGTACTTTATGCACGTAAACTTAAATAAACTGCACCCTCCCTCCCAGAAAAAAAGAATTAAGCATTAATTCTCCTAGCAAAGTGTGAATTTTTACGAACCATTGATCTACAAAAAGAATGTTGGGTTGTAACTCTGTCCTTTTCTTTATTCAAAAACCCCTTAACTAATGTTAAACTCACTGATCTGTTACTTTTAAATAGAACTTTTTCTATGTTTTTAAATATAATAAATGAACAAATCTCCCATAACATTATTTACATTAGTTAGATGCGGAGATGCTGATGTTGGACCGGGGTAGGCACAATAAGAAGTCTCACAACACCAGTTTATTTGGAATCAGAAGCTTTCAGATCGCTGCTCTTTTATCAAGTGAGTGGAGGCTTATGGTGGTTCCCCATTCACTTGATGAAGCAGTGGCACTCTGAAAGCTTATAATTTCAAATAAATCTGTTGGACTTTAACCTGATGTTGTGAGACTTCTTACTTACATTAGTTAGAAGCTGTGCAGTTTTATAATAAGTGTGTTGACAGGTGTGTTAAAATGTACTTTGTCTGCCAAGTTTCTTGACTTTTAAAGAAAATTCTGTCGTCTCAGTCACTATATGGTTTGACTGGAGAGGGCTTATCAGGGTATGGTTGCTTAGATGAATACAATTTGATGCCTCAGAATGGTTTGAATAGTCAAAACCACCACATTCAACCAGAACCTTCGTTGCCATTGTCGAAAATTGGCTATCCATTCCATACTGGTATGAGAAATGCAGTCTTTTGTGGATGCTCGTTAATGTAATAAGCGAGGGAGTTATCTATTGTTATTGTTTCAGAAATAGTTGGCATTTCTCTGCAATGCCTATGTTTCCAGGAGAGGCTAAGGTTAGTTTTATTTTCATCTTATGGCAGAGAGTTCTGTGTTTTTAAGGATTTGGCAGTTGCAGAGAAAATGAGCTCATTACTTTTCATTATTCATTAATGACCTGTGGGTATTGAACGTATGGTCAGCAATTTTTCAGATGATCCAAAAATAGATGCAAATATTGGATCAGTAAAGAAGTGGAAGCTTCTGCAGAAATATTTAGGTGCCCCATAGAAATGGGCAAACAATGGCAATTTTCACTTAACATAGGCAAATGCTGTGTGGTGCAAATATCTGGACTAACACAGAAGATAGTTATCATTTACAGGAAACAATACTGAAAGCGGTGAATAGAGAAATCTATCTAAGTGTTATCATACACTCAAGGTTCATGTACAAAGAAACAGTAGCTAAAGCAACAACTTACATTAATGGAGCTATATAAATGTATCAAAACATCCAAACAGACTTTACAGGATCATTATCAAAAACAAAATGACAGTAACCACAATACAAATTAGGAGCACGAGTAGGCCATTTGGCCTCTTGAGCTTGTTCTACCATTCCATTAGATCATGACTGATGTGACTGTGCCCTCAATTCCATTTTCCTTCTCAACCCCTTTACCCTTTGACTCTTTTCTCAATCATGAGTCTATCTAACTCAGCCTTAAAAATATTCAATGACCCTGCCTCCACTGATCTCTGGGGAAGAAAATTCCACAGAATAAAGAGCTATAGAACAGTCAAATTAAGAAGCATTTAAAGAAGAACGAAGTGAAGGGATGGGAATATTTAGAAGGAATTGAAAAGATTAAGGAATAGGAAGGCTATACAGAATTGTATTGTATCAATATATCAAAGGAGACCATTCCCTCATTATGTGTGTTCTTGTGAGAGAGATTCTTACTTACAATGCTTCTAAAGCGTTATATCCAGTTTTGGCCCCTTTACCTACTAGGTATCTCTAAGGATCATGACTGTGGGAAAGATTTGATGAGTCAGTTGGTCTTCACCTGCTTATTAATTTTGTAAGTTCATATTAATTTTCCAAGCTGTGTTTTAAAGCCTAACTTCTGAGAGAAAATGACATTATTTGATATATCAAGAATGACATTTGGATGTATTATTCACTGCATTATTCAGTTTATTATTCATTTGTCTGTCTTATTTAAATAACAAAATAATGGCTTTAAGAGCCTGAACCATAGTGTGGTAAGAGTATGTATTGGCTATGGAAACGTAGCTCTATGCTACTGCTGCTGTTGGCACAATGGAAGTCCCAACTGAAAAACAATGACTAAGTCACTTCTAATGTGGTTTCCATAATGTCTCTGACTGACAGGACACGAATACACGAGTGGGCCATTCCTGTGATGGAGTGGGTGCACTGTGATGTCAAACACCCTCCAAGCATCATTTTGGAGTGGATACTCAGAGTCTCCTTTCCATGAGCCATCATTCTCACCAATTGCTGATAGGTGAATGATGTGGGGGGGGGGGGGGGGGGGGGGGGTTTATGATGTTTTGAGTAGTGGAGAGATTGGTGGTACAATGGTAAAGAAATGCTATTTGAAGATCCATTCAAATAGACCTTGACTAATCATGTGAATTGGCTGAACTTCCAGTGCTGCTGTCACATTGTCAGGGCCAGACTCCAGGAATTGTTTTCTGTGCCACCCGCTCCTATTTCTTGCTCAGGTTACTCCTTGAAGGCCTTCAGTCTCCCTGTGGAAACATTTCATCTCGCCTCCTTTCCACTGCCTGGACTAATACCTTCAAGGCTGTGTCTTTCTCTTTCAAATGTTGCTCAATTTTCTATTCTTTTGCTTCCATTGAAGTGTTCCACGATCTGCAGTGATTCCTATCTGCCGAGTACAGCCCCCCTACCCTTGAAGAGGGCAGAATTGCAGAACTACGTGTTAGCCATGCAGCTCCTGAGGGGTCCTCTCAGCAAGCAACTAGTCATCGTTTAGATGTGAAGATGGCATGCATTTTATCTGCTGCCTGTCTCAGTGGGACCGGGAAAGAGATAACTGAAATTCCCCCCACCCCATGGAAGAATGTAATATGTGCAGCAGAATATGATACATCCAGTAGGTGATATATAGAGTAGGTTTTTTTGTTCTGATTTTCTGTGTCACTTTTACCTATACGTTTCCATCATAAAGGGACATGAGTCAGTTCACAGAAATGGCTGGAAGTGTAGAAATTGAGAAAATTTATAGCGTGAAGACACATAACTGTATGCTATATAACTCATAATGTATTAACAGGTTCGCTGCTTTATGCATTGAGTAACAACAAAAACTAGCATTTATATCACACTTTCATTGAGGGTATGCATCCCAAAATGTTTCACAAGAATAAAGTAAGTCAAATTCAACTTTTATTACATGGTAATCTAATTTTTTTTTTACTGTTGCCATATCAGTGCATTGCTAGCTGAAAATCATAAATATTTGCCTGCATGTGTATGTCCATGCAACCAATATAACACAATATGCAAGAAATAAAAGGTCATTGGTGAGAACCTATGCAGATAATTGCCTTGGCAAACTCCTTGGTCAGCTCCTGTAGCAGAAGATTGGACTGGTTGGGGGTATGCATTCCAGAAACTGGAAGAATTGAGCCAAGCTCTATTGGCTTTCTGAGGATATTGAATCACAATTTGGTGATCTAATAGGAGGATCCTTGAGAAAGTCCTGGTGCTGGTATTTGATTATATTGTGGAGCCTGGGGCAATCATGGACTGTGACATCACCAGGATAGGCCTGAGATTTGTTAGTATTATTGTGGGGCTGTGGGGGGAATGTGGGGTGTGGCATTGCAACCTACCAGCCCAGAGCTTCAGAAGAACTGACGTTGAGGTTTGCTAGAGGAGGAGGATTGTGGGTGCTGAAGTTGTCAGTATACTAGAGTGTTGTGGTTATGTAATATTGCTTAAGGGAAAAATGGGAACATGAACCATAGCTCATGGATGAATTTTTAGGTCTGGCAGCACAGAAAGAATGTAGGTGTCTTTAAGCACAGGACAGAGGACAGGAGGTGACATCTGACATTGTTGATATGTGTGAGAAATCTCTGCAAAAGTTGAAGTATGATTTTGTGATTGTCTCCCCAAAAACATTGTTTCCCTTTCATAAATAAATATAATAACTGTATCAATCAATTTATTGATTACATTTATTGATCATTTCCTTTCTTGCCTTCTTGGAACAGCAAACAGTTGTTTGTTTTAACCATAGAATCACATAAATCTTCCAGTGCAAAAGGAGGCCATTTGGCCCACTGAGTCTGCACCGACTTTTCAAAAGGGCATCTTACCTCGTTCTCTTCACAGCCCTCCACCTTTCTGTTTTGCAACTGTGCTGTTAATCAGAAAAAAATTCAGCCATTTTCCCCAGAAAACAACATTTACACAAGATGCGTCAAAGAAACTTAGAAACTGTATTGTATGCTGCACCTGTTGTATGAGTGTAGAATGGGCATCTAAGAGCTAAATATGACAAGTAGCATTTGCACACTTATTTTGTGTCAGAAATATGCTGCCTGCCATATTGGCTTGGGCAAGTGTGTGTCTGAAACTGGCATTTAGCCAATTAAGCAAATCCAGAATCCTTTGTGAAATTAGCCTGCAACTGACCACAGAATAAGTTTTTCTCAGATGTACAGCAATTTGGAATTGCTTTTCTCTGTACTTTTCTATGTCAGCTTGACAATTCCTCCTGTAAAAAAAAAATTGCCTTTTATTCAAGTTAGTTTGAAGCAACACTCAAATTTATTGTCCAGTTTTTGTACTGAAGTAATTTGCAAATGTGTACAAACTGAAACACCATTGATACAGCCACAGTGGGGGAGACCTTTAGCTGCCACCTGTTTCTCATCTAAAAAATAGGTGAGTGACAATTGAACAATGGTCGGCACATCAACTTGCAGGCAGACATTGAAATAAGTAACAAAAATAGAAAAAGCTGGAAAATCTCAACATGTCTGACAACATCTGTGGAGGGAGAACAGAGCCAATTTTTTGAATTTGGATGACCCTTCATCAGAGCTGTCAGACCTACTAAGATATTCCAGCTTTTTCTATTTTTGTATCAGATTTCAGCATTTGCAGGATTTCACCCTTTTTGAAATAATATGCAATGCAGGATGCTACATACATAAGCAAAAGATAGTCCTGTGCTTGCAGGAGGACCCTTACTAGAAAGTTCGGGGAGTGGCACATGAAGCATTCATAACATCTTCATATTTCACTTTCTGCAGGCGTTGAGTAACCATTGAGCCATAGAGAGATTGCTGAATGTCTTTTCTTTGTTTGACAGTTGTGAGTCCAGAGCCGGTAGAAAAGATATTAAGGGCAACACAACAATCTTCTGGAAAATTGTTGACCCAATTTCAATCTTTCTGGCTCCAGCTCTTTCTCCTGCCAGCCTTTCCTTTCTCCCTTCGTCTCCATTAGGCATGCAATGTCTGGCTGATTCCCTTCTCATGATGTGGAGATGCCGGCATTGGACTGGGGTAAACACAATAAGAAATCTCACAACACTCGGTTAAAGTCCAATAAGTTTATTTGATAGTAAACCCACAAGCTTTCGTGGTTTGCCCTCACCTGATGAAGGGGCAAACCCCAAAAGCTTGTGGGTTTACTATCAAATGAACTGGTTGGACTTTAACGTGATGGTGTGAAACTTCTTACTGTGATTTCCTTCTCATCAGACCTGCCAGCTGTAGTTGATATTGCTTGATACTGATTGGTTGACATCAGTATCAAATAATACTGATTCTGACTGTGATTGGAGGGGAGTTGCCATGGAGAATGCACCAAGTAAATAGATATTCTCAAACTTTTGTTTAATTTCAAACAAGGCAAGTCGATTCTAATTGGATGAGGTGTTGCATGAGGAATGCATCAGGGCACAGTTGTCCTCCAAGTTTTGTTTAGTTGAAAAAGGTGCAATATCTGGACATATTCTTCCTATTTGTCAACAGAGGACAGGATTCTTATTATGAATATATTAGCATGTATAAATATGCCACATTGCGAGCCTGACTGATAATCCTAAATCGGTTGTTAATTGGGATGATTTACTAAGTGCTGTCCAATCATGGAATTACATCAATCATTGGAAATTATGTTCTGGGTTTTGCAAGCATGGTCTGGTTGAGTATAGTAAGAAGTCTCACAACATCAGGTTAACTATCCTAGCTGGAGACAATACACATCTCTTTTATCTATGCTTAACCCTTTCTCCATTCACATTGTCTGTATCTTTAAGACTTGATTACCTGTAAAGACTCGCATTCCAACCATTATTTTGTAAATTGAGTTTGTGTCTTTATGTGCCCTATTTGTGAATAGAATTCCCACTCACCTGACAAAGGGGCAGCGGTCCGAAAGCTAGTGGCTTTTGCAATAAATCTGTTGGACTTTAATCTGGTGTTGTGAGGCTTCTTACTGTGTTTACCCCAGTCCAACACCTGCATCTCCACATCCTGGTTGAGTACAGTCAGTACTCTGCCTGTTGTGGACAAAGAAACTCAAACTCTCAAATTATTGTACAAGAATTTCTGCCATTGTACCTTATCTTTATGGTAACTTGATACCAAAACTGATGCACAAAACATATTGAATCTCTGCCTTACCTCATTATACGCAAAGTGTCTAATCTCTGATCTATTTTATTATAAACAAAGCATCCTGCATGAACTAGCTGGTGGGGATATTTGCAGATATCTTTAACCTCTATTTACACCAATCTGAGGTCGCTGTCTGCTTCAAGAGGATGACCATCATCCCTGTATCAAAGAAAAGCCGGACAGTAAGCCTTAATGACTACTGTCTAGTAGCTCTGAATTCCATTTTTATGAAGTGCTTTGAAAGGATAGTCATGGCACAAATCAGTTCTGGCCTCCCAGATTGCCTGGATGCACTGCAGTTTGCCTATCACCGCAACATGTCTCAGCAGACACCATCTTCCTGGCCCTACATTTAACCTGGAACACCTAGATAACAAAGACACATATGTGAGGCTCCTTTTTATTGACTACAACTCAGCCTTCAACACCATCATTCTTGCAAAACTCATCTCCAAATCCCATGGCCTGGTCTCAGCTCCTCACTCCGCGTTTGGATCCTGGACTTCCTATCTCACAAACTTCAATCAATATAGGATAGGCAACACAATACCTCCTCCATGATCATCCTCAACATCAATGCCTCACGAGGCTGCATCCTCAGCTCCTTACTGTATTCCTTATATATCTTTGAATGTGTGGCAAAACTCCCCTCCAACCTGATTTTCAAGTTTGCTGATGACAACACTGTAATGGGTCTGATCTCAAACAATGATGAGATGTAGTAGAGGAAAGAGATGTCTGGTGAACTGATGTGACGCCAATAATTTCTCTCCCAATGTCAACAAAATAGAGGAGATAGTCATCAACTTCAGGAAGTTTACTGGATCACATGCCCTTGTCTGCATCAATGTGGATGAAGTAGAAATGGCGTAGAGCTTCAAGTTCAAGGTGTCCAAATCACCAACAACCTTTTCTGGTTCCTCCATGCAGGCGCTATAATTAAGAAAGCCCACAAACGCCTCTATTTTCTCAGGATGCTAAGGAAATTTGACATGTCTGCTATGAGTCTCACCAACTATTACAGATGCACTATGGAAAGCAGTCTTTCTGGCTATATCATCATTTGCTGTGGCTCCTGCTCTGCCCAAGATCCTAATAAACTACAAAGGATCGTGACTGAAACCCAGTCCATCATCATACTAGCCTCCCATCCATTGACCCTGTCTAACTTCCCACTGCCTCGGAAAAGCAACCAGCATAATCAAAGGCCCCATGCATCCCAGACGTACCCTCTTCTACCTTCTTCCAAGGGGAAAAAGATACAAAAGTCTGTGATCACGTATCAATCGACTCAAGAACAGCTTCTTCCCTGCTGCCATCAGATTTTTGAATGGACCAGCCTTGCGTGAAGTTGATCTTTCTCTTTACCCTTGCTATGACTATAACACTACATTCTGCGCACTCTCCTGTCCTTCCCTATGTATGGCATACTTTGTATAGCGCACAAAAAACAATACTTTTCACTATATGCTAATACATGTGGCACAATAACACAGTGGTTAGCAGTGGTGCCTTACAATGCCAAATATCTGGATTTGATACCAGGCTTGAGTCATTGTCTGTGTGGAGTTTGCAAGTTCTCCCTGTGTTTGCGTGGGTTTCCACCGGGTGCTCCGGTTTCCTCCCATAATTTGAAAGATGTGCTGGTTAGGTGCATTAACCCAAATAGGCGCCAAAGTGTGGCTATTAGGCGAATTTCACAATAACTTCATTGCAGTGTTAATGTAAACCTTACTTGTGACTAATAAACAAATAAAATAAATAGATACGTGTGACAATCATAAATATAATTTCTAATATATTATGCACAAAGTATTCAAAAGGTGTCAGCACTTCCACAAAAATATCCAAACTCAAGATTTTGGCTTGAATACTACAACCTTGGTGAGGCAAAATGATCAGACTCCCTCCCAATGGGTTTGTTCCAATGTCTCTATTTCCTGAACTCAAGGTCTTGTTGCTTCTTTTGTGGCGATTGGTCCTGGGTTACTATTGCCCATCTTTCTGTTCCTCCTTTTATCCAGATTCTGTTGGTGCTGGTGTGGCTTCAGTCACATGCTCATAGGACAGGCATTAATAAATCACTGTCATTTGATCACAAATGCTCAGGCAATCACCTGTTTCTCAGGAGGTCATATTTGTCTCAGGAACATAACACAGGGATCTGTGTTTAATCACTGTCTGTTCAAGACACAGCAACAACCATTGTCCAATCAGCTCCTGTTCTACACTGCACGTTCTCACAGCCTGCTGCTTCCATAATCCTTAGCCTGATACAGAGTTAACCCTTTTAACCATCAGGCTTTGTTGGTGTCTTCAATTTGCTAGTGTCTATGAATAGCCATCAGACTGTAATTTCGTAATCCAGGCTGGTCAATAGAAGTCTGCTTGTCTGCTAAGGTAAACAGCCCCATTTCCTTCCTTTTAATTCTTAATAGTCCAGAAACTTAACAATCTTAGGGACCCCGAAGACTGATACACATCCTTCATCAAAGATAGTGTGGAGAGGTGGGAGTCACATAACCCAGGCTTCTGGCCAGTTGAATAAGTTCAGTCTGTTGTTTAACATTTGACTGTAAGGCTGCGCCAAAGGAGCTCTGACCTCAGTTGAGCACATGGTTTGATCTAGCCTGCTTCTATTGGAACTTCTTTTCTATTGCCTACAAGACTGTTTCATCTTTGTGTGCCAATCTCATTCTTTAAACAGCACTTTAGTGAATAGGCTAGCAATATCAAATGAGCACATGGACATGGCATTAGTCTCAATGGAAGTTTTATATCATCTTTGTGAAGGAAACCTTCATCATGTACGTGGAAAATTCACTCAGAACTGGTTGTTGAAAGTTGCTCAACGATTTGTCCAATTTATGTTATGCAGAAGCAGTAGTAGATTATATTTTTCTAGTCAATTTCAATTCTTATTTTACACAGCAAATTGCCTGGAATGCGCTGGCTGAAACTGAGGTGAAGGCAATTGAAGCCTTCAGAATAGAATTAGATAATTATATGAAGAGGAAAATTTCTGCAATGCTGTGGGGAAAAGGCAGGGGAATGGGATTAGGTGAGTTTCTCTTCTGGAAGCTGGCATGGTCACAATTGGCTGAATGCTCTCACTATTCTCTGATTGTACAAAAATAAACATTTTCTTTCCAGTTGAGTTTGAAAGATGCAGGGAATTGATGCATCCTATGGATAGTAGACTGGGGAATCATTCCTTCAATTAAAAGACTGGAGCTGATTTTCCTCTTAACTTGGATCTGACTGCAAGTCAGGCAGAATGAAACCACAGAGAGCTTCATCCACAGAGACTTGAAGCTAGCTATATTGAAGGATTCAGGTTATTATGATAGGTCAAAATATATAGCTGTAGCTCTTATTAAATGCAAGTCCTCTTTGCAATTCTATTTGCGCATCTTGGTATGCTATTAATTCATAGAACTTCTCCTAATCTCCTATCAGGGCCTTTGTGTTGGGAAACTTGTGCGAATGTGTTCAGCAAACCATAGCCAGGCAGGCTGGCACCAAACATGATGAATGGATCAACCTCTTGACTGAGTCTGACCTACTTCATCACTGAAGACAGACAAATCGAAGCATTGTTTGATTCTTCTATCTTCTCTTTTTTCTTCTTTGACTTTTTTCCAAGAAGCGGTGAATTAGTTCACTGCCATCTGAGAAGTGTGAAACTGGCCATTGATACGGACTGCAATGATTAGCTGCCTTCTGCCAGGCAACATTATTGGAAATTCAGTATGAGGAATCCAGCACCATGGCTACTAGATGCTCTGGTAAGCAGAAATTAGAGAAAGTTTTTATTTATATGCGATATAAATTTAACCCAAATCTTATAAGAAAATGAAATGATTTGCCCCTCAAAGTGTGCTGCTTACCTATAGATAATTTTTCCTTTCTTAAATGCACAAATTTCAGTTTAAGTTAATGGCAGAAGTATGTGACTAAATAAACCTTAAGGCATCTTGTATTAACAAAACCATATTTCTAAGTGATTTCTTCACTTCAATTACTTTTATGACTTAAATTTCTACTAAAGTGGATAAAATCATATTTATCCGCATTATATTGCATCTGCCATACATTTGCCCTGAACTCGTCCAAATTGCACGAAAGCATCTTTGCGTTCTCCTCACAGTTCACTCTCTCACCCAGCTTTGTCTCATCTTTCGTGTCAACTTTGTGAAAGCTGCTTTGCACATTGTAATCCCCCCAAAGTAATAAAGGCAGCAGTGTGGGTTTGACTTTTTTAAAATCCAAATTCATTCATTGGATGTGTTCACCATTGGCTGGGCTAGCATTTATTGCCTTTCAACTATCAGAGGCTATTAAAAGTCAGTCACACTGCTGTGGTCTGGAGTTACGTATAGACCAGGCCAGGTAAGCTTTCCTTACCTAAAGAAGAACCAGATGGGTTCTTCTTTATGACCAGATGACCAGTCAGTGGTCATCATTCAACATTGAATTTGATGATCAACCATGATCAAAATGAATGGCGGAGCAGTCTCAAAGGACTAAATAGCCTACTCATACTTCTTGCTTCTATGTTTCTACAACAGGCAAAGAATTCTGAATGTCACTGGATGGTTAAAATGATTGAAGTAAGAACAAAAGACAATGGAAAAGCTCAACAGGTTTGCCAGCATCTATTAGAAGAGAAACAGAAATAATGCTTTGAGTTAAAAACAGAAAATGCTGGAGAAACCAGTAGGTCTACAGCATCTGTGGAGAGAGAATAGAACCAATGTTTCAAGTCTGGATGACCTTTCATTCAGACGAAGGGTCATCCAGACTCAAAAGGTTGGCTCTATTCTCTCCCACAGATGCTGTCAGACCTGCTAAGTTTCTCCAACATTTTTTCTGTTTTTGTTTCGATTCCCGCATCTACAATATTTTTCCTATTGCTTTGAGTCCTTTGATTCTTCATTGAAACATGTGTTTCGCACATTTCTACCTTTTTCACTGGTGATAAAACCAAAGAGGCCTTAGAAAAATAAAAGCTCTGCTCCTCTGAGCTCCACAATAAAACTCCAGGCTGCTGCCATCTTAAGTAAGCTCCCTCTGCCTTTTCACTGCCCCCATTTCTCCTCCTGGGAGTCCACATCCACATCTCAATTGGCAGTCATTCCTGTATCGCAAATTGTGAGTTTCTTTGGGACATTTTTGGCACCCATAGATTATCATTTGGATTTAGTTGTGATTCAAGCCTCAAAATTGCAATGGCTTTGTTGCAGGAACCAGAGAGCTGGCTGATCAAACAACTGATTGAGGCATCTTAAGTGTGAAAATCATTGTGAGTCATGTTATCTTTTTAAAAATCAACTTGTAGACGTCAAATTCCTATTTCTGCTAATTTACTGAATGCTGTTCTCACCTATTAACAATAAATGGGTTAATGCCTCCATTTAAATAGAGGGGAAAGGAAGTTGAGTTTAATGGGTTGACTGTTTGCCTGAACATATCACTCAAAGTAGTTTATGGACTACAGTTAATGATACAGGTTATTTGAGAGATCTCTCAACAGTACATGTTAATCGCTTGTAGGTTCAGACACCATCGCCTGATAGTTTCCTTTTGATGTTACCAGCAGTCAACCATTACTGTTTAATCAAAAGCATTCAAGATCCAAAGTGAGATTGACTGATGATGCAAAGAATGCTAACATTAATAAGGATTGCTTTTAACTCTTCATTTTTTTCAAACATTGCTGATGGTGAGATTTGCTTTTCAAGTGTAGAACAATTAGACGTCTTTCATTGAAGTACTATATGTTGGTTGCATACTGCACGCACTGTGCGGATAATTGTTAACTTTGGGCAAAAGTGTAAAATGTGCAATATCAGGTTAAATGCTTCTTGCGTATATTTCATTGATTGTAAAGTGCTTTGGCGCACCCTGAGATTCTGGAAAACTCATCACCAGAATTGCAGAATTGTCATAGTGCAAAAGGAGGCCATTCAGTCCATCATGTCTGCACCAGCTTTCTAAATGCAGAATTCATCTAATGCCATTCTCCTGCCTTCTCTCCTTAACCCTGCTTCCACCACACTCAGGCATTTTGGACTCTAGAAAGTGAAGAAGTTTTTCCTCATGTTGCCTTTGTTCTTTTACCAACTCCTTTAAATCTCTGCCCTCTTATTCTGCATCCTTTCATGAGTAGGAACCATTTTTCTCTACGCTGTTGAATTTCCTTATGATTTTGAATACTCTCTATTAAATCTCCTCTCAGCCTTCTCCTCTCCAAGGAAATAATCCCAGCTTCTCCAACCTGTCTTTGAAATTGAAGTTCCTCAACCCTGAAAGCATTCTCGTGATTTTTTTTTCTGTACGGTCTCTAATGCCTTCTTAGCTTTCCTAAAGTGTAATGTCCAAAATTGGACACAATACTCCAGCTGAGGCAGAACTATCTTATACAAAATTCAACCTATTCTCCTTGCTCTTGATATTAATAAATATATACTTTATTCATGACTCTCTCAACTTGTCACCTTGTCTAGTTTATGCACATATGCAGCCAGGTCTCTCTGCTCTGCATCCCGTTTAGATTTGTATTCTTTATTTTATACCATCTCTCCATGTTCTTCTTACCAAAATGAATCATTTCACATTTCTTTGTATTGAACACCATCTATGACTTGTATCCATTCCACCACTTATCTGTGATACTTGAAGTATAACACATACTTCCTCATTGTTCACAATGCCTCCAGGTTTGCTATTGTCTGCAAATTTTGAAATTGTGCCCTGTACAACACAGTCTAGAATATTAATTTATATCAGGAAGAGCAAGAGTCCCAACACTGACCTGAGGAACTCCATTATAAATCTTCCTCCAGTCTGAAGCACATGTATTAACTACTACTCCCTGTCTCCTGTCATTTAGCCAATTTCATACCCATGTTGCTACTGTTCTTTATATTCCATGAGCTATAGCTTTGCTGCCAAGTCTGTCATGTAGCACAGTATCAATTGCCTTTTGGAAGTCCAAGTATACCAGGCCAACAGTATTACCTTCATCAAGCCTCTAGGTTACCTGTTATAAAAACTCCATCTAATTACCTAAACATAATTTCCTCATTTCAAGTTTGCATGGCTTTCCTTACTTAACCCATAATTGTTCATGTGACTATTAATTTTGTCCCAAATTATTGTTTCTGGAAGTTTCCCCACCACTGACATTAAATTGATTGGCCTGTAGTTGTTGCGCTTATCTTTACACCCATTATTGAATGAGTATGTAATATTTGTAATTCTCTAGTAGTCTGGAACCAACCCTCAGTCTAAGGAAGAATGGAAAATTACACCTAGTACCTCCATAATTTCCATGCTCACTTACTTCAATATCCTTGGACACATCACAACTCATCCTTATTAACTTTAATCACAAGACAGCAACCTTTCTAGTATCTTCTCACCATCAATTTTAAATCCTTCTCATACATACCTCCTCTTTCACTGTGACCTGGGTGGTATCTTCTTCCCGAGGAAAGACGATTGCAAAATACCCATGTGATGTCTCAGCCATTCCCTCTGTCTGTGTAAATCCTCTTTTGTTCTCAATATTAGCCCAATTAATCCTTTGATCATCTTTTTACTATTTATCTGCCCATAGAAGATGTTGGGGGTCTTATCATGCAGAAAGCACAACAAGCAAATCCTGGTGTGTTTGCTTATGAGCTTCTGGCAGGATCCTTCATTCAGAAACATTGATGCCTGAACAAGGTATCGGGAAGAGTGACCCACTAAAAGCCACCTGCCTGTCCTTGCTGCCAATCTTCCTCATTCATCCTCCCTGGTGATTCCCGCCCTCTGAGCACCTTCCTGCCGTCATTCAGCTGTACTCTTGAATCCCTCCTTGATCTTCTCTGCCTTGATGAGTGTAATTTCAGCAGTGCCATTCCACCACCACCTCCCTCTCCCCAAACCTCCCTTGCAACAATCCCTTTCACATAAAAGATTACTGCACAAGACAAGACCTCAAGTCCTTGGCAATAATATTAGGAAGGATAGAGGATTGGCTAACTCACAGCAAACAGAGAGCGTGGATAATATTACTCTCATCACTGGGAGCTCTTATCTTGGTCTTCAGTGCATCCCTCTTCCTGATGCAGATGCCTTGATCAGGCATCATTGCTTTTTACTTAAAGACCCTGCCAGGAGCCTGCAAACAAATACACAGGGTTTGCTTATTGTTCTCTCTGCATGACAAGTGCCCCACTTGCAGCAGAAGGTTTATATCAATGGCAATAGGATGATGGGCTTTAATTACCCACTAAAGGGTATCAGTTGGAGACATGGTGGAAAGGTTATCCTTGGGTCTTCTCACAATGAATTTAGTTGAGGTAGGAGTGGGAAGCTGGCATTAGATTTCTCCTACAATCTCTGTAGCCATTTCTATTTACATCTTAGAATGCAGGTCATCAGGTTCAGTGGACTGGTCAACCTTCAGACTATTTAGTTTTCCTACTACTTTCTCTTTAACAATCGTGATTGCTTTGATTCCTCCCTTTGCCTTTTGATTTTCTCCTTTGCTGGAGTCGCTTTCCATGTCTTCAGCTGTGACGTCAGATCAGAGTCTCTCCCATTACCTTGTTTCCCATTATTAATTCTCTACTTTCACCTGCTAAGGGATCATCAACTACTTTTGCTATTATTTATCTTTCGATATGTTTGTAGAAATGTTTACTTGCTCTTTTTATATTTCCTTGCTAGTTTCTTTTCTCATACACATTTTTTAGTCATCCTTTCCTGGTTTCTAAAATGTTTCCAATCTTTTGGGCTACAACTATTTCTTTGCAGCATTGTACATCTGTTCTTTCAGTTTGATACCATCCTTAACTTCCTTTGTCAGCCATAGATGGAGTGTCCATCTCTTTTTGGGGAATTATGAAGTATTTCCTTAAGTGTCTGCTACTGTTTCTCTATGATCTTACCTTTTAACTTATTTTCCCATTCTACTTTAACCCGCTCTCTCTGAAGTATGCTTTCATTGCCCATTTAAGAGACTCAGTTGGTGATGGGTTAGGAAGGCCATCCTTTTGTTTGTGTTTATTTAAGTTTCAGGCATTAGTTTCAGACTCAAATTTCTCAACCTCAAACTGAATGTATAATTCTACACATTATGATCTGGACTTCATGCACCGTATACAGAACTATAACCACAATCAAAGGGCGGAAACTACAGGCAGTGGACCAGTGCAGTTATCTTGGCAGCACTCTCTCCCAAGCAGTGACTATTGGTACAGAAGTTAACTGCAGAATAGCAAAGGCAAGTTCTGCTTTTGGTAGACGGTGCTCTGCTGTATGGGAATGTTTAGGAATCAGCCCAGCAACAAAACTAAAGTATACAGCACCATGGTATTTACTACGTCCTATATGTCCATGAAACATGAACTGTGTATCAAGAAAGCTCAGTCATTTCCACATGACTTGCCTTTGCAGAATATTAGCATCAGATGGCAAGACAAAGTACCAGACACTGAAGTTCTCTCTAGAGCAAGTCTACCATCAGTCCACATGGTGCTAATGAGAGTACAGACCTCATGCCATCCGTATGTTAGACAAGCGCACACCCAAGCAACTCCTTTTTAGGGAACTCTCTGTTGGAAGACACTCTGATGGAGGGCAGAAGAAACATTACAAAGACACATTCAAGGCCTCCCTGAAATCACTTGACAAAGACATGCCACCTGGGAAACGCTGACACAAAACCGCCTGACCTGGCATTGCCTCATCCACAAAGGCTGTCAAGCTTACGAAGTAAGATGCATTGCTGAAACACAACTTAAGCGCCAGTTGTGCAAGTCCAGAGCCAATAGTGCAACGACTACAAAGCCTACACAAGTCTGTCCAATATATGCCAGGACATTCCGTGGCCAGATGTCACAGAATTCATTCGGGCACAATCAATCACCTTCCGACACATCACATCCGGCCTCAAAATGACCAATGGTGTTGAAGCCTTCATCAGTGACAATGGACAAACAACAACTGCTCATCAGCAGGCCCAAGATAGAGCTGTATAAGCGGTCCCATGCTGCAGGGAAATGTAGACCAATGTGCCTGAAGTCCAAGACAAGTGCTCTAACTTTGTGCCCCACTGTGCCACGAGTGCAAACAGCGGCACGGGCACAAAATCTCACAAGTCTCGGAAAAGGAAAGTCTCAGTGGGGATATCTCATTTTCCCATTCTCCCCCCACACCCCCCACCAGTGATGTAATGGATGTGAACATCATTTGAATAAACTTTAATATAATTAAAGACTTCTATGTAATTAGAGACTTATATATTGTCCTCTCCACATTTGGAAGCAAACAAAGGAAGCCTATTGGTACAGTAAGTATAGCCCTCTGAGGCAGAGGGACATGCCCAGACAGCAACCTGGCACTGTCCCTTGGCCTGGCCCTGACACTGACCCTATAATTTTCCCCTGGGAGGGCCCTCTGGAAATCTCTATTTGGGGATATCTGCGTGCATGTGGAGGGGTTTCCCTGTGTCTGGGGTTGGGGGGGAGGTGCTCAACCTCATGGAGAGGGGTGTCACCATGCAGGGGTGGTTTCCATGTTTTATATTGGAGATCAGGGCACCCAACTGCCAGATTTTTCTGGAAACTGCTGAGCCAGCATGATGGTGTGAGCCACCCTGCACCTCCACCCCCATCCCCCACAATATTTTCTGCACTGAATGCTGATCATCTAGCAAGAAAACCTGGCTGTGTAGCTGGTGAGCTGCTCACCAATTTTCTCACCTCAACCAGCACTCTGTGCAGAGAATGGAAAATTCTGCCTGAGGAATTCATGGTCAGGAAGATGGAAATCACCTATCAGTTTTTCTGGGATGTGACTTCCTCCACACTTCCAATAGCAATTAGGATTTTTACATTAATTTCACTTAAACTTAATCTTGTTGCAGCACCGAAGGAGACTATTCAACCATCGAACGAGTTTGATGGTTTCAGCTCTCATCAAAAGCATATTTTCCCTATGGCCCCACAAATATTTTCCCTTTATGTGCTTATCCAATTCCCTTTTGAAAGCTATGATTGAATCTATCTCCACCATCCTTTCAGGCAATGTATTCGGGATCGTAACCATCCTCTGTGTAAAAATGTGTTTTACTCACGTTGCTTTGTGCTGTTTCGTCAATCACTTCAATTGGGTATCCTCTGATCCTCAACCCTTCCTACAATGGGAACTCTCTATATTGGAACTGGGGCCAATGTCTTGGTGAGTCCTATGGAGCTGTAGAGAGGGCTTTAAGCGAAATAGTCGGGGGATTATTGACATGAGGGAGATTTGTAAAGTTAAAGGAAAGAACAAGATAGTATGCGGGGTAATGATACTGGTCAAGGTAATCAGAATATGACAGGAAGGATACAGCACACACAACACACACACAACACACACACACACACACACACACACACACACACACACACACACAAACACACACAACACACACACACACACCTCATGGAGATCTCGGAGGCCTTGGCTGCTGGCTTAGAGTCAGCAAGAACCCAGCATTGCTTTCTTTCAAAAGGGCCTGCTTCACCTTCATAGATCATAGATCATAGAACCCTATAGTGCAGAAAGAAGCCCTTCGGCCCATCGAGTCTGCACCAACCATAATCCCACCCAGGCTCTACCCCCATATCCCAACATATTTTACCCGTAATCCCTCTAACCTATGCATCTCAGAATAATAAGGGGCAATTTTTTAGCATTGCCAATCAACCTAAACCACATATCTTTGGACTGTGGGAAGAAACTGGAGTACCTGGAAGAAAACCATGCAGACACGAGGAAAATGTGCTAACTCCACAGTGATCCGAGCTGGGAATCGAACCCAGGTCCCTGGAATGTGAAGCAGCAGTGCTTTAGCATTGAGCATAAGTTAAAGAGACTATACTTAATGCTATCACCACTCACATTGTCTGCACCTTTAAGACTTGAATAGCAGATTAGCTGTAAAGGCTTGCATTCTAATCAGTATTCTCCAACCAAGTGTGCCTTTATTTGCCCTGTTTCTGATCAAGATCTTCCACTGACCTGACGAAGGAACAAGTTCCAAAAGCTAGTGGCGTTCACTATCAAATAAGCCTCTTGGTCTTTAACCTGGTGTTGTGAGACTTCTTACTATGTTTACTCCAGTTCAAAGCCGGCATCTCCACATCACGCTACTAGTATGACATGATGGAACAGGCCTGATGGATGGTATAGTCTTCTCCTGCTCTCTCATGTATTGTGTGCATACCCTTCAGGGTTTTAGACACCTATGTCAGAATCTTATTTATTAACTCTTGTTCAGCCTTCAATGCCACTATTCCTATGAAACTCCAACTCTTGGGCCTTGGATCCTCACTCTGCAACTGCATCCTAAACTTGCTAACCCACAGACCACAATCAGTAAAGGTAAACAACAATATCTTCTCATGATCATCCTTAACACCGGTACCCCATATTATGTACTCCATATACACCTATAACTGTATGGCCAAATTCCTCTCCAACTCCAAGTTTGCTGACAATACCACCATAGTGGTTTGGATCTCAAACAATAATGAGATAGAGTACAGGAATGGGATAGAGAATCTAGTGAACTGGTGCGATGACAATAATCTGTCGATATTAACAAGACGAAAGAGATTGTCATCGACTTCAGGAAGCATAAAGGAGAACATGCCCCTGTCAACATCAACGGGGCTGAAGTAGAAAGGGTCAAGACCTTCAAGTTTTTAGGTGTCCAGATCATCAACAACCTGTCCTGGCCTCCCTCCATGCCAACACTATAGTTAAGAAAGCCCACCAATGCCTCTACATTTTCAGAAGAGTAAGGAAATTTAGCATGTTAGCTGCAACTCCCACCAATTTTTAAGATACACCATATAAAACACTCTTTCTGGTTGTATCTCAGCTTGGTATGGCTTTTGGTTGTCCAAGACCACAAGAAACTACGAAAGGTTGTGAATGAGTCCAATCCATCACACAAACCAGACTTCAATTCATTGATGCTCTCTACACTTCCCTCTGCCTCAGCAAAGCAACCAGCATAATTAAGGACACTGTGCACCCCGTTGTCTTTCCACCTTCTTCCATCCGGAAAAAGATATAAAAGTCTGACATCACATACCAAGTGACTCAAGAACAGCTTCTGCCCTGCTGCCGTCAGACTTTTGAATGAACTTGCATTAAGTTGATTTTTTTCTATACTCTAGTTATAACTGTAACACTACATTCTGCATTATCTTGTTTCCTTCTCTATGAACTGTATGCTTTCTCTGTACAGCACGCTAGAAAAAATTTTTTCATGCTAATACATGTGACAATAATAAATTAAGTCAAATCAATTCACAGCTTTCTCTTCTCCAAGGAGAATGAACCTAACATCTCCCATCTATCCATTCAACTGGAGCTCCTCAACCCTGGAACCATTCTGGTAAATCTTTCCTAAAGTATGCCCAGAATTGGACACAATTAGCCAGACTTAGTCATACCATCAGTGCCTCCACTGGCAGTGGACCCCCAGATCTGGCACTTGAAGGATGCATCAAGTGACCACATGATAATGACTATGGGTAACCTGGCTTTGCCATCGGATCTTGTGACAGTTCTAATGTCAGGAAAGCTGATTCCCCTTGGCGAAGGTAGTGCTGTATTTAAAGTGCAGACAGCTCTGTGTTCCTGCTGCAAGTTGGCATCTTGTGATTGCTGTTCAGCATGGTGTCCCTCTCCGGCATTGATTCCAATCCAGCACTTAGACTCACAGAATCGTCACAGCACAGAAAAAGACCGGTTGGTTCGCAACAGTTTTTCCCTATCCAAGCCCCTCATGACCCCTCATAGTAAGAGTGCTACATAAAGAGCAGAAGGACATGCTAAATTAACCTCACTGGTGGCAAACTGATATGATTGGGTTGGTTACACAGTTTGTACCCCACCTGAGTGTACTTCCCATTGAAATCAACAGTGTGTAAATTAGTTTGCCAAACAATAGCCTTCAATTTGCCACTGGGTGAACCAGATTAATATGTCCACAGGGCATCTTGTCCAAGCCCCTCCTTTTCCTTAAAAGTACCCTTCAAGCTGTCCTTGCCTCCTGAACTCCGATATCGGTGTTACTTCAATAAACGGCCTTCTCTGTCCCTCAGCTATGCCCTTCCTCTTTAATTTTTGGACCTGGTACTTTGAACTTATGTGCCTTTGCCTCAGACTTTGCCCATTATGGCGTGAGTCTGTTAAGTTTTAACTCAGGGCAAAGTTCTCCAAAAAAATTCAATGCCTTGTGACCTTCTCTCCTGCATGCAAGGAGTCGTACAGTGTGATAAACCATTGCTAAGTTGCCATTTTTCAGTTGGTGAATTATGGAAGCACAGAAAACTGGTGACAGTTTCATTTAATTGGGGAGGCTGCATTAAATTTGTGCAAATAAGAATCAGATTTGTGCAAATAAGAATCAAATAAGAATGCAAGTGGTCCACTCTGCACAAAGACAAGTTTCCTGCTGATAATGGGCAAGTTTCCCAATCCTTATCTTCCCACTGCTAACATTATTGAGAACCATTTTCTCATTGCCGGCCTTCTGCTTGTGGCCTAACACGATTCTTCAAAACAGCTCTCCATCTTGCCAACTCCAACACTCTCCACAAAACCCAAGGTTTATAATAGTTTCTTTGCTTTTGTATTATACCTTTATTTACGAAGGCCAGAAGGCCATATGCCTTTTGAAATTCCCTGCTATATTTAATGATTTGTGCACATTTACCCAGGCTCTCTTCATTTCTGCACCCCTTTACAACAGCGCAGAAGGAGGCATCAGTTTGCATCAGTTCTACAAATGAGCAATTCACTTAGTGCCATTTTCCCATCTTCTCCCTGTAATCTCACATATTCTTCCATTTTAGGTAACAATCTAATTCCCTTTTGAATATTTTGTTTGTGCTTGGCTCTCGCACACTCTTAGATTGCACACTGCCAGAGACCTGTGTTCAATTCCAGCCTTGGGTGATAGTGTGGAGTTTGCACATTCTCTCTCTATCTGCATGGGGTGCTCCAGTTTCATCCCATAGTCCAAAGATGTGCAAATTAGATGAATTGACCATGCTGAATTGCCTGTTGGTGTCCAAAGATGTATAAATTAGGGGGATTAGTGGGGTACGTATGTGTGGTCAGGAGATGGACAGACCCTTGGAAAGATGCTCTGTTGGAGAGTCAGTGCAGACTTGATGGGTTAAAAGACTTCCTTCTGTACTTCAGGGATGCCATGACATATGGCTGGGATCTCCCAAAAAAAGGGCAGGAAAACTGGAATATTTCTTGACCATATTTAGGGCATACTTACCAGAGTGAAGAGTGCCTGAGCGTGATTCACTCTGTGATGAACGGAACCTATTCCCACCTGGCAGCACAGTGCTGAGTGCACCATTGCGCATGCACTAATCTGTCAGTGCAGAGACCAATTCATGCATAGTGCCGGCCCCCTTTGCTGGTCTTCCAATCACTGGCTTCCCAATCATTGGCCTGCCCCTGATCATCAGCCTTCCAGACACACCCACCGACCACATCTGCCCCCCCAATTGCTGGCTTACCAGACCTCCCTGGACTAGCCCCAAACTCCCATCTCAACCAGCCCCCAGTATGCGCTGCCCTCTTGGCACTACTCAGTGCCAAAGTGCCTGGTGGGTGGTGCCAGTTTGCTTCTTGGGAAGTTTCAGGGTGCCAGGCTGGCACTGTTAGGTTAGTACTGCCCAAGGGAACCCTGCTTACCTCCAACCTCCAGGGGTGGGGGGGGGCCTCAATGCTTCTATGGGGTCAGGGCAGCTCTTCCCAAAAGTGGTGAGCAGTCATAAATGTCGCTGGTGGGAGCCACTCATAGTGGGGGAGGGGGAAGAAACGGGAAGACACCAGCAAGCTCAGAGAATTCGTCCCGGATCCACTGATCATGTTGAGCAAGCTGTCTTATTATAAGGCTTTCACTACAACAAAGGCTTATTCTCCTGGCAATAAACTCTCATAACAAATATGTTCTGACAAATTTTAAGTACAACTCCTTTGGGGAGAATTTTACCAAAAAAATAGCAGTGCACTGTTTCTGCTGAGAAAAACCAAAGTGATTCTCTCTAGAGAAACACGCTGGTTTTCTGTCTAGATCTTATGACACTCTGCCTAAAAAAAGATCGAGAGGTCACACAGGGCCTCAACACATCATCCGGCTGCTCAGAGATTGAGGCTTCATCTTTAAGAATGTCCTGACCTTAACAGGAATAAAACTCCTCTTCTAACTCCCCCCAGCCCCAGCATACCAAGGAGGTCACGGGGGGCTCCACTCCCTATCCCCAATTGGAGTCAGCACTTTTTTCTCTCCTCCCTGCAATTAATGTTCTCTTCCCCCCTTTACTCGATCATCGGCCCCTTCCGTGCCGCTCCCCCACAGTGAGAGCCAGCATCCCTACTCCTCTGCCCGTAACCAAATGAATCCCCCTTCATCATGAGGCTCCCATTGGGGCCTGTCAGGGTGGCATTGCCAATTTGGCACGGGCATGGCACCAACATGGTAATGCCAACCTGTGTCAAGGGGCTGTACCAAGGGGAATTTCCAGCCCACTGCCTGGCCTTGTCCCTCTCCCCCGGGGGTTACACTCATCTTTATGCCCTGAACCTCATCTAGGGGGGTCTCTATGCAGGTTCCTGCCTGGGTGAACCTGTTGTACATGCTGTCAGTGTGACATCACGCAGGCACCTGTTGAATATCTGTGAGGGAGGAAGTTCCAGATAGAGTGCTCGCTAATGACATGCTAATGAATTAAAATGGTCCCACCATATATTTCACACAACTGCCCTGGCAAAGAGCTGGATAGATTGGTACTTGAAAGTTTGCCTTCGTGAATTCCGCTTTTTGGATTGGGATTGCATGCTGCCATTCCTGCAAAGGGAGGGTATGAGGTTGTGGGCTCAAATCTCTCACTATTTCCCTGACGCTACATTAATATCACGAAAGGAACTCAAACCTTGTTTAGTAGGCAACAAAATACACATTCACATCACAAACGTGAAAGATTCTCAATTGGTATAAGTGGAAATGGATTTCAGAGTTACTCGTGTGCACAAAATAAGATGCGGAATCTACTGCTTAAAGGATAAACTCTCATACATATCCATTGACGATTTGGGAGGATTTTGCTTTTCCTGAGACACTGACTGCTGCAGAGGGCACTGATCCTGAATGAAGAAAGTCTTTATTTATTTGGATGCTTATTTATTATTCACGAACTTGCTTGACAATTTATACACCAAATAAATTATTTGGGGGTTATTTAGAAATCAGAAATACCTTAGAAGTATCACTGCTAACATAAAGCAAAGCTAATATTATTAATCTTCATTTTTTGCTTCTTGTATGTGATCTGATTTCTGCAGGTGAAGATTACTTTGACTGGTGGGGTGTGGGGTGTGGCAGGGGGCAGAGGGACGGGTTGTAACAGGCATTTTTCCTCAGACTGACATCACAGTGCCCCAAGTCAGCCATCCTAACCCTATGTAAAAGAAAGTCACACCAGGCCCACTCCATTCTGTGTGATTTGAGTGCCTGACTTGCTGTCATTCATGCTAACCATCAGACTCTCATTTCTGCTGCTCTTAGATGAACTGTCAAGCGCCTGGACCGGTTGGTTATATGAAATTTTATTTGCATCGAGGTTGTGGTTTTCTGTTTGTTCAGTGAATTGTACGTGCTGGTGTTAGAGAATAAGGGACGCTGTGCCTAAATAATTATTATTGCATTGAGCTTATTTCTCTCCCCCTTCCTGAGTCATTTGAAGCAATGCATTCATAGCATAGCTTGAAGTTTATTTGGATTTGCACTTTCATTCTATTAATGCTTGGTTGTAAGGTGATTGCTAGATACTCACTTCAAATGAGGGAAGGAGTTGTGTTTGCCCTCTCAGTAAATTTTAATTTCAGGACAATTGTTTTGGTGACCTATATCTGTATATTGGGAATGGTGTCTCTGCATTGGATCTGTGTAGCCTCTGCTCTTTGTTACTGATTACTGAATTCAGGCCATTCATTAATGCAAATCTGTTCAAATAGATGAATGTAAATGACATATTAGCTAGGACAGCCCCAACCTCCTGACTATGACATAAATCAAGATGCATTATTAGAACCTGAAATGACCAAAGCACTGGATACATCTAAGAGAGTTGGTTGTTATTGATGAAGAACAGTTTCTGAGATGAAAATATTTCTAAAACATTAATAGCCAAGATTCTCTGTCTATACCAATGATGATATTTTCTAATATCTACTGAACTTTCCTGGAGCAATTTGTAGAGAAATCTGTGTAAAAAATAGAAACTGCTGTATTACATTTAAAAAAGGACAGAAAGTGCTTTAAATGCACAGCAGGTCAGCCAGCAGCTGAGAGGATAATAAGCATTAACATTTTCAGATAAAGGCTCTTCATCAAAACATGGTGCATTTTATGTTTTAATGCATCTAAAGTACAGAGGTGCTTCAAAAATGTTATCTGAACTGCTCCTCGATGGAATCACAACAAGCAACTATCACTGTTTGTTGTGATAAACAGTTATTCACTTAAATCGGAATCAATTGAAATTCAAACATATTTCTGCAGTGAAGCAGCCATCCTACATTTTTAAGTAAGTTTATTCAAACAATGTTGTCTGTCATTTAACCCTTTAGGAGTGATTATACTGCCTCAGTTCCACTGGTGTTTCAGATGATCCAGTTATAAAATGTTGCTACACCATCGTGAATATATGCTGATTAGTTCTTTCTTCAGTGTGGTAACATTTATTGCGCCAAATAACTCCTTCTGCTTTCAAGATACAAATAAAAATCTAGCAAATATTCTTTCTAATAATACAGATCTCAGTTCTTCACCAAGCACCATCTCCATCCCAGATTTATTATAAATACAGTCAAATGTAGATTATATACCACTCCAACAGCCAATTGATGGTAATGTTCTGATGTATGCAAATCAGCACTAAGTTCCAATTGCATCACTTACAAAATCAGTAATGGTATTGCTGTTCTGTTTTATATATATAAATATATCTGATTCTGAACAGCCTTTTGTCACCCTAGCCCACTGCACCTAACAGAATTCCATTGTAGTTAATATGTATGGTAGAAACTCTCTGTTCACATCAATCGGCACTCTTGATTGAACTGAAACAAGACAATTTGCCTCCTTTTGACTAACTGTTTGTGGATTCATTAAGAAGGTGACACATTCTTAAAACTATCGTTATAATATTCATAATTGATTGAGTTATCAAATCAAAGACACCACGCCTCAAATTTCTTGGATTATTTTCATACAGCTCACAAAAATATTTCTTTTACATTTTGAATTTCTTTAGTCCTCAAATATCACTTGCTCCTGATGTGTGCATGCGTAAATGTGTGATAGCACTGGTCAGGACATAATTAATCAAACTATGGAATTATACTTCTGCTAACTAGTGATATCACTTCTGTTCTGATAATATCCTGCTACATTTCTTCAATTCAGTAACCCATTAGCTATTGGTTTCTGCTTCTGTTCCATCACAAGCCTTTCCTCCATTTTGAGGACTGAAAATTTTGCATCCACAAAATGGAGAAGCTCTTGATCTCTACCTTTTGCTGTTTGTTCTGCAGATTATTGGATTTTTTTTTCCCTAAGAAAATCATGTAGTTCCTCTGAGAATAGTATTTTGTGTTGGATCATGTGAAAAATAAAATGTTATGTTTAGATAATAAGTGTTTCAAAATAACAGCTGTGTTTCCTAGGTTCTGGAATTAAAATGACCCATAATCATTTCAAGAAGTATTATTTATTATCAGCATGTTATTCTGAAATAGCTCAGAGAAAACCCAGTGCAGTGTTTTTATTGATAATGACTCGTAATCAGCATTGATAAATATAGCTTGATCTTTTCCTGACCTACTTATCCAACAGCCTGTAAGGTATTCATTTTAATCTTTTCCTTCAAAAACAATTTTATAAGTTATAATATCCATTTTTGAACATTGGGCACAATATATTTTCAGAAACAAAAAGAAACACACCTGTTCTGGATGATTATAAAGCTTTTGGCATTTTAAGTATATATTTCACCATCTTCAAAACTGACCTCAGTGATCAATGATATATTATTTGTAGTTATACTTAACACAAATTAAGCTATTGATCACAGAAAGGATAGTCATGGCAGTTGAAAGTAAAGCAAAAATATGTTTGCAAATTCGGTAAATAATGATTTAGTGTGAGTGGAGTTCTTTAAGAGAACATGAAAAACACGTAAGTATGAATCTGCTAAGCATATCATAGGCAAAATAGTTGAAATAAAAGATTTGCCAGAGCAGTAATAAAATGAGATAGGATGTGGCATGGGATGCTATAGCCCATTATGTAGTCCTGTATTATTACACTTCATAATCTTTTACCACCCAGGACAATCCATCTTAAACTGATCCACTGTGACTGCTATCTAAGCCTATACAATACACTTTTCCCTTGTTTCCCTGTTTTCTTTGTAACTAAAGCTGCATTATTTCTTCCGTAGCTGTTTTGCCTGTCTCTGTTTGAGTGCCTCTAGAATTTGTAGCATACAATGCCTTGGAGTAGCTCTGAACAATACTGTTAGCAATCAACCTAGAAGAAGACAAAATAGACATGTAAAATGTACATCCTCTCAAGGAGTGTAACGCAATAGTATTTAAATATTTTATTAGGTTATTCAAAAATAGCACTGAGCCAAAGGTTGTAGTTAAAATCAATTGTTTCAAGATCCTGGCATTTTATTACAATGCCAGCTTTGAAAAGTAGTGTTGTCAGTGTACAGAAAATTATGTACATATGTCATACATGCATAATTATGTAATTGTATTGAGAATTTAACTATACTTTTTCTTAATATCTTAATTTTTATTCATTCATTACTTAAAATATTTTAGAAAGATGTAATGATTAAAGTGGTGTTTAACTGTATCAATGTGAATAATCACAAATTGTGTACATGGGTAATAAATCCATCTTGGATATTTCATTCTATTCAATAATACAAAGAGTTTTTTAAATGCCTATAATATTCAGAAACTTAAAGATGAACGCATTGAGCAATTAACAATGTAATCAGCTTTCGTTAAACTACAAAATATTTGCTGCTGAACCCTTGTTACTCCTTTGCCACCTCTCTTCCATCTGTTACAAAATCTAGATAGGATAACAGGCGAGTGTACAAAAATGTTTATCCTAATCACTGTATAATGACAGGGACTTATGTCCTTAACACAGTTGATTTGTTTTTCAGGGTTTAAAAGTAGATTATTTCCATGGCGCAAGCTTAGTGTAAGCTGTTGAAAACCACAAGCACTGCACTTCAGTCTGCTTTTGGGAAGTTAGCCAAAGGTAATCTGATTAAAAGGGTATTTTTCCTACATGAAGCTGCTTTGAAAGTTGCATTTGTTCAGATAGCACTGGGCCAGAAACAAGTTGCCTTTTGAGTAGAACAGAAGCTGTTAAAGAAAATTAAAGGCAGCTTCACCTTGGTAGTTTTGCCACAAACATCAATCTTCAGATACCTATTGTAGAGCGCGTGGCATCATTTCCAAATATTAAGAAGATTATACACCTTTCACCATTCAAAGGACATAATTAATAGAAAAATGCTTGGTTTATTTTTAGAATTTAGCAACGTGGATTACAAAGTAGTATTTGACTTCCTGCTGTTAATAGAAAACAAATTCAATTATCACCAAACAAAAAATACTCAAATGAAAACGTTAAATGAAAGCATTAAACATGTTTAAAATTAGTACAGTATTAACTCAAGATATTCTTTGCTATAATTGTTGCTATTACATAACAGATTTGTGACACTAATTGCAAAAATGTACCAGCTACACAGCATGATCAAAATAGTGGAATGACTGCAGTGCTGTCATGCCTGCCAGTTGTATTGCAGGTGTTGTAGAATATATTTTATATGTTTTATTATTTTCAGCATTTGTAAAGTTATTTTTACTGGTATATAAAAGTCTACATGGTGACAATATGCTGCAAATCAATGAATTGCTGGGAAATGGGGTTTACTACACTGTCATGCAGACATGAGCATAAGCAGAGAAAACTCTGGTGCCTGGACTTCGAGGTTCTACATCTAAAGAGCATCCAGCCAGATTATCAAGTGCATATTAATATATTCTTATTCACAAATAAACAATTTCAGACTATAACAATCCCAAAAATAAACACAAATTTTAGGTTTACCTATCTGATATATTCACACAAAGTAAAACAAAATTACAATTAACTGCAATCGAAAACCAACATGCATAAAATACATTGCTTCATTTCAAACTGCAAACATTGTAAAATCTTCGCTAGCTTTTTAAAATTTCTAATTCGAGAGCAGCAGTTCTGTTACCATAGACTATATCGAAAGTGAAAGGTTTTACAGTGCGCTTGATAGGAAGTGAAATTCATGTTATTTTGTAGGAACAAGAATTGCGCTGAGGTAATTTTGTTTGCTTTAGTGATGATTTCAAATTTAGCACTTCCTCGGGTTTGTAATGTGATTTGTAAACTAATGAAAGACGTCCTTACAAACACGCCTGCAGGGTTAATTGCTGCAATATCTTGGCACTGAGGAATTTCACTTCCATAAATTCATCACGAATTTAATATAATTTCTATGGGGCTCTCAACTGATGGTCAAGATGACTGTGCATGACAAATATTTATGCTAATATATTGTAAGCATGTACTATAATAATTCCATGGAAGATTTCTTTTTATGTTCCATATGCTTGTTCTTGTTTAACTCTTGCCAGCAATTCACCTTTTAATTTGGCTTCTATGGGTTTTTTTGTGTCGCATTATTTTCTTTGGAAGTGTGTTGCCTTTACTGAAAATGTTTGTTCTTCATCACTGGTTACATTAGCAATGGTACAACAGGCCCTCGATTTACTGTTTTCAAGTCACTGTGCCCTTCAGCATGGCATTCTATTGAAAGGAACAGTGCCTAGCCAGAAAAGTTCAGCGCAACCAGCAATAAAACACAAGTACTGCTTTGTCAAGTCACAAATGATTACTTGGACAAGTGCCTTGGAATGAAGCAAACATTATAAAACAACACTTTAAACAGCAAAAACAATAGAGCAATTCACTCTCTCCATTACTTTTAATGTCATTTGGTAAACATAATTACAGAATATTTGTCACCCTTCACAGGTACCTTGTTAATTGTCCTTGGAAATCAGTTTGCCCACTGAACATATTCAAAAATATAATGAATAAAAGAAAAAAAATTTACAGTCATGTGTATTTTTTAATGCACAATTTTGATAATTACGCTTTTAAATACAAAATATTTGCAGAGTTAATTGATGAAATGCGATAGCTTTAAAGCTTTCTCTCTCTCTCTCATTGAATGCAGGAAGCGACAAATCTTTGTAGATTTGGACTGACAATCTAGTGCATGTACGAGAAAATTTACAACTACTTTTACATTTAGTGACTGGGCACCAACAGCCTGTTTTCGAAAGGTACATGCTGTTTTAAAGGAAATTCATAACCATCAAACTGCTTTGATGTCAACAATTAACACACTTTTCTTAAAATTATAACCTTTTAAGATTGATAAATATCAAAGCATTATCAACACTGAGCAGCTTTTGCTAAGCAAAAATGTTCAGTAAACAGAGCTTAATATTCAGAAGTAAAATGTTATAAATGCACAGAGAATTAAAATTGTAATATTTTGGTTTTCAATAATGAAGTTGAGTTCTCAAAGTGTTAATTGACCATTAATGCTCTTTAAACCTTTTCTTTCAGCTTCTTCACCTTTATGGCCACTGAGTAAAAGATGATGGCTATTCACTTTCAATATTGTTTAAGTAGGGCTGTCATCCTCAGACTGGAGAATGCAAAGAGTGTCAGAGTAAGCAGGTGCAGTTATTCTTGGGTTAGCTTTCTATTGGGCATAAAACTGTTCTATGGCAATCTGCACAGCAAGATGTTTAAAATTTAGAAGCAGATTTTTTTTGCCCATATAGAGACACTTCTAAATAATTCTCCAAACAGCTTAACTAAAGTATCATTTCCTCTTCACTTCTGGATCATTTTCTCTATTTCTTTTTTTCTGTCTATACACATTCTCACGTATGTGTCTATGTTTGACAATATAACCTGCCAACAGAATATAATCATATATATTTGGGTCAGTCTTTGTACCAAATGAGATTCTTTAGTTAATGTGAACTGCCCTTATTCTTAGTGTTGTCATATCACAATTGTTAAGGGTGTTTAAACAACTTTGTTATATTAAAGAATGCGAAGAATTACTTGCTGCAATATTGTTGATAAAGAAACGAAAAGTATGGTTACATGGATTGACTAACATTTGTGAATTGCAGGACTCCAATTGAAGAGGGTTTTCGTGTACATTTGAATACGAAACCTAACAATGTGTGGACCACAGCTTTGTTCTTCTGCATTACTAGTTTTTAAAATGAAGGCCGTAATCTGTATTACATAGGATCATTAAATTCCGCATTTTACACTTGAGCAACTGCATTTTGATTATCTATTGCATTTCAAAGTAAGCAGATTTGCTTCTTGAGACTTAATTACTTGCTGCAGGATTTCCCATTATTGTAGTCGGTTTATAAACATGGTCAAAACCGCTTTTAGAATTAGAATGATGCTGTGAAGTGATAAACAAACAGCAAAGTATTTACCTTTGTCACTAACTATTGAAAATCCAAATTAAACACACACTGAATGACGCAGTGATTTACATCAAGTTATTGTTATCATCTCAAGCATCGATCTTTTATTTGCTGTTCCATTTTCCCAGGCAACAAATGATAGACAAAAACAGCAAAATCTGTAGACTATTCAATTTTGCAAATGATTTGAAGTGAACAAGCTCATGCCTCAATATTCCTACAATTCCTCTTATATTTTTGGAGAGCACAAAGTCTTCAGTTGCGACAAAGGTCTTATCTAAACAAGCAATGACCAAGGTTCTCATAAGGTTATTTCTTCCTGCACAGTGTTTACAAAAAGCATTGAGCCACAAAGAGAATTTTAGTGGGAAAATAATGTTATATATTTGTCTAAATGCACTGCATGATATCGAGTAATTAAGCTGGCATGCTGTAAAACGTGAGCTTATGTCCTTTCCAACCCCTGCAGGTATATTTGGAGTTTTTTGTACACCTATTTAGATCTAATGATCATTTTCACATTTATAAAAACTCCACAGTCTATTGTTTGAATTAAGTTAATTTCTTTCCAATTTGGGTGAAGCTTTCTGATTATATTTCCTATGTACTTATTTGCTAGCCGTGATTGAATATGTTGAATTATTTTTTATCCTTAAAATATGATTCTATTCTCTCAACATATTGATACACCAATAGATTGGCATTTTGAACTATATGCCAGTTTTTCTATTTTTTTAATATAGCAGTACAGAGTGATGTTTCAGTGTTGTTTCTTCTTTATTCCTTTTACAGTGAATGTATTTGTCTCTAACTAATTTTGAGTAATAGATTGCGCAAATGTCACGCTAGGTGGAACACAGACCATGCAGTAAACTCTATTGTGTCGTCATCCTCTCTTTATTTACCACAGTTATTATATTCTGTAAATAAAAATGAAAAAAATCCCCAATCACAAAATAATAAACAAATAAAAATATTTCCTAAAAAAATTTGATGTGATAATCCCTTACATGTTTTTCCCAATAAAGATCCACAAACTATATTATACCTATATATTATTTATATATGTATGTGTGTAAATATATAAACATTCAAACCAAGTAGCTTTGCACAAAACATTTACTTTCTAATTCAATCTGGAAGAAGCAAAAAATTACATTAGTTTTATAAGACTTTTGATAACAGCTTCCATGGCTTGCTAACACTATTATACAAAACAGCTTAACTGGCATCTCTCTTTCCACATTGTTAGTTCTTGCATTTATGTTGAAAATGAATCATAATTAGAATGCCATTTTCCATTTTTGTTTTTAAAGTCCATATGATAATTATTGTTGGTATAGTCTTACCACTCAGTGTGCTGACTGATCCCCTTTGATTTTATTGGAATAATTTTGAATATTTAAAAGTAAACAAGACTACTGCTTCAGCTCCATTTTGTACAAGCTGTAGTGACTGCTAATTCTGCAAATGCACTTTCCATTGAAACAGTCATTAGATCTGATTGTTGGTGAGCCTTTATGGCTCTATTGCTATTAATGGGGGCCCTCTGTGTAATGATATAAAGAGTCAGCTGCATCATTGAACTCAGTCATTCTGTCAAATACTTGAGACACTATGATGCAACTGCTCTTGTTTTCCTCATTTGAAACAGCAACAAAAAAGGTTTCATTTACACAGAGGTGAAATGTGGAATTTTAACTTTCCACGAGCTTGCATTGTATACAGCATTTCTGTAGGGTCAAGTCTCCAATTTTTTTTGAGAGAACAACACGTTTGATCATTAGGGATTTGAAGCAATGTAATATTTTACATTTATTTTTCAAGGATGTGCATTTCGTGTGTTAGGCCAGCATTTATTGCTCATCTGAATTACCTTTAGAAGGTGGTATGTGCTATCTTTTTGAACTGCTGCACTCCATGTAATGAAGATACATCCACAATGCCTTTAAGGGTGGAATTCCAGGTTTTGACCCAGCAACAGTGAAAAAACAGTGAAATATTTTGAAGTCAGGATGGTAAGTGACTTGGGGGGGAGCTTCCAGGTGATGCTGTTCCAATGTATCTCCTGCCCTTGTCATTCTGGGTGGAAGTGGTCATGAGGTTTTAAGATGCTGCCTAAGGAACCTTGATGGGCTCCTGGAGTGTATCTTGTGGATGGTACACACTGCTGCCACTGCTCATCGGTGGCGGAGGAAGGGATTGGGTAAACTGGGGTTGTTTTCCCTGGAAAGATGGACAATAAGGGGAGATCTAATAGAGATATATAAAATTACGAAGGGTATAGATAGGGTGAAGAACAGAAAGATTTTTCCCAGGTCGGAGGTGACAAACACAAGAGGTCGCAAGTTCAAGGTGAGAGGGGCGAGGTTTAACTCATATGTCAGAGAGACGTATTTTACACAGAGGGTGTGGGGGCCTGGAATGCACTATCAAACAAAGTGGTGGAGGCGGACACGGTGGGATCGTTTAAGACTTATCTGGATAGTCACATGAGCAGACTGGGAATGGAGGGATACAAAAATTCTTTTAAATTCTATCAAGGTAGATAAGTTGCCGGGACTGGATGGGATGTACCCTAGATTACTATGGGAGGTGAGGGAAGTGATTGCAGAGCCCCTGGCGATGATCTTTGCATCGTCGATGGAGACGGCAGAGGTTCCGGAGGATTGGAGAATTGCGGATCTGGTTCCTATTTTCAAGAAAGGGAACAGAGATAGTCCGAGAAATTACCGACCGGTCAGTCTAACCTCAGTGGTTGGTAAATTGATGGAGAAAATTCTGAGGGACAGGATTTATGAGCATTTAGAGAACTTTAGTATGATCAGAAATAGCACGGCTTTGTCAAGGGCAGGTCGTGCCTTACAAGCCTAGTTGAGTTCTTTGAAAATGTGACTGAATACATTGACGAAGGAAGAGCGGTGGATGTGGTTTACGTGGACTTCAGCAAGGCTTTTGATAAGGTCCTCCATGCAAGAGTTCTTGAGAAGGTGAGAGGACATGCGATCCAAGGGGCTTTGGTCTTATGGATCCAGAACTGGCTTGCCTGCAGAAGACAGAGAGTGGTTTTGGAAGGGTCTTTTTCTGCATGGAAGTTGGTCACCAGTGGAATGCCCCAGGTTTCTGTTGTAGGACCTTTACTGTTTGTCATTTTCATAAATGACCTGGATGAGGAAGTGGAGGGATGGGTTAGTAAGTTCGCCGATGATACGAAGGTTGGTGGTGTGGTGGATAGCCTGGAGGGATGTCAGAAGTTGCAGCGTGACATAGATAGGACGCAAGACTGGATGGAGAAGTGGCAGATGGACTTCAACGCGGATAAATGTGTAGTGGTCCATTTTGGCAGGTCCAATGGGATGAAGGAGTACAATATCATGGGTAGGAGTCTTAGCAGTATTGAGGAGTAGAAGGATCTTGGAGTCCAGGTCCAAAGGACTCTTAAATCAGCCTTGCAGATGGAGGATGTGGTCAAGAAGGTCTATAGTATAATGGCCTTCATTATTCGAGAGATTGAGTTTAGGAGTTGGGAAGTAATGCTGCAACTTTATAAGACCCTTGGAGTACTGTGTGCAGTTCTGGTCGCCTCACTACAGGAAGGATGTGGAAGCTATTGAGAGGGTGCAGAGGAGATGTACAAGGATGTTGCCTGGATTGGGAGGCATGCCTTATGAAGATAGGTTGAGGAGCTGGGTCCCTTCTCCCTATAGAGACAAAGTTTGAGAGGTGATTTGATAGAGGTTTATAAAATGTTGAGAGGTACAGAGAGGGTGGATTCTCAGAGACTATTTCCCAGGGTTGAAATGTTCACTATGAGAGGACATAGGTTTAAGGTGATGGGGAGCAAGTACAGAGGAGATGTCAGGGGTAAGTTTTTCATTTAGAGGGTGGTGAGTGAGTGGAATCAGCTGCCATTGGTGGCGGTAGAGGCAAACTCGCTGGGGTCTTTTAAAAGACTTCTGGATGAGCACACGGATGGGATTTAATGGGATTGAGAGTTATAGATAATTCTATGGCCTGGTAGGTGTGGATACGATTCGCACAATTTGTGGGCCGAAAGGCCTTTTTGTGCTGTAGTATCCTATGTTCTAAAAGAATGGTCTAGTTGGATCATTGGCGCAGGCTTGAAGGGCCAAAGGGCCTTTTTCCTGTGCTGTATTGCTCTTTGTTCTTTGAATGTTTGCAGAAGGGCTGCTTTGTCTTGGATGGCGCAAAGCTTCTTGAGTTGGAGCTGCAGTCATCCAGGCAAGTGGGCAGTTTTCCACTTATGCCTTATAGATGGTGGACAAGCTTTAGGGAGTCAGAAGGTGAGTTATTCACTGCAGAATTCCCAGACTCTGATATGTTCTTGTAGGCACAGTATTTACATGGCTGGTCCAGTTCAGTTTCTGTTCAATGGTAATCTCTAGGATGTAGATAGTGGGAGATTCAGAAATGGTAATGCTATTGAATATCAAGGGCCAACAGATTGTTGGAGATAGCCATTTCCTGGCACTTGTGTGATGCAAATGTTACTTGCCACTTGTTAGCCCAAACTTATATATTTTCTAGGTCTTGCTGCATTTGGATATGGATTGCTTCAGTATCTGAGGAGTTGCAAACATCCCCACTTCTAGCTAAATGAGGTCATTGATGAAGAAGCTGAAGATAGTTGGGCCTCAGACAATCCCCAGAGGAACTCTTGTAGGGAGATCCTGGAGTTGGACTGATTGCCAACAATCACAATGTATGACTCCAACCAGCAGAGAGTTTCCCTCTAATTTCCATTGACTCTAGTTTTGCTAGAGCTCCTCAGTGTCACACGTAGTCATATGCGGCCTTGATAACAAGAGCAGTCACTCTCACTTTGCCTCTGAAGTTACTTGAAACCCATCACTGGCTCTGATTAGAAGATTATGGCCTGAATTTTATACCGGGCATTGGGCCTCTGATATCTGGGCGGAAAGCAGTTACCAAGTCTGCATTTGTCAGCTGTCGGATCACCTCAACAACTTTGCCACAAGCTACCACCTGATTCACTATCTGCAAATCCGCTATTCAGTTAAAGAGATGGTTAAGCTTGTGATGCTTCCAGTCCAATCAGAAGACTGGCGGCTGTGAAGCTATATCAGCGATATGGGAGAGATGGTCTCTGCAAAGGCATGCTGGATTCCTCCAGAGCTAAGGAATGTTTGGAAACTATAGAAAAATCAGGGAATCAAGTCAGAGGGAGATTTCTCTGGGAAGATTGTTGGGGCAGCAGGGGTTGCTGTCCATATCTATGGGTCTCTTTGGATTATTGAACCATTGGTTCTGATAGCTTCCCAGAGCTGCTGCAGGAATGGCTTCTTAAAATATGGCAATTGGCTGCCTCCTCCTTCATTTGGACAGTCTTTGTGCATACAATCCCATTGTTATAAACTGTCCCAGCAGCGCACTGGTATTGCTCCCTACAATCTCACTAGCGTCCCCATGCCCTCCTCCAAGCCCACTCCCCAGGCATTGGTAAAGGTAAAATTCTGCCCCTTGTTTCCTTGTTTCCTGAACTAAGGAATTATGCATAAAGTTCACTGCTGAGGCATAAGGCAGTCATGGTCCAACATTTGGCAGGAAAATATGAATATTGTTTCAATCACATGAACTATTTTTATTGAAATTAACATACATACTAACATATACTTATGTGTTAATGGGCACACATACTGAACTAAGAAACCTATTGAGGTATTAAGACATATCTCAACTGATGGTTATTTTGTCTAGAGATTATTTCATCAAAATTATGTTGAGGATTACACATTAACCTACCTCAATGAATTAACGATGTGACATCTGTCACTTACACACTGAAAACAATGAAAATTTCCCACAGCTAGAGGAATAAAACGGTTAATTCTAGCTTCTCGATCAAACAATTTTTGGACAATCACCATCCCATTATCACTGTTATTATTCATAATATTGAAGTGAAGATATTTTGTGAATCAGAGAATAGAAAGTTGGCAAATACTTCAGAATTTAATTCAGAAGAAATCAGTAATTGAATGAATCTTTGAGCCTTTTATTGTATTGCGGATTTTATAAATGTCAGTTTTCTAATCAGCATTTCTGATTGAAAGCTCTGATTCAGCAAATTAGAGGTCCAAGTCTGACGCATATTAATAATAGGATGCAGGGGAGGGGTTACTCTAGAAATCACTGCCAGCGGCTGCCTAAATCTAGATGAAACTAGTTCTGACTAGGGACGTACACGTCACTGTTGATTTTCATCAAGAAGGCCTAGCCTGTTTATCCTTTCTCTGCATGTGATGACACGCATTGCAGTAGATGTGAAAATGTCCCATCACCTGATAGTCAAGCTTAATAATTTATCCGTGGTTTGGGTTTCAGACACTGAGAGCTGCCCAGTTTTAGTGCTCAGTGCCCTCAGAAGCTATTCCGAGAATATTTCTGTCTTGATTGGCGCTAGACCTGGCTCTAGGGTTTTCAATGTTAATGAGGTGAAAAAAACTATGTTTTAAAGCAAACGTTTAAAATTCTAACATAAATATATATGGGGGGTATTTCAACGCATTACTGGATGAGTGTCAGTAAAAATGGGTCAGAATATTTGTACTGACTGTACATGGAACATAGAACAAAAAGAATCAGTAGATGCATTTTTGGTCTTTAGCATATGTGCATTCAATAATTCATAGTTTCAAAAACAGCAAACACTGTAGTCACCCGGCAGAGCATTTACTAGTTGAGAATGTTAACAAACAAGCAGCATCCATTTTTAAATAGCAAACACGTTTCCATCTCTTGGCACTCATTTGAGCATGATAGTATTATACTAAACATCCCATTGTGTTTTGACTTTGCGTTCACCAGAAAAATGTGCATGTAACAAAAGTATTGGTTTGTTCTTTTAGTGTGCTGGATGTAATCTGTTACTATGACCAGGGTTTTTCTGAAGGCATTGAGGGCACCAGCAGCATTGCTATTGACTTACCTCTGTGAGCCTTTTCCTTCTAGTGGCACGGGCTCCCTCTCTAGAGGGTGCTACTCCAGAATCCTTGCTGTGGATAATCAAATACATAGACCACAATCCAGTGGATTATTTGTAAGAATTATTTGTAAGGAAACATGGCAAAGATACTGGAAATGCAATTCTACCCATTCGCTCACCCCCCCCCCCCCCCCCATCTTCTCACTAGGAAAAGTTAGGGCATAATAGGAGGGAGAGAGAGAGATTTGGGAGAGTGCACCTCTGGAGCCATCAGAGCAAACATTTGCATCCTCCACCAATACAGAGACAAACACCCAGGTCTAATTGAGGCAGGGTTTTCATATGTCTGCAGCAGAAGAAGGCAGGATCAGCCAAGCTCACCACCACTCAGTGGCTATCTGAAGTGATATCTCTGTGATATTGAAGTTGGATGACAATCCTCCAAAGTTGGGCCTGACTGAGATGTTGTGAAAGGTGGAGGAATGTCAGGCAGGGGGTCCTAAGTCCTCAACAGTGTGGCGTGTGAGATCTCCATAGGGATGATGGCAAATGTCATGGCAAACCTTGTCCAACAGTTTTTGTCAGATATGCATAGAAAGCTGCACTCCATCACTATAGCTAGAGTGATGTCTTACTGAGGCACTTTGATCTTCCTCCAGATGTTGTTTGTCCTCAAGGAATCAGGCAGAGACCCTTGGCCACGCAAAGGGAAAAGGAGTGGCTGCTAGAAATCCCGAGCATCTCCATTCATATCTTCCCAAGAGTGTCCATCCTTTGGAATTCCCCTTGCCTGTGACCCCTTCAGCTTCATCCTATGTGACCACAGAGGGAGCAGCTGCTACACAGAAGGACAGCCAAAGTTAGCCGGGGTCCTTCAGGCTTCCTTTGTCCTGAGGACCATCACCAAGATCATCCAAGATAGCAGAGCCAACTGGTCAGCAGCTGCGTCCACCACTGCTGCAGATATCTGAGAGCATCGAGGTGACATGACAGGGAAGGCATGATTAAGATAATATGCACACTATGTATAGGCATATTATGATTGTTAATATATTTTGTAAATACATTTTAGTAAGGTCTGATATCATTTACTTGAGATCTTGTAGTCCTTAAGTCTGTGCGCATCCATTCCCACCCATAGCGCCCCCCTGCCCACACCATCTCCTCCACTTCATCACAGGCTGAGTTCATGTCCCCTGGAATCATGCATGTTCAGGGAGACAAAGGTTCTTTGAGACCCTTGTGAGTCACATGCAAGAAGCTTCTCATACACACTGAGCATTTTCCCTTCGCACACTTATCGATTTAGACATTGGCATCATCAGTACCATCTGCTGGGGTTCTTCTTCAGTTGTCCAGCTGAATTGACCTGATGCACCTCCGCTCTCAATGATCCAACTCCCATACAGCATCTCAAGATTTCCACCTCAAGACTGTACATACTGGCAAGTAGCCATGTAGATCTGACTTTTCGGTTGGAGTCCAGAAGCTTCTAACCTCACCACACCCCCCCCCCCCCCCCCCCCCCCCCCCCCCCCCCCCCCCCCAGAAACATTGATCCTCCTGATGTGACCTTTGACCTTCCAACAGTCACTCTATAATTAACTCTTCCACATTACTGCCCATCATCTACAGGTGAATGTTTATGTTCTTACTCTTCAGAGCAGCCCACTCTCGTGACAATTGACACACACCCCCTCATCCTGCAGACCCTGGAATCCATTTTATTTCTATGTGCCCTCCAGCAACCCTCAGCCTCTGTTCAATACAGCACCATCGTCCGCCCACCCAACTGGCTCCAACTGTTCCATTTAACTGTTACCATCCCCTCCTGTCAACAATGTCTCCCAGTCTCACCCGTTGACACCACTGAACCTTCTGTCTGAACTTCTTTCCCTGCTTCTCCCTCATATCCAGTCAAATCTACACACAGCCATATCCATTCACACCTATACACCTCCTCATACCCATTCTCACCTACACACCCCCTACCCATTCACACTCACACACCCCCCATATGTACTCACATCTACACACCCCCACACCATTCACACCTACACACCTCTATACCTATTCACATCTACTCACCCCCCATATCAAGTACACAAACTACACCACCCCCATACATACCATTCACAACCTGCACGCACACCCCCCATACCATTCACACCTACACACCCCCCATACCCATTAACACCTAACACCCCCATATCCATCACACCTACACACCCCTCAGACACCATTCACACCCCATACCCATATCATTCACACCTACACACCCTACATAACCCTTCACACCTACCCACCCCCCATACATTCACCCTACACCCACCACCATATCCATTAACACCTACAACCCCCTCATACCCATTCACACCACACACCCCCATACCCATTTACACCTACACCCCCCATCCACCTACACATCCACCCATACAATAACCACCCCCTCATACCCATTCACACTCACACACCCCCCATATCCACTCACATCTACACACCCCCACACCATTCACACCTACACACCCTCATACCCATTCACATCCACACACCCCCATACAGGCCTAACCCACCCCCCATACCCTCACACTCTACACACCCTCATACCCTTCACACTGTACACACCCCCCATACCCACTCACATCACACCTCCCATATCCATTCACACCTACACCCCCCATACCCCACCTAAACACCTCATACATTACACTACACATCCCCTACACATATACCCATCACAGTATACACACTCCCCATACCCATTCACATCTACACACCCCCATACACAGTCACACTTATACACCCCCAGTTACCATTCACACCTACACACTCCCGCATACCCATCGCAACAACACATCCCCCCGTACCATCACACCACATCCCCCATACCATTACACCTACACACCCCTAACCCAGGCACACCTACACCTCATACCCCTCACACACCCCCCCAGATCACCACATTCACACCAATTACACCCTTCAACCATTCCCTCATACCCCTTACCCAACACCCCCTACCATTCACACCACCCCACCACACCATTTTTTTTCACACCTACACCCCCCATACCCATTTACATACCATTTCACAACCTACACCATATTCCACACACCCTACACACCCATTTCACACCTACACACCCCCAACCATCCACCTACAACACCCCCCATACCCATTCACACCTACACACCCCCTACCATTCACACCTACACCACCCCCATAACCCATTCACACCACCTACACACCCCCATACCCATTCACACTTACACACCCCCCATATCCATTCACACCTACACACCCCCATACCATTCACACCTACACCCCCCATACCCATTCACAGCTACACACCCCCATACCATTCACACCTAACCCCCCCATACCCATTTACACTTACACACTCCTATACTCATTCATACATCCTCCCCCCATACCCACCTCACATTACACATGCCCACACCATCCACACCCCCCTACCCCATTCACAGACACACCCCATACCCATGCCATTACACCCCCAACTACAACACCCCCATTCACATCTACACACCCCCATACCCACACATCACAAAACCCATACCCATTCACATCTACACACTCCATACCCTCACACGTACACCCCCCACCCCCATATCTATCACACCGACACACCCCCATTTACCATGGCACATCACATACCCCCCATACCATTCACACCTACACACTCCCATATCCATTCATACCTACACACCCCATACACATTCACACCTACACATCCCCACACCATTCACACCTACACACCCCCACACCCATTCACATCTACACACACTCCAATACCCATTCACACCTACACACCCCCCATACCCATTCACATCTACACACCACCATAACCATTCACACTACACACCCCCACACCAATTCACATCTACCACACACTCCCAATACCATTCACACCTACACACCCCCCATACCAATTCACATCTACAGACCCCCCCATACCCATTCACACCTATATATCGCCCATACCCATTCACGCTTACACACATCCCACACCCATTCACACTTATACACCCCCATACCCATTCACACCTACACATCCCCCATACCCATTTACAACTATATATCCCCCATACCCATTCACACCTACACACCCCCCATATCCATTTATACCAAACATCCCCCATATACATTCATTCACACACACACATCCATGTCCATTCACATTTGCACACAACCTCCATATACATTCATGTCTGTACAACCTCATGCCCATTTACACCTATACACAAGCCCTATGCCCATTCACACCTACAAACTCTCCCAGGCCCAATCACATGTGCATATCCTCCCACGTCCGTTCACATCTGCATATCCCTATGTCCATTCACACTTTAATCCCCATGAGGACTGGAAAATCTTAGCCAATGCATGTAGCACATTGGAAAAATATACATCAACTAAAGTACTGAATTTTGCTTTGCCATTAATTTGGAATTGATGGAAGAGATGGTGTAATAAAGTAGCATTATTTTAAATTAGATACTTTGATGTATTTAATGATTAGCAGTTTTAATATGGGTTGCCAATTTTCCAGTGTTATCCTAACTAAGTGTCTTAGCATCTTCCTTTATCCATTTGAAGATTTTTTTTTAGAATTAATCCCTGTAAGATTATTCTCTATCTTTGTTATGAGTACATTGACATAATAACAGTAGAATGGTCTGCAAAGGTCTGTAGTGCAAGGCAGTCTCCTCTTCAAATAAACCAATGGAGCATATCTCAGCAGATGGTTAATTCTGCTGACCTTGAGGAATGATGGTGTTGGGGGGACATTTGCAACCTTGCTGCTCAGACTTCTCCAGACAGCCAGATCTATCGATGTTTGATTGCTCAAGTGGCTGGAGGTCATCCAGTCTGTACCTCTCAGTGAATTAATCTAAGCAAGAACATTTAGAAAAATAATGTTCAGGTACTATATGATTTTGAAAAAAGAGTATTTTTAAATGCATTACCTGTGATACCGTTTGTTACGAAGCTTTATCTAAACAATATTCCAAAACCATTTAAAGCAAAATCTCAGGAATAAAAGGAGATAATTCATGTAAATCTATGTGTCACAACCATTTATATATAATTATCTTGACACTGTCCTAGCATTAAAAGGATGAACAAATGTAGAAATATGTTTTATAAAATGTTTTTTAGATTGCACTGTGTATGAAATTCCAGCACTATAAACTATTAATAAACTGGACCCAATATTGACTTTCATAACGGAAGGTGATAACATTGTTTAAAATCTGGAATGTGAATATTTTTTTCCAATCAAACTGCATTTCAAATGTAAATTTCTGAATTTAAGAATTAAGCAGCATGTTTGACATGGAAAACTAGTAAATGGAGTATGAATTGGATTATATTTAATTAAATAAAGCACTGTCTTGCAATAAAGGTGAGTGAACCTTGTTTTTTTTTTATATATGTATAGAGCAAGAATATGTAATGTATGCAATCCCCTGCATCCTTCATCTATATCACAGCTCACTAAATAATGCCTAATGTTTATTTCATTTAGCAGAACATCTAACACTGGGTTGTACTCCAGGGACTGATTATCATAATTATACAAGTTTCTATAGCAACCTACAAGTCTATCAGTTTTGATTCATTATATTGTTATACCTTCTAGCATTTTCCAAATATTGGGTACACATAAAAGTCCCAGACTCATTGCTACTACAAAAGTGGTGCTAAAAATGTTTTCTTTTTGTTTAGCAATGTGCTGTTAATTGCATATGGTTCTTATTTGGCACTTTTCTTACACATTACTTTATTCCTATCCCTGTCCAAAATATAAGGAAAATACACAGGATTTTTTAAATGTTCAGTGGAATAAAGCAAACAAAAAAGTTATTGATGGCATGATTTCTGTCTCTCTTTATTGAAGAATGCAAATTGTATTAATTATCTCTATCTACAAGACACATTCATTGGTTAGGAGTAAGACTGGTTTTGGAAAAAAAATCCATATGTTTTAATTAATTAATAGGGCACTATTACTTCAAATGATTTTGGGAGCTTTCTTTTAACATCTGGAACTGTATTTATAATAGCCCCTAGTATTATCGCTAATGAAGCAACTTGCCTTGACAGGAGTTACTTCTGTGGCTGCTTTTGACCGACATTGAATAGCCCAAATATCAATGATTTTGTTACAAACCTTTTAAAAAGTTGTTTTGGTATAAAGCTTGAAGCTCATTGAACAAGGGGACAATGACAGTATTATATACTGAATGATAGGAAACAGAGAGGAATGGCGAACTGTTGTTTTATAGGTGGAAGATTTATAGTGGGTTCCCCAAGAATCAGTGTTAGGGGCCCTGATTTTCTTGGTCTTACATTAATGACCTGAAATTGGCATGCACAGCAAAATTTGCATATGATGCAGAACATGGACATATTGGAAACTGTGAGAAGAATAATGATAGACTTCAAGAGGATAGAGACGGGATGGTGGAATGGGCAGCAATTGGCAGATGCAATTTACTGCAGAGAAGTGAAAAGTGATGTATTTTGGTAAGAAAACCGTTGAAAGGCATGATGCCTTTTGTGCTATTTAGCATGGACAAGTTAGTGGTGCTAATGACACAGGGAGGTTTGGAAGGAATGCCAGTTGTGGATCCATCAATGGTGATGGCCAAAACCTCTGGATAGATGTGCATCCTTCATTGACAGTTAGGACGTGCGTGTTTCAATAGAAGTGTTCGCACAGGCAGCTCGGAATGAGTTCCATATCATTCACTACATGCTAGGCAATAGGTACTTAGCTGAAATGAGCCTGAAGAAAATGATGTCTGATGCTGTTAACATTCTGGGAAGACCTTCCAGCACTGCATTGGTCCTGGACACCTCCCTGTACAGCCAGCACACCACAATATTCTGCATTTCCCCCTCCTCTCCTCTATACCGTGTTCTTCTTCCTTCTGCAATTCCTGCTTCTCCACTGCCTTCTATGAGCCCTTTCCCTCTAAGGCTTCATTCTCATCCATCCATATCTCCCTGAAGGACCAGACTGTGAAAAGATCAGTAAGCTTCCACAGTAAACACCATATAAAAGTGTATTGTAGGATGATACATCACCGACCCAGAGCACTAAAACCCCATCTTTAGAAGCCGATGGTTCAGACCATAACAAATAAGATGGTCATTCAACCCATCAAGTTTACTTCAGCTTTTTCAATGGTTGTCCTCATAAACATATGGCTTTGATCATATTGCCCCTCTCTATCTCTGTCTTGGCTCTCATAAAGAGTTAAAAGCCTTCTCTTTAAAGGATATCCCTTGTCCCTTAGAATCCATCACAGAGGTTTTTATTTGGAGGATGGTGGTGGTTTGAAGAACTGAGGCAGCCTGACTTGGCAGTTGCTGAAGGAATTATGCAGCTGATAGGAAAGTGAGCCAGTGCATGGAGGAACTTCTTGTTCTGATCACAGATCAGTTAAATGTTATGGGATTGGAATTCCTTCTAGTTGATTAATCTAACTGACTTATCATTCGACGTCTTGATAGCCACACTGATGCAATCAATAGTGTCCTTGCACCTGGGGGAAATACAGCAATCAAAGTGAAACCCACCAACCCCTGTCCCTGTGAGGCCAACTCAATCTGAAATCCAATATACTGTCTGCTCTCGAAAATAGGGCACAAGTGATCTGAGTGATGTGCTGCCATCAGTGATATACCTCTGTGGTCTGCAGTTGATCTTTAGAAGGAGCTAGAAGCAAATGAATACAATACCATAATGACTTTTATGGCTAGGGGCAGGCAATGGTGAGCAGCATTGGAAGATGTGAGGTCTCTAGTGATGAGGACCCAAATCTTTGTGACCATCTGTTTGGAAAGGCTAGTCATCTGCCACTTTGGTTCTACTCATCTCCAGTAGGTCCTATTTTGAAGGCAGATCTTATGCTGAGAATATGTTCTGTGCCTTATCTGCCCTTTGTCCCTTTCCTCTACCCCACTGATGCATAGGATTCATCCCTTCCTGTGGAGGGTGTTGATCCTCATTGGCTATTGGACCCAAATTCAGAGAATTGTGCTCCCATTGCCGGTCTCTATCTTCCATATTCAGGTGACCTCCAATTGAGGTTTGGCAGCCTTGTCATGGCTTTGTGATGCCAAGCAGGTGACATCTCTGACGAAACACTTACTGCCCATTCTCCCTCCGTGGACCATGCGGCACCTGTATGCCAAAAGCCAGAAACTCCCGTGCATTGTTCACCCTTTCAAGGGGCCTACTTAATTCTCTGAGGCAGCTAGGATTGGCTCCCCACTGTGTGCCTATCTCCAGTTGGCCTTCTCCAAACAGCATGAGCAGCCCATACATCCCTGTCAACGTCAGTCATTAACAAGTTGTCAATGAACTCTTTCACAATCTATTTATGTTTTGGTAGCCTAATTGCTATGGAATTAGAATTCTCTTTCAAATTATGATAAATTGAAATGTGGGGGCTAAATTGAAAAGCGATGAAAAGGGGTCATGGGATCATGATGTGTGATTAGTCCATGCCCATTGAGTGCAATGCAGGCATGTTAATTAGCCTCCTTAATGGATTGGTTGAGATCTCAAGGTCACCCAAAGTCCACTCCCTGGAACTCGGTGACAAAACTGGCATAGCAGCTGGTACCAGTGTTTATTTTCTCTTGCCTTCCTCTGGTCCCGCCCCTGGCAGGATCTGGAAGATCAGCCCAACATCTTTACAGCCTGATTTCATCTAATTAAAGGCTAATTATTGATGTTAAGAGATTCCAGGAAAATACCTGCAGTTATTGTTTAATTTTTAAATAGAGAAAAGAGTAAAGTAACGCACAAATAGAATATTTGATCTGAAGCAAAGTAAAAGTCAAACTTAACTAGCAAAAACAGGAGGGAATGAAGAAGAAAATGAAAAATTAAAGTAAAATTGTTTTTCTAAGTCTATGCAGAATTTATTTCATTAATTGCAATATTGACGAATGAACTACTTTTGATGTGTTGCTGGCATAACTGCAATAGAATTAGAATTCTTTTTCAATATTGTCATAATTGAAATGTAGGGGCTAAATTGAAAAGCCATGATAAATGGATATGGGTGATTAGTCCATGCTCATTGATCGCAATGCAGGCAGCAGGCAGCTTTCTGTCGTTTGCTCATTTGAATGATCTCTGCATCCAGCCAGCACACTTTTCATTGGCTGCTCGCATTAGCAGAAGACTAATACAATGAGAAGCTAGTAACACTTATCCTGCACTACTTAAAGCTAATCCAAACTTTTAAAAGCTAGTTGCATTATCAAGAGCTAGAGTAAGTACTGGGAGTTTGAGTTGAAGAGAATCTGACCTGAGAAATGGTGAAGAATGGCACAAGAGGGAAAAGAGTAGATTCCAAGGTCTCTGAATGCTAAACTACAGCAAGTAGAAAAGATGTTTTGTATCTGTAGTGGAGAAGAAGGCCAGAGACACAATCATGTGGAGACAGATAGTCATGGAGGTCTATACCACAAATTCTTTCTAAGGATCTGACTATAGTGCAGCAAGAATTTCATATGACTGGTCAAAGTCAATGAAAGCATTTCCAAATGCTATCTGTACCAGTGGCCTCAGTCATTGATTAAATTAAGAAATTCCACCACTCATCTGTCAACAATATCTATCAGTCAAGCCTCTTAACGAATGTTCTTACTTTCAACTCAGAATCACACATTTTGCCTCTGGGTTCCTCCCACAGTCTGAAAGTATGCTGATTAGGTGCATTGACCTGAATCAGTGCTGGAGTGTGGCGAGTAGGAGAATTTCACAGTAACTTCATTGCAATGTTAATGTAAGTCTTGCTTGTGACTAATAAATAAATGAATTTTTAAACATTTAGCATTGTTGCAAACCTTATACATTGCAAAGCTTACACATACTGCCAGCTATTTAACCATAAAGGGTGGTAGACTGGCACATTGGTTAGCACTGCTGCTTCACCATGCCAGGGTTCAATTCTTGAACTTGGATCGATCGCTGTCTATGCGGAGTCTGCATGGGTTTCTTCCGGGTGCTCAGGTTACTCCTAAAGTCTGAAAGACGTGCTGATTAGGTGCATTGGCCATGCTAAATTCTCCCTCAGTGTACTCAACAGGCGCTGGAGTGTAGTGACTAGGGGATTTTAGCTATAACTCCATTGCAGTGTTAATGTAAACCTACTTGAGATGCTAATAAATAACATGATAGGTGCATCAGCCAAACAAACTGTGCCTCTCATTGACACCCTTCCTTCTCTCTTGACAATCTCTCATCAGAGAGACACGTCCCACAGGCAACTAAGGATTCTCAGAAAATTATTCTGCCATGTACAGGGTGAAGAAAAATGATCGAAACAGACTTTACTGCTAATGATGGATTTAGGAATCTCTCAAAAACTCAGGAAAGTGCTGGGAAACGGTCACTCAAATGTTTTGCTTGGCAAGAATAGAGATATGGGAACCCATTTGAATTGGGAGTAATTGTGGACTGTTTGCTGTAAGGTCTGTAATTCCACAGAGAGTGCGATGTGCATAAAGATTAAAATGGGAATATGTAAGAGAAAATACAAAGAACAAAGAACAAAACAGTACTGGAAACAGGCCCTTCGGCCCAATGATGTTCCCGCTTCTACCCGTGATCCCTATCTATGTTTATAGATCTATGGATTGACCCAAATTTGAGACAACTTAGGGAGAATTTGTTCTGCCAATCAGCCTAAGAGCACATCTTTGGGATGTGGAAGGAAACCGGAGCACCCGGAGAAAACTCACACAAGCACAGGCAGAATGTGCAAACTCCCACAGACACAGGCCCAAATCCATGTATCTGCACAGCACAGCAATAGTCACTGAGCTGTTGTGTTGCCCATCAAATGGTCCAGGTCAAGCGTACACTAACGATGTGAAGCACTAAGATATTCTCGAAAAAAATCCAAGAGCAGCCCTCTCACGACCCATCGCGTGTATGCCCTTGTTAGACAACAGTTGCATAATATTTAGTTGATAATGACTTTTACTCACTTGTTACAGTAAAAACCTTAATATGTGAAATCCTGCCATGTTATTTTTTCAGCTAATAACTGTAAGTTTGAATCTCTTTTAGAGAGTAATATTTATTTATTGGTCACAAATAGGCTTACATTACATTATCAGTCTCTATGAAATTATAACACAATTCACAACCTGGGACTTGATACGGTACATGGCTGATTTTCAACCGTAAGGCAAAATCAGAGGGGGTGAAAAATTGTTCAAACTTGGTCAGACCATAGAAAACAGACAGGATATTAGTTTGATTAAAATTTTGCCAGTTCAAGACTTATCAAATCTAGTTGAAGTAGATGGAACAAGTTGCCTGTGGGATTGTGAAATACACCAATTTAGCAAATAGAGATTGGATCTAATTTAGGGAGGTATTTTAGTAAGAATAGCTTTTTAGGCATTGATAGCAACTATATTTATTTGGACAAGGCTTCAAACTGTGCCATTTGCAAAACAGGAGTAGAAAAGTGATTGTTTTTCTTGGAATATATGTTGCATCCTTAATATGTATTTGATGCTTAAGTGGGGCCATGTTATAATGCATATTATATCAAATCAGCACATGAAAAGATGTCTTTCCAAAATATACATAGGAAAATTCATATTCAATATAAATTAAGTTATATGATGTTTTCGAAATAACATGATGCATTAACATCTAACTGTAAACAAGGTGTAAAGCATATGAAAGGTTTAATAGACCAAAGTTTAGAAACACTTGAACAACTGTACTCACATTATACAACTAAAAATGAGATTCAACCAAAATGTTTGTGAGAAATTCTAACGTAACTATGGAATCAGCACAAAATTCAAAAAGTGATTTCTGTTCCAAACAAGACTGAAGGCATTGATGGTGATTTTACAAAATTTGTAGAAAGTAGGAACCTTAAGATATTTGAATATTCATGAGGAATCCTTGAAAGCAATAACATTATTTTAAAATGTTAAATGGCACTATGGAAATTAACAAGCAGGAAAGGCTAGAATGTTTTATCAAATTACCTTCTATCTCTATTCCATCCCTCACTTCCACTGTATATCCTGGGAGACACAAAAACAGAAAAACATATAGCTAACAAGCAAAAATGCTTCCTAGAAAATAATACCTCCAATATCGTCAGAAAGTCAAAGCCACTTCGATAGGTCATAGGGACCACATATATAAACGGTTAGGATTCCTGCGTTTCATCCAGGTAGCCCAGGTTCAACTCCCGGTATGAGAATGAAAGTTTAGGACAGCATGGTTTCACAGTGGTTAGCACTGCTGCCTCACAACGTCAGGGACCCAGGTTCGATTCCCAGCTTGGGTCACTGTCTGTGCAGAGTCTGCACGTTTTCCCCACGTCTGTGTGGGTTTTCTCCAGGTGCTCTGGTTTCCTCCTACAGTCCGAATGTTGTGCTGGTTAAGTATATTGGCCATGCTAACTTCTTCCTCAGTGTACTCGAACATGCACTGGAGTGTGGTGACCAGGGGATTTTCACAATAACTTTATTGCAGTGTTAATGTGATCTCCCTCCTGAAAGCATGCAGAGTCAGCATCCAGCACGCTAGCCAGAAACATATTCCGAAGGGTCATGCTCTCGAAGAAATAAAGAACGCACTAACATCCAATCAATTCCCATTACATACGTTTAAAGCCATGTTCCCATGTTCACCCCAGTTTGTTAAACTGGAATAACCTTATCAATAGGCACCTTAACACAGACTCTAGTTACATTATAAATTTCTACAACATACAGATATGTCAATACAGTTAGAAAACATGTAAAATCACAAGGTCAGAGGCATCAGCTCTGCATAAAATAAAGTGGGATGTTATAGTTATTTTGATAAAATGGAAATTACTAATCTGTATTGTCAAGTTCCTTCCTGTCATAGATTAGGCACAATAGCTTGATTGTGGACTGTCCGCTAATATCTAACCTAACCCTCAAAGGCAATTGAGTAAAGCTTCAGCAAATTTGTTTATCCCTCCACTTCAGCTAATTGCTTGGTCAATTGCTTTCTACAGAACACCCTGGAAGTACAGGAACAATTGTGTTAACTGGAGTATTTCTTTGCTCTTTTAATCCTACTTCAAACCAGGTATAACTTCAGTTCTTCCTGAATATTCTGTTTCAGTTTATCAGATTAGAGGATAGTAACTCTTCATTGTTGAAATATCCGTACAAAATTCTGCAAATTCAACTTGCGGATTAACAAAGTCACTCCTTTATCCTGTCTCCACTAATAGAGACTCTATAATGACACCTGCCATTAATATAAACATTCTAAGCGGCAACAGCTTGTATTTATGTAACATTCTTAGTGTGGAAAACCTTCCAACAAGTTTCGCAGAAGTATAACTGAAAAAGCTCGACACACTATAACATAGAAAAAGATACTAAAGGTGACTAAGTGCTTGCTCAAAGAGATGAAGTCCCCACCCCTGTCAAATCCCGATCTCCAGCTTTCTCACTCTCAATTACTGGTGACCACTTTGAAGATTTTCTACTGTTGCTGATGTTCCTGCCTCAGAGCCATTGAGCCTGTCAATTTGACTAGTGATGAGAAACAGAGGGAAGAATAACGATGTCAATGATTATATTTAAAATGTTCCCCACTTCTGTCTGTGTTCTCCCTACTGCCATATAAATATTTGGGTATTGCTGTGACATGGATAAAGGCACTAGGGTTTTGAATGAGTTGACATTTATGGAAGTACAAAGTTTATTTATTAATGTCACAAGTAGACTTACATTAACACTAGTTACTGTGAAAATCCCTTATTTGCCATACTCTGGCATCTGTTCAGGTAAGCTGAGAGAGAATTTAGCAACTGTGGGAGGAATTCAGAGCACCTGAAGGAAAGCCACGCATACATGAGGAGAATGTGCAGATTCTACACAGGCAGTGACCCAAGCTGGGAATTGAACCCGGGTTCCTGGCACTGTGATGCACTATGCCACCATAGGAGTGCTGGTCAGTACAGCATTGGAGAAGTCAAGACTGGATATGTCATTGGTATTAATGGGCTAAGGCAAGCAATGTTACAAAAGTAGTTTTTTGTGCTGGAGTCAATATTAGATTAAATATTTAGATTGGAGCTAAATGGGCTTTTGGTGTTGTGAGCGTCATTGCTTAGCCTGAGACAGTAGCCCATTGGAGTAATAGGGAGAATGGAATTGATGCAAAATATTGATATGATCCCAGTAGACACTGATAACTTTTAAAAAGAAATTAATTTTCAAAAAACCAATAAAATAACCAAAGGACAATATTTCATATGTTAAGGTTTTTATTGTAACAAAAAATGGATGTGGTTTTCATGGACTTCAGCAAGAAGTTTCATAAGGTCTTCCATGCAAGACTTCTTGAAAAGGTGAGAGGGCATGGGATCCAAGGGGCTTTGGCCTTGTGGATCTAGAACAGGCTTGCCTGCAGAAGGCAGAGAGTGGTTGTGAATGGGTCTTTTTCTACATGGAGTTCGGTCACCAGTAGAGTGCCCCAGGGATCTGTTCTAGGACCCTTGCTATTTGTCATTTCCATAAGTGACCTGGATGAGGAAGTGGAGGGATAGGTTAGTAAGTTTGCCAACAAAACAAAGGTTGGTAGTGTTATGTATAGTCTGGAAGGATGTCAGAAGTTGCAGTGAGACATAGATAGGATGCAAGACTGGGCGGCGAAGTGGCAGATGGACTTCAACGTGGATAAATGTGTAGTGGTCCATTTTGACAGGTCCAATGGGAAGAAGGAGTACAATATCAAGGGTAGGTGTCTTAGCAGTGTTAAGGAGCAGGGTTAGGGTCCGGGTCCATAGAACTCTTAAATTGGCCTCGCAGGTGGAATTTGTGGTCTAGAAGGCATATAGTGTACTAGCCTTCATTAATCGAGGGATTGAGTTTAGGAGTCAGGAAATAATGCTGCAACTTTACAAGACCGTTGTCAGAACCCACTTGGAGTACTGTGCACAGTACTGGTCACCTCACTACAAGAAGGATGTGGAAGCTATTGAAAGGGTGCAGAGGAGATTTATGAGGATGTTGCCTGGATTAGGTGGCATGCCTTATGAGGATAGGTGGAGAGAGCTAGGTCTTTTCTCCTTGGAGAGATGAAGGTTGAGAGGCCACTTGAAAGAGGTTTATAAAATATTGAGAGATAAAGATAGGATGGATTCTCGGAGGCTATTTCCCACGGCTGAAATGGTCGCTATGAGAGGATATGGGTTTAAGGTGCTGGGGAGCAGGTACAGAGGAGATGTCAGAGGTAAGTTTGTCACTCAGAGAGTGGTGAGTGAGTGGAATTGGGTGCTGTCGCTGGTAGTAGAGGCGAACTCGTTGGGGTCTTTTAAGAGACTTCTGGATGAGTACATGGGATCTAATGAGATTGAGAGTTATAGATAGGCCTGGTAAGAATGGATACGATCGGAGCAACTTATGGGCGGAAGGACTTGTTTGTGCTGTAGTGTTCAATGTTCTATGTTCTAAAAAAAGACAACTAATATACGAAAATAAAGAAAAGGTACATTCACAATAACTAACTAATGTAATCGAGAAATTTTCTTTGCACTAAACTTCTGACCAATATGTAGCATTACAAGAACAAATCCAATGTTACTTCCAACTATCCAATGGGCTCATTTCTCTCTGCCACAGGTCATAACTTCCAGTGTCCATCATGTCATCCCACCAGGATGAGTCTTTAAGTTCTGACTTCCATCAGCAAGGTGATAACTCCTTATTTCTTAAATCTGTAATGGTCTTATGTGTTTTCTTCCTTCCATTTGAACAGTAAACAAATTCTTACAAGCATCCTTCTCCACAGCAGCAACTGCTTTACACATCTATGCAGCACTAGCTACTTTCCTTCACTCCTTGTGTCTCCTCAAGCAGCTACACCTTAACTGTGAGTCATCAGGTAAATGTGTAAAAACTGTCACTTGATTTCAATAGGTTTCTGTTTGATTATCACTACCATGGCAATCAAACTACAGAGAATGTCTCCAAGCTGTGCTGAGATGCTTCCAGAATCTCAGGTTTACTCTAGGTTAAAAGAAACTTTAAAAAATAATAGCTTTGTAAAATCCAGCGTTTGTAACAATATATAATTTGGACTAGGGGCCGACAGATCTTTGGTCTACCCAGAATTTAGCTGAAGCAAACTGTATTCTCATCAGGGATTGGCAGTCAGTAAAACAAGCAATAAAAATACTGGAGAGGCAAAGCTGGATGTTATCTTTACACATGAAGAAGCAAACCATGGGCCTGTGGATGACATTGCCAAACAGCAGCACGTAACATAAGGGTGAGAGACTGCCAAGAACAGATATTTGGGATGCTCCAGATTGGATTGGGAAGATAAACCATTGACAGAGATTCTCTGACTACAATTAGATACCTCAGAGTGTAGCCTTGTGAAAGAGGTCCCAACTAGTGGGAAACAGAGGAGAGGAATTGGAGGAGGAAGGTGTGGTCAAGTATGTCAAAAGCTGCATAGATGTCAAAACAAGAAGGGGGTTTGGTGCATCAACTTCACAAGTCTTGCCCTAACACTAGTATTAATGTAGACACTCCAGCCTGGCTTTTCCATTAACATACACTGCAAACTAACACATTGACATCAGACTTTTACTGTGTTTTCACTGAACATTTAAAAAATTCATTACTGATAAAGTTTATTGTTATGTGCATATTATATATTAACCAAATGACTGCTGTACAACAATCTATTTGCTTATTTTTTTGCTCACTCACAGAATAATAGAATCATACAGGGGAGAAGAGGCACTTCGGCCCATCAAGTCTGCATCAACATCCAAGTAACACACGACCTCCCACCTAATCCCATTTACCAGCACTTATCCCATAGCCTTGAATGCTATGGTGTGCCAAGGGTTCATCGAGATGCCTTTTAAAGGATGTGGAGTAACACAGCTCTATCACTTTTTAAGGCAGTACATTCCAGACTGTCATTAGCCTCTGGATAAAAGAGTTTTTCCTCACACCCCCTAAACTTCCTGTCCCTGACCTTGAACCTATGTCCTCTTGGGACTGATCCTTTAACTAAGGGGTCCAGCTGCTCATTATCCACTCTGTCATTCCCCTCATAATTTTGTACACCTCAATCATGTCACTTCTCAGTCTTCTCTGCTCCAATGAAAACAACCCAAACCTATCCAATCTGTCTTCATAACTTAGATGTTCCATCCCAGTGAAAGTCCTCTGCACTCCCTCCACTGATATCACAATCTTCCTGTAATGTGACAGCAAGAACTCCTCATAGTACCCTCACTATAACCTCACCAAAATTCTACACAACTCCAACGTGATTTCCCTGCTTTTGTAATCTATGCCTCAATTGATAAAGGTAAGTATCTCATATGCCTTTTTCACCACACTATTAACATGCCCTTCCACCTTCAGAGATCTACGAACAAACATACCAAGGTCCATTTGTTCCACCGGACTTCCCAGAGCCATACCATTCATTGAATATTTCCTTAGCAAATTACTGTTCCAAAGTGTATCATCTCACACTTATCAGAATTAAATTCCATCTATCACTTAGCTATCTATTTGACACTCCTGTCTGTATCTTCTTGTTGCAAGACATATTGCCTCACTGTTAACCACCCAGCCAATCTTTGTGTCATCCGCAAATTTATTAATCCTACTTCTACATAATCATCTATACTGTTTATATAAATGACAAATAATAAAGGACTCAGTACAGACCCCTGTGGTACGCCACTGGACATTGGCTTCCAGTCACTAAAGCAGCCTTCTGTCATCACACTCTGTCTCATATAACTGAACCAATTTTGAATCCACTTTATCAAATTACCATGTATCCCATGTGAACTTTCACTGAATTAACTTGACAAATATATGAGCTATGCTTAATTTGGGAGCACCTTTTGAAGATAGTGTGTTCAACTTTTATTTATTTGACACAAGGAGCAGGATTTTCTGTCTGTGCTTGCCCCAAGGTCAGAAATTTCCACCTGAGGTCAATGAACCTCTGCATGTTCTACTCTTGCTTGCTACAATTTCCATGGTAGGCAGAATGGGAAAATTCTGCTCAGGCTATAAGGTATGGGAGGCTCAGAGGTGATGTCTGCTGGATAGGATATTAAACCGAGGCCCTGTCTGTCCCCTCGGGCAGAAATAAAAATTCCATAGTGCCTTTTGGAAGAGGAGCAGGGAATTCCTCTCTTGGTCATTATATATCCATCAACCAACATCTCTGTATTTTGAAATTCTCTGGTCATTATAACATTGCTGTTTATAGAACATAGCTGTGTGCATTATTTCCTACATTATAACAATGGCTCACACCAAAAATACTACATTAGCAGTCATGCGTGGAGGAACATACTGAGTCAGGAAAGATGCTATCTAAATGCAAATCTTCTTATGTACTACAAAAATAATGCTCGAACATGAGCTGAAACAATAATGGGAGAACATAACTTTAATTTGTCAATAATAAAATTAGTATCCAGCTTTGTGTTTCTCAAATTATTGCCTTAGAACAGTCCTGACTTTCTTTTAGAAGCAAATTTGAAAGCTTATGATAATTTAAACTGTTAATTTGATCAGAAAGACAAACCAAAATTAACAGTTCTTTGCATCTTTAATTTGATTTTACGTGGATTGGACAGTGCAGGATTCTGAATATCCCTATGAATGAAATATTAAGGATATGAATCAACTCTGATTACCCTGCATTCTAAGATTAACAGTGAACGAACGCAAATGTAGGAAGAATACCACCAACCCTCAGTAAATAATATTTTCTATGATTGCCACTTTTCCATATGTTATCAATATGGCAACATTAACTTTAAATTCACAATGGAGATATTAGGACAAGCCATTGGAATAATATGAAGAGATCAAGTCACTGCACAGTATAGCTTGGGTTATCTGTTATTAACAGAGCTGAAATCCTCTAGATTAGTGTTTGGAACATGTCAAAATGCAACCTGAATAGTGGACTAAAACTTGAGATAACTGTGGATTACTTTGAGTGGATAAGAATGAAAAGGAAAGTCCAATAGATTTAGTATAAAATGCTTTTTTTACTACTGTTCAATAAGGAATGTAGATTGTCCATTTCCTATTTGAAATATCTTGGTCTATGTATATACACTCCCAGAATCCAAAGCATAGGGATTTTTCACTGAAGTTTGCACAATGCCTCACTTTTATTTCTCCTTTAAACAAAGGGAATGAGAGTCCTTCCACTTTTCCTAAAAACACAGCAGTAACAATTGGCAGTTGGCTTCACCAGAGAGTTTGAGGCTCTATTGTTCACTTTCTCTCAGATCTGCCTATCATTATTTGGGCAGATTGTTTACCACTGAAAGAAAGAGAGCGATAGCGAATCCAAATTGACGGCATGGATTGTCTCAACTTTAGCCTGAAACAGATTTCCTAGTGGCCAATGACACCTGCAGGGAAATAGAGAGGGAAAGAAATGAACAACAGAAAAATATATGTAACATTTCACAATGACATAAGGCAAGATTCAGAATACACTTTAATCTCTAGAAGGTATAATTGAGTCTTATGATGATTGTTCATTAGGTTAATATTATCGTCAACTATATTTAAGGAACAAAATTTGCGGATACACAAAACAATGTATAGAAAACAGCTTAGGTCAGATAGGATTAATACTGGCCATAAACATTGATGAAAGTGTTATTATGGACATGACTATTGATGCTGTAATGGAAGTTCAAATGAAATCTTAATAATTAGTCTGTTATTTGTATTACATTATTTCAAATATGCCTTATAGCATCACTGACTGCAAATGATCTGGGTAAGATGTGCTTCACTTTATCAAATTGCAAAATAGATTATAGGTAGAAAAAAAGTTACATTTAACTCTATGTTAGAAATCTAAATGAATATCATTACTGCATAAGGTTTTCTGTGAAGCTTTTCAAGCTCTATTTCTCAACAAGAAATGCAATTATGCTTTTTTTGGTCCAACATATCACTTGTCTGACTGTTATATAATGTCACTACGCCATGTAATAGTGAAATATTGTTGAATTCTTCCTGTGTAGCTTGCCAAAGTCAAGTGACATTGATGTATATGGTGAAATTTATGACTCAAACCATCTTGTCTTTTCAAGCTGGAAAACACAAATAAATAAAGACAACAATGGCAAATTTTCTTTCATACAAGATATCTTCTTTGGCTGACTGAATAAAAAATTCTCAAACCATTCCAATCTTGTAAGATACAAAAATAGGGTGGACAAACTTTTCAGCGCAATGAAGGACAAGAGTGAAAATGATTAAAATGGCTGCTTTAAATAAATAAAAGTCTGAGGTTCATTCATTAGAGATGTTCCCTTGATTATCTGCCATCATTGGTTATATTGGCAATTTTCAATTTTTCTCAGGCAAGATTCTACCAAGAGATTACCATTGGCTGGAATTCTCCAATCTTGTACGTCCTATTACTGCTGCAAGTGAGAATGGAGAATTTAGCACTCAGCCAAAATTCCATTCACAGCAGCGGGACTGGAGAATCCCAGCTGTGGGCAAGGTTGGAAAATCTTGACAATAACGTCTCACACCTTTGGCTAAGAACACTATTAGTGACCCCCCACCACCTCCCGCTGCTTTGCTCTTCACTCCTCCAGCCCTCTTGCTTTCATAATCTCATGTTTGTTCTTCAACTTTGGTTTAATTTTCGTCATCTTTTTCTCGGTCTTACCACTTTGTTGGCGTAGCTGAGTTAACTACATCAAAACTTCAAGCTTCTTTGTCCGAGTGGCTAAGCTTCTCATTTCCTTAACTGCCTGAACGACTGGTAAAATCCTGTTAAAAATCCTGTCACAAATAATTCCACTCAGCTCATTTTACAAATGTTGCTTTTGCTCTTTAACTAAGTAAACCATAATTTATTTAGAGTTTATACAACCATAAGGATTTTGCCCTCCATCTTTCAATAGTATCCAAGGTCCCAGCTATGCCTAAGTCAGTACTACCTGCAGCCTGTCAAGGTCAGTTTGTGCTGCTGGTCCATTCTCCTGCCAATGCAGTAGCATAACAGTTGGCAGTGATCAGCAATCCATGCACACACATAGGTGCACCCACAATCCTGAATGAAAGGCAATGAAACTAACTAACTCAAATTGCCTCAATATTAACTCAAGTTAACTTGCAAGGGCACCCATTATGAAAATTAATTTCTATAAGTATCGAACTAGACAGGATATTATCGGAAGTTACAGGAATATGTTCAGAATTTCAATGTTTCAGGTTTCTGGCCTTTATTCTTCAGGAGATATTAGAATGTATCTTAATTTGAGATTTGAATTTGAATAAAAGGAGCAGTTTCAAACATTACTTGATACTTCCTTTAAATTAATTTATTCTTATTCCCAGTTTCTAGTTTTCCATTTTCTCTAATGCATTGCTGATTTTGTGCAGCATATACATATTCCATATGTTTTTCTCCTATTTTGTCATGCTGTGTTTTTGTGAGAATTATTTCCTCCATTTTTCTTGTGACAAGTTTTCTACCATTGGATATAATGGATGGAAATTTTAATCGGTGGGGTAAAATTTTCAACTCTCAATTTCAGCTGAAATCCCAGATCCTGTTGCAGGTCTGGAATCTGAAAGATGAAATTGCAGGTATGGCGGAGCCCTTGAGAGCTCCAAAATCTGGAGAATGTCCATCACAGACATCTCGTATCAGAGCAGGAGAAGAGCAACTTTCCTCCACTAAGCTGAAGAAAGAGGGATGGCATCACTCAGAAGAGTATCACAAAATATTTTAATTGTACAAGACGATTCATGTGGATGTTAATGGCATTATGCTGCTGTTTATTTCAATTAGTAAAAAATTTTATTTGAACTGTTCATTCTCAGGCTTCTACTTTATTGGAGAGCAGCCTTCAAGGTGAATGGTCTGTTTATCTTTTACGAGGAGGAAAGGGTAGGAATGGCTGGTTATCTATAGTATGTCTTGGTGAAAGGAGAAGAACAGGGTTCCAAATGGAATGCTCAGATCATATATGAAATGAAGCGTGTCTAGATGAATATATCACAGGCCCCTCTGCCAGCCAGGCTGGTGACTGCTGAAAGCATGGGCACATCGCCTTCCTCCTCCTTTTTCTCCTCCTCTTTCTCATTCTCCTTCCTGTCATCATTCCTGGAGGATGCTGGCCATGCTCCACATTCCTCTTCAATCCTCTCTATCGCAAAACGTTGTGAAAAGCCACAGCTTTCTGCTACAATTCTGGAGAAATTCCTAGCACATTTTGAATGGCACATCCTGATGTGCCCAGACTCCTCAACTGCACCTTGGGCAACCCTTTCATTTGAATCATTATTGCCCTGATAACGATATGACTCCTGTTATATCTCTCATCTCATCACTGGTAAAGTTTCATGTGGGAGTCAGCAGCCAAGTGTTCAGTGGTAATTTCAGTAGCCGTTATCTCCCAGAAACTAGCCACTGAGGCTGTGTGGTGGAAAAGGCACCTGTAGTTAGCAAAGAATGAAGAAATCATGACAGATATCAGGCACTGACATGCATGATCATCTTGCACTAGTCACAGACTAGCTCTACAACAAGGAAATCGAAGCCCTTCAGATTTATGAAGACTGTTGCCTAACCTGAGGAGCCTATCAAACAGCCCCTGGACATTCAAAAATCTAGTCAATGCTGCAAAGCGAACAGATCTCTGAGTTTGAGTAGCCTCATCCATGTCAAAGTTAACATAAATTGTACCCTGGTCAAATAAGGCTCATAGAATCCTACAATGCAGACGGAGGCCATTCAGCCCATCGAATCTGCACCCATCATGAAGCTATTCAGCGTCTATCTGATCCCATGCATCTGATCCCTAACTAGGCCCTTTGACACTGAGGGGCAATTTAGCATGTCCAATACATCTAACCCACACATTTTTGGATTGTGGGAGGAAACTGGAACATCCCGAGGAAACCCACGCAGACACAAGGAGAATGTGCAAACTTCATAGACATAGTGACTCAAGCCGGGAATCAAACCCAAGTCCCTGGCACTGTGAGGCAGCAATGCTAACCACTGTGCTACACTAAGTGATGCACATGCAGACAACCACCTGTGATATCCTGGACATGTCTCCAGCAGATCCCTGGAAAGAACTGGGAGCAAAGAAATTTGAGGCTGTGGCCTCTGACAATGCATGGCTATGTGGTCCACGTGGTCAAAGCTCTGCTTCCAGAAGACTGGAAATGTCAGTAACAGCATGTCACAAAACCATGACATGTTTAGCAATTTCATCTTCTACCTGTCAACCCTGTGCTGGGATGATAACCTCCTTTGAGCTGGAAGATCCTTTCCATCCTCTTTGTCCTGTGGAGAAGCATGTAGTGGTGGAGAAGACAGTTTGCTATCCCTGGTGATGCTGTCATTCCTGATCATTGTTGTGGCCTTTATTACTGCTGATGGTGCTGGAATGTCTAATCCTGTGGTTCTTCCTCAGAGATGCAGGCATTGCTTCCATGCTGGAGTGAAGACTGGCAGCAAGGAAGGTGAGATGCTGGTGAGTAAAATCCAAGGTACTTGGAAGTAATTTCAAAAAATTGCTGTTAACTCTCAAAGAATTGATTTCAAATTGGTCAAGGTGACTCTGTAAACATAAGTCTTCCATTGTGGATAACCAAAAACTTGTCAATTTCAGATTTTTAACATGTCATTCCCCACACTCCAGCAGCCTGCTGATGCAGTAAGCCCAGAGGGAGACTGTACACTGGTTGTAAAAGCCAGATTGCAGGGTCAAACTCACACTTAATTAGCTCTTTTTAAAATTTTAATTAGTTGCACAGGGGCTTCCCAATCATCTCTGAATCCATTCAGGCCATACCCTCAAGTGAGTGAGCTGATGCCGTTTCCTGACCCAATGTCATTATTTGGGGATTACACCCCATGCTTCTCCCTATGCCCATCAAATCTCCCCTATGATTTCTCATATGTTGCAAAGAATTTAATTTTATAGAGCCTGTGGGTTTCAGAATGAGAGGTAGGGGGGTCTGGGAATTGGAAGTGATAGTGGAGAAATTGGCAGCATATTGGAAAGTTGACTCCAACACACAAACTTATAAGCATTGGAGTCATAGGTTTACAGCATGGAAAGAGGCCCTTCATTCCAACTTGCCCATGCTGCTTTTTTTTTAACCACCAGGCTAGTCCCAGTTGCCCGTGCTTGTCTCATGTCTCTCTATATCCATCTTACCCATGTAATTGTCTAATGCTTTTTAAAAGACAAAATTGGACCCATCTCTACTCCTACTACCTCTGGCAGCTTGTTCCAGCCACTCACCATCCTTTATGTAAAAAAAATTGCCCCTCTGGACACTTCTGTATCTCTTCCCAACCATCTTAAACCTACATCCTCTAGTTTTAGACTCCCCTACCTTTGGGAAAAGATATTGACTATCTAGCTGATCTATGCCCCTCATTATTTTATAAACCTCTATAAGATCATCTCTTCAGCCTCCCCGTATAACTCACGATAGCATCCTAATAAATCTTTTCTGCACACTTTCTAGTTTAATAATATCATTTCTGGGTGACCAGAACTGTACACAATATTCCAGGTGTGGCCATACTAATGCCTTTACAACTTCAACAAGACACCCCAATTCCTGTATTCAATGCTGCAACCAATGAAGCCAAGCATGCGAAATGCCTTTTTCATCACCCTGTCCACTGGTAACTACACTTTCATGGAGCTATGAACCTGTAACTCTAGATCTCTTTGTTTTAGGACTCTTCCTAATACCATTCACTAATTAAGTAAGTTGTGATCTCGTTTAACCAAACTGCATCACCTCACATCTGTCTAAATTAAACTCCATCTGCCAATCATCAACCCAATGGCCCAATTGATCAAGATCCCATTGCAAACCTAGATAACCTTTTTCACTGTCCACTATACCACCAATTTTGGTGTCATCTGCAAACTTACTAACCATATTTCCTAAATTCTCATCCAAATCATGTGGGTGCTGTTGGTTGGGCCTTTATGGCCCTTCAAATCCCCATATAGACCAGACCAATAAGGATTTCCTTCCCTAAAGGGCATTCATGAATCAGGTTGATTTTTATGACATTCATTTCATGGTCACTTTTAATTCCAGACTTCTAATGAATTCAAATTTCAACATCTGCCACTGTAGGATCTGAACCTAGGTTACTAGAGCGTTACCCTGAATTCTGGATTATTAGTCTTGTGACAGTACCACTACTGTCTCATTTAACTTCCTCATTTAACAGTAACAACTTAGGCTGTGTGCAAGGAAATCCTCTGGACAGAGTTGAGTTGTCAATATCAATATGTTAAACGGCTTTTGCAATTTAACTAAGGACCCACAGGTTTTCCTGACTCTCTTGAACTGGCCAATGAAAGCAATTTGAGAACACAGACGTAATTGAGGGGGTTGAAGAAGTGAACGGCAGAAAGTCAATAAGAACTGAAACTTCAGAGCTGATTGATGTAGCTTGCTAAGGAACATGGTTTATAATTTGGAAGGAAGGCAGTGGCTACAGTCATCCTGATATTGAATCAGGGAAAGTTTCTGATCCCTTTAGAATGCAATAGAATGCCTATAGTGCAAAGGAGGCCATTTGGCCCATTGAGTCTGCACTGACCACAATCCTGCCCAGACCATCATATTTAGCCTGTTAATCCCCCTGACGTGAGGGTCAATTTAGCCTGGCCAATTAACATAACCCGCACATCTTTGCACTGTGAGAGGAAACTGGAGTACCCAGAGGAGAATGTCAAGAAACATGCAAACTCCACACAGACAGTAACCTAAAGCCGGAATTGGACCTGGATCCCTAGGGGTGTGAAGCAGCAGTGCTAACCACTGTGCCACCATACCTCCCCTTTTTGTTTTCTTATCTAATTGTGTGAAAGGCTTTGTTATGGAATCATAGAATGACAGAAAAGAGCACAGAAAAATATTTTACAAAATCATTATTTCTAATGGCATCCATGAGGGAAATAAGAGTGGAATTCACATTCTGAGTGCTGCTGGGCCCACACTTCATTTCCATCTTTGTGATTGGTAGGATTCTTGATAATATGTGTCATTCTGAGATTTTAATTTTCTTTCTCCCTACCTGTAATGTGTATACTCCAGTATAGAGCACAGCCCCCAGATTGACACTCAGACCTCCACCTCGCAAACATCATAGAACATAGAACGTAACAACGCAGAACTGGCCCTTTGGCCCTCGATGTTGCGCCGACCAATTAAGAAAAAGCAATGACCCTCTAACCTAAACTATTCCCTTTTCATCCATAAACTTATGTACTAACCTAGGAGCTGATGGTGCTGCGGGAAGCCTCACCCGCAATGTGCTCGAAGACGTCATTGATGAACAAGTTCAGGATGCTTATGGCCTTAGAGGAGATGCCAGTGCTAGGGTGAACCTGCTTCATTGCCTTGTAGATGTAGATGGCGTAACTCTCCTTTCTGGACTTCCTCCTCTTCTTGCTGGATTTTTTTGGGCTTTCTTGGCACCCTTCTTGAAAACTTGTATTTTCTTCTCATCAGGCCTGGTGAGTGCAGACAGTGGATTGATTGAAATCAGGGATACTCAAGGTCAAGATTGAAGGAATACAGAGATTTTGGCAAGTTGTAGCACTAAAGAAGGTTTCAGTGATATGGAGGAGTAAAGTCATGGAGGGATTTGTAAATAAGAATGTGAAACTTAAATTGAGTCAACGCCAGATCTGAAATCAACGGAAATCAATGAGCACAGGGGTGAAGAATGAATGGCAATTGGTGAAAGCAGTAGCAGAACTTTGACTGAGTTCAAGTTTCTGGCAGGTAGAATATGGGAGGTCAGTCAAGAGATCAATGCCATAGTCAAATCCAGGGTAACGTGCATGAGAGCTTTGACAGTAGATGATCTGAGCAGGGACAAATATGGGCAACGAAATTGAGGTAATCGTTGGAATGGACTGGCTTATTGGTCAGAAGGTCATCTCAAGTTGAAATGGAATATTCAGGCTGAAAATGTTCTGGTTCAGAGTCAGATAATTGCCAGAAACTTGCCAGGGATGAAGGAGCTGGATAGGGTTTAGTGATGAATGCAGAAGCCCTCAACTCATTTAAAAGATCCTGGAAGTGCACCTGAAGTTCTGCAACCTGCACACTTCAGACTGGTGCTGGAAGGTAGAATTGGAATTAATGGCTAGTTTTTTGTTTTTTTATTTTTTGGCTGGGGTATGAACAATGGGCTGAATGGCCTCTTTCCGTGCAGTAATTTTTCTATGATTCTTCTATGGTTCTGTGAAACATATTTCATAAAAGACAGTAGCTTCTGTCTTCTTCATACAGTTAAAGTTTAAAGTTTATTTATTTTTGTTACAAGTAGGCTTACATTATCACGCAATATAATGAAAATCCCTTAGTTACCACATTCCTGCACCTGTTCGGGTACACTGAGAGAGAATTTAGCATGACCAATGCACCTAACCAGCACAACTTTCGGGGTGTGGGAAGAAACTAGAGTACGCGGAGGAAACCCATGCAGACACAGGGAGAAAATGCAGAATATGCACAGACAGTGACCCAAGCCAGGAATCGAACCAGGGTCCCTGTTGCTGTGAGGCAGCAATGCTAACTGCTGTGCTTTAGTATTGAGTCAGAGGAAGTTTCTGATCATCCAGGACAAGTAACATTTTAAATCAGAGACAATTACGGGGTCAGAAAAGATGGTGATGGGATTGAGCTGGGTGTTGTCAATATTATACGGAAACTGACTCATGATTTTGCATGATATTGCTGAGAGATGGCATATAGATGAAAAATAGGATGGAACAGATGTTGGATCCTTAGAGTAAAAGCAAATTATTGCGGATACTGGAATCTGAAACAAAAACAGAAAATGCTGGAAAATCTCATCATCTATGGGGAGGGAATAGAGGCATGTTTCAAATCTAGATGACTCTTTATCAGAGCTAGATCCTTGGGGACTGTAGAAATAATAGAGTGGATGTGGGAGCAGAAAGAGAAACCATAGTCAGTGATTACCTTGCTAGAATTAAATTGTTAAGAATGGAGCCTGACATGGGCAGTTCTACTCAGGTAGATGAAGGAAGAAACACATTGGAGAAAAGTATGGTGTTAATTATGTCAAAGACTGAAGATAAGTTGGGAAGATTAAGAATGGAACACTGTCACATTTGGATCAAAATAGCTTAAGATTCTTAATATTCTCCCTTATTAAAATCCAGCTGTAATTTTCTGCCACGTGGCATGTAAATGAACAGTTCATCATTTAAATTAATCTATTTTTAAACATCACAAATAAGTTAAACAGAAAAATATTCATCTAAGCACAGTAATGATGAAATTAAATCTGGAAAATTATGTGGTCAAATATAATCAATTGACCTTTATTTTTCCTAGCAATAACAATGATTTAAATGAAAGGCAGATGTTTCTCTACTTACAGTCATGGAATAATGAAACATGGCAAATAATCTAGAATGAAATTGTGAAAAATGGAGATCTGAAACTAAAATGAAGAAAGTGGGTTCTATGCTTCTGGTGGCACATTTTGATTTTTAGAAGTATATTTTACCACTCCAAAGTGAATAATTTTATGTTTATTTGATGCAATAATGATTTTCATGAATGTTTTTCATAGCTAGCAAAGCCCTGAATGACCATCACACACGGTGCTGCAACATCATCATTATTTGTGAGCTTTAAAACAGCAGTAAATAACAAAAGCAAAATATTGCAGACAATGGAAATCTGAAATAAAAACAGAAAAATGCTGTAAATTTTCAGCAGATCCAGCAGTGTTTTTGAGCAGAGAAGGATAGTTCACAGGCAAAATTTTATGATGCTACAGGAACAGGTTGGCAAATGCTTGGGGAACATGATTCTAGATGTAGTGCCATAAGTGATACTTCTAACATTTACATGTTGGTCCTCAACCCCACAGCAATTTTATACATGGTGTGGAAATGTCTGACAGTACACCTACCCTTGGGCTAATTAAAACTTTTAAATGGCCAATTAATCATCATTTAATGACGTTTTCCCACACCCCACTGTAATTTTTACCATGGTGGGCAGAGGGCAGTGCCAAGTCTGAAGTCTTCCAAGTTTCATGCCTCACTTTATTGTTGCTAAGGGAGGGGTTATCTCCATTATGGCTCCCTGAGTCCATTGGCCCCTTGGAGGTACCGCCAAGATTTTTTCAATCCTCTCATTTCCCCTCCACTACTAGCCTAAACAACCTGCCCTCTTAGTTAGGGCCACCTAGCCTGTACCTACTAAAAACTTCCAACTTACTTTCTTGTCTGATTCCAGCAAAAATCAGCATTGAAAGCTGGATGAAGTCCCAGCAGTGGCCATTGTTTCCAGTGGAGCTGCTGACACCAGAGAACTGCTGACCCTGTGATTATCTGCAACTCTCAGTGTCTGCGTATGTGCGTGCGCACTGGTGGGGAGGGGGGGGGGGGGGGGGGAATGTTCCTTCAGAAAATTTCACTCTGAACATTAACTGAGCATTAAATGGCTACAGGGCAAATGCCACAACAGGGATGAGTTCACCACCAACTATTTCATCAGGGACAAGAACAATGGAGCAGTTTACAGTTTGTGCAATATTTCAGTTCATAATTGCAACAAGTTAGGCATGGAATGGATTTTATGCCTATCTTTTGTACATCTTAGACTCTGCATGATCTAACCTAATTTACAATGGTTTGTAAGCTAGCAGACACTGTTGTGAAAAAGGACTGTGTTGGAAGCCACTTTGAGCTGTCTATTTGTAAGATGAAATCTTGCAGTTGTTAATGCAACTGCAAGTCATTCTCATCCCCCCTCTTGTGCTGTCTTAGCTGAAGCATATATACAGTCCAAGACTGCCATTTACCAAGATTGATATTTACCCAAAAGAGAACCCAATATTTGTCAATTTTCAATGCCAAAGACAGGATGAAAGCGAAACAAATTAATTGTCCTTTAATCTCCGAGACTACTTTGCCTTGTTTGATTTTGCAAGTGTTCATTGAACAGCTATTGATGGTAAAATTGGACTTTGGTGAAAAAGTGAAACTGGCTTTGGCAGATTAATAGCCACTTCTGTTTTACACATCTAATTTTCTTTTGCATTGAAACACTTCTTATGCTGCTTCGAAGCAAGCTGAAATTAGAAGGTTTTGAATTTTGAGTGTGGTAATTTTTTTTCAAATTTTAAGTTTTTAATAGTAAATTGTGGAAAAATAACCATTGAAATTATTAATTAAAAAAAGATATTTCCATAATTCCAAGACACTACTACAGGGAAGAAGAAAGATTGTCAGCTTCTTTCGCTATTCTTTACAAACATTGATAAATTTTCCAAAATTTCTGACACCAGCAGTCGTGTTGAGTTGGAATATGGAAACCTAACACTATTAGCCTATATAAATGACCTTTCTGCTTATCCTCAAGCACAGGTACAATTAAGACAGAACTATCCTTTAAGCCACATGAATGAAAAAGACCATAGCAATATCAAGATAACAAATAACTCATCAACTTCAATCACAAATCTTACTCCCAAACAAAAATTATGCTCCATCATTCAACACAGAAAATTGATTAACAGTTTTAGTGTATTTTTGTAAAGGTACTTTTGGGAACATGTAATTTTGATGCCTTTGACTCACAGCCTTACCAAGCCATGTAGAATTAAATTATACAAAACTGCATTCATTCCAATAGCATGAATAAGCTGACGTGCATAAAAATTTAAAGCCTACTTGCATTAGTCTTTTTTATACTCTTAACATCATCAGCACGGTCATTAGAAGTTTTGAATTTTTTGAACTCTTCTGCTTATTGCATTCATCCAGATTTTGTTTTGTCCCAGTAGAAACTTCAAGCATGCATTATATGACTAATTAGGTTCTTCATGTTGTCTCCCCGTTCTGAGAAGAATGTTTGAAGGTAGATTAAAGCGGCATTCTCATAAACTTGCAACTGCTTTAAGTAAGCCTAAATAATATTGTTTAATGGCACAAATTAATCCTCAGTGGAAACAGGACAAGTAATAAGTTTGTTAATCCCACTTAGTTTTATTATAGATTGCAGACAGTGGACATTTAGCCCATCTGTCTGAGTGAATTGAAAAGTCAGTGAGCTGACTGACTCTGCCACAGTTCCTGCTATCATAACTTCAAATGATAAAAATATTATTTGATCCTTACTTTTATTGCAAAGTCATGAACAACTGACAATCACATTTTGTCTAAAGAATTAGACTGTGTGCTTATTCTACATTTGAAGGTTGAAAAATCTGTGTGTTTTATTCATTTTCATTAGCTCTCAATCACTTGACCATCTTGCAATTATTGGTTTGCAAAACTTCTTCTAAATGAAAAAAAATCGTTCCCATGCTATTGGAGACACGAGTTAATTTCAATACGTCTCTTTTGAATATATGCACGAGGGTATATGTGTAATGAGAAAGAATACAATTTCAAACTCAAAATCAAAAGCCAAGGTATAATTAACACCAAAAACAGATTCTAAATAGCTTTTCTTTATCACTCTTGCCAGGTGCCATACAATCTGCTGTACGAAGTGGAGAGAGACTTCCATTTGCTGAAAATCTGTAGTTGTCAAAGGCTTCGGGCAGCACAAAAAAGGTGCTATGCACAAAAATAGAACGATATGGACTATGCATTAAGAGCGATATAAAAAAAACTATATGAGAATTGTGAGATTTGAAAGAGACTGCGTCCTTTTGAACAAGAAAACAGCAGGAGTACTCTTTGACCTCCAGTGTCTGCCTTGGAGCTGTCCACATGAAGGTGCTGAAGATGACAGCCGCAGATGTTCCAGGTATGCAATTATTTCAGGCTGTAATGCATCATAATAATCAAGCCTGGGTAGTCGCCTGGGCAGATGTGACCTGGAAACTAAATTACTGACCAAAGGCTCTGCATGACAACCCTGGCTTCGGTCTGCAAATGAGAAGTAAAGTTTTGATACCTAAGTGTTCTCCAGCCCTACGCAACAAGAGGGAAGGGTAATCAAGGATACATAATGGCGATGATATTGAAGTTCAGCGTCAGAATTACATTCTAGGATATGGTCTAGGTGTTCCCTTTTCAAAACATAAATACAAACTTAAGTGTCCACCCAACCCTTCCCATGATTAAAAGAACTGTAGAATTGTAACTGAATTAAATGTACTAATTGTCGTCGGATTAAAAGTGTTGCCAATTTGTTTGAGATCTATACTTCATGTTATTATGGGTACAGGGAGTTAATTCTGCAATTACTTTGACATGGCAGCTGCTCTTAGCTGACATGTCAACATGCATCAGCATTTTGCTTTCCACCGCAATGCCACTTTGACCTTCAGTCGCAATGTGCAGTAGTGTCATATGTTTTTTGCCCTGGTTCTCACTACTTTCTCTTGCAAGCTGTAACAAACTGAGAGCGCCTGCACAGGAAGGTAGCTTTATATGTCCCTAAGCTACACGGGGAGGAGGCGGGGGCGGCTGTGGGGAAGTGTTGCTGCTTGCTATCGGCAACACTGTCTGGTCTCAAACTGCAGTAAAATCGTGAACTTTACACTAGAAGTGAGACACTAGTAGAAGTAGGCCATTTGGCCTTTCATGCCTCCTCGCCATTCATTCTGATCATGTCTGATCATCGAGTTCAATATCCCAATCCCCCTTCCCCCATATCCTTTAATCCCCTTGACTCCCGAGTTATATCTTAATTATTCTTGAAATCAGATAATGTTTTGGCCTAAACTACATTTTGTGGCAGTGAATTCCACACATTCACTGCCCTCTGGGTGAAGAAATTTCTCCTCAACTCAGTTCTAAAAGGTTTACCCCTTATCCTCAAACTATGACCCCTAGTTTTGGATTCCCCCACCATTGGGAACAGTCTGAATCTACTGTTCAAATTTAAAAGTTTCTGTGAGATCCAAATAGTGCATAGATCTGCCTAGAAATGGAGAACTGTACCTATTTTAAGAAAATTACATACTAGGGGAACCCAATCTGCTGAGCAATGCAACTAAATATTAGGTGGATAATCCCAATTTACACACAATAAATATTTTTGAATAAAACACCAGATTATTTACTTAACAACTTCATTATAGTAGGATATCTTACCAGAATTATATTCTTTTCTTCTTTTATTGTAACAATTTGCTGCATTATCCTTTATTTGACCTTGATTGTGCATTGGAATGGCTGCTTCCAATAGCTGCTGGCCCCTATTGACCTTGTTTGTGCATTGAAATGGCTGCTTCCAACTGCTGCCGGCCCATATTGCAGTATTTTGAACCACGCACTAGTGACTCTATTGTAGCACTGTTCAGGAATCAATACTGCATCATCTACAACCAATAAAACAGCTGCCAGTGTGAATTAGCTGAATGTGGCTGCTTTAAAGCAGAGCTGCAGTCTTTAAGGAAAATCCTTACGTGATTACTGGCCCCCAACACTGAATCAATATTTTAATGCAAAGAGTGAATCTGCTTTCATTTAATTTTGGCCCACTGGTCTGACATACTTCTCTGCAGCAGCGCCTGATGGAACTGAAGCTGGTAATGGCTAAAAACTATTACAGAATGGAGAGCAAGTTAATACCACCTCCATTCATCTGTGATTTATGTGCCGATTTCATACACTATATATTTATTGATGAACCTAAAGCCATCAAAGGACATAGATGGAACTATCAGTAGAACTAGACCTTTGAGAATGGGAAATAACATTATTACAAATTCATAAAGTATGCATCACCCTCCCCCCACTCCTGTCTGCTTTCCTTTCCCTCTCTCTCTCTCTCTTCCTGATTAAATGCTTGTACATTTACTGCCTACACTAAGCTGAACATTCATATCACATTCATTCATTTAGGTATTATCCCCATAATAATCAGCTGCAAGTCTCCTCAAGGACTTTTTCAAGATCATGACCTTACACAGAGTAATCATTAGACAGACTTATTATTATTTTGCTAATTAATCCAAAACAACCTTGATTTCCTATGGCTCTTTCCTGCTGAGCAATGATTTGATCGTACCCATGTTGACAAACAGAGTCACAAATTCTGCTTCATTTATCATTTGACACGGACAGTGTCACTCTGCTTTTTCATGCATTAAGATGGGTGAGGAATAAAAGACCATCAGTAATGGGTAAAAGAAACTATATTTTAAATTCTGCTCCAACCCTTCAAGCCAAGGAATAAGCAGCAGGAAATACTAACAGCATTTTGACCAATTGTTTTGAATAACATTAAAGTAAATGAAGAATTGAGAATAATTTGTAACATTTGTGAATCTCAGTTTTATATGAGATGCTCGCTCTACCAGCCAGACAATGACTTTATATTAATGGACTAGGAAGCCATGTTCATACTATGCTTTGCCATTACATTGTGAAACAGAACTAAATTAATCTAGTTTCATGTGTGTCTTAACATTTTGGAGACTACTTTTCTTTTGCCATTAAAAAACAGTGTAAATTATAATTTCAGCCTTTGCATAGTATAGGTGCCTGGAAGTTTCAATCCAAAACAATTTTTTTCAAAAATATAAATTTAAAACAATGGAACATAAAATTACAAAATAGAAATATTGGGTCTATTCTAGAATATCTGAAGTTAGATTCAGTCACATCTATGTTGATGTTTTCATAAACCAATATCTTTACACCTTGCAGTTGTCATTTTTAATTTTAATCCCTCTTTGTGATAATGATTAATGTTTAAATTCATATAATTCAAAAAGCTGCTAATGGTGTAAAACTTAGGATAGGAACTGGTTTAAGATCACAGTGCAGGAAAAAATCAGACTTTATTAATGTAGAGACTGGGAAGGACAGGAGGTGGGATCATTTGCATTATTTTGTCTCTTTGGTTATTTTTAATTATTTTGCTTTAAATTAAAAACTCTGATGCATTTTCTTTATTCATCCTGGGGGAAATTACTTTGATATTAAATAGAAATACCAAACTAATGTTTCTGGATGCAACTAAATGGCAATGATATGGCAATAATAAACAGCAAAGAATAAGTGTCTAATGAGTCATTGTTATTAACTTATAGAGGCATTCCCTGTCTCATTTGCAGACAAAAATAGCTAGGGAACCAAAGAGATCTTGAAAATTTAAGCAAGTTCTTACTAAATGCTTATGTAGGCAGTCTCATTGGGCATTCTGGCAAATCGTTAGAAGGAAAAAGCATATCAGAAGTGTGAAATGACAAACCATCTTATATCCCTAACCAGTAACTACTGCATGAATAAAGATATTGACATAATTAAGGAATACAATCAAATTTAGGCATTTACTCATAGATACTATATTTTCTAAATGTTGAAACAGCACATCCATTTATTTGAATATCTATAAACCAATTATATATAAACCAAATATATTTTACTCTATATTTTGTATAGAATAAAATAGTTGGGTAAGAACAATACCTTAGCAGTCTGCCCTGTGCAGGACAGTAAACACAATTTTCAAAGCCTGACAAATGAGAGAAGTGCTCTAAACAATGATAACACTTACATTTGAAACATATCAAGGGCCTTCCACACAGTTTTTAAAATTGGAAGGTGCTGAATCTGTCCCAAAGTGAACATTAACACAGTCAGGCCATGACAACATGCTGTCAACTTGATTAAGGTTATAGAATTGTCAAAGCTTTGTTGGTTTTTTTTGGAGCCAGGTTGGATGCAGTCACAATTTTGAACAAGAGCTTTGGCATTGAGTTTTGAATAAACAGTGCCATTTGTACTGCCAACTGAATAACAACCAAAACAAAGGTGCAATTCAAAAGAAAAATCGACAAAGGAGTCAGAAGTTCTCCAGTTGAGCATCTGACCCAAGTATGCCCCATTCTTACCAGGTGCAATGGATAAAAATTGTGGGTCATTCATCAACTGGGTTCATATAATGAAAAGATGCTGACAATTCGCTTCCCAGTCAATAGATGCTGCCACCTGTGATGTACTGTCTCCTCTTACAATAACAGGAGTAGTCATTGATTAGCTGGCTATACGGAATCTGCCTCTCCCCATATGTACTCCATTGGGATTATGTCAGTTGTCGAGCACGGCATGTGGGTGCTCATCATAGAAGAAGCATCCTCTGCAGAAGGATTTTTGATTATGGTGGCAAATGTACAGAACAGTCCATGGGAAGGTTGAGAATGTGAGGGTTGGAAGCAAAAGATCATGCTACTATATAACATTTTTCTTTGTTTCTTTTGTTCTCTGCTTGAAGGCAGTTTCGATCCATGTCATTGCATCCTCTCTCCATCATGGCTAAGGCAAAGAGGCATGTCTCAATCTCACCCCAGCCAGAAACAAAAGAAATAGGAGCCAAAGTAGGCCATTTGGCTTCGTCTACTGGTTCTGCCCTTCAACTAGATTAGGACTGATTGATTATCTCAGAGACAATTTCCTGCACTATTCAGACATTCTTTGATGGCTTAATTACGTAAAGAAATTTTGATCTCTGAGTTGAACATACTCAATGATTAAATTGTCACATCCCTCTTGGGCAGAAAATTCTCATCACCCTCTGACTGAAGAAATTACACTTCATCTCAGTCTGAAATGGCCTGTCCCTTATTCTGAGACTGTCCTCTTGCTCTGAACATCCTAGGAAAGGGGAAACATTCATTCTGCACCTAATCCATTGAAGCCTGTATGAATTTATATGTTTGAATAGATCACCTTTCATTCTTCTAAATTCTAGAGTATAGGCCCAGTTACCTGAATGTGTCCTTATAAAGATAATTCTGCTTTCCCAGCAATTAGTTTGGTGAACTTCTTGGCACTCCTTCTATGGCAAGTATATCTTTCTGAGGTAAAAGGATCAAAACTATGTACTATGTTCCGTGTGCAATCTTACCAAGGGTCTAAGTAATTAAAGCAAGACCTCATTACTCCTATGCTCAAATTCTCTTGCAATAAATGACAAAAATATTGCTTTCTTAACTTCTTTTGCATATTAACTTTCAGTGACTTATTGAAAAGGACACCCAAGTCATTTTTGCCAATCTGAGAATAAACTCAGTAAAGTTTGACAACACCGATTTTAAATCCAACCGATTTATTTGATAGTAAATCCACGAGCTTTCGGCCTTTGTGACCTTCGTCAGGCGAATGAGGTGTTCTGGTCTCCAAAAGCACACATATCAGCACAGACAGTTTACAGATTGCTGATTAGAATGCGAATCCTTGCACCTAACCTGCTATTCAAGTCTTAAAGTGGCTAACAGCAGAGGTTAGAGAGATGTGTATTGTCTCCAGACAGCACAGTAAGTGAGGTTTTTTGCTAACCCAGGCAAGTCATGAGGGTTACAGATAGTGTGACATGAAGCCAAGATCCCTGTTAAGACCGTCCTCATGTGTGTGGAACTGGCTATCAGTCTCTGCTTAGCGACTCTGCGCTGTCATGTGTCATGAAGGCCCCCTTGAAGAACATTTACCCGAAGATCGGAGGCCGAATGCCCGTGACTGCTGAAGTGTTCGCCCACAGGAAGGGAACTGTTTTGCCTGGTGATTGTTGAGCGATGTTCATTCATCCGCTGCCGTAGTGTCTGCATGGTCTCCCCAATGTACCATGCTTCGGGACATCCTTTCTTGCAACGTATTAGATTGACAACGTTGGCCGAGTTGCAAGAGTATGTACCGTGTACCTGGTGAATGGTATTCTCACGTTTGACGATGTCGTCCATGTCAATGATCCGTCATGTCTTGCAGAAGTTGCTGTGGCAGGGTTGTGGTCCTGTTCTCCTGAAGGTTGGGTAGTTTGCTGCGAACAATTATCTGTTTGAGGTTGTGCGGTTATCTGAAAGCAAGAAGTGGGGGGGGTGGGGATGGCAATAACCCATTTATTCCTACACTCCATTTTTGTCCATTTGCCAATCCTCAATCCGAACCAGAATGTTGCTCCCAAGTCCATGTGCTCTAATTTTGCTTACTACCATCTTCTGTAGAACTTTGTTGAAATCTTCTGAAAATCCAAATGCACTATATCTACTTGTTCTGTCATATCTATTTTGCTAGCTGTATTCTTAAAAAAAGGATTGGTTTGTGAAACATGATTTTCCCTTTCAAAACTCCATGTTGACTCTGCCCAATTCTATCATTATTTTCCATGTGTCCCTTTTCACATTCGTTATAATGATTTTAGCATCTTTTCTATTGCTGATATCAGGTTAACAGGTCTGTAGTTCCTTGTTTTTCTCTACAGCCACCTCGTTCAACACTTTAAGATGTATATCAAAAAGCTCAGGGAATTTGTTAAATTTCAACTCCATTAATTTATTCAGTACTACATTTTACTAATACTAATACTAACTACTTTTTACTAATACTAATGTAAGACAGATCGTGTCTTATGAGTCTGGTTAAGTTCTTTGAAAATGTGACTAAATACATTGATGAACGAAGAGCGGTAGATGTGATTTATATAGACTTCAGCAAGGCATTCGATAAGGTGCCCCATGCAAGACCTTTTGAGAAAGTGAGAGGGCATCCAAGGGACTATTGCCTTGTGAATCCAGGACTGGCTTGCCCGCACAAGGCAGAGAGTGGTTGTAAATGGGTCTTTTTCTGCGTGAAGGTCGGTCACCAGTGGAGTGCCCCTGGAGTCTGTTCTGGGACCCTTGCTGCTTGTAATTTTCATAAATGACCTGGATGAGGAAGTGGAGAGAGAGGTTGGTATGTTTGCTGATGATATGAAGGTTGATGGTGTTGTGGATAATTTGGAGGGATGTCAGAAGTTGCAGTGTGACATAGATAGGATGGAAGGCTGGGCAGAGAAATGGCAGATGGACTTCAACCCGAATAAATGTGTAGTCCTCCATTTTGGCAGGTCAAATGAGATGAAGGAATATAATATCAAGGGTAAGACTTTTAGCAGTGTAGAGGAATCAGAAGGACCTTGGGGTCGGGGTCCGTAGGATTCTTAAATTGGCCTCGCAGGTAAAGGATGTGGTTAAGAAGCATAAGGTGTACTGGCCTTCATCAATCGAGGGATGGAGTTTAGGAGTTGGGAGATAATGTTGCAGCTTTATAAGACACTAATCAGATTTCTCTTGGAATACAGTGCTCAGTTCTGGTCACCTCATTACAGGAAGGATGTCAAAACTATTGAAAAGGTGCAGATGAGATTTACAAGGATGTTGCCTGGATTGGGTGGCATGCCTTATGAGGATAGGCTGAGGGAGCTCGGTTTTTTCTTCTTAGAGAGACGAAGGATGAGAGGTGACCTGATAGAAGTGTACAAGATGTTGAGAGGTATAGATCGGGTGGATTCCCAGAGGCTTTTTTTCAAGGGCTGAAATGATTGCTATGAGAAGGCACAGGTTTAAGGTGCTGTAGAATATCAGGGGTAAATTTTTCACTCAAGAGGGTGGTGAGTGAATGGAATCGGCTCCGTCGATGGTGGTGAAGGCAGATTCCAAAAGGTATTTCAAGAGACTTCTGGATGAGTACATGGCACTTAATAGAATTGAGGTTATAGGTAGGTATAGTAGGTATAGATATCATCGGCACAACTTGTGGGCCAAAGGGCCTGTTTGTGCTGTAGTTTTTCTATGTTCTATATTCTATGTTCTAAGCTCCTTCACTTTCTCATGCTCACTAGTATCTTGATTCTCTAATACTTTTGGGATGATTTGTGCATTTTCTTTCCTTCATGAAGACAGGAATTGAACTTTATGCTATTGGCATCAATCTGGTCCAAGCTGGCAAATTGAACCCTGCTAATTCCTGCCCCCCCCACTTCCAAGTTGCTTTGGCAACATCCATTTTTGCATGCATATTGCAACCTGGAGCAATGGATAGTGAATTTTGTTTTCATTACATGGCTCTACAGGATTCTGTCCAGCTTTTAATGTCTGCCCCTGGTGAATGTCAGTAGGATTCTGATACTGGTATTCAACTTCTTTCAACCTTTGGAATGGGATTGAACTAGAGCTTTTGGCTCAAAGGCAGCTATGCTATACATTGGACCTCCTCTATTTAACATTAAAAACTGATAATGTTGCAGCAGCCCTATCCCACCCCACCTAGTGAAAAAAAATATTTTTCAGCACAGCAGTTAAACGCCTGCTGTTGGCAATTATCCTACCCACTCATCTGTTGCAAATCTCTTCATTCCACAATCGTTATGGCCACATTGAGCAGTTTCCTCCCTGTAGGAAGGACTCGATACAAAGGACAGAGATCTGCCTCTTCCAATTCTACTGGCAAAATGAGGAACAGCTTCCCCACAGAAGAAATCCTTTATGTATTAGGACAGTCAGAGGACTTTTGAACATGCATCAGGAATCATAAGCTTCACAACTTATTTCCCTACCTATCTTTGTAACATTAGCAAATTTGGCATTCAATCCTTTTATCCAAGTCATTGATATAAATAATAAATAGTTCAGGCCCCAGCTCTGTTCTCTATGGCACTCTTGTCACATCTTGCCAATCCAAAAATTAGCCATTTATACCAACTCTCTGTATCCTGTGCCTTAACCAATCATCAATACAAGTATGTCACTTCCTACACCAAGTTCTAAAAATTTGCTTTGTATCCTTTCCCCGGTGATTATAATTGTGAGTTCCTTCCTCCAATTCACCTCCTGATTCACAATTCTCTTGGAATCTTGTTTGTATCCTCTACAGTGAAGTCAGTGTTCTATTCACCCATAATTTCCTAATTTTCCATTATTAATTCCCCAGGCTTTCTTTCTAAAGGATCAACACTCACTTTACTGAATCTTTTTCTTTCAAAATATCTACAGAAACTCTATCTGCTTTCAAATTTCTAGATAGTTTCCTTTTGTGTGTTAATATTGCCTTCCTTATTAATTGTTTAGCCATTGTTTGCTGTTCTTTATATTCTGTGACTTGTGTTCTATTTTGCAGAATTATACATTTTTTTCTTTCAACCTGATATTAAGTTGTGATTGAATTAAGCGGTTCTGTATGTTGAACTCTGTGAGATAAGATGGTGTATGTTGAAATGTTGGTTTCAGGTATAGGGGGGTACAATGGAGAGAGAGTCTATTGTCCTGGATGTGGTGATCCTCAATAGTGGGGCAGTTGGTTCCAGGCAAGGATTGAAAGATGGATGAAGGATCTAAAGATTACAGGCAGTACTGTCAATGTAGAGGTCCAGGAGGTGTTGTATTCAGTTAGGCAACAGGTCCAAAGCCAGAGTTTGGTATTCAAAGATCGCATAGGGTGGGTCAAAGATCAAGGCCGTGTGGAGAGAGAGATGGAACGTACAGGGAAAGGATGATAGGTTCCAGGGTAATGGAGAGAGGATCAAGGATTACAGATGGAAGAGCAAAGGTTATGTTGGGTGGGTCAAAGTTGATGAGAACAAGGAGGAAGGTAGAAGGTATGGAAATGAATCTCAAAAATCACATGCACCATATTTTTAGGGTCTCGTGTCAAACACAGCTTTTCTGAATGCAAGCTCAATTGAATTGATCATTTGGGTCATTTTAGGTGGGTAAAGTTGAAGTTGTGCACACAATTCATTTATTAAAGGGACCCCCAAATAATTAGTTAAATGGATAAGAATCATGGACGAGCCTGATCTCATATATTTGTCTGCTCTCTCCACAGAGGAATTACTAATATAACCATGGACCTCATTCACCCGGTATCCTGGAATCTTGTGAGCAGCAGGATAGAATATGAAGAAGGAATGCTGTTGCTGTCTAATACCAGAGGCAACAAGGCCAACAATGGGCAGAACCAGAGTGGGAGAGTGGGGGCTAACTTGTCTGGTCCAGATGCAAATATTGGGGGAAGGTATCAATAAAGATGGGCACTGGTATGTCAGTACACAGTAAGAAGTCTCACAGCACCTGAGACGAGGTGACTGAGAAAGGTGTGGTTCATGCATTATGCCACATTGGACACAGCCCGCACAGTCACTCGTCTCAAAATTAGTCTAAAGTTCACAACCTGGTTGGACTTTACTATCAAATAAACTGGTTGGACTTTAACCTGGTGCTGTGAGACTTCTTACTGTGTTTACCCCAGTCCAACGCTGGCAGCTCCACATCATGTCAGCAAACACATCCAGAGGACAAGAACAAACTTCCTTCATAAGCCACCAAGGTAATATCAGAGACCCCTGAGGATATCCCATGATAAGTTTAAATTCATTTATTAGTATCACATATAGGCTTACATTAACACTGCTATGAAGTTGCTGTGAAAATCCCCTAGTTGCCAACTCGGTCACCTGTTCAGGTACACTGAGGGAGAATTTAGCACGGCGAACGCACCTACAGTATGGATTGTTGTATATCTTGGATTGTTTATCATGACTTATAGCCACATGGATTTGGCGGGAACACCATGTACAGATCTGTGCTTATTTCCCAAGGAACCACTGAGACACATACATCTCACACAAATTATAACTTCCAGAGCTTTTTGAAGCCAATCAAAAAGGGAAAGGGTGATGGGTGAAGTTAGCCCCTGAGTATGTAGCTGATGATGATATCAGTGAGGCATCCTCAGAGTGAGACAGAGGGATGCTGTATAGAAACATTGGACAAAAACTTGCCAAAAATGACAGAGTGCTGTTTCTGGTGAGAAAACAGGTGTGTTCCTCTCCAGGTCTTACAACATTCTGCCTAAAAATAAATCAAGGGGTGGGGGAGTGGTGTTTCATGCCAATATATGGGGGAAGAAGTTGGGGGGGGAGGTGGAGGTGGTGGAAACAGGGTCTCAACATGCCAGCAAAGATGCACTGAGTTGGGGGTGCAAAAGGCCTCTGCTCAGAAAACAATTGACTTGTAGCCACTCACAAATTTTCTTGTTCCGTCAGCGATGATGTCCGCCACTGGCAGAGCCGGAACATCCTGCCTTGCATGTATAAGCTTCTTTGAGAATTTTTGAATGATGCATTGGAGCCACTCTACATATTACTTGAAAAACTAATGTCACTCATTTGTGGAGGACGTTGCCACAATTCAATTTTGATATAAATAGCAAACAGTGGGAATTTTCCTCCTTGAAGATTATTGCTGCATCTATTCACTGCATCCCCAATTACTGCAAGGTTCTTTCTAATACATCTTGTGAAAAATCTCATCATCATTTTCAAAAATTTAGTATACATTTGGGACATTGCTGAAGATGATCATTGCTGAACAGAAATAGGCATTGAATTGTACAACAATCAGGCTTAATAAATACTACAAATTAGTGTTACTACAATGTTGCAAAGGTCTACCTGTTAACTCATATCTACAATTCTTTTAGATATAATATACGGCATAATTTAATTTGATAAAAAAATTAAACAGAACCTTGTAAATTGCAGCAATCCATAATAAAATAAGGTTTTAAAAAATAATCATTTTAAGTTTTTGTTTTGCCAGAGAACCCCTCATGATCTCGGTGCATGGCATACAGAAGCCAGAGTGTTGTTGCTGTTGATAGGCAGAATTTGGATGCCATCTGTAACCCAAAAGCTTTCAAACCAGATTCTCTGCTTGTTCAGGATAAGTTGGTGCAGAACAAGTGGGAGAGAGAGTGAAAGGATGGGAGATGGCTTTGCTGTACTCTAGCATCTGGGGCAGGCAGGGAGGATCAGGAACAGGTAAGGGGAGGTGGCAAGATTGGTACCCTTCTTCCATGTAGTAAGAACAAAGCTTAATGCCTGTACTTAGAAAGGTGTGGTTCATGCATTATGCCACATTGGACACAGCCCGCGCAGTCACTTGTCTCAAAATTACAGATGCCACCAAGAAGATAGTGAGGCCAAACCCCAAGGCCAAGTCTTCCACATCTGGCAGTTCATAGATGAGCATGGAGGATGAGGGCAAGCAAAACATTTCACCTATAGAGCAATGATAGCAGTCACCTGCACCCTCCAACAGCCGCCTTTAAGAGTGAGTCACACTTAATAGGGCAGTAGTCACCGCAAACCCTCAACACATCACACATTTCTGCAGCAGGGACAGCTTGGCCCAATGGCATTCTCACTACTGGGGAAAAGGCTGCTGCAGAGTCTGAGTCAGTTAATGACCCTGAGAATCCTCTTCTCCATCTATACTCCCTCCAACACCCTGCACCCATCACCCCTCCCATCCTACCAGCTTCCACTGTCTCTTTAACCATCACTGTCTCATTATGTCAACAAGTCCCTCAGGCTTCATCCATTGATACCACACCACTCTCTCTGAACCTTCTTTCACCCACCCCTCTCTCCTTACTGTCCATTCACATCTGCACCATACCCTGCCATCCATACTCCAACACAGCCCTTCCAAAACTTGCCATTCTTTAAACCATCTAACTCATTCTCTGATTCCACAGTATCCCACTCTTCCTCTACTACCCCCTGCTACCCTCTAGATCTACACACATGCCCCAATTCTTCATTGCTTTCCTCCCCATCTCATGTCCTCCTCCCCACTAACACGAACCATTACCACCCAATAGTATCTCATTTAAAGGTTCACCTGCACCTCAAGGATCCATGGAATAGAAGTTCCACCCAGTGATGCACACATTCATTCAGGACATAACGTCGCTGGAGGTCTCCATCTCACCCATTCTCTGCAAGCTGCTCCAGATCTTCATCCAGTTAAGTCCCGACATCTGCACTTTGTGCTGACAAAGGGGGTGATTGGATGGTGAGGCAAAATTCCAGACAAGTGGAATTATATCATTTGCATCTAGCCAATGGGAGGTAAAGAGTATATAAATATAGAAAAGGTATAAAAACAAAAATAGGTGCAAGAGTGGGCCATTCCGTCCTTTGTGTCTGCACCGCCATTCAATATGATTATGGCTGATCATACACTTTCAGCATCCCACTCTCGCTTTCTCTTGATCCATTTAGCCGCAAGGCCATGTCCAGGTCCCTCTTGAATATATCTAACAAACTGGCCCCCATACCTTGCTGTTGTAGAGAATTTCACAGGTTCACAACTCTCTAATGGAAGAAGTTCTTCTTCATCTCAGTCCTGAATGGCTTACCCCTAATTCTTAGATTGTGAGCTCTAGATCTGTGCTTCCCCAACATCATTCTTCCTGCATCTAGCCTGTCCAGTCCTATGAAGATTTTGTATGTTTCTTTGAGATCCCCTCTCATTTTTCTCAATTCAAACCCAGTTGGTCTGGTACCTCTTCCTATGGAGTTACTACTCTAAAGTGAAGATGGCTATTAGAAGTTCTGGATGGATACCTTGATTTTCTGACATTGCTCTGGAAGTGCTCTTAGAGAAGATCAGGACAAGACAACCAGGAGAAGAAGCCCACATCAGAAACCAGGAACAGCTGAACAGGTTAAGGTTGGTTGAATGCAATTATATCAATAATATTAATCTGATTGACAGATATCAGTCATTGGTGTACAGTCTTGGCATATCTCCTAATGCATGGGCTTTGTATTTTGCCAGGTCCCATAAAATATAGTACTTTTTCCCATATCTGTTCACAGATCCACAGATGTTGTATGCATTGTCATTCAATGTGCAGAATACTCTGGAATGTCAAACAATTCAAACCCTACTCAGACACTTCAAATCATGTGTGCACTTTATCGATAAAGAAGGGGTTGCATGCTGAGCCATTCTACAATTTTTTCACAGCTTCCCTTCTCTCACTACTTATTCTCATGCAGCCTTTGGTAAAGACTGATAAATATGAGAAAACTTTTTCAGTCTTTCATTTTAATTGGTCACATCCTTTTAAAATATTCCAGCAGCCCTCTGACTTGTGCCAGATGCCTCTCAGCTGGGTCAAAAAACACAAGAAGCCAAATTATTAAGGACAGTGGTTGAGTAACATTGTGTGCCTAACTGAACATTGCACCTAATCTTCTCAATCTCAGAGGGCCAAAGTGCCTACTATCAATGGGATTCATGGCAGGCAAGGACAGACAATCACATGGGCAGCGCAAAATCACTTTCCCCACGGCAGAATTAATGGTAGTAACTTGCAATCCAGACCATGGTGTTGGGATAATGGTCGGTCGCCATTCCCATCTGAGGCTATCAGGATATACAGTTATTCTTCCACTGTAAGAGTTAAATGGGGAGCATGGCCTATCCATGGCTAACAAGGGAAATCGGGGATAATACTAAAGCTAAAGAGGAGGCATATAAATTGTCCAGAAAAAGCAGAAACCTTGAGAATTGGGAGAAATTTAAAATCCAGCAGAGGAGGATAAAGGTTTTAATTCAGAAGGGGAAGGCTTGTAAAAAACATATAAAAAAGACTGAAAAAGCTTTCTGGGTATGTGAAGAGAAAAAGACTGGTGAAGTCAAATGTAGATCCCTTACAGTTAGAATCAGGTGAATTTAAAATGGGCAACAAAGAGATGCAGACCAACTGAACAAATACTTTGGATCTGTCTTCACTAAGGAGGACATAAATCACCTTCCAGAAATATTAGTGGACAGAAGGTCTAACATAAAAGAGGCACTAAAAGAAACTCTTATTAGTCAGGAAATTATATAGAGGAAATTGCTGGGAATAAACCTGATAAATTTCCAGGGCCTAATGCTCTGCATCCTGAAATACTCAAAGAAGTGGCCTTAGAAATAGTGGATGCTAGTAATCGTTTTCTAGCATTCTATAGACTTTGGAAGAGTTCCAATGGATTGGAATCTAGCTAATGGAACTCCATTTTTTTAAAAAAACAGAGGGACAGAAAACTGGGAATTATGAACCAGTTAACCTGACATTGATGATGGGGAAAATGTTGGAATCAATTGTTAAGGAAATAATAACTGAAAGGTATTTGAAAAGCATTGACAGGATCAGTCCAAGTCAGCATGGACTCACTAAAGGGAAACCCATGCTTGACAAATGTTCTGAATTTTTTGAGGGTGTGGTCAGTAGAATGGACGAGGGTGAACCAACAGATGTTGTGTATCTGAACTTTCAAAAGGTGTTTGACAAGATTCCACAGAAGAGATTAGTGAGCAAAATTAAAGCTCATGGTATTGGGAGTAATGTATTGACACTGGTGGAGAACTGGCTGGCAGACAGGAAGCAGAGAGGGGGAATAAATGAGTCCTTTTCAGAATGGCAGACAATGACTAATTGGATACTGTAGGGTTCAGTGAATATATATATATATTCAGAATATATATTAATGATTTGGACGAAGGAATTGAATGTGATATCGCCAAATTTGTAGATGACACTAAGCTGAGGTGGCAGTGTATACTGTCATGAACCAGCTAAGAGGTTGCAAGGTGACTTGGACAGGCTGGCTGTGTGGGCAAATACTTGACAAATGCAACATAATGTGCATAAATGTGAGGTTATCCACTTTGGTGGCAAAAACAAGAAGGAAGATTATCTAAGTAGTGGCAGTTTAGAAAAAGGGGAAGTGCAACATGGGTGTCATGATGGAACAGTTGCTAAAGGTTGGCATGCAGGTACAGCAGGCAATGAGGAAAGCAAATGGCATGCTGACCTTCATAGCAAGAGGATTTGAATATAGGAGTAAAAATCTCTTGCTCTGTTGTACAAGGCCTTGGTGGGACCACACTTTGAGTATTGTTGTAGTTTTGGTCTCTTAGTCAGAGGAAGGACATTTTTGCTATTAAGAGAGTCCAGTAAAAGTTCATCAGACTGATTCCCAGAATTCTGTTCCCTAGTTTCTTGCTTCATTCTTTGCCCTGATAACTGCCTGAGGCACAATGAGACTGTTTGCCACACTGGCCACATATTTGACCCTAATATGAGCTTTTGATCACATATTATCTCTCCATTAACAAGACTTACTATTTCTACCTCAGTAACATCAACCAACTCCTCATCTGTCTCAGCTCATCTGCTCTGAGGTTTTCATCGGTACCTTTGTTACATCCAGACATGACTACTCCAATACACTGCAAACCAGTCTCCTCTATTATACTGTCTGTAAACATGAATCATCCAAACTTCTGTTGCACCAAATCCTTCACTCATCACAACTGTGTTCATTGACTTACACTGGTTCCCAGTTAAGCAATGCGTCAATTTTTAAATTCCTCATCCCTTGTTCCAAATCAATCCATGGCTATCCTATCTCAGAAATACCAATGTTTCTCCAATTCTGGCTCTTTGTGAATTTCCATTTTCAATCACTCCATCATTAGTGGCCATTCTTTCCACTTCCAAACTTTTGGTCGTCTCCTCATGTAGTTTGCTGTCAAATCTGTTTTTATAATGTTCCTGTGAAGCACCTTGAGACATTTACTGTATAAAAGGTGCTGTATAAGTCTATGTTATTCTTATAGCGGAGTGATTCTTCCAACCCACTATGCTGCTCCAGCAGTGCTGCTCTAGCTGGAGGCTGGGGGGACAATCGGGAATTCGGGGCTGGCAGGTGGGGGAGGAAATGATGGGGGTGGGACATCATTGGGCCTTGCCCAGGGTGGTCCACGTCTCAAGCTGGACAGAGTGATCCACACAGTGTTGGGGAGATTCAATCTGAAAATCACACTAAAAAAAAGTGGCAGTTACTTCCATTTTCAAATGAACTGGGAATTTAGAAATTTTTTGGGATAATCTTGGCCGTAATTTGTGACTGAGATCTACAATTGAAACAACCAGAGTGCAAGGTGCTTTTTAATAGGTTTTCCAGTCATTATTCAATTGCTGTATTTATGACACCATTGGTAAGAGTGCAGCCAATTTGCAATCACACTAGACTTGATTGTGGAGGAGGGACAGTGGAGGAGGATAGCATGCTTAAACATATCAAAGGCTGCACAGAATTTGAAGAGGTTGAGGAAGGACAATGCATCTTACAGTCGTCGATAAAGATATGCATAATCTTTTTTAAAGCCTTTTCAGTGAAGTGATGAAGGCAGAAAGCAGATTGGAGGGTTTAACATGGGAGTTATGGGAAAGATAGTTATGAATTTGAGAGGATCATTGAAGAAGAAGGGAAAACTAGAGCGAGAATTCATTAATTTTTCTTCTAACCACTGTTCTCTCCTACCAATCTCAATTTTAACTCTTTCCCAACAATTACCTCTATCGCTCCCTAATCATGATTCCTCCACTCCCCCTATTCATCCTAATAATGATCTTGATGCATCCTCTTGAATTTCCATTCCTACTCCCTCATGGCTGTTGTTACACTCTCCAGTCCAGTTTCTCTTTCTCCCACTTACTTCTCTTTCCTTGGCTTCTTGAAGCACTTACCTGAGACTGTTGCCAGCCACACAGGATGGTCAAGCTGATTTGCATACAAAGTTACATTCAAGTTTAGATTCATACCTGCATTTGAGATCTCTCTTTGCCAGATGTAAATTTGCTCTGGCTCCATACTGTTGCTTAGTAATTAGCCAGAAGGGCCACTATCCAAAATAACCTTATAATATTATCAAAGGACGATATTTAGTTAACTATTGTCCATTAATTAATCAATTGCTCCATTGGCCTCCAAAGTCAGCACTGTAACACCTGCTTAAGGTAGTGTTCTGTTCATTGTGAAATGGGAGTGCCAAGCAGTATCCTGGTCACACATCAAAGGTTATGCCATCGACGTAGAATGAGTGACATTAATTGACAGCAATTTCTGAGTTCTTTGAAGAAAATGGCAGGTCCTTGATTAGTTGATGCCCTGCGATTGACAGCTTGGGTGTACAGGGATTTCATCTCACAGACTTAAAGTGACAGCTCTCAGAAAGAAATAGAGAGAGAGAGAGAAAGAGAGAGGCAAAGATCATTAGATTGTGTGCGAATTTCACAGCCTGTAGCCAAAAGACTGTCTTTGTTTATAAGTCCCTAGTAATAGACCAGGCAAAATTAAGCTAGTGTAAAGTCATCCGTTTACAAGCTCCTGGATACAGAGGAAGTCAATGGCAACCTTATTATTGCTATATATGACAGCATACCAGGCAACATATGTTCCATTAGGTTAAATTGTACTGTTCGTTCAAGTATCTCAGGAAAATAAAACTATTTGTTGCTTCAGAGGCTATATTCTAGATTTTGTCACTGGGTAGGGAAATCCTGCCTCCCAGACATCTTTTGCATATCTCCAAATCAGTTTTCCACCTAAAGCCAGTGGGAAGTGATGGCAGGCTATTGGATGACAGCAGAATGTCAGCCGGTAGGAGACCACTAACAGGGATCCAAAGAAACCATTGCCCTTACTCATGGAAGTTGTAGGAAAGAGATTTTGAGAAAGCTTTCTAACAGGGGGACAAGGAGGCAGCCAGACACAGCCAAAACTATCTTTGTGGGAGCCAGAGGAACTCTTGTACCTTCATGGAAGACAGTAAACTCAGCTATTCTGGCCCAAATCTTTTTTCCCAATAGATGTTCTGAAAATTGTAGTTTCCTTGTTCAAGCCTCAGAGTTAAAGTTAATAGTTGGGCTTCTTCATAGGTTGTCCTGCATATTCAAAGTTGGACCCCATCAATATCCAGTGGATGTCTTGACAGACTTGTTCAAATGTACAAGAAGAGAGCAGGAAGGGAGTAAGCCATCTTTAGATATGTGGCCCAGACAATTGTAACTATCTGCGTGTTCCTTCATGGCAGAAGGCCAACATTAACATTTCTCCTTATGAAGGAAAAGGTTAGTTTTCACAGTTTTTTTCAGTGGTGTTTCACAAATTTATCATGATTCCCTGGATATACCTGTGCAATAGATGTGGGTTTCTTCAATTGTATCAATGAGGAATAACCCATGGTGTTTTGGATATTAGCCTGCAGTACTGTCTGCCCCACAGGGATTAAAACTAAATCTGTACTACGGCTTCACAAATGAATGTTTCCAGTCTGTCACCACAAGTAGTGAGTGACGTAGCAGAAGTGATACAGTTCTTTAGCTGCTTTATGAAGTAAATATTCTGTTTTACTGTACCTGGGCCATGCTATCATTTACCTATACACTAAGCAGTAGAAAACAGAACCAAGAAAATAATGGGTGTTTATAATTTTGAATATACACATGATAAAAGTAAACTATAAATCATACATGAAAGCATAGTTCATAAAATTTTAACAAAATATAGTTCACGTTTCTATCCTTTAACAGAACTACCATCTTTTTGAAATATTTAACCTGATTTTATAACAGATCATAAGAACATAAGAAATAGGAGCAGGAGTAGGCCATCTACCCACCATTCAATAAGATCATGGCTGATCTGAAGTGGATCAGTTCCACTTTCCTGCTTTCTCCCCATAATCCTTAATTCCCTTGTCTATCAGAAATCTATCTACCCATGATGTAAATATAATCAATGAGGTAGCCTCCACCATTTCAATGGGCAGAGAATTCCAGAGATTCATTACCTTTTGAGTGAAGAAGTTCCTCCTTAACTCCATTCTAAACTGCCTCCCCCTTATTTTGAGGCTGCGCCCTCTAGTTCTGTTTTCATTTCTAAGCAGAAAGAATCTCTCTACCTCTACTCTTTCTAGCCCCTTCATTATCTTGTAAGTCTCTATAAGATCCCCCCTCAGCCTTCTAAGTTCCAGTGACTACAGGCCCAGTCTATTTAATCTCTCCTCATAAGCCAACCCTCTCATCTCCAGTATCGGCCTGATGAACCTTCTCTGTACTTCCTCCAAGGCCAATATATCCTTCCACAAATAAAGGAACCAAAATTGCACACTTTTGTACAAAATTGTACTCCAGATGCAGCCTCACCAGTGCCCTGTACAGTTGCAGCAAGACCTCCTTGCTTTTATATTCTATCCCCCTCGCAATAAAGGCCAACACTCCATTCATCTTCTTGATCACCCGCTACACCTGCAGACTGAGTTCTTGCAATTTGTGCACAAGAACCCCCAGGTCCCTCTGCACCGTAGCATGCTGCAGCTTTTCACCTTTTAAATAATATTCCCTCCTACTATTATTTCTACCAAAGTGGATAATCTCACATTTGCTAACGTTATACTCCATCTGCCAGGTCCTCGCCCACTCATTCAGCCTATCCAGATTTCTCTGCAGACTTCCCGCGCCCTCCACACAATTCGCTTTTTCACTCATCTTCATGTCGTCAACAAATTTTGTTATCCTGTACTTAGCTGCCTCCTCCAGATTGTCAATGTAAATGGTAAACAGTTGAGGCCCCAGCACTGATCTCTGCCGCACTCTATTAGTCACCATCTGCCAACCAGAAAAGCATCCATTGATCCCAACTCTTTGCTTCCTGTTAGATAACCAATCCTTAATCCAGCTAACACTTTATCACCAACTCCGTGTACCCTGATCTTCTGCATCAAGCTTTTGTGAGACACCTTAACAAATGCTTTCTGGAAATCTAAAAATACCACATCCACCGGTTCCCCTCTGTCTACCACACTAGTCACATCTTCATAAAAATCCAGTAAACTTGTTAAACATGACTTCCCCTTCACATATCCGTGCTGCGTCTGCTTGGTCAAACCATTCTTTTCCAGGTGTCCTGCTATTTCTCCTTTAATGACGGATTCTAGCATTTTTCCAACTATGGACATTAAGCTAATCAGTCTATAGTTCCCTGCCTTTTGTCTGCTACTTTTTTTAAACAGCGGCGTAACATTAGCTGTTTTACTGTTCACCTTTTCTTCTACTGTTGTCACCATTTTCAATTATTGTCAACATCCTCAGCACAGTATTAACAACCATATTAACATCGAAGAACATTGAGTTTTGCATATATATGCTGTTTACAGATTATTTTTGTGCTAGGGTATTATATAACTAACTGCTTCTCTGCAACATAAACACCCAAAAATGTAGTAAGTTATTTTCTGTCTTTTTCATTTCATTGATTTTCTCTTTCTCTTGTCCCTTCACTTTTTTAATACTTTTACTTAATTCTTTCATTTCTTTTCTTTCCATTTCTAGCAGAAGAAATGTGCATGTGGAGAGAAAGAAAGGGGATGGATGACTTAAGGAACGTAGAAAGCAATAGAGAGTGAGACGGTGAGCCACGGCAGATCATGTAGCACAGAAAATAGAAAAGATAAATAGTGTTGCTGCATGAGAACGAGGCAGTCAGATTACTTAATGGTGGTTAAAATGCAACATTATAGCCCAGAAATGACTGTTGCTGATATTAACAAATGAACACTTAAAGCACTCGTACATCATTTGCTTGTCCATTATTTTAACAGAGCCATTACCCATTTAAATAAAGTAGCATTCAAACAGCAGACACAGTAATATCATAACATTAGGCTTTTTTTATCATAACATTAGGGTTGATATGCTAACATCACCTTCAATAATCTCTAGGTTCACAAGGGAGCATATACTAAAGGTATGTGCATCACCAGGTATATCATTGAGCAAGCCATCGGAATGCATTTTGTGTGTCTAGACATGTCTGCAGGTTCTCTTTGGCTCTTCCCAGTGAGGCTGTCAAAAAATAATAATGGTGTTCCCCATTTTATGCAATATTGTACAGCAGATATGATTTCAGGTGGAGGATGATTAAGACATTCATTACCCCCCCCTCCCCCAATGATAAGAACATTGAAGAAAAGAAAGAAGATGATGACAACAAGCAATATGGAGATCGGGGACCAAGAACAAGTATAGCCTGGTGTTAGCCTGTGTTAGACAGGGTAGATTCAGAAAGAATGTTCCCAATGAAGTATGGGTCATAGTTTGATGATAAGGGATAAACCTTTTAGAACTGAGGTGAGGAGAAATTTCTTCACCCAGAGGGTGGTGAATATGTGGAATTCACTATCACAGAATGTAATTGCGGCTAAAATGTTGTCTGATTTCAAGTAGATGTTTGTAAAACTCTTGGGGCTAAAGGGTTCAAGGGGGAAAGGGGGAAATCGGGATACTGAATTTGATAATCAGCCTTAATCAAAATGAATGGGAAAGCAGGTTCAAAGGGCCGAATGGCCTACTCCTGCTTCTAGTTTCTATGTTTCTGTGTTTCTACATTAAGTTGTTCCAGACACACACAGAGGGTGGTGAATGTCTGCAACAAGTTGCCAGAGGTAGTAGTAAAGCCATTACAATTTTATCTTTTAGAAAACATTTAGATAGGATAGGTATAGAGGGGTATGGGGCAAATGCGGGCAATTGGGATTAGTTTTTTAGGGGTTTTAAAAAAAAAGCAGCATTGACAAGTTGGACCAAATGGCCTGTTTTCATGCTGTAAACTTCTACGACTCTATAAGTGCAGAATCTGACGTGGGATCCTGCAATTCTGATTGGCAAGACAGATGCCACTAGAGCCACTCGCCACCATATTTAATCACAAAATAGGTGAATTCTATCCTTTGCAACTGAATTAGTGCCCTCTAGTTGACAAATTTTCCGGCCAGAGTTTTATGCTCCTTCCCATCACGCTGAAAAATTCTGAGGCAGGGGATGAGGATGAAATTGCAGGGAGGAGATTCCCTCTCAGTTTCTTCCCATCCCAAATTCGTAATGATTTTGTGCTGGGGCAGACAGATCCTGGAAGGGGAAACCTGCATGGGTCTTTTCCTTCCCAGCCTCAATTTTTAGGCTGGCGGACAGATGACAACTCAGAGGGAGAAGGTTAGAAATAAAGAGAGTTACATGCCAGTCAGGAAGGTATGGGTTGGGTGGGTGGAGAGGGGATCTGTTTCCATCAGAATATTAGTTCAATCATCCGAATAATGCATGAGCCTCCATGGTTGATCAAATATTTGAAAATCTGTCTTGCTCCTCATAATTGCACCAATCCCATTTACCCAGTGCTAAATGTTAATCAATAGGGAAATTCCCTACTCAATGGCGAATACATGGACTGCTCAAATTGTGCAAGGAACAAATTTGATGGGTCAAATAGGCTTTTCACGTTTCATTTTTCAGTTTTAAAGTTAAAATGTAATTATAATTTGAAAAGTAATCTGGGAAAATTCAAGTTGGTAGGTATTATTAGTTCAGTTTATTAAGAATGAGGATTACATGCAATTGGAGCCTTCTCACTCAGCCCTGAGTGATCAAAGACCCACAGGATAAACCTATCCCTGATTTAGCATGAACTTGGCAATCTTTCTCAGAAGGTCAAAGAATGCCTTATGAAAGAAATCAGAAATGGTCACACACTTGCAGCAGAGGCTGAAACTGAAATATGTTATTGAGGCAAAGTAGAAGCAGGTAAAACCATCAACACCATTTCAAAATGTAATTCATCGCATTTGAAACACTGAAGCACTCAGTAATGTTCCTGAGAGACATGATAAGATCTAAGTTCTTTCTGTCTATTTAACTCTACACTACCTGACCCCAAATGATTGATGCTGACTTTGAATGCCCAAAATGGAGAGCATTTAGTCCCTTGGCCGAGCATCCTTCACTTCGATGAACACAAGGTTCACCAAAAATGGAAAAGAATTGAATGAATGAAGCCATTCAAGTTGTTACCTAGTGTTATATAATTTCTTATCTTGTCAGAAGCAAATAGGTGCTGCCGTCTTCATTTAAAATGGCCATTCATAAACACCTAATGTTCAAACAATGTGGGAATAACAAAGATCATGTATTTTTGGATGCTTACACAAGCCTTATTGCTATGGTTCAAATGTAGAAACAACATTTTGAAATGTATTAACATAAGTCAATACTGAAATAAATATCTTTCCATTCACAAGACTGCAATGTGAAGATTAGAAATTAATCTGATTGGGACACATTAATTCTTAAGCTGTCAGGGTGCACTTCATCCAACTAAACCATTAGGGAAAACCAAGGGCTTGAGGACAGGCATATAATTGTATATCTCTCCACACATCAGTATGGCTGATCACATATCCCAGCTGAGACCTATTAGAGCAGGAGACCCCTTTATTATAGAGAGAGCGAGTGAGCACTGGGGTCAGCGGTGTGACAGTGTAAGAAGGGACAAAGGTATAGATCCTGCCATAGTAGATAAGCAAACTGATTGCTTACGGTTGCAATCAACATGGTAAAATATACTTCAGTTAACTATATCAGAAAACAAGCCCAGAGTCTTCAACAGGGAATGTACCAGAAAAAGCATGCAATAAAAATGGATGCTGCACTTAAGGACTTATGTGTAAGATTTTTAGGCAGGCTGACTCTAGATTTGAACCAATGATCCCAAAATAAAACTGTTAAAATGCAATCAATTAAGATTTAAAAAGCTCCATTGTTTTCTAGGAAAATGCCTGTCAATATCATACATTTAAAGTTAACCTATCAGCGACTGGTGTTCGCTGAATCAATAATGTAACATAGTGGATTAAGATACCGTCTCAATTTTCAAAACACATTCAATTACTACAACGTATTTTTAAAATTTGAGTTTAGTCACTCTACAGCTTTTCAGTGTATTTCAATTTTGTCCTTTTTAATACAAGGAAGTCACACACAAAAAAGTGAATCAGGTCTGTTTTAAGGTTTATTGTAGCCAGTGACTGCTTAAGATTCTTCACCTATTTCTAAGTTTATTTATTTATGTCAAAAGTAGGCTTATGTTAACACTTCAATGAAGTTACTTGAAAATTCTCTAGTCACCACACTCCGGCACCTGTTCAGGTACACTGAGGGAGAGTTTTAGCATGGCCAATATACATAACCAGCACATCTTTCGGACTGTTTGCACCTGGAGAAAACCCAAACAGACACAGGGAGAACATGCAGACTCCACACAGACAGTGATCTAAGCTGGGAATCAAACCTGGCTCCCTGGCACTGTGAGGCAACAGTGCTAACCACTGTGCCACCATGCCACTCTGTATGTAATACTTGTAGAAATCACTTTTTTGCTCACAGAAATCATTCCAGAAATATAGGAAAATCAAGAATATAATGAGAATGAGGAACTTAAATAAATCAGTCCAAGTTAAGGCTAAGACTACGAACTATCTGCTGAAAAATAGGATCAGAAAAGATGGGCGCTTGATGACTGGCGCAAGTACAATGGACCAAAGGGTTTCTTTCAATGTTATATGATCCTATGACTGTACTTTTATTGTCTTGCACACCATGGAAATCAGAGTGGGCAAGGGGCGGAACATGGAAAGGTCCTTTGACCTCGGGCAGGATTTTACAGTTTCAGAACGTGAGACTGTAAAATCCCACCCCGATGTATCTATGACATAATGCTGAATAAATTAATTTAGGATAGAATAGGATCCTATGATCCTATCCTATCCTATATTAATCGGACTGAGTGGTGACAAATTCACTAGATCTGATTCTATCATTGTGTTGTTGAGTTGGAGTTGTTTTAATGATCCCATTAATAGATAGCATTAATAATCCCATTAATGCTACCTATTAATGTTCTAATATTTATTTTAATACTTTTACAGATTATGGAGAACACTCTCTTACAACCTTCTGACCAAATCTACTTTCCCTTAATTCTCACTTTAGATGGTTACAAAGTCTCAGATCAGATATATATATCTCATTTCCTAAGACATCATAGAATATTAGTAGTAACCCTCTATGAAACTTAGTCTGAAAGCTCATTATACAATATCACCTCCAAGTTTCTATTAGATTTCGCATTTTCTGATGCTCCCAGAAAGCCAATGGTTTCATTCCCTACTCATTGTAAACATTTCAGTGTTTTGAAGTCTTGTCGGAAATGTAACAGCTTTTACGCCCTTAAATAAATTTTTCCTTTTTCTCTCCGTACTCTTGATCTCTCTTCTTTCCCCTTCCTCAAATTTTTGAGATTTTCACCTCCACTTAAACCCATAAGCATTGTGGAATCTTCACCACTCTACTATGCCTTGTTCTCCTCTCATTTTTGGGGATAAGGCCTTTTTCATTCTGCTGATTGCTGTTTGCTGTTTCCCTTGAACATATACCGTTCAATCCTCATTTAAACCTTTGAACTCTTAATAGCATCGCTGCAAGCTTTTCTGAATTCAGTGACTAATACTGGGACTTCCAAAGTTTATGGTCTGTGTAATGATGCATATTCAGAGACATCATTAATGAATAACGATTTATTTACAAGGATCTACAAGAGCAGCAGCACAACGGCAGTTAGTTCTGGAATGCCTCTGCTGAAGAGAGCTCCCCTCTATCTAAGGAGTTATTTTCCACTCTGATTCTCGATTGGTCACCTAGGCTAGGTGACTCTTATTCTGCAATGTTTCCCTTCAAGGGTCAATCACCACATCCCTCCCCTTTAACTCCTTTATCAATCTCCAATAACTAATTTAGTCCTAAATTTGAACTATGTATCATATTGATAAGTTGGACAATTATAAATGGAGTCTTTAAAGGTTTTTCTGTTCCTTGCCAAGCTGTGTAATTCTGTAGTCTGAGATGCTACTACAGGCTCTATGTTAACAGGAATTACAAAAACGGATAGACAGTTTATCACTTATGTTTATAACTAATCAGTGTTCACAGGTTCTTAAACATTTCTTGATGGCATCACTGACCACTGGGAGATCCCTCTACTCCTGAAGTTGTCCACATATTTACAAACGTCCATCCCTCCGTGATCACATGGCACTAGACTTTGAGATAATAATTCCAAGAATTCATCTGGATCCACCACAGAAGTTTCTCATGTATACGGCTTCATTTACCAGAAATGATCTTGCTGTATTATGTAAATCATGGCTTGTTTTCTGTTTACTTTGGTTAGCCTCCAGCTTGGCAAATTTGGAAACACAAGATTCAGTCTCCTTCTGAGTTGATATTTAATTTGCAGCTCTGCTGCTGGAACTCCCATTGTTGCATGCGTAGTGTGATAGCTAAGGGAAAATGTTGAGACTGGTTTTCAAGGTTCTTCTGACATTTTCTTCATGCCAGATTTGTGCTTCTTCCCAACACCATTCATTGTCTTGTTGTAACAACTGGTTCATTGAGTGCTGTTCAGTTTTGTTTAGAAATTTTGCCACTTGATTAACCATGAACCTTTGTAACAATGTGATGTTCCTTGGAGCTGGAAATTCTTTCATGCCTCAGGTCTTCAGCGGATCAACCTTTAGGAACGTAAGGAGCAGGAAGAAGACATTCAGCCCATCAGACCTGCTCCACCATTCAATACAATCATGGCTAATCAACTATTTCAGTTTCTTTTTCCCAGGCTATCCTCATATCTCTTTAGATCATTGGTATTTAGAAATCTGTCAATCTCTTCTTTTAACATACTCAATGACTGAGCTTCCATAGCCTTCTGAGGTAGAGAATTCACAAAGATTCACAACTTTCTAAGTAAAAAAAATTTTCCATTTTGGGCCTAAGTGACTTCTTCCTTATTTTGAAATTAGGTCAGTTGGTTCTAGACCCGTCGGCCAGAGAAACATCTTACCTGTACCTATCCTGTCAATTCCTTTAAGTATTTTGTCAGTTTCAATGAGGTCAGCTCATTGTTCAGTAAACTCAGCTTGGGGGTGCATGCTGTTGAGTAACAGATCACTGTGTCTTAATGTCCAAAACATATTTGACCTCAAGAGAAGATGAGGCCTCTACATTATTCATCCATGAGCCCTGGCTTTTGGAGAGATTGTGCTGTCTGGATATTGCTCCATTTTGAGACACTTAAGTGTTACCCATTGATGAATGTTTTTCCTGATAGTGCCACCTGCTAAGCTGTTGTCATTCTGGAATGAATGCACATATATATATATATATATGTTCAATGCATATCAGTCACTTGGAAACTGTTATACACACTGACCTGTTGGTGCCATTGTTGGGAGGACTGCACTAGGTGTAATTGCCTCAGAAGGTGCATTACTGGAATGCTGATCACATTCCTCAATACCACATATTCCTGAGGCTACTGTGCCTTCCAAGGATGACCCAATCATTAGGGATAAGAGTAACTTCTGTTGCATCCGTGATCATTGATATTTTTCCTGACATATTCATTTTAACAATAAAGACTTTGTTGTGTTCCTTGCATTAGAGAATGTGAATTGTAAATACTTGTCTTCACTTTATTCCTCTTAAAACCTTGTAGCTTTGTAGCTGTCACAAGATGTCTGCTATGCCGTGCCTGTGCAATGACATCCTCATGACCCTCATCTGAATAACTTCACTCTTCGGATTCATCCGCCTTCAATTTCTTCCCATCTGAGGAGATATCTAGTCCCTCCTTGTCTCCCTCTGGCAACACTTCATCCATCCATCCCTCCCTTCCCGCTTCACTCCCCCATCCTCCCTGCCATCCTCCTCCCTCTTCCCCAGTCCCACAATGCCAGGTTGTTGTACAGGGTGCAGCACTGATGGGAAACACTTTCTGGTGAGTGTTGGAGAGTACTGCCTGATAGATCCAAACACTGGAAATGTGTTTTTAAGAGGCCAATAGTCTATTGTCTTAAGGACATTGTGGCAGAATTTATTTATTAATTAATCACAAACAGGCTTACATTGAGATGGCAATGAAGTTACTGTGAAAATCCCCTAGTCGCCACATTCAGGCGCCTGTTCGGGTATGGAGTGGGAATTTAGCATGGCCAATGCACCTAACCATCATATCTTTTGGAGTGTAAGAAGAAACTGAAGCACTTGAAAGAAGCCCACACCAACATGGGGAAAATATTGTGGCCGGAATTCTCCCAAAAAAATTCTAAGTGTCGAATTCACAAGAAAAGTGGAATAATTCACATTAGTTTTTTCCGTGGAAGTTCAGAGAAAATTCTCCCACATTCTGTGCACTGCAGAGGCCACCAGTGTGAATATCATTAAATTTCAATAGATGGGGTCTATTCCCGTGGGGGAGGTTGAAATCAGTGCGCTGAGCAAGCCACTGCGCGTATGCTGATCTGTCAGTGCCGAGATCAGCACATGCGCAATGGCCCTGCATTGATGGCCTCCCGATCGCGGCCAGCTCGATCGCTAGCTGTGACCCCTCAGTGCCAGCTCTCCACCCCACCCATGATCCCGCCAATAGCCTCTTAACCATTACCAGGCCAGCCTTGAATTCTCCTCTCCTGGTCTCGATTTCAAGCCATCCCTCTGATTCTCCAGTCCCAACCCCTCTCTCAGTGTTAACCACCTGCTGAGCAGGCTGACCCCCCTCCCAGCCTGCCCCAATCACTGGCTTCCTTCTTCCCCCATCGATCCCAATTGCAGAATGGCAGTGGGACCCCCAATCCCAGCGATCGGCCCTTAGGTCCCCCATCAGGTCCCATCCTCTATGCCCTGACTCCATATGCCCAACTCCCTTGGCACTGCCTCATGCTCAGTGGATAGTGCCAAGGTGACCCCTGGCATTGGCACTTTGCCTGTTGGGCAGTGTTGCAGCACAGGCTAGCACTGCCAGGTGCCAATGTCCTGGATGCACTCTCTCAGTGCCCAACGATCTGAGGTGGAGGGGGGCTTCCCTCCAGCGGGATCTGGTCACTAGTTCCCTGGAAGTTGGGAGCTAGTGTAAACCCCGCTGGAGTGAATTACTCCTTGTTCCATTAGAGAGAGAGAGGAAACAAACACACTCTATACACAACTGAGTACCTTCCTCCGTTAGAGTGGACTGGAAGCTTCAGCAGTTATGGTAGATTGGGAACTTGTGGGTTGGGAAGGATTTCTGTAGAGCTGAAGTTTCAAAGCTGTAAAGAGATTTGTACGCATGTTAGAGTTAAGTTGACGCAGCTAGAGTTTTGAAGTAAGCCATAAGTCAAGACCCCAGAAGTCCCAGGATTCGCAGAAATACAGATCAATGCACATTGAACTTGCGTATTGTGCCATGCCTGTATTAATGAAATGTTATTCATCAATCTTTATTGCCCAATAAAACTTATTAGTTTGCATTCTAAATTAGCGATTGCCCTTCTTTCCAATATGATTATTCCTCAACTAGAATTTTCTTACTCTTCATATAAAGTTATTCTTGGTATAGGAAAGAGATAGGTAACATACTTCGCAAGAAGTAGAGGCTTGAGAATAAAACCTAAAAGTTGACAAAAAGTGATAGGTAGCAATTAAAATAAGGCAAGATGAAGAAGCTAGGGCAGGAAGACAAGAAATTGATAGGGCAAGAAGAACCAATGCTGCAAGTTAGAGAGCAAGACACTTCAAGGAAGTTTTTATCTATATGCGTCATTATAATCAAACCTAGAAAATGACAGTGACAGGGCATCAGAGATGTGTGAATATTATAGCGAAGAAAGAGCCACCTTCAATATGCTGTACAAACAGTAAAGTACATTTGCCACCTGACCCATTGAATGTTCTTCTTATTGGAACAAAAAAAACTAAATATTTTGTCAGCAAATATAACAGCTGAGTAGGGTGGCCAAGAAATCTCCTTATGTTGGCTGAAGAGGGAACAACTTCTAACATGCTCTATCATGAAATATTTAATGGCTAGAATTCTCTGGTCTCACTCACCCTGTTACTGCTGCTAGCAAAAATGGAGAATTTGGTGTTCAGCCAAGTCTCCGTTCACAGCAGCAGGACTGAATAATTTCAGCCGCAAGTGAGATCAGAGAATCCTGGCCAATATTTCACACAACACACAAAATGCAGAAAGTAACAATGAAAACATAAAAGAGTAATATTGCACATATTCAGAGTAATAACAAATGTTAAGGAAACAGATATATGTAGATTTTGACTGATTATTCTCAGAGTGACATTGATGGTGTAAAGGGTGACTTGCTGAAATCATATGGTTTAAAATTGTAAATCCAATTAAACTAAAACCAAATTTCTTCATCCAGAGAGTAGTGGATCTGTGGAATTCAATACCACAGAAAGTAGTTGAGGCCAAAACATTGTCCAATTTCAAGAAGAAATTAGATATAGCTCTTAGGGCCAAAGAGATCAAGGGATATGGGGAAGGCAGGAACAGAATAATGAATTTGATGATCAGCCATGATCAAAGTGAATGACACAGTAGGCTTGAAAGGCCTAATGGTCTACTCCTGCTTCTAGTTTTGGTTTCTATGTTAAGCAAAGCAAACAAAAAGTAAATTTGTTGTGACAAAAAGTATATTTGTTAAACTAAATATATTTTGTCAAATAATATTTTGATTATAATAATTATTAATATATGTATTTTGGAATTGAAATTATTAATTAAAATAATTGTGTGAAAGAAAGGTATTGGTGAAATCACACCTGAAGTACTGGATACAGCTTTGTCCTTTTTTACATCAGGAATGACACACTTGCCCAAGAGATTCATTAGACTGGTTCCTGACGGGATTGGCCTCTTGTTACGCTGTGGTATTCAAGAGATTTCAAGCTCTGTTAGGAACAAAAGGTATTCATTGATAAGGAGAAATCAGGTACAGAAGATTTCAGCCAAGGTTGTCTTGAGGCAGAGCCCTTACATGATTGCTACATGGCTATTCAATAATTTTGCCCAAGAGAGGACTCCACCATCTGGGGTGAGGATTCACTTTCAGTTCCCATTGGTCCCTCATGTCAGGTGACACACTTCAGTTATATTGTCTTAAAGGGACAGACACCACATAGATAACATCCCTCCCACTTTAACTTCCTTATACAATCTTCAAAATCAATTTACTCAACCCACATTCTAAATAAAAATTATACACACAAGTAGACAATTGTAAACCAATGTAATGATTGTTCAGTGGAGGGATCTTTACACTTGCATTTAACATAATACTTCTTGGAGAAAGCTTCAACTATGCACAGTTCCAATAGTGCTGCATGGGATTCTTCCATACAGGCTTGCTTTTTTCTGAGCTCTGTCCTGGACTGTGATTAAGGACTGCACACTTTACCCACTGTTGACTCTGGCATTACTTCTTTCTTGAAGTTTTAATTTCTTCCTTTGAAGATCCTCTTTTTAGAGTTGTTCTCCTTTTTAGAGTTGCAATCTATCTGGAGTCTTTGATTTTCCAGTCCCTTGTCCTTTGTTCCTTCTTGTTTCATTAAATATTTTGCAACTGCTTTAAAACTGTCCACATGTTTTTAATTGCCACAGTCTTTGCTCCTTGTTTGTGCTTTTCCTGCACTTCTGGTATTTTGGTGGGAATCTGCTCTCTCACACCCTTTTGTTTAGACAGTTAACTTATCTTTTTGTTGTCTCAAGAATATTTATATCAACTTCTACAGCTATCTCTTTTGCCAGCAGATAAAAGATTTTGTTTGTTCTCAAAACTGCCAGTCTTCACTGCCTGCAATCCCTGGGTGCAGGGATGGTTGCCTGCAGCTCTGTTCAGATTAGGAGATCTGCAATCTCAGCTTTTTCACTTTCCCACGGTACTGGGACAAGTTCTGCAGCTCCCTGAGATATTTTCTCCTTTTACTTCTGAACTTGTTTAACTGCAAGTCTTCTTTCCAGGTTGCTCCTTTTTAAAATCTGAAAGACAACTTTCTTTGAGTTGGGTATATTTTCCTTTTATTTAAAATAATCCTGTCCTTTTTCTTAATGTAAGTTTTACTTTCCTTGCTCCTGAATGCTAATCTCTCTTCATTTTAATTTTTCTTATATATTTTCAAACCTCTTGACTTGCTGGCAACACCAGGTTTGTTACTCCCACTGCCCCTCAGGGTCTGGCACGAGCTCATCAACTCTCTATCAGTCCATTTGCTGAATCTATTCACCCAACACCCAGATAGAAATCCCTCTTTTCCAAACTTGTGTTAAATTGAATAGTCATAGGTAAGCTGTGCCATTCAGTTGATTCCATGTTGTACCAGTGTGTAATGTTGTGATACTCTATCATCATCAAGAGATTTTGGGTTTTGTTAGGAACAAAATATATTTATTGATATGAGAAAACTTTAGGTTGCCCTAGAGCAATGTTCAAGCTCTTACATGCTTACTATAAGTTAAAGTGGGAGGAATGTTACCTATGTGGTGTCTGTCCCTTTAAGACAATATAGCTGAAGTGTGTCACCTGACATGAGGGACCAATGGGAACTGAAAGTGAATCTTCACCCCAGATGGTGGAGGCCTCTCGGGCAAAGTCATTGAGTAACCATGTAGCAATCATATAAGAACTGGGGCTCTGCCTCAAGACAACCTTGGCTGAAATCTTCTGTACCTGATTTCTCCTTATCAATGAATACCTTTTGTTCCTAACAGAGCTTGAAATCTCTTGAATACCACAGCGTAACAAGAGGCCAATTCCATTAGGAACCAGTCTAATGAATCTCTTGGGCAAGTGTGTCATTCCTGATGTAAAAAAGGACAAAGTTGTATCCAGTACTTCAGGTATGATTTCACCAATACCCTTCATAATCCCCTTCTTTCACACAATTATTTTAATTAATAATTTCAATTCCAAAAATACATATATTAATAATTATTATAATCAAAATATTATTTGACAAAATATATTTAGTTTCACAACAAATTTACTTTTTGTTTGCTTTGCTTAACATAGAAACCAAAACTAGAAGCAGGAGTAGACCATTAGGCCTTTCAAGCCTACTGTGTCATTCACTTTGATCATGGCTGATCATCAAATTCATTATTCTGTTCCTGCCTTCCCCATATCCCTTGATCTCTTTGGCCCTAAGAGCTATATCTAATTTCTTCTTGAAATTGGACAATGTTTTGGCCTCAACTACTTTCTGTGGTATTGAATTCCACAGATCCACTACTCTCTGGATGAAGAAATTTGGTTTTAGTTTAATTGGATTTACAATTTTAAACCATATGATTTCAGCAAGTCATCCTTTAAAACCATCAATATCACTCTCAGAATAATCAGTCAAAATCTACATATATCTGTTTCCTCAACATTTGTTTCATTATCAATGCCAAAGGTAATATGTGCAATATTACTCTTCATATTTTCATTCTTACTTTCTGTATTTTGTGTATTGTGTGATGATTCTGCCTGAGAAAGGACTCCACCTTCTGCGGTGATCACTTATTCTCAGTTTCTATTGGTCCCTCAAGTTCTGTGACTCACTTTGCTGTAGTGTCAGAAACAGACAGGCACCACATCCACAATACCTATGAGGAGAAATTGAAATTTCTAGACCTATATTTTCTATAGTTTAGAAGAATGGAAAATAACCATATTGAAATATAGCATTCCTATGGGGTTTGGCAATGTTATTGCTGAGAGTATATTTCCTCTGGCTGGGGAATGTAGAACAAAGTGTCACATCACAGACTAAGAGGTCAGTCATTTGTAGCTGAGATGAGGAGAAATATCTTCAAAAGGTTGAGATGCTTTGTATTTTTCCATTCCAGAGAGTTCAGTCATTGAGAATATTCAAGACAGAGGCTGATAGATTTCTAGCCATAAAGGTGGAGTGGGGGATATTGTGGGAAGTTGGAGCTGAGGTAAAAGATCAGCCTCAACCCTATTAAATGGCAGAGCAGCTCAAAGGGCCAAATGGTCTTCTTCCAATTTCCCCATGTTCTTATAACGCTTAACAACTATAGGTCGGCAGAACCATGACTGTGGGAAACCGCATTTATGATGCAAGTACAGAATATTGCTGTCATGCTCTAATAGGTGACCTGGTGTATATTTCCAATGCCTTTGAAAATTGGCACCACAGATGGGATTTTATAGCCTCGCTCAAGTGAGACTGGAAATTCCCGTCCAAGACCAATGGAATTTCTGTTGTCAGACCTTTACCCATTATGATTCCATGGCGGGCAAGGTGATAGAGTTCTGGCCCACGTATCAGTGGTGTGACACAAAATAGTTGGTGATTTGTCATCATAGATACGAATTATCCAGTCCAGAGGGCTATGGGTGTTATGGAAGGTCATTAAAATAGACTTCCATTAAAACAGTGCCTTTCATGACTGCAATGTGCCTAAACCTCTTAACAGCCAAAAAAGAACATTTTGAGATATCATGTAAAACACTCAAGACTGATGCTGATCAATTTTTAGTCACAAAGAAAATCTAGAGATCAGGAGTTGGGGTGGGAAAGTGAAGTTGAAATAAAAGATCAGCTCTGATCTTATTGAATGGCAGAGCAGAGTTGAGAGGCTATATATACTTCTGCTCTTATTTCTTACTCTCATACATTTTACTGCAGCCCTCGATCATTCACATTGTCTGGAAAACCAGTTGGAAACCAGTATAATCTATTTTCCTGAGACAGGAGGAAACATTGCAGTAAATTTATAGCATGCTGCAGGCTTCAACTCTATAAATGGGATCACAAGTCTTCAACATCATTGCCTTTATTCAGTCCAGCATTACTTTAAACAACAGCAGTTTAAAACAGACAGAGTGATATGAATGAACATAGAAACATACAAATTAACAGGAATAGGCCACTGGGCCCTCAAGTCTGATTGTAACCTCAACTCCACATTCCTACCTAGCCCCGGTTATCTTTCACACCCCTGCTTATTAAGAATCTATCTAGTTCTGCCTTAAAAATATTTAAAGATTCTATTTCTGCCATCTTTTAAGGAAGAGACTTCCCAAAGACACATGCTCCTCTGAAGGAAAAGTTCTCCTCATCTCTGACTTAAATGGGTAATCCCTTGTTTTTGGACAGTAATTTCTAGTTCTAGATGTTCCCACAAGAGGAAACATCCTTTTCATGTCCACCCTGTTCAGATGCCTCAGGATTTTATGCTTCAATCAAGGTGCTTCTTACTTTTTTAAATTCTAGCGGATATAAGCCTAGTCTTTCCAAGCTTTCCCTCATAAGACAACCCTCCCATTCCAGATATTAGCCTAGTAAACCTGTGAATTGCTTTCAACATGTTTATATCCTTCTTTCAATAAGATGATCAATTCTGTACACAGTACTCCAAGTGTGGTCTTACCAGTGTCCTATATGACTGAAGCATACTCTCCCTATTTTTGTATTCAATACCACTCAAAAGGAAAGATAATATTCTATTAGCTTTCCTAGTTATCTACTGTCCCTGCATATTAGCCTTTCATGCACCGAGACACCCGGATCCCTTTGCATCTCAGGGCTCTGCAATCTCTCACCATTTAGATAATCTGCTTTGTTTTTGTTCTTCTTGCCAAAATGGACACTTTCACATTTCCATATTATACTCCATTTGTCAGATCTTTATCCACTTACTTCACCTATCTATATCCTTTTGCTATCTCCACTTCTTCTTCACAACTTACTTTCCAACCTATCTTTATAGCATCAGAAAATTTAGCAACCATGTCTCTTCATCTGTCAAATAAATTGTAAAATGTTGAGGCCTCCGCACTGATTTTTATGGCACACCTCTCATTACATCTTGCCAAACACAAAATGACTATTTACATCTACTCTCTGTTTCCTGTTGGTCAAACAATCTTCTAATCATGTCAATATGTTATCCCCTGACACCATGAGCTTTTATTTCCTACATTAAGTTTTGATGTGGCACCTTAGCAAATATCTTCTGGAAATCTAAGTCCAATACATCCATTGGTTTTCCTTTATCCACAGCACGTTACTTCTTCAAAGAATTGAAATAGATTGGTTAAACATAATCCCTCCCCCCACCCCGCAATAAAACCAAATTGATTTTTCCTGATTACTTTGAATCTATTGAAGTGCAATGTCTTTTATAATAGTTTTTAATGTGTTATTATCTTTACAGAAAGAGCATTATGTGCTTGGGACAATTGGTCTGAATTTTCGCATTGACAGAGTCCCTCCTTTGGAGAAAGGGTGGATGCACCTAGAAAATGGAAGTCTCAACCCTCTACATAGCACTGACCATTTCCTTGTGGAGAGAGGAGAAAGACAGGAATGGGGCATGCACATTTCATGAAGACAACTGCCTATGCAAATCAGCAGTTGCCTTCACTCAGGTTGTATTTAGTCTCACGGGTCTCTTTTTACACATGTAGGTGGACCTGCCAGCAGCAGGACTGAACTTGGTGCATTTCTTTGAATAGCCAGTTGATACTCCTTTGGAGAGCTGCAGGTACACTCGTGTATTTTGCTTTAAGCTTTTCTTCAGTGCCCCAGAATTGGGAAAAACTCAATCAAACTGCTGTGCTTTAACCAAAGGATGCAGGGGGGACAAGTCTGGTGAACATGCAGGTTTCCTTTTGCCCTTCCTGATTCACACACCTGGGAAACAGGAAGAGATATTTGCTTGAGAAGGGCATATTTCTATTTTGTACAAAAGAAATTTAGAAGATGGATGTCACACCCTCACACATAGAGGTCATACAAATCTGTCAACATGTGCAGCTGGAGACCACAGGAAAGGAAGAAGGTCAGAAGGAATAGATAGTGATTCAGATACCAGGCAGGAGGAGGTTGTACATTTGGCAACTCAGATGCAAAAAGCCATAACCTTTGCTCAAAAAACAGGCTTCCCTCAGGTGTATGGTATTATTGATTGTACCCATCTTACCAAAAAGGCTCTAAGTCAATATGTGAACATTTTTGTCAGCATTTCACTCATTCAATGAACACAGCAAGATCTCTCTTCATACGTGTGCAACATTTCCTGGCAACTACCATGATTCCTTCATTAAAAAGTTGCCAACTCCGTCAGATATTTTAGTCACCAAAATAGATTTGTTCTTGGATTCTAAGGGACAAAAGACTTGATGGGCCAAATGGCCTCGTTCTGCACTGTAGGGATTCTGTGATTCTATGAAGAAGCTGGATAATGACTGCCTTCAGGAGCCACCCAACGGTGACTGATGTCCACATACCTGCTACTAAATCTCTCAACATATGCCCCATAATGCAGCTCCTGAGGCCCCATGTTCCTGCGCAATGCTGCATTATCAGGACTTCTCTCCCTCCTCCAACGGAGACTGCGCATTCTAACAGTCTCTGAATTTAACATCTCCTTGTGCACTCTGGTGCATTGCTCTTCACCATGTGGTATCAAATCTACACACGTGCTACATCCCTCCAACGTGCTGATATCTGAATTGACAGAGTGTGGGCTAGTCAGATGTGACACAGCCTTCTTGAACATCTCTTTCTTCCCTTGATGCTTGAGGGGTGTTCTGGCCTGAGGGAGTTAGTGAGGAAGCAGAGTTGGGGCCTGTGTGAACAACAAAAGGGGTTAGTTAGGTATAGAAACAGAAAATGCTGGAAAATCTCAGCACACCTGACAACATCCGTGGGGAGAGAACAGAGCTAACATTTCAATGACCTTGATGAAATGTTCACTGTATTCACTCTCCACAGATGATGTCAGACATGCTGAGATTTTCCTGCATTTTCTGTTTTTGTTTCAGATTCCAGTATTCACAGTATTTTGCTCTTATTTGATTAGGTATAACTCTTTTTATTGTGAAATCACACTTTGATGCACTCCATTGCTTTAACCATGCCTTCACTTCTCTTATGAAGCAACCCCATCCTCTCAGTGTCCCATTCATGTTTTGGTGAAAGAAATCCAGTCGAGGAAAGCCCTGTTGGTCACCATAAACCCTGTATAACAGCCTAGAATGTTTGCATTCTATTAGTGCAATGTGCATAGCAAGTGACCATCAACACTCATTGATTCAGTGCAGGAAACATTCTTTCCTCTACTGGTTCAGACTGCATGATCTCCACCATTACCACCACATTCCAATGTGTGATTTCAACACTGCCTTTATTGCCTGATACCAGTGATTCACCATCACCCAGCAGACGGATGCTCAGACACCGTGAAATCCCTATGGTCACTTATTCAACAGAGCAAACTGCTCTCAGCCAGGCTGACCCACCCTCAGTCTGGATCACCTCCTCAGCATTCCTCACTCTTTTCAACTGCAATGACAACATGACTTTACATTAGTCTGATATAGAGTGCATGGAGGGATATTGCTCTTCAAGGTGTCTGTGTATCACAGTGCTCATTCACATGCATTGTGAGCATAACTACAAGCCTCAATGTTAAGGCAAAGGTATGTGCCAGGTTTTGGATGTTAACTACAGCATGTAGATATAAGTTTTCTCTTGGAGCTCTATGTGGATGAACCAAGCTACTCACCTTACTGACACACAGCAGGACATTGAACCTATTCCTGCACTGAATCAATGAGTGTTGATGGTCACCTGCTATGCACATTGCACTAATAGAATGCAAACATTCTAGGCTGTTATACAGGGTTTATGGTGACCAACAGGGCTTTCCTCTACTGGATTTCTTTCACCAAAATCACCTCAGATGGTGATGACCAACACGAGGGGACATAACTTTAAATTAAGAGGTGGTGGTTATAGGACGGATGTCAGAGGCAGGTTCTTCACGCAGAGGGTGGTGAGGGCGTGGAATGCCCTGCCTGCAGCAGTTGTGGACTCGCCTACTTTGGGGGCATCCAAATGTTTGGTGGATAGGCATATGGATGATATTGGAATAGTTTAGGTTAGAGGGTCCACTGGCCGGCGCAACATCGAGGGCTGAAGGGCCTGTACTGCGCTGTAATGTTCTATGTTCTATGTTCTAAAACATGAAGACCCTGGTCAGGAAAATGTGGAACAGGGAGAGCCATTTCTTACCCCAAATCTCCACATCCTATCATAAAAATGGAAGGCAAAGAGGGTCCTAAGCCAATTAGATTACAATGCTCCCATTCACCTTTGCATACCTACATACATTAACCATTTTCACCATATCATCCATGATTATTGGGAAGGTTCACTAGAGAGAATGACTCTACGCAAATGCTTAGCGATATGGATGTTGTGACTCCAAGATAGAGTGCTATGCCCTATAATCTCCAACAGCCTAATTGGTTTTCTCTGTGTTAATCACATTGTCATGTCATGACTGTGCACAGATGTGAGGAACCTGGTTAAGGGTCAACAGTGTGGGTGAATCCAGATAGGTAAATGGCAAAAGAGTAAGCGGATGGGATAATGGTCATGGCACTGTTCATAATTCATCCGTAGGATCCCTGCAGTGCACACAGCAGCTACTCAGTCCATCAGGTCCACACTGATTCTCCAAAACAGCATCTCATCCAGGCCTACCCAGTCTTATTTTTACAACCACATGAAAGTAATGGCTAATCCACCTAACCTGCACATCTTTGGATAATAAGGATCAATTTAATGTGGCCAATCCACCTAACCTGCACATCATGGGAGGAAACTCGAGCACCCAGAGGAAACCCATATAGACATGGGGAGAAGGTGAAAATTCCACTCACCCAAGACCTGAGTCTTGGTAGATAACTACATCATAGAATATATCTGTACCATGTATTGGTGGCAAGATGATGCCACTAGTTGAGAACTTATTCCATGTTTTCAGCACAGTTCACTGCGAACATCAACAGCAATGACTTCTCCCCCCTATGGAAATCCCAACAGTTGGACAACATATACAGAATGTAAACCACTCACCTGACAAGTCAATGATATCTGCTCTGAGGCGTAGGGATTTCACCTTGGATCTCTAAGCTCTCAAATGGGCCTTTCTAAAGACTCTTTCATTTGCGCCATAGTCAACCAAGCCACGCTGAGCCTATGTCTGAACCCTCACTACTTCCAGGGACACTACCCTCTGACTCCTAACATAGCCCACACCCTCAGTCCGAAAATCTGCTGTTTGGTGCAATATTTATAGAATTTGGGTTTGAAGATCCAGGAATTTTCCTGCTTCACAGCACAGAGGAAAATCTAGGCCTGAAGAAGTAGGTGTTAACAAGTAAAAGTGGAAAGAGAGGGAAAAAGAAATAGCTTTGATTGAAAAGGCACCTCAACATGTTCTTACTTCTCAAGCTTTGATATTCACCCATTGTTCTTATGTAAATATGACAGCCAATATGACAGCCAATTAGCAAGATCCCACAAACAGCAAAGTAGATGAATAATAAGTTGTTATTGGTTGAGGAAGGATTGTTGCCAAGACACTGAGGGGATTTCATGATTTCGTGATATTTTGTATTCTTCTGGAAACAGCACGTGATTAGCACTGTTGTCTCGCAGCACCAAGGACCTTCAATTCGTGTTGGGTGACTGTGCACACCTGGGTAAAATACTCTTTTGGAGAATCTGTGTAGACTTGATGGACCGAATGCTCTCTTTCTGCACTGTAGGGATTCTATGATACTGAATTCAATATCACATCCAAAACACAGCAGCCCTAACAATGCAGCATTTCCTCATTACCATATTTAAATGTTATTAGATGCTAACTCCTAGAGAGGGGTTGAATCCAGAACCTTATAACTCAGCAGCACCTATGGCTGAGCCCAGCTAAACTGAAGCAGGATGCTTAGAAAGAAGTGTCAGAGTCTTGGCTTGTTGAGCTCTGATGGTCCATCCTTTGACCACCCTGATCATCATTAGCCAGCTTCAATATTGATTTCTGAGAAGTTGTACTCCAGGGTTGCCAAGGTGCAGACCTGTGCCAAGAGACCCAGGCCAGGAACAATATGACCCAAAGCCCGTGTGGGGTGGCAATCACCACTGGATTGCCACCGAGTTTTCACTGCATTGCTACTTTGTTCCTTTTTACTAACTTAGGCCAAATTTTGCACATTTCTCACTCAATTTTCTGACTTGATTTAGTGGTAAACATGCAATGCGGCAACTACAAAGTAATTCCAGTGCAGCGTTGGAGGAAATGAAGTCACAGTGCTTTTTTATGGCACTAGCTGCGGGGCAGCATAGTAGTACAGTGGTTAACACAGCTGGCCCACAGGCCAGGAACCCAGATTCCATTCTAGCTCTGGGTGACTGTCTGTTTGGAGTTGCACATTCTCCCTGTGTCTGCATAGGTTTCTTCCAGGTGCTCCGGTTTCCTCCCAAAGTCCAAACATGTGCAGATTAGATAGTTTGGCCATAGTATATGTGTGGAGCTACAAGGGTAGCACAGGGGAGAGGGCGTAGGTAAGATACGAAAGTCAGTGCAGATTTGACAAGCCGAATGGCTTTTTTTGTGCTGTAGGGATTTAACAAAAACAGTAAATTTAAAGGTTCCAGCCACTCTGAAAAGCCAGTGAGAAGGTATGTGTGTAGGTTAAATGGATAAGGGATTAACATGATTGGGAGATCCAGGGTGATGGGGGAAGAAGGTGGCAGGACGTTGGTGTCAACCATCAGGAGGGACCCAGTGGTTGAGAGCTAGAGGACAGTAAGAGAGTGGGTATGTTGTAGAATGGTGGAAGTATAATTGGTTGTGTGGGTACAGTCAGGTTGTTGGTAGTTGGGATGATAGTGAAGGGATGAGGTGTGGTCAGGGTTTGGGAGGATAATCAGGGGGTGGTAGGCAGAATCAGGTGGTCGAGGGTAGGGAAGAGCAGTCAGGAGTCCAGTAAGTGTCAGTTTCATAGTTGCCCATGACATGGAAGTAGTTTTAAATATTTTAATTGTTCCTGGGTAACTGTTCTGCTAAGAGAATTGAACCATCCAAATTATGGATTTAGATCGGAATTTTGGATGTTCCCATCACAAGGTAATTGTTCATTGGAAGTTTAAACTTCCCAAGCATTTCTATGCAATCCTTGCATGGAGACATCTGGTGGGAGAGACAATGGGCTGATAGTAAAGGGTGCAGGGAGGGGGGGTGGGGGGTGGTGGCAATTTGTTGCAGTTTCTCTGGGATACAGTCCCCAGGGAATGGATGTTCTGGTCTCTCATCACAATAAGAAATCTCACAACACCAGGTTAAAGTCCAATAAGTTTTTGTAAGAGAAATCTGACAGCAGCAGGGAAGAAGATGTTCTTGAGTCAGTTGGTATTTGTATCTTTTTTTCTGAAGGAAGAAGGTGGAAGAGAGAATGTTTGGGGTATGTGGTGTCCTTAATTATGCTGGCTGCTTTGCCAAGGCAGAGGGAAGTATAGACAGAGTCAATGGATGGGAAACTGGCTTGTGTGATGGACTGTTGGATTTTAACCTGGTGTTGTAAGACTTCTTACTGTGTTTACACCAGTCCAATGCCAGCAAGTCCACATTATGACTCTTGTCACAAGTGCAGAGTAGCTCCATGACAGCCACTGCACCATTTAGTTTTCCAACATGGTCTGAGAAAGGGAAGTCAAACCCAAATACACAAAAACAATCCTTTCGGAATTTGCATCACTGTATTAGGAAGGATCATCCTAAATTCTATCCTATGTTTCCTTTGTTATCAACTTTGATCAGAAATAGCCGAACAGCTGCTGATTGACGTGAAGAACTTCCTTTCTAATGCTTATTGACCTTGACCTTGGTGCTTTGTGAGCGATGCTTAGCACGTCTCAGGTTGCTTTTGTCCATAATCACCCTTCAGTTTATTTGAGTATGCACGGCACTTAATGCATTTCTTTTGCAAGTCCAACGAGTCTGATATGCCTGCTTTGGTGCTAATAGCTTTGTACCGGCTTCTTGGTCAGCTGTGTGGCATCATTCATTTCTTTCTTGACCTGAAAATAAAAATATGTCAAACATTTAGCAAGCGAAAGACAGTCACAGAGTTAATTATCCATCATTTGCTGCTCTGGAAAAGAACAGATGGACACAAGATATATGTACATAAAGGTGGTAGAGCAATAAGTCAATAAATAAGTCAGCGTACAGATTTATTTCAAAATGCAGCATGTGATTATCACTGTGGAAAAAAAACTTGCAGAAAACTGAATATCAAATGTGAGCCAGCAGATTAAATTACCTACAGCTACAAGACTACCAACATTTGAAGTCCTTGAGAACAGAGTGATGATTAAAAAAACATTTTCTCAAACAATGTTATCAATTATTTACAGTAGCTAACAATTAGAAATTCTCATAGTTGTTTGATGCCTGAGATAGATCTTACACAAGTTGGCACTGCTTGGAAGTAAGTGCATACCAAACCCAAAGCAAACCTCACACTGTGTGTACAGCAGAGGATTTTCAAATGCTCATCACTCTCATTTTGAAAACCAGTTTGTGATCTCCGCATCCCCCTCCAATAGTGACGCGACTCCCAGCTCAGCCTTACAGTATTAAAATCAATGAGGCCCTCTATTGACAGTACTGCACCAACTCAGTCATACCACTTGCTCAGAATATAGAATTTCTTCCAATTCATAGAATTTCATAGTATCTCTAAGTGCAGAAGGAGGCCATTGGGACCCATTGAGCCTGCATCAACAACAATCCCACCCAGAGCTCATCCCTACAATCCATTTATTTACCCTGCTAGTTCCCCTCACACTAAGGGGCAACTTAGCATGGCTAATCAACCTAACTTGGACATCTTTGGACTATAAGAGGAAACTGGAGCGCTCAGAAGAAACTCACGCAGACACAGCACAGACTTGCAAATTCCACACAGACAGTGACTCAGGGCTGTAAACTAACCCCAGATCCCTGCCACTGGGCGGGGGCAGCAGTGCTAACCACTGTGCCATCGTGCTGAGCAAACACTGAGAACTATAGTAAAGAAAACAAGTTAGCTGGTCATTATGATGATGTGAGGTAATATTCCTGCTACACGTTTATTTCCTTTGGGCTGGTACTGGTTCCATCAGTCACTGCTACCACTCCATTCAAGAGTGAACCTTTTTCAGACAAGTGTATTTTCACCACATTTGAAGAGTTATGAAAGCAACACCATCATTTTCTCACCGATTCTGGCTGACTTTTAATTCTAGATCTTTTAGTCGTTTCTTCCATTCAGCTCAATGCTCCTGACCAGGGAAGCACCCCAGTCCTCAGCACCTACCACTGAGAGAATGGGTCACCAACCCCAACACGATTCGGCATGAGTGTGATCGAACAATCCCATGTCAAAAACTCCACTCTCGAGTCCTCTGAGGCCCCATCCCCCTCTAGAGCACCACAGCCCATCTTCAAAAACCCCTACCACGCCCCAATCCTTGGCAGTGCCAACATTGCACTGCCCCCAGCTCTGACCCCCTGGCAGTGACAGCTTGATTTGGAGTGTTGAACTTAGAAAGGAGAGCAATGGGTTGCATGCTCTGTCCAGGTGCCCCTCTACCGCTGCCAGGTTGCAGAGGAAAGGTCCCCCAAGGGACCTGAGGGATGGGAGTCAGGTCTGAGCTGGGGCCAAAGAGTTGACCTAGCATTCTCCCCTTGGCTTAACTTCTTGCCCTGGAAAATCTGAAGATCATTCATGGTATGGTGATTTCAGGCTGTTCTCTGATCAAAATCTTCATTCCTGTGTACTGTGAAAATTTTTGTAGTGGCCTGGTCACTTTAATGTCCATGTACCCTGGACACCTGGCAGACTTCTAAATCACAGCACCACTCCATTCTGCAGAAGGCATTCCCTTCCTCTCAGAATGCATGGATGAGAAGGCCCATTTGAAGTCCTCTGGCTGACTGAAGTCAATTTCACCGTGTGGGTGGGGGGTGTGGGTGGTGGGTTGGTGGGGAGTAGCTTCCCCTCTTCACAGTGTCTGAATGAGCCCCATTCTTTAAACACTGCATTTTGTTCAAGTTTTTAAGCCTTCATAGAAAGCTCAAAACCTTTGAAATTCTTTGAAATCCCTTGAAAACCTTTAAACATTTGTTTTCACTCAAATTTATTCATGGTCCAGCACCTTTAACTAGTCTTCAATTGGCAGCTTAATGTTTTTAAACAGCATTTTCAAATTATGTTTATTTATCTTTCCTTCCTACTTGAATGCATTTGAAGTGTCCCCTCAAATGTGTAGAGTATAGGGCTAATGGTAGGACTCTTAATAGTGTTGATGAACAGAGGGGTCTTGGTGCTGGGCAATGAGCCAGACCAGGTGTTAGACTTGGAAGTTGGTGAACATTTTGGTGATAGTGACCACAATTCGGTTACGTTCACCTTAGTGATGGGTAGGGATAGGCATGAAGCTGGGGGCAGTAGTTATAGCTGGGGGAAGGGTAATTATGAGGCCATAAGGAGAGAATTAGGGTGCATAGGTTGGACTAGGAAACTACAGGGACTGGGAACATCGGAAATGTGGAGCTTATTCAAGGAGCAGCTGCTGCGAGTCCTTGATAAGTATGTCCCTGTCAGGCAAGGAGGAAATGGTCGAGTAAGGGAAACATGGTGTACTAAAAAAGTTAATTCGCTGGTTAAAAGGAAAAAGGAGGCTTATGTCAGGATGAGGCTTGAAGGCTCAGTTAGTGCACTGGATAGCTATAGATTAGCCAGGAGGGAGCTAAAGAGTGAGTTGAGGAGGGCTAAAAGGGGACACGAGAAGACTTTGGCTGATAGGATCAAGGAGAATCCTAAAGCTTTCTTTAGATTTGTTAAGAATAGAAGATTGGCTAGGGCAAGGTTAGGGCCAGTTATGGACAGCAGTGGGAAGTTGTGCGTGGAGTCTGAAGAGATTGGAAAGGCACTGAACAAATATTTCTCTTCGGTATTCACACAGGGAGATGTAAATGTAGTTGTGGAGAACACTGGGATACAGGGTTGCAAACTGGAAAGTATTGAAGTAGATAAGGAGGATGTGCTAGATATTCTTCAGGGTTTGAAGTTAGATAAGTCCCCTGGGCCGGACGGGATTTACCCTAGGATTCTCTGGGAGGCGAGAGAGGTGATTGCAGAGCCTCTGGCTCTGATCTTCAGGGCGTCGTTGGTTAAGGGTATAGGCCGGAAGACTGGAGGATAGCGAATGTGGTCCATTGTTCAAGAAGGGGAAAGAGAGACTTTCGGGGAATTATAGGCCAGTGAGTTTACTTCTGTTGTGGGCAAAGTATTGGAGAATTAGGGATAGGATTATAGTTATTAGAGGAGAAATGAATGATTGGGGATAGTCAGCATGGTTTTGTGAAGGGTAGGTCGTGCCCTTACTAACCTTATTGAGTTTTTTGAAAAGTGACCAAAAGAATGGAGGGGGTAAGGCAGTTGATGTGGTATATATGCGACTTTAGTAAGGCGTTCGCTAAGGTGGCCCATGGAAAGGCTTCTGCAGAAATGCTAGATGTATGAGATTGAGGGTGATTTAGCTAATTGGATTAGGAATGGCTAGCAGATAGAAGGAAGAGGGTGGTGGTTGATGGGAGATTATCGTGGAGTTCGAGTACAGTGGTGTTACCTCAGGGATCTGTTTTGGGGCCCTCTGCGTTTGTAATTTTTTAAATGATTGGATGAGGGTATTGAAGGATGGATTAGAAATTGGAGATGACCAAAGTGGAGGAGTGGTAGATAGTGAAGAGGGGTGTTATAGTTTGCAGAGAGACTTGGGACAAGTTGCAGAGCTGGAGCCGAGAGTGGCGAATGAGTTTAATGTGGAAAAGTGTGAGGTAATTCACTTTGGCAGGAACAACAAATGTGTAGAGATAGGGCTAATGGTAGGACTCTTAAATAGTGTGAGAACAGAGGGATTTGGTGTATGTGTGCATAGATCCTGAAAGTTGGCAATCAAGTCGATAAGATTGTTTAAGAAGGCATACGGAGTCTTAGCTTTTATTGGTAGGGGGATTGAATTTCGGAGCCGAAGTCATGTGCAACTGTCAAAACTCTAGTGCGGCCGCACTTGGAGTATTGTGTACAGTTCTGGTCCCCGCATTATAAGAAAGATGTGGAGGCATTGGAGAGGGTACAGAGGAGGTTTACCAGGATGTGCCTGGAATGGAAGGCAGGTTTATGAAGAGAGGCTGAGGGATTTGAGGTGTGTTTCGTTAGAAAGAAGGCGGCTAAGAGGAGACCTTATTGAAACATATAAGATGATTAGAGGTTTAGATAGGTGTACAGTGATAGCCTTTTCCTAGGCTGGAGAAAGCTAGCACGAGGGGAGCCTAGCTTTAAATTAAGGGGTGGTTGTTTTAGGACAGATGTCAGAGGTAGGTTCTTTACCCAGAGGGTGGTAAGGGTATGGAATGCCTTGCCTGCGTCAGGTGTAGATGCGCCAAGTTTGGTGGCGTTTAAGAGGTTAGTAGATAAGTTTATGGATGAAAAGGGAATGGTTTAGGTTAGAGGGTCACTGCTTGTTCCTAATTGGTCAGCGCAACATCGAAGGCCAAAGGGCTTGTCCTGCGCTGTAATGTTCTATGTTCTATGTTCATTGTTTCTAACTTCATTCATGGAAGGGCTTCGAACCCATCTTCAACCCTGCTGGTGACACATTAAAACAAAGGATTTTGCATCACAATCTGGTTCCAGCTCACTCTGGATTTAGTGATAAAGACTAACTAGGGTCAACATTCTTGATCAATGCAGGGCAAAAGTCAAAAATGGCAATAAAATGTTGAAATACTTAACTGGGCAGCACAGCCAGAATCTGAAGAAGACATTCTTAAACAATATCAATTGTACAATTCAACGTAAGACTCTTCCTTACGAATATCGTAAGTTGGACACCTAGATTCGGAGAAAACATTCAAACAATGAAAATGATGCAAAGAAAAACAGCAAGGCAGTCTTCAATGCTGAAGTTATAAAGAAATATAAAGAATCTAGGATTTTCCAGCTTACAAAGGGGGTATCTGGAAATATTATTATTGTGTATTATATCAGAATAAGAAAAGTAACCTAAAATTTACCTCAAAATAAATTTTGAGAGTAGTTCAAAAGAATTGGCAGCATGGTAGCACTGGTTAGCACTGCTGCTTCACAGCTCCAGGTTCGATTCCTAGCTCAGGTCACTGTCTGTGTGGACTCTGCACATTCTCCTCGTGTCTGTGTGGGTTTTCTCTGGGTGATCTGGTTTCCTCCCACAGTCCAAAGATGTGCAGGTTAGGTTGATTGACCATGCTAAAATTGCCCCTTAGTGTCCTGGGATGCGTAGGTTAGAGAGATTAGCAGATAAATGTGTAGGGATATGGGGGTAGAGCCTGGATGGCATTATGGTTGGTGCAGACTCAATGGACCAAAGGGCCTCTTTTTGCATAGGTTCTATGTTCTATATTCTAAATCACAGATTCAGATAAGAGCAAATTCCAAACTGATGTCAAGAAACTCCTCTTCACACAGAATAATCAGCACATGAAATGGCTTGCTGGACAGTGTGACGGAGGCAAAACCCCTGAAATTATTTCAGAATCAATTGCTGTAAAGGGTGGCAGTGGGGACTTTCTGATGGATGAAGTAAGATTGGTTAAATAGCTTTCTTCATCTGTTATTATCTCTTGAATTCTCAGCTGGGATGGTCAGAAAAGTTGATAACATATTGCCTCAAGCTGTATTTTGCAGTCAGCTGTTAAAAGGGTAAGTACAAAGGTATAGAAAACATGGAAGACCTGGAAGACAATTTAAGATGCTGTGCTTTTCTCATTGGGATTTGGAAGAATTTTACTTCAAGAGACATTGAATGCAATGCAAACTTTCGGAAACCTCTAAATGGTTTACAGGGAGAAAAATACAATTAACCATAATGAAAAGTTTTGTATATCATGAAGCAATGCATTGTTCTGTTCTTTAGACATATCAGTGGCTGTACAAAATATCCAATATCATTGTCATAAGTAGGGAATTGTACATGCGGGTTATTGGAAAGCATGTGAGCAGCTAATCCCTAATACCCTAGCCATATTTTCTGTGGTGTCAGACATGAGGTCAGGAAAATTCTCAAGATGATTTCTGGATGCATGTCCCCTGTTGATATTCAACAATCAGGCATTATTGCTGATTTCCACAATTCTTTTTGAATACCTGCAAGTCACATACAAGGGAATCACTTTGCACCAGTGTTGCTGCTCTTAAGAGCAGAACAAAATATAAATACAATATGGAGATATGAACAGAACAGCAACTTTCCCTCCTTCATCTGCTGCACTGATCCAGTTTACCCTGAAGCATTGCTAATGTAGAAGATACGTATAGGCAGTTTATGACTGGTTTTACCAACTCTCCTTTACATTATACAGACTTCACAAAATCAGTGCAGAAAACATGCATCTGACCATCAGTTTAGAAAATGTCCTCAGGTGAACCAATAGGATCACTGTAAAATGAATAAAACATTTGATAGCTTTAAACAGAGGAAAACCTCTCGAGTGATTTTGACTTACAAATCAAGTAGTCACATCTTCTAAGGTAGAATATACAAAATATGTAAACATTTCCATAGGTTTACATTATTAAGCGTTCCTAATGATAACTGCAATCCATAGTTTCTTGAGGCAAGTAGGGGGAACAAACAAATTTCTGAGTAGAATCTAGTTGTGCATTGGAAGTTGAGGGTATGACAACACTTCTGTGTATCTGGAGCAGGCTTCAATAACAATAAGTTAAATTATAACATTTTTTAGCTCTTTCAATATTAATTTTCTGCTCATGATTTACCTCTTTATTTTTGAGGATAGAGAAAGCAGGATTTTTTGATTAATCTACTTTACACAGCATTCAATATAGTTTGGGCTTCCAATGCATGTTCTAGCTAACATTACATTTTAACCATGCCAGATTGTTCTTTATGTGGTTCAGACAACAATCTTGGTTAAAGAATTTTAGGCATTATCAACTATAATCCCACAGCACACAATCCATTTCATAATACAGCTTAGCCATCTGTTAAAATGTGGCTATAAGTTATTTTAATGGACAATTTTAGGTCAATCAAGCACCACATTCTGGAATCTTTAACAGCAAGAAGCCTCTATATTTGAATCTCTGAAAACTGTACAGTTAGTGACAGGTTACCTATAAAATAAATCTGATCAAACAAATTGATTTCACCAGAGGATCTGTCAAACAGAATAATGGATTAACATTTGCATGCTTCACCAGTGCTTTGTATTTCATTTCATATTGATAAAAAGACACCATAGGCACACTTTGCACCCATGCTGCCACTAATTGCAGGTGTCTGTTTTCTGTACTAAGATTTTAGCTGAGAATTTGTCGTCTTTGAGAGGCACAACACTCTAAGCACATGGCTGTTGATGAGGTGTAGTGATTTAAACAAAAAATGGGGCTAATTTGACTGCCCTCAAATTCAAGTGTGGCAACTATGATGCTCAATTACCCTGTGACCATTCAAAGTGCTGTAAGCAGCATGCAAACTTGGTCTGAAGCCCAGTATTAAATGCTACATAGAATGTCTACATGCTCAGCAGGGAGCCAAGGTCATCACGGGGTTTGCACCAATTAAAGCTGACCTGCATATAGCCAGACTGCATCTCTTACAGGGAAAGTACATTCTGGTTGCAGTAGGGGTTGAGCCTGTGTACAGAAAAATGAAAGACCTGGAGGCAACAACAGATGTGGCACAGCAAGTCAGAAAGCGTGACCTAAGATTTTTCTCCCTCAGGAGGGCCTCCAAATATGTATTGAAAAGGTAGCGGGTGCAAGCAACTGCCATAGTCAATGCCAGTGGTACAGCCCTGAGGGCCTGAACGTAGTGCTGAAAGAAGTTTAATGAGCAGTCAAAGTCAACAAATGGATTGTTACGTAACAAATCTTCCCAATTTCGCCATGAGCCTCACATCCTTCTCCATTAACCCCATTCTTTCAATCACCCTGCTAGCAATGTATAATCAACCAAACCTCAAACCTTGCATTCATAAAACTTCACTTTATCCGAATATGTTGAACACTGTTGACATCCACACAGTCACATCTCACAGCTTGCATTCACTGCTAGCTATTCAACAATGGGTGACATTATACTCATTTCACTACATCAACTTCACTGACACAAATCCCTCTCTTTTGCACAATATAATAGATGGCAGCAGCAGCTAAGTGGCAGGGTAGGCATGGGTTCCACACTCTCATCCACATCAAGTACATGGTGCTGGGAATATTTGGAGTTGCTGAGGGTATGGGAGTGTAAGGGGGTGGATGAGGTGTGCGGGATCAGTGCAGCTAGCAGCATTGCTGAGGCCATCAAGGATGATAGCATGTTTTTCCTATTGCACCATCTTAATCGCATTTCACCTTCATCCTGTCATGTGTTCTGTTGTGCAAACTACAGATTGGTAGGAACACTCCTTCCCCATTATCTTGACATCCACCCAACATTCCTTTACCTTACCTTATCATCCATGATGCATTTTTGCTTTCAGATCCCCAATAACCGGTAAATGAACAGCCAGTGGTGCGGAAGGCTGAAGGGTTAAGAAACACAGGCGTGAATTTTCTCATGCTCTTAGTGGTGGGTTCAAAGGCTGTGGAAAAATTGGCAGTGCGCTGATATCCTGACATTTTCCTATCTCCTTCTGATTTTCCTAGTGGTAGTTAGTGTGTTATCTCAGAAATTCACGTGACAGCAGCAAGAAAGCAACTGAGCTGTTTAGCGAACAGGGAAAAAGGCCCATTTTCCCAAGAAATGGTCCTTTTCCAGCAACTCATGGGTCATAGAGTGTCTAGAACTCAGCAACTTAGAAGAGGCAAGTGCACAGTAGGAAGTCATTGAGGCTTGAAACTTAAATGCATTCAGAACCATAAAGGCAAAGCTGAGTTCAGCCATAGGCAGAAACATGCCTTTACAGGAATAACTCATTGCCACTGATAGTTTTAGCAGGAAGAACTTGCTGCCAGTTCCTGCAGCATCAATTGACTCCTCAATTTGGCTTTTAAGAACGAGCAGGCTATCTGTACCACTTAATTGACAGATGACCCATTGGGCCTCCTGCTGTGAGCAGAATACACTGGCAGCATTAAGATAAAGAAGGAGCAGAAGCTAATTCTACAGTCATTCAAGTAAGAATTGTACATGTTGTCCACCTCAACCTGAGTAGACACAAGCACATCATGACTTGTAGCCACTGCACCCGAAATTAGAGCAAATATATTTCTAGCCCATAATACTCAACAATGGAGCATCTAAAATCCCCTGGGTAGATAACTCCAAAGATTCGCAAGCCTTTAAGTGAAGGAATTTATTTTTATCTATGTATTCACACATTTTCCGTATTCTAGATCCCCAGCCTATGGTAACAACCTCCCTGTATCTAATCTGTCAAGTCCTTTCAGAACCTTCTTTGTTTCAATGAGATCTTTCATTCTTTTAAACTCCAAGGATATAGACCAAATTTACTCAGTCTCTGTCATCATTGGGCAATCTTCTCATGCCAGAAAGCAAAGCAGTGAAACTTTGAACTCTACTGCTTCCTTAAAAATAGAGACCAAAACTGTGCGCTCTATACCAGATGTGTACTCATCAAAGCCCCATATGATTGTAGCAAGACTTTAATGCTCTTGAACTTCAATTTCCTTGCTATTTGCTAGCCTGTTCCAAGCTGACTGACTGCTGGCTCCTTTCTGCAACAAGACTCAGTGAGGGCCACTGTAGATTTCATCTCCCATCTTCAAACTATAGAAATAGAACATAGAACATTATAGCCCTTCAGCCCTTGATGTTGCGCCGACCAGCGGAACCAATCTAATGACCCTCTAACCTAAACTATTCCAATGTTATCCATATGCCTATCCACTGACCATTTGAACGCCCTTAAAGTTGGTGAGTCCATAACTGTTGTAGGCAGGGTATTCCACGCTCTTATTACCCTCTGAGTAAAGAATCTACCTCTGACATCCATCCTATAATTACCACACCTTAATTTAAAGCTATGTCCCCTAATAGTCAAGGACAGAATCTATTTGGCTAGATCTCAGGAACAAAATGGTGTAATTGCTATGCTCTGTGTAGTCTATTTGCTACCAACTATTGGGAAGAATATAGGGGAACAAATTTGCAAGGAAATGAAAGGGAAGAGCAATAATTATCTAAATTACTGGGATGATAATCGTGTAAAAGGCAGAGAAGGGTTTACTTCTAGTTTCTCGCCCTATCATGAATTCTAAACTGAACTCAAGCCCCAACCCACATTCTATTCGGTAAACGATTAACCTGGTATTTTCTCTGCTTAAGTGCAGGCCTCTAACATTCATTTTCTTTGGCTTTCCCAAGTCGTTGAGTTGCAGCCTAGACCGAGACCTGTGTCTGTCTATTTCCATACTGAACTGCTTGCTTCTGACAGCAAATACATAAATTAAACAAAAGACTTCTACCCCAGATCCCAACATAATGATGATTTGGCATGCTCCTGAATGCCCGCAAACAAAAACATGAATCGTTTTCCCTTCCATGCCACGCTTTGACTTTGTAACCCATATTAATAATTAATTTTGGTAATGGAGTTTTACGACCCTTTCTCCAGACTCCCTGGCTTAGAAATGGATCCCTTATTGTTCAAGTCTTTTTAACTGTCAACTCAGACCTTGCAAGATAAACACTGACTACTTTATAAATTATAATCAGCACTGGCTTGTTTGAGGGTCTTTTATATCAGAGTTGTTTTAATCAATTTCTCAATGGATGGCCCTGTTTTAAGTTTTAATTTTTGAAACAAAGTTATATTCCAAAACCTATGAAATATTAACTAGATTTTTACAACAAGCAAGATCCGACAAACAGCAATGTGATAATGACCAGATAATCTGTCTGAGTGACAGAAATATAGGGATAAAAATTGGCCAAGATACCTGGTGTACTTTTCTGCCATGGGATCTTATACATCCATTTCAGAAAGACAGCAATGCCTCAGTGTAATACCTCATTGAAAAGACAGCCTCAGTATGGCCATCAAGCATCAGCTTAGACTTTTGTGCTCAGATCTTTGAAGTGATTCAGCAGTGAAAATGCTACCTACTGAGCCATAGCTGACACAAGTTGAGAAGCTGTCAATTTAGTACAGGTGGAAATTAGAAATTATTAATATCAGAAAGCATGGGGTGTGGTTTATATGCCCCCTAACAGTCATTATGGGGTAATCTTGTGGTGCAGTGGTAGCATCACCAGCTCTGAGTCAAAAATTCTAGGTTTGAATCCCATCCTGGGACTTGATGGTCATAGAAGGTGCATTCATAGCATGGCCAAACAAACTGATCAATAAATCCTTAAAATATACATAAAATCACATGAATAGGGGCAGGAATAGGCCATTCAGTCCTTTCTGCTTGCTGCACCATTTAATAAGGTCATGGCCTGATCTAACACTCATCAGGTGAAATTTTATGGCCTTCATCCTAAAACTATAAATCCCCACCCGAGGTCAACGAACTTTCCCATTGCTCCGATTCCTATGATAGGTGAGGCTGTAAAGTTCTGGCCATTATGTCCACTCTTCTGCTTTTTATGACAAATGGTAAGAGAAGAGAGTCTCCTTTTCAGCCAGAATCTGCAGAAGGCAATGAAAAGTCATGTGGTATCATGCCAAGCATAAAATTGGCCAAAACATGGAAGTCCATGGTGATCAGTGCCCTGTTCGGACATGATATTTGAAGAGAGAGAGAAAACGTGGAGTCGAAGGGAGATTTGCAGCATGGAAAAAGGCCTTTCAGTCTAACTTGTTCGTGTTGCTCCTTTTTTTAACTCTGAAGCTAGTCCCAATTGCCTGTATTAGGCCCATATCCCTCTATATCCATTTTACCCAAGTAACTGTCTAAACACTTTTTAAAAGACAAAATTGTATCCGCCTCTACTACTATCTCTGGCAGCTTGTGCCAGACACTCACCACTCTCGGTGTGAATAAATTGCCTCTCTGGATACTTTTTTGTATCTCTCTCCTCTCACCTTAAACCTATGCCCTCTAGTTTTGGACTCCTCTACCTTTGGGAAAAGAGCTTGACTATATAGCTGATCTACACCCCTCATTATTTTATAGATCTTTATAAGGTCACCCCTTAGCCTTCTACGCTCCAGAGAAAAAAATCCCTGTCTATCCAGTCTCCTCTTATAACTCAAACCATCATGTCCTGGTAGCATCCTAATAAATCTTTTCTGCACTGTTTCTAGTTTAATAATATCCTTTCTATAATAGGGTGACCAGAAACGTACACAGTATTCCAAGTGTGGCCTTAGCAATGTTTTGTATAACTTCAACAAGTTGCCCCAACTCCATTGTTGGTTATATTGTTGAATACATTGGTATTCAATGTTCTGACCAATGGAGCCAAGCATGCCGAATGCCTTATTTGCCATTTTGTCCATCTGTGCCTTCTGTACCCCTAGATTGCTTTGTTATGTAACTCTCCCCAACATCTTACCATTAACTGAGTAAGTTCTGCCTCGGTTCTATCAACTAAAATGCGTCACATCGCATTTATTTAAATTAAACATCATCTGTCATTCATCAGCCCACTGGCCCAATTAATCAAGATCTCGTTGCAATCTTAGATAACCTTCTTCATTGTTCCCTATGCCACCAATCTTGGTGTCATCTGCAAACTTACTATGTTTCCTAAATTCTCATCCAAATCATTAATATAGATGACAAATAACAGGGGACCGAGCACCGATCCCTGACACACATCACTGGTCACCGATTTCCAGTTTGAAAAACAACAGTCTACAACCACCCTCTGTCTTCTGTCATCAAGCCAATTTTGGATCCATTTAGCTATCTCATCCTGAAACATGTGAGATTTAATCCTATGCAACAATCTACTATGTGGTACTTTGTCAAAGGCCTTATTATAGTCCATGTAGACAACATCAACTACCTTATTGATTACCCCTGCTCAGATGTTGGGCAGCATGGTGAAACAATGGTTAGCACTGCTGCCTCACAGTGCCAGGGACCCGGTCAATAATAATATCCCTGGTTCCTGCAAACAACTCTGTTTGTGCGACTCCTCCACTATTCAGTTGCTCCTGCCCCTGGATTTAAAGAGCTGATGCCTTTAGCATGTACCATCAGCCTTTCCCCTTTTGATGCTTACCCCCTCAGCCTGCAATCTTCTGAACCGCTTTCTGTTCTCTTGTGGAAGGCAGCTGCAAAATGGTTGACATACCATGAGAGCCACTCGCTCAATCCCAAATGGCACTTTAGATGCATTCAGCACAAGCAAATAACTCCATAGCAAATAACCAACAATCGTAGTTGATTTCACAGCATCTTCATGTGGGTTTGCCACCTTACTTTCTTCCTGCCAGCCATTTATCTTAGCTTCCTTTATCAGGATTCTGGCTCACCCGCTGCCGTGTGATTTCAATAACCATCTTGCACAGTCAGTGTGCTGGGACACCGCAGGTATCCCATAATGTATCTGTAGAAATAGTTGGAGACTGGAAAATCTGAGTCATTATTTCCCAGATATATAAATTGATCCTGAAAATGTTTGCTTTAAGTTTTGGGTAACTATATGTTTGTAAACTTATTACAGCAGAGATGTAATTTTTTTAGAACTCTTTAGTTTAGTTCAGCACCTTAGGACAAAAACAGCTTGACTGAATACTTCTCTCCAACTGCTATAGCCCTGAATACTTATTAGTTCCAGTTCTTGGAATATTGTTCAGTTAGCGGATTACCTGATCTCACCCTTTTGGGAGTTAATCAATTATTTATTAAAGATAGCAAGAGTACAGGGCATTTCATTGGAGAAGCTGAGGTAACAGTATGTTCTTTAAAGCAGCTGAACACTGCTCAGAATTGTCATCTAATATGATGTTTCAGTAGGTCAATAGAAGAGCCAACTGCATCATATTCACCCGTAGTGCTGACTCTGAAGGAATGCCCAACTTTCCAATCTGCAGTGACATCACAGCTACAACAAATTGACATCAGTTCCTCTAGTTGCACAGGCCCAGTACAAGACAGGATATTTCCTTTTGCCACCAAGAGCACTAACTAAATCAAAAAAGTGCTCCCACTGGTACTGGCTATTGCATGCTGCCTTTCTCGATGGAATGTATGAGCCATGAGCTTTTCAAATTGCCTGCTGTTACATAGGAAGACATAGGGTCAGTAACATGGGGTCACAAATGTATATTTTTCAGAACTCTTGGCTTCAGACACCTTAGGACATAAGCAGCAGGATTAAATGCTAAGTAAAGCCTGCTCTATTCTGCCCAATGATGGGACCCAGGCTGCAATCTGGTAGAGCAGATCACTCACTCTCCATGGAACCCACTCAATTTTTGTTTCATTAATTTCATGTTGCTTTTGAGGCCACAGATAGTTACTCTTTAGCAAGCCACTTCAAATTATTAACATCAACTTGAAAGCTGTGTGTCTTTAGGGTGGAAACAAAGCTAAGTAATTAGTGATTCTTTGTCACTTTTGTGACATTTTTTTAGAAACATTTCTAAGAACTAAAGCAGAGCTCAGAGTTTCTTCCTGAATGTTAAACCTTGCCTCAAGCCACCTTGTGCAGTTCCCTACTGAGGTAACAGCGCAAAATGGCAGAGACGAGCAGTGGCATTATTTTGCTGCATTATATTAGTATTCCATTCATAATCCATCTCCACACAGGAAAACATTTATCCTTTTGCATGTGTTCTGGATAACACTGGAATACATATGAGGCCTCTTACTTACGGTGACCATCTGCTAAGAAAATATAGGGGGTTGACAAGTCAATGTCATTCACAACTGTCACTACCAGGCCAAATTATTACATATATGTCAAGGTTAATGAGTGGTTGTCATTAACCTTACAAGACAGTCAGTACAATACCCCGTGGAAGCAGAGACAGAAATGAGTATTTGCTGCAAAGGTGGCTGTCCTTAAATCTAATTTCTAACCTAGAAATTCCTTGCTTTTCCTTTTACAAATGTGTCTTACACACAGTGCAGAAGTGTTCTGCGTAGGCCGATTTGAAAAGCAATGCATTATTTATTGTGACATGTCAGAATCTACAAAAAATGAAAGGGCTTACTGATAGAGTGAAAGAAAGATGTAAACACTGCAGACTACCTGCAATAACAGACACAGGCTACAAAATTGAACAGCACCTGAAAATGGTCGTGGTGATCATGATAGGAAACTACTCCACATTGCTTCTGATCGTACAAATGATTGCAGAGTGCAGCTGGTGTTAGATGTGCCATTGAGTAACTGCATACATGAGCAGAAAGTGCAAAATTGCGAGAGGCTAACCCGAGTTCAAGACAGACTGCACTCTTAAAGGGGAGGTACTTTGTGACTGGAGCAGGTGCTGGAAGTCATTCTAAAAGTAATTTTGATGTGGGAAAACACTCAATAGTGACCTAGCGAGGCAGAGAGCATGCTCCAATATTTTCTGGCATTGCACTGGAGGCTTTAATGCAGGAAGAGGGATGTTATTTATTCATATGGAAACAAGAGGCACTCTAGGCACACTTGGTGAAGGCAATGTGACCAGATAGTCATGATAGTCAATATCAGGAGTCTAGCCCTGAGGAGCTGGATGCAGTGCTATAAGAATTTCAATGATCTCGCATGAGTGGTCAAGGTCAATGAATATATCTTGAAATGCCACATCACACCAGCTGTACCACTAGCCTCGCACACTGCTCAATGCAACAGATCCAAATCCTTCACCTGTCAACAATCTTGATCAATCATAACTCATATCTCACGGTCATAGCTTCAGATCTCTCTCATATACTTAGCTGATTCACTGCCTGTGGTCACGCACCAGCTCAATACTGGAGAAGTAGAATTCCATGTGGATCCAGTATAGGATGAAGTTGACATACAGTGCTATATAGGGACATGCATGCTGTAAATGGCACCTTGCATTATGGGGAAGATTGCAATAATAGACAAAAACTGCAATAGGATGACTCCTACATCTCATAGCTTGTATATAAAAACAGCTATTCTATCATGATAGGCACATCATACATAACACTATACTTGTTGACATACTTCAAGGGGTAGGGTCACCTTCTGTGCTGTTTTTCATTCTCTCTCTCTTGCAGAACGATGTAGAGTATAACTGGAGCAAGCAGGGGCTAACCAACAGTGGCAAGATTTGGATGACTGCCCTCATCCTGTTGAAGGTGACAGTTGTCATCATCATTGGAGTGGGGGTGGGGGGGGGGGTGCGGTGGCCATGGCTGAAGCTGTGGTCAGTGACTGGCTGAAACTGCAGAAGTTGAAGGTTAACTCATAATCCCACTTCCTACAATCAATTCTGATTTCCAAGCTTTTGCTTTCTGCAGCCTCCTGTCCTTCCAGCATAGAGATGGTATTCCAACTCCATCAGTACGCAGACTCAGACTGCTGTGGTCATGGTTGTAGATTCCAGTGCTCAAGAGGATTTGCAATATGCTACAAGATCCAGCAATTCATCCTCCAACAACTTACTAGGGATTTTCACAGTAACTTCATTGCAGTGTTAATGCAAACATACTTGTGACACTAATAAACGAACTTTAAACATTAGAATTTCTCAGGTGCCACTCCAGACAGCAGCAGTGCCCAGAAAGAGGCTATTTTTGTTACTGCCTCTCGCCTGCTTCTCCATGTTCCTTTTACTTATGTGTTGGCTCTCAGCTGCTTTACAGTTGGTGACAAGGGCTAATACTTCATGATGGTGAGATTGTACAGCTTGCAGCAAACCAGCACAAATCTTGATATTTGTCCTGTGCAGTACCTCAGTGCTAATCCGAGACAGCCCAGCAGTGGAAGCACTGTTTCTACATGACACTTGTCCACACTATCACATTTTCTGTAACAGCATGATTTTTATTAAGTGCTCCCAGGATACCAGAAATTGATTTGCATGATTCATTACCTATGGTCATGCACCAGCTGAATACTGAGGAGTGGAATCTCACATGGATCCAGAATAGGGTAGAGTTGACATACAATGCTATATAGGGACATGCATGCAGTCAATGGCACCTTGTACTATGGGAAAGATTGCAATACTAGCAAAACAACATACTCACTTCACCTGCTTCTATCTAACAAAAAAAAGGAAATGCTAGTTAGCTTTCAATATATAGACAGTTTCAATGACATCATTATGCAATAGTGTATGGAAAACTGAGGTGTTTCAAATATCTCTAGCTCCAGCCCAGAAGGAGCCAAATGTTTAAACATTTATGGTGAGGGTCACCTTCAGTGCTACTCTTCTGTTTTCAGATGTGCCGCAATCAGTGGCAGATGTCAGTGAGGATGCCTCACTGACTTCCACATGGAAGAATTGCTCCATGATCACATTGGAAGTGCAATAAAATGGCAGCTAAACATTGTCAATGGCTCATTCCAAGATACTTTGGGGAAATAATTTCACATCTTTCAAACAAATCTACAAGAGGTTTCCACAAAGGTTGTGACTTTTCTGATGAGAACTGAGTCCTCTTTCTTTTAGTTGTTTAAGATGGAAAACCTTGAATAAAAAGAAATTGTTGTTGTGATGGAATTTGTCATTAAATCTTGGGATGGGCCATATCACTTACGGTGAATAAAATAAATCATACTATGAATTTGGTTTGCAACTGAAACAACATTTGAGTTATCTGACTTCGGATGGGATTTTCTAGCTGCACTTGCCGCAGGGCTGAGAATTCCTGCCTGAGATCAATGGAGCTCTGCATGGACTGCCCCTGTCCGCTGTGATGGGTGGGATAGGAAAATGCTGCCCTTTGCCTTTTTACAGAGTTGAAGATTAGAACTTGCTATTGCATCCAGTGATTGCAATGAGTTTATTTCGCATACCCAAACAGTCTTTTAGCCATAAATGTCATGAGATGTGCATTAATGAACATCCATTATTCAAAAGTATCTTTGTCAACATTGTTGATGCATAATCTTAAATAAGAATTTTTCAAAGTTTATCATCACAAGGGAAATGCAAATAATGTACACACACTAAATTGATGAAACACTGTCTTGTCAGATACGCTCATTATTTTCTTTTTAATGTGTTCCAATGCATTATCTTTAGTAAGATTCACTGCCTTCTCCAGAGATTATTGTTTTTTTTGTGCTTATGTTGAGTGGAATCAGGTATTGTATACCTTGCCGAACTTTTCTTCTCCTTTCTTGAAGATAGAACATAGAACATAGAACAATACAGCACAAACAGGCCCTTCGGCCCACGAGTTGCGCTGATCACATTTACCAATCCACAGACCTATCTATAACCCCCTATCCTATTCATTTTCATATACTCATCCAGAAGTCTTTTAAAAGACCCCAGCGAGTTTGCCTCAACAACCTCCGACGGCAGCCGATTCCATTCACTCACCACCCTCTGAGTGAAAAACTTACCCCTAACACCCCCTCTGTATTTGCTTCCCTGCACCTTAAATCTGTGTCCTCTCGTAGTGACCGTTTCAGCTCGGGGAAATAGTCTCTGAGAGTCCACCCTATCTATTCCTCTCAACATTTTATAAACCTCTATCAGGTCGCCTCTCAACCTACGTCTCTCCAGTGAGAACAGTCCCAGCTTCCTCAACCTATCTTCATAAGGCCTGCCTCCCAATCCAGGCAGCATCCTTGTAAATTTCCTCTGAACTCTCTCAATAGCCTCTACATCCTTCCTATAATGAGGCGACCAGAACTGCGCACAATACTCCAACTGGGGTCTGACAAGAGTCTTACAGAGCTGCATCATTACTCCTGACTCCTAAACTCTATTCCTCGATTAATGAAGGCCAGTACACCGTACGCCTTCTTGACCACTTCCTCCACCTGCGAGGCCGATTTAAGAGTCCTATGGACCCGACCCCAAGATCCTTCTGCTCTACAACACAGCTAAGACTCCTACCCCTTATGTTGTACTCCTTCATCCCATTATTCCTGCCAAAATGGACCACTACACTTTTATCCACGTTGAAGTCCATCTGCCACTTCTCTGCCCAGTCTTGCATCCTGTCTATGTCCCGCTGCAACTTTTGACATCTCTCCAGACCATCCACAACACCACCAACCTTTGTATCGTCAGCGAACTTACTAACCCATCCCTCCACTTCTTCATCCAGGTCATTTATGAAAATGACAAACTGCAGGGGTCCCAGAACGGATCTCTGGGGCATTCCACTGGTTACCGACCTCCATGCAGAACAAGACCCATCCATAACCACTAACACAACCACTAACCACTAAGATGCTAACACAAACTGAGTACCTTCTCTATCCAGCATACATCTTCTGTCAACAATATACAGGCAAGGCATTAACTCACTTAAAGCTCATTCACTGATACAGAGTTAAAATCAGCCAGTTTGGATTGTGAGGGAGTAATTTTATCCCTATCATCAGGGTTACAGGTTAAATTAGGAACAATGCAAAATTCAGCTCCCAAAATGCCATGGAAATGCTTACTTCCTTAGTGGAGCAATAGGTTGTTGATTTGTTTTCCCAAAAGCAACTCTGTTACATTTTGCTTTATAGTGCCATTCTATGGTCTGCGCTCCAGTTCAGAACTGAATCAGCTGGTACCAATGTGTCTGGAAGCTCCTTTTTGGTCTAATGATCTACCGCCTTCCCCCAATCTGATCTCAATCTTCTGTGATCTCTCCCCATTGACCTCATCCTGTGATCTCAGCCTACGGTCTCTCCCTACAATCCTTTTCTTCAATCTCTGTCCTCCCCCACCATCCTCCATGATCTCATTCCCTGCAATCTTTCTTTGCAATCTCACCCGCATTGTGATCCACCTCTGTCTCAGTGATCTGATTTTCTTCCCTCCTTTCCCACCCACCCAGTCTTTTCCACTCCGTATCCTGCTTTCCACCACTTACGCCTGCTCAGTTGTTGTGGATCATTCCCTTGATTGTTGCCAAGTGCCAAGGCTTTTTTAAATAGCAGTTGTTTAACTTTGCAATCTGGGTGGGAGCTAGGCAGAAAACATCCTAATGACATCCTGCCATTAAATTCATCCAGGCTGGTGCCCTTACACCATTTCTGGATTCCCACCTACTGACGGAAATCCCCACTCCCTCCTCGCTCACTCCTAATCTCATCAATACGAGCTCTAACTGAATCAACATAGCTACAGAAATGTTTTCTCCTCCCGCCCTCACAGTCAGTTATTGTACCATTTCAGATGGTGCCCAGATGTATCCCTTCAAATTCAATTTCACAATGAAAGCTGTGCTATCAAAGTGATGAGCTAAAATCAGGCATGGAGCTGGCAATCTCTCCGGTACAATTCTGAGGAAAAAACAGTCCATTTTGTTTTAGTTCCTGCCAAAAATTCTATATACTCACTTCCCATTCCCAATATTCCCTTTCAGCTGAAACAGGCGATGTGGAACCTCAGTGACCTGTTCAATCCTGGGCTCAGTTCCAATCATTCTACTCCAGGCTTTAGCAAGATATGCTTCTTGTGCCTTCACAACATTGCCTTAACCCCTACATTATTGATGTGGCATTGAAGGTGTTATTCCATGTTTTCCTTGCCCTTCTAATGTCTCAAACTTTCCTATATAATCATATAGATGGTGATTGGGGAGTTGGGGAGGGGGATTGCAGAGATTGAAGAGAAGGATTGTGGGGGGAGAGAGCATGGGTTGAGATCACAGGGGTGGGGGGTGAGATCATGGGGAGAGATCACAGAAGGTTGAGATCAGATTGGGGGAAGGTGGTAGATCATCAGATCAAACAGAAGCTTCCAGACATATTGGTACCAGCTGATTCTAATTCTGAACTGAGACATAAAGTCCAGTTCTGAACTGGGGGGCAGAACATAGATCTCTGAAGTTGAACAAAAGGAGATGGAGAAAGTTCGATCATGTCAAATGTGGAAAAGGGGGAATAATATCCACTGTTACCAGCAAGGGTCAAGGGACAAGGACTAAGTACCTGAACCCTTACTGTTTTTTCCCTACTTCAGATGTGGTGAAGTAAGTTGCGTGACTCCAACTGTTGCCCAATGTATAATGGCTAACTCAGCATAAATGGGTTTTCATGGCTCCTTATAATATTGGACAATGAATTTACCAATTGACGCTGAGGGAATAGGAACTGAGGATCTCTATGAAAATGACAGGGCATTTGTGGGGTGATGAGGAGTGGGGTGGGGGAAGTTGCACTGGCAAATTAATAACGCACATACTCAGTATTCTTCTTCTGTCTCCCATTCCTCATCTGAATGGATTGGTATGATTCTAAAACATCTGTAAAAACATTGAAATTTGAGAGAAAGCTGAACAAAAATGCATGTGATAATGATATTTCTTTACACTGCACTGGACTAAATAGAGAATTTTTTCACCAAGCTAAAAATCCATTTTGAAAAATTAATCAAAAATTTTAATTCAAGAGAAAATGCCAGTTTCACTTCTTTTTACAGTGTTTAGACAGTTATGTCTAAAAATGAAATTGTTTTGATTTGCTTTGCATAGTTTAGAATTACAGATTTCTGCAGCACCATTACACAGTGAGGTTTTATACCAGTCAATTTATACAGGCCTCAATGAGTTGAATTATTTCCTACACAGACTTCAGATTCCATATAAAAAAAAATCCTCTAATTATCATCTGCTCTCTTCTAAAGTGCCTACGTAGGCATGTCAATGCCAGTAATCACTGAAAGGTGGCCACACTTGTAATCGGATCATTGGCTAAAATGACTGAGTCAATCTGATCAATATAAACTGCACATGCAGCAAAGAGCCCTTAATGGCTCTTAATCTCCATTAGGTTGAGTGGAGGAAGTCGGAGGAAGCTGCATCGCTTTTCACCCCATTTATAGTAACAATCTTGTGCTTCAGTAGCTTCTGGGGACATGAGAGCTACACTGAGGAGCATTCAGAGTGGCCATCAATACAAACTAGAAATTGTTACAGCATTCAGGGAACTTGTGCTTCCAGGCAATGCAAAGAATGTGTTCCAGGACTAATTAAATTTTAATTAGAAATGACCTTAATCCATGCATTATCAATTCAAAGAACATCCTTAATACTGAAAAAGTATTTACTTCAGTAGGCAAGTATTATGCATGCTTTAAAGGGGCAAAACAGAGTAAAAAGGTCACTCTAATGTATTGATATGATTGATATGACCAGCACATCTTCAAAATAATCATTTTAGCTAATAAAAATTTTTCACTTGAGCATTTTCTGTGAAATTTGCAATTTACATTTTGAAGCACACACAACTGACTAATCATCAATGTCAAACACTTTGTAAGCTGATACATATAAGAGCGATCATTGCTGAATTTATAAATTCCTTAGACATTTTTATGCGTTTTTGGCTCCAATGGAATTAGGAATCATAGAATCCCTACATTGGAGAAAGAGGCCATGCAGCCCATTGAGTTTGCACTGATTCTCCGAAAGAGAATGTCACCCAAGCCTCTGCTTTATTCCCATAATGAATCAGTTGGACTTAAACCTAGTGTTGTCAGACTTCTTACTGTGTTCACCCCAGTCTAACGCCGGCATCTCTACATCATGTCTATTCCCATAATCCCACACATTTACCTTCACTAGTTCATCTACCCATCTTTGGCACAGTGCAAGGTCAATCCATCTAACCTGCATATCTTTAGACTGTGGGAAGAAACTAGAGTACCCAGAGGAAAACTACACAGACACAGGGTGAACGTGTAAACTCCACACAGTCACCCAAGACCAGAATTGAATCCTGGCACTGTGAGGCTCTAATGACTGTAACACTCTTTAACAGAAAACTGAAATCACTTAACTGAGGACTGAGTCCATACTGTACTTAATTAAATTGAAATAAGCATGCTTTTAAAATCCACATTTCAAAAGAGATCCCATTAAGAAACATTAGAGTAGTGGCAACAGTGAAATCCGCAGTAAAACTGCAACAGAGAACTATCAGACCTGTCTTTCATTACTATTCAGCAATATGATAAATGCACTTAATATCTTAATGTATGTATAGAATAAAGCACATTGTGTTATAAGGCGTTAGCTAATCAAAGGGTTGAGATGACATCAAAAACTTTGAAAGGTTCGTGAATATCATCTTCATTCCAAGAGCTGTCGTTGCTTAAAAACACTTGAAAGTGTGACATTCTTTACAATTTAGACAAGCTTAATGTTCACTTCCTACTTAATGAAAATGATAATGCGTTTTATTTTCCACTTTACAAATGTTGACAGACCTGTATTTACAGGATTTTCAGTTAAATTTCAAATTTCTGATACTCGTAGCTTTTATCATATTTATTCTTCACTTCCATTCCTTGTTTCTGTCTCGATCCATCTCCTGGCTTTCCGCCACAGCCTTGGATTAGGCTGGCCTGTTTCCTGCTTCTGCACCGCAATGATTGATTAATATGAATTCAACGACATTGGACTCACAATCCTTTTAATATTAAACAGCTAAACCCACAGAACTTTGTAAAACAATGAAATATAAAACCTTAGCAAAATAATTTTTCAAATTAAAAAGCTCAGACAGTTAGACATGGGTTTGCCAGAGATCTGATTTTATGTTTTTCATGTAAAGGAATTAGGCCTGTTTACTGCACTGTTCCAGATCTTTCCTGAAACAAATATTTAACCTCATTGATGTAGGTGAATGGTTACAACATATACCCACAATGCTCAAATTACTGGAAGAAATTACTATTAAAATATAATCTGAGATTATATATGAAATATAATGCTGCTCTTCAAACACTGAACATCATTTTTACCAAAATCTCCAGCTGAGAACATTTTATGATTAATTTTGAGAAAAAAAGTTAGGGACTGTTAATTGACAGGTTTGACACTTCTCCCACATCTCTGTCCCCTTTCCTTCCCCTCCCAGAAATATGATAGGTTCCCCCATATCCTCTCTTTCCACCAGCCTTCCTTTTACATTGAAAGGATTATCCTCTGCCATTTCAGTCAACTCCAGCAACAAGCTACCACCAAACACATCTTCTCCTCACCCCATCTATCAGCATTCTGCAGGGTCTGCTCACTCCTTATCACCCTCGTCCACTCCTCTATCACACCCAATCTTTTACACCATTCCCATGGCACCTTCCCATGCCAACATGGGAAGTGCAACACCTGCCCCTTCACCTCCTCTCACTTCACTGTCCAATGTCCCAAACACTCCTTTCAGGTGAAGAAATGTTTCACTTGCACCTCCTTCAATTTAGTTTGTATTCATCACAGTCTCCTCACATTGGAGAAACAAAATGCTGACTGGCTGACCACTTTGCGGAACATCTTTGATTTCCAGCATCCAAAATGAATTTGAGGATAAAACTAACACCCAGGCTTTTTTTGCAGAACAGAGGCAAAAGGGCTAAATTGAACAGCCCACAAAAACACTTGTGGGAATCACAATACATGAGTGACCTGTGTCTATTTGATGGAATGCAGATAGACAACTTTGTGTTTTCTGCTTATTTACAGGTATATTGTACTTTGTTTTGGTATTCAATTCATTGTCCATTCACTTTAAGTATAATGCTCATTCATTTAAACAAAATACATATTAAAAAAAATCAAAAATGAAAAAGCTGTTTAAATTTGATTAAATATGTGAATTACTCAGTGAATTAAAATAATTCAAAATCTGTTACACTTATTATTCCTATCAGTCCTATCATTCATCAACTCCTGATCAAAGTTTTCTTACACTGAAGGGCACAAGTGAGCTCAAGAACTAATTTACATTGCATCTCAGGGATGATAACTTTTTCCTGAATGCATCCTATAGTGTCATCAAGACAAGGGGTGATTCTCCCTATTTATAAGGTGGCACAATGTTTAGCACTGCTGCTTCATAGATCAAGGGATCTGAGTTTGATTCCCACTTTGGGTCACATTCTCCCCGTGTCTGCGTGGGTTTCCTCCAGTGTTCCGATTTCTTCCCATACTCCAAAAATGTGTGGGTTAGGTTGATTGGCCATGCTAAATTGCCCCTTAGTGTCTGGAATGATTAGGTTTGAGGGATTGGCTAGGTAAATATGTGATGTGACGTGGATAGGACCTGTGCACTGGGGTTGTGAGTGGGATTGTTGTCGGTGCAGAATCAATGGGCTGAATGGCTTCCTTCTGCACTGGGAATTCAATAATTCTATGATTCTAAATAACATGCAGTACTTTCATTGAAACTCTTTGAGAACCGATTTCTTCAAGAGAAATCTGCTCATCAAGTGCCCTTCCTACACAGTTCAACAAGCTCTGTTCCCTTAAAGAACCCACTGTGCTAAAACAATCAAACCAGGAAAGACATCAAAAAAGATAACACACTCATCTACAGCTGTATAGAAGAATTTCATAAATGTGGGATCCACTCATAAGGATTTTAACTTTCTAATGTTGAGTAATTATAAATGTCCCATTACTATATCTATACACTGGTACCCCAATGCAATCTATCATCTATTTTGATACCTAGATGCTTGAAGTTAATAACTATTTCAATATCTACATCATGAATCTTCAAAGGAACAAAATCAATAATTGTCTTTTCTCTTAAATCTATAAAACATAGAATCCCTACAGTGCAGAAAAGGCTACATATGAAGCCATTCAGCTCATCAAGTCCACACTGACTCTCTGTCAGAGTGTCTTACCCAGACTCTCTCTCTCCGCCTTATCACCGTAACCCTACACATTTCCCATGGCTAGTCCATCTAACATACACATTTTGGGACACTAAGGTGAAATGTAGCATGGTCAATCCACCTAACTTTCACATGGGAGAAAACCAGAGCCCAGAGGAAACCCACGCAAATATGGGGAGAATGGGCAAACTCCACACACACAGTACCTGCAGCTGGAATTGAACCCGGGTCAAATGAACATGGGCTCTGAGTGCATCCCAAAACTTAACATCCTTTGGGTCCTGTATGAAGGAAATCTAAGATAAAAGAGTAGGATTAACATCAATGTTTTTGAATTTCCCAAAAAGCTTCAATTGTTTGGTATTAAAAGCTAAAAAGAACTTAACAATGGTGACGAGAATATAATTGCCTAATTAATTCATGTAATGTTGGATCAGATGAATTTTGGTCAGGACAACATTGTCCACTGACTAATGACTAATATACTTTCTGTGGGGTAAAGCAGTACTGGGAATTTTTAGTCATTGTAGAAATTTTGTGGAGGATTTTTCTTTGTTTGTGAAGACTTTACAGGACTTGATAAAGGGAGGAAGGGCTAGCCATTTAGTCATCCACATTAAAGGAGGTTGAAAAAAAACATAGACATGGAAATGGGCGACAGTCTGGCTGGGTTCCCTGGGCATGATGTGGAGATGCCAGCGTTGGACTGGGGTAAACACAGTAAGAAGTCTGGCAACATCAGGTGTAAGTCCAACTGATTTATTTGATAGTGAACTCACAAACTTTCGAGGTTTGCCTCTTCATCAGGTGAATAAAGAGTACTGGCCTCAGACAGAGCATTTAACAGTACAGACAGTTTACAGATTACTGATCAGAATGCAAATCTTCAAACCTAACCTGCTGTTCAAGTCTTAAGATGGCTAACAATGTGAGTGGAAAGAGCATTGAGCACAGGTTAAAGAGATGTGTATTGTCTCCAGACAGCACAGTAAGCGAGGTTTAGCAAACCCAAGCAAGTCATGGGGGGTTACAGATAGTGTGACATGAACCCAAGATCCTTGTTGAGACCATTCTCATGTGTGCAGAACTTGGCTATCAGTTTCTGCTCAGTGACTCTGTGTTGTCGTGTGTCGTGAAGGCCCCCTTGGAGAATGCTTACCCAAAGGTCAGAGACCGAATGCCCGTGACCACTGAAGTGTTTGCCAATAGAAAGGGAATAGTTTTGCTTGGTGATTGTCAAGTGATGTTCATTCATCCATTGTCATAGCGTCTGCATGGTCTCCCTAATGTACCATGATTCAGGACATCCTTTCTTGCAATGTATTAGGTAGACAACATTGGCCGAGTTGCAAGAGTATGTATCGTGTACCTAGTGGATGGTATTTTCACATGTGATGATGTTATCCATGTCGATGATTCAGCATGTCTTGCAGAGGTTGCTGTGGCAGTGTTGTGGAGTATTGTGGTCACTGTTCCCCTGAAGGCTGGGTAGTTTGCTGCGAATAATGATCAAACAGAGTCACTGAGCAGAGACTGGTAGCCAAGTTCCGCACTCCTGAACAAAGAGGACGGTCTCAACAGGGATCTTGGGTTCATATCCAGTTCTATATCCAGTTCTGGGTTGGCAAACCCTGTTCTATAATTTGAGTCAGAGCTGGACTGAATCCTTCTTTAAATAAACTCAAAAATATTTCATCATCTCTATCAGGATCATCTCTCTCTCCAGCATCTATATAAACTCTGAGCTTTCTGTCCCCACAGTCTTCTGGTGTTTCTTTGGGGCTTTGTTTAATTAGAGTTATTTTTGCCTAATTGGGACCTCTCCTATCTACTGCCCATCCAGTGTCCCATTTAAATCTTTCATATTTTTGCTGATCAGTATAACCTACCACTGTTATCCATTCTCTGCTTTGTAAGTTGGCAGATATCATATGCCACAATGATCTGGCTAGCTTCCCTTTCACCAGTAACATTACATCATCGAAATTTACATTATGAACTTCCCTTTCATAGAAATTTTCAGCATAAAAATAGGCCCTTCAGCCCATTTTGTTTGTGTCAGCCGTCAAGCACCAATCTATTCTAATCCATTTTCCAGTACTTGCTCTATAGCCTTGTATCCTGTGGCATTTCAAATGCTCTTCTAACTGCTTCTCAAATGTTGCGAGTGTCCCTGACCCCACTACCCTTTCAGATAATTAGTGGTGAAAAGCTTTTCCACAGAATCATAGAATCCTAACGTAACCACAGAATCCACCTAATGCACACATCTTTGGACTGTGGGAAGAAACCAGATCACCTGATGGAAACCCACACACACAGGGAGAACATGCAAACTCCACACAGTCACCCAAGGCTGGAATTGAACAAAGGTCCCTGACGTTGTGAGGCAGCAATGCTAACCATTGTGCCATCTTCAATTCTCCTCTGAAACTTCTGTCCAATACATTAAATCTATGCCCCTGGTTATTGACCCCGAAAATGAAAGGGAAATGTTTCTTTCTGTAAAACTATGAATGCCCCTCTTAATTTGATCTAACTCCACACGGTAGCCCCCCAGCTTTCCCCGTCTCAGTAAAACAACGGGAGCATTGACATAGAGAGTGATCTGTGCATTTTGATTCACAGATTGCTGAAAGTGGCAACATAGATGTGTAAGGTGTTCTTCTATAATCATCCCAAACTGCTGTATTTTTAAGATTACGCTGTAGCGGACCTAATTTATCCAAAAGCATCTGCTTCTCAGCCACCGTCACTGGCATTTCTTGGGTAACAATAGTGGGTGCACCTTTACTACCCGATTAATTTTCATTTTAGTTTGAAGTGGTGCCATTAAGTAGGATGGCATAGCCACATTATAGGGAAGGGGTCACACAGTCACCTTGAACTATTTCCCCAGCTCAAGTTTCCAAAACCTTCCCCCACCTTTTCTCCCACCACAGGGATTGGGGGATATACTGACCAGGTCACCAATCTTCCCATGGGAGTATTTAACTTTTTCTTTCTGTGCTTCTCTTGCAGCTGCAATTTTCTTACTATATGCTTCCCTCTGAAGACAATTTCTCATCATAGCTGCGAATGTGACAGCTGCCATTTCTGGTTTTTTTTTTACTGCTCTTTCCACCATGTCTTCTGCTCAATCTCAGCGGCGTCTGAATCATAACCTTTTCTACCATTTTCTTTAGTATTTTTCTATGCTCTATCACTACTGCTTGGCTAAAACTATCATCCAAATCCCATGTGAACATTTTCGTATTGTGACCAACAGCTGCCGTTGTGTGGCTTTTGCCCTCCTCAAGGAGAATCTTTACCACCCGGCGGACTATCACACTCTTGTGCGGTTCCTATCCCTTGACACTCTGTGTTCAAGTCTCTCCCTAGAAACTTCTTGTGTCCAGTTGATAGCCATATTCTTTGGGGTTCCTATCCCACGATGCCCTCTAGTTACATGGCTCTTCGCTCCGCTATCCAGGAGTCCATCCATGGACCTGTGTATTTTGCACAACACTACTAACGTCTTTGTCTATTGCATAGCTTTTTTTGCACCGCTCCCCAGGCCAATCCAAGAATCCATCCTGGACCTCATGGATTAAGTGTGATTTCTTTACTCGCACTCCCTGCTCCATTCTGAATCACAACTTACATCTTCTGGCAGTCTGACATGAAACCCCTCTAACTACTGGGTGGTAATCAAAACATACTCAACCCACTCTAGTAGATACATCTTGCTGCTGGATTCCTGTGATTGATCCTGTTCCATTATATCAGTTGAAGTGGGGATTTTCTCTCAAGTATTGAGCTGAACCCAGCTAAACACACAGACTTGCAAGCGACAGTTAAATACATATTTATTGACCAACGTATGCTGGGAGAAAGGCAGCTGGACACATCAACTCCTTTCTGAAGTTTACAATGCAATGGCGAAACAGTTATACATTTTCAATCATTCATTTCTCCTGTCTATTCTGTCGTCCTAACTGGATGCTCCAATTACATTAGTACACATTATTTATCTTAACCAATTGTATCTTACCGTCAAGCAGAATTAGGAATTCATTGGTCTAAAGGACGCAGAAGCTCCTACCCAGGATTACTAAGCAACCTCACTTATGTATATCCATAAGGTTCAAAAGTCACTTGCTCACCATGAGACACAGAATTGAAAAAGTGACATTCCTACCATCTCATTCTGCCTTATTATCAGAGTTGGCCAAGATGCACAATATATTCAAAAATACTTAGTTAAATCTAAATTCTGTGTTTAATTTCCAAAGCAGTAGTTATGTGAGTATCTATGCAATTAGTAACTTGGAATAAAATAAATATAAGGCGCATTGTAGTCCTTATTCTAAGTTATTTTCTCCTGTTTAGTAATCTTACTGGTTTTTAAAATCCCAGGGTTTTCTGAACCCCTTTAACATCTGCAACCGAAGAGAAGGGTCATTTCTCTTTTTCAAAGTGGTCTGTAAACTTATGTATGCACTCCTGAACATCACTGGTGTTATTTGTCCCAAAATAATTGTGCAGCTTATCTATATACACATCTTTTACATTCTAATTTTCCTTTCTTACCTTGATTTTTAATTCATCAGGTTAGTCTTGTTCCCCACATTGAATGTAATTTGCCTTTCCTTCAATATTACTTTTAAATCCTTTTGTAATCCATGGATTTTGATTTGGATAAATCTTAATCGTTTGGACATGAAGCCATTCACAAAAGAGTCTGTGGTATTTTGCCATCATCATCCATAAAAATATCCTAATTTTGGGATAATCAAAGCATGTTCGCAGATCTTGAATGGCTACATTATCCCAAACGTTAACCACTCGTCTGCCAAGTTTTACTCTTTTTTTGTGTCCTACGTAGTCTTACATTGTAATGAAGTTACTGTGAAAATTCCGTAATCGCCACACTCTGGTGCCTGTTTGGGTATACAAAGGGAGAACTTAGCAAGCCAATACACACCTAAGGACTGTGGTAGGAAACTGGAACATCCAGAGGAAACCCACACAGAGAAACAGAGAATGTGCAGATTCTACAAAGCTGGGAATTGAACAAAGGTCTCTATCATCTGTGAGGCAAAGTGTTAACCACTATACCACATGCTGCTTTCAGTTTCTGTCAATATTTAAGGAAGAGATATGTAACATCGTGATATGAATTTTCAGTCTCTGGTCAAATCATGGATTTGTAAGAGTCAGAAATGGAACAAAAACAGTAGTCCAATGTTTTCTAAATGGTGTTGATTTGTCAACACAGCTGATGTAGTTACAAAGAATATCACTCTAAGCCAAGTCACAGTGAATAAGATGATCTTTGGTGAATCTGGAGAAGAAACAATCATTTCTTGGACTGTTCCATAAACAACTCTTGCCATCTCCTCCATATTAACATCCAATGGATTATACCAGAATAATGAGTAGTGGATTGAATCCATTATAACATAATGCTCATATCTCCAGCCATTGAAATGCTATCTTTGCCATGCTCTGAGGTTACAGTAGTAGCTGCAACAAGTGACAGTTTTCAGTGAGTAAAGTGCAAATTCCTCATATAATATTCCTCACTAATGTTCAAAAAGGAAAATAGCTTCCTAAATTCCCTAGCTGGATATGACCTCTTGCTGCCCTTCTCCCCTTCCTCATCCTCCCTCTTCCAGCTGTTTGTACTGCTCAAAATGCCTTTTCATCTACATCCTGTCAATTATCTTTTCATGTGATTTGGGTGTCATTGGCGAGACCAGCATTTGTTGCCAATTCCTACTTGCCTTTGAGCTCCTAGACCAACTCAGAGAGCAGTTCAGAATCAACCACATTGTGATGGATCTGGGCCAGACCAAGGAAGCATGGTAGGTTCCCTTCCCTGAAGGATATTAATAAATCAGACGGATTTTTACAACAATCAATAATAATTTTATCATCAGCACAACTGAAACTAGCTTTCAGTTCCAAATTTTATTAATTAAATTTAAATTCCATCAGCTGTCATGTCGCCAGAGCCTCTGGAATACTAGTCCAGTAACGTTACCATTACACCACCATGTCCTCTGAAAACAACTCTAAGGAAATGCTGAAAGTGCTCCCATTACTGGGAGCAACTGCTTTGTGCAGAAGTTAGACAAATCCTGCAGCACCTCCCATAGCACTTCGACAGAAAGCACAATAACACATAGAATTGTAGCAGCAGGCAGGAGAAATCAACCTGTGGGTTGTTGATCACAGAATCACAGAATACTATAGTGCAAAAGAGGCCCCTTCTACCCATCGAGCATGCAACGATGCCCTGATCTCCCCACTTAATCCCACTTTCCAGCACTTGGCCCATAGCCTTGAATGTTATGGCATGCCAAGTATTTATTCAAGTACTTTTTAAATGATGTGAGGCTTCCTGCCTCCACCTCCCTCCCAAGTAGTGCACTCCAAACTGTCACAACCTTCTGAATAAAAAGGTTTTTCCTCAAATCCCCCCTAAATCTTTCACCCCTCATTTTTAATTTGTATCCCTCATAACCAATCCTTCAACTAAGGGGAACAGCTACTCCTTATCCAGTCTGTCCATGCCGTTCATAATCTTGAACACTTTAATCAAGTCACCCTTAGTCTTCTTCGCTCCAATGAAAACAACCCAAGCCTTTCCAACCTCTCTTCATAACTTAAATGTTCCACCTCAGGCAGTGTCCTAGAAAATCTCCTCTGCATCCTGCACCAGTGCATTTATGTTCTTCCCATAATGTGGTGACCAAAACTGTACACAGTACTCCAACTGTGGCCTTACCAAAGTGCTATACAACTCTATCATGACCTCGCCACTGTTGATGTTCCCTTTAAATAGTTGTAGTAGGGGCAGCTCCTTTCTGTTGCTTTACACATACTTAGCTGTGTAAGGATAAGAGAGGGCATTGGCTGGAGCATTGAACTCTAAAATGATATTAAATAATACCATAATCTGCCTATTCTACATATATCAGACAGACGTTTGCTGCAGGAGTGTTAATGTCTGTACTAAGACAGCATCCAACACACCACATCTGAATTGTGCTCATGCTGTATGCATCGTTCTGCAGTCCAAAGAGCATTCTAGTTCAGTATTACGCTACTAAGAGCAATCTCTTGCCCACAATATAATTTCTGTGGATACTATACTGCAGGGTTAGAAATAGCAAGAGGAAGAGAAACATATCAAAATGTGTAAGACAGATATTCAGCGGTGAGGAACAGAAGATAATGAAAAACAATGGTAAATATCAGAGATACTGTTATAGGCCAAGGGAGACATCAGCCGGAATTCTCCGATATTGCCTACACTGGGATTCTCCGGTCCAGCTGCAGTGAATGGGGTTTTGGCGAAGCGCCAAAGGGCGCTCAGTGACATGTGGTTACCATTGCTGCCTCACAGTGACAGGAGCCTAGGTTTGATTCCTGGCTTGGGTCACTATCTGCGCAGAGTCTGCACATTCTCTCCATACTTGCATGAATTTCCTCCCGCAGTCTGAAAGATATGCTGGTTAGGTGCATTGGTCATGCTAAATTCTCCCTGAGTGTACCCAAACTGACGCCAGAGTGTGGCGATTAAGAGATTTTCATAGTAACTTCATTGCAGTGTTAATGTAAGCTTAGTTATGACACAACTAAATAAACTTTAAACTTTAAGCAGGGCAAACCAGACTGGAAGTCATTTATTTTTGCCAGTGGTGATCAACTAGATTAGAGATGAAATCTAAAGGAACAGAATGCAAAATAAGCATTTTACAACTATTCCCACACAGAATGGAGTGAAGAATACTCTGTAACTATTCTGGGGCGTGAAGTAACATTGCAGCCTAACTAATTCCATATAAAATCTCAGATGATTTCTTTGAAATATTTTATATTTATTGTATATTTTTGAGGAACCTTGAAAATTATTTTATATTCCACTTTATGTAAAAGTGCATGTTTTCTCATCACTGATTTCATTTATATCTTACACTGTCATGTTTTAAGTAGTGCATTACACTTGCAATCTATCTCAGCACAAGACAGTTCGAATACTTGCCTGGAACAGAAATGACTAAAGGTAGTTATGCCACGAAAGAATTGAACCAACGTTGACAGCATTAAACTTGGAGCAGCAAAATCACACTACATAATTGTATTTTACTGTGTTTATGAGAATTATGTTAAAAAGATTATGCAGCTAGCAATGGCTAAGTGATTGTCCATCTCTCCATTATTGTCTTCTCTTCTTGTTTCCTGAGCATTATGCTGACAGCTGCAGCCAGGCCTCGAGCTTACTGCAGGAGGGTTGTCTGTCCTTCAGGCCCTCTCTTCCATTGTGTAGCATTAATGAAGTGGCAGTATCCTGTCAGACCTTATCAGATGTTCTGTGAGGGGAGAATGAAATCAGCTGTATTGACCCACTGGCATATTTATAGGGCGACTCTTCGCTTGCCACAGTAAATAGTGGTTTTTTCGGCCTCGTGCAGTGTTTATTTGTGGCACAGTAAATCATATTAGCAAGAAGTATATTAATCAGGAAGTGCAGGTCACCTGTAATGTTTTTCAGATCAGAATAATTAATCCCTTTAGACAATACTTTAATCTTAAATACTAATTAATAGACATTGGTCAATCTTATTGGAGTAGGCATGAGTGATCATGATTAAGGAAATTGACTATGAGGGTAGGTTTCATTATTGTAAATTCATTTCTCCAAAGTTTGTTACTAAGGCATCCTGAGCAGAATCCTCTGGTCTGGAGTAGAAGTTGGGAAGCAATGAGTAGAAGTGAGAATGATTTCTGCACAGGGATCGGATGCCTGGCCACATGGGATCTCACATTGCTCAGATATTAAATAAATTTGCGTGAGGAGAATAGTAAATGTTAACGTGGGGCAGACAGTTTGCCCCCAGTCCACCCTGACCTCTTTGCTGGCTCACTCTGACTCTCCCCCAGCCCACCCTGACCATTCCCCGCACTTCACCCTGAATCTCCCCCAGCATACCCTGACCTCTCCCCAGGTGACACTGACCTTTCCCTCAGAATACCCTGACCTCTTCTCAGCCCATCTCCACAAACCCACCTGATGTCTCCCCAGCCCACCCTGACCTCTCTCCCAGTTCAGCCTGACCTCCCCCCAGCTCACTCTGACTCTCCCCCAGCCCACCCTGACCTCTCTCCCAGTTCAGCCTGACCTCCCCCCAGCTCACTCTGACTCTCCCCCAGCCCACCCTGACCTCTCCCCCAGCTCACCCTGATCTTCCCCAGATGACCTTGACCTTCCCTTCAGAACACCCTGACCTCTCCCTGACCCATCCTGACCCCTCCCCAAGCCTACGCTGACCTCTCCCCCACCCACCCTGACTTCTCCCCCAGCTAACACTGACCTCTCCCCCAACCCAAGCTGACCTCTTCCCTAGCTCACCCTGACCTCTCCCCCAGCTCACCTTGACATCTCCCATTATCCACACCACCTATTTGTTCATTTCCATGACCACCACCACGAGACTATCCAGGATCCAACCACGAACCTAAACCTGCCATCCTCCTGCATCCTATTACTCCCTCTCATTGTGACTGCTCACTCCATTGTCCTGAATCCTCAGTTCATCTTCCAGGACCCCATCGTAGACAGCACAAACCCTGGTCTTTAGGGCCATCTCTCTCCCACCATCTTCACTTGGAAATTTCCGTCCCGTCATTCCCAGGACCCCACACCCAACATGAAGGACTCTTTCCTCTCTTTCAAGTTCCAGCACCCTCTCTTTCCCTCCCTGATTCTGTCCCTGCCTCAGATTCCCTCCCTCTCTTGACCCAGCCTCCCTGTCCTTAAAACAGCGACCAGTCATCGCCTCATTGATCAATGCTCCCCAAAGAAGAAACAATGGTTATTCACTCCAATTCCAGCAAGTTGACCATCCTGCCTGCTGCAGGCCACACGTGCATGTAATCATCAATCTGAAGAGATATAATGATCGCTCATTGATTACATTATTGGAAAGGGAAACTTAATTCTGACAAACTGGCCTTTTGATGAGCATGCATAATATGCTGATACATGCAAATGCTCTTGCCATTGTAAAGCTCGTCATGTTTTCAAGCTTCCCTGAACTTAATTGTGAAAGTTCATTCTGCCATCAGAATGCTGGCTTTGGACCTCCCACTCCAGTTTGCCTTGCTTTGCACTTCCTGGAGCAGCACAAGGTTCTGCCTGTTGTGTCTGCTCAATTGCCTAATGTTATAATTGTGAATAAACCAGAAGAAACTAAAACAAAACAATTTAGCATATATTTAATAACTATAGCCCCACTTTTAACTCCCACCCAGGAGTTGTGCGGACAAAGATTGAGGCAGACAGCAAACTATCCCAACTCTCCATAACATGAGACTGTAGAGATTTTAGAACCAAGGCATCATCATTGTTTCCCCTGCACAGCATTGGTGTGAAACAATAGTTATCCAAGCTGGGAGAAGTAGAAAAATGATGGCATGAGGCTATCGCCTGGTCCTAAAGAAATCTCCTGACTGGTTTGCTCCACCATTTGGTAGTTGATCCTTAACTGTTAAAGTCCTATATCCTGGAATTCGCACTTAAAAGCTCTCCGCCTCTTTCTCGCCTCTCCTGTTATCCCCTTCTTTGGATCCATGCTTATTATAACTTTGTTTTGGTGTATTTCATATATTTCTCCTCCTTCTAGGTTCCAAGCCCAAAGAGAGAATTGGTGACTATGGGCATTCATTGGATTGCTCCATGTTTATGCTTAGAAAAGCACTACAGTGGTTTGCTGTTGCCTTTTGGAATATAGCTGAGCAGGAATCTCTCTCAATCTTTACCACCTTCCGTCTGGCAGATTGGAAGGATTTACACAGATTGATAATCACCCTGTTTGGCCACATTATGAACACACTTTCCATGGTCATTAAGTCCTGAAGTGAGAGAGGTAGAGACACTACCACAATGCCACAAGACCATATCTATTTCCTATGTTAACAAGGGTAAGTAAATGACAGTTGTTGTTCCATGATATCAGTAATTGAAAAGGTCAGTGGAATATTAGCATTTATGGTCAGAGTCTGGAAATAGAAATATGTGATATTATGCTTTAGTCATGTAAATATTTGGTTGTACTGCACCTGGAGTAAAGCATTCAGTTCTGAGCACTGCACCTTGGGGTAGGGGATGTATATTCAGGCCTTGGAAAGGATGTGGGACAGATTCACCTGAATGATATTGGAACTAAGAAGACTAAATTACAAGGAGAGATTGCAGAGACTCAGCCTGTTTTTGTTCGAATATACAATATCGAGGAGCGATCTAACGGAGTTGTTTCAGATGATGAAAGGATTTGATAGAGCAGAAAAAGAGGAACTCTAAACAGAAAAAGGATTGGGCACATGGCTTTGCCATTATAGTGGGTTTCCTCATAGTGCTGGACATCATTGACTGCACACATGTGATTTTGTGGGTGTCGCTTCACAATGGTGTGATATACCAAAAACTGCAGAGGTACCACTCACTGGTCAGTATGTGCCCACATCCAGAATATCATCTTAGTGAATTCCTGCTTTCCTGGCAACAGTCAAGGTTGAATTATCCAAACCAATCTGCTCTTTCAGCAGTCTTTCAGCAGAGCAGGGAGGGGCTGCTTGGCAACAATGGCTCTCTGCTCTACATCTGGCTAATGACTCCTCTTCACAACCTCATTATTCATGACCAGCATATTGAGAGTCATTGAGCAGTTCTGAAGCAATGGTTCCACTGGCTAGCCAGCTTTAAATGAGACCTTAAGTCCCACCAGAGCTGACATTCTAATTCATGTGGTATGGCCCTTTCCACCTTTGGTTTAGCAAACACTTCAGGAAGGAGAAAAAAAGAGGAGAAAGACAAAGATGAGGAGAAAGCGGTGGAGATGGAGGAAGGTGAGAAAGAGAAGAAGGAAGCGGGGCATAGGAGAGAAAAGGAGAAAGAGGAGAAAGAAGAAAAGGATGAAACAAGAAGAACAGGAAAGAAAGAGGTAGCCGATTCATCCAACTTCCAGGAAGGCTTCTCACAACATCAGATCTGATTCATCTGAAAGCCCCAGTCCCCCATATTTCAACAGTTTCTACATCATTCATAGTCTCTGATGGACAATTACAGTATTCACTTGACCATAATCATGAAAATATAAGCACTACGAACCAACTATCCTGTGGCAACTTCATCCAATAGGTTCAATATTACATACAATAATCAATTAATTCTCTTTACATTTTGCCTTTGTACCTGCCTTGCAGATGTCTTTGCCTGTTCGAGTGCTCCTATACAGTGTTAGCCTAGTGGCTGTTACTTGGCTATTGGACGGCTGTTGATTTTCAGTGGGATGCTACCATTGTTCCCTGCACTCTCCTCACCTCCCAGTTCATATCAGACCTTTCACTTACCAAAAACTGATCTCCAGTTAAAGCTTTAAATGTTTATTACAGCCAATTAGCTTCCTTCCTTGCAGATATACACATGTGTATCTTTAGGTGATGAATGTGGCTCACTATATTTCAATTAGTTTGCAACATATTTTATTGGTGTACTCATGGGGTAGATGGGGTGGGGGTGTGGTTCACTCACAGAAACTGGGCTACAAAGAACAAGAACAAAGAGCAGCACAGCATAGGAAACAGGCCCTTCAGCCCCATAAGCCCATGCCGCCCATTTTAACACACTCAGTGAGTGCCTTATTCAAGTCTTTTGTCGCTTGTTGATGTTTTTGTCTACCTCTAGTGGAACTCCACAATGAAGGGGTGGAAATTTATGGAATTGTATGTATGCCAGATTAAGGGAGATCCAATTAAGGGACAATTTATTGACGCCAATCAGCCTAAAAAGACGGGATGTGGGAAGAAACCGGACCAGCCGAAGAAAACCCGCGCAAGCATGGGGAGAATGTGAAAACTTCCACAGGCATTGATCCAAGCTGGAGATCTGACCCAGGTCCCTGTAACTGTACAGCAGACAATGATAGTCACTGAGCTGACATGTTGCCTATCAATTGGTCCAGATTAAGCATACACTAACGGACATGAAGCGCTAGGCAACTCTTGAAGCAAAATCCAAGGGCAATCCTCACACAACCCAGCACGTGTATGCACCTTGTTAGCCAACAAGGCAGACCAAATCGCCTATGGATGGAAAAGGAGACATATGGCCTGTTAACATGGAGGTGGTAACTTATTCATTGGCCTCTGCAGGGTACAATTTTAAGTTGTGATTCCAAGGACATCTGGCCATTAAGTATGTCTTTGAAAATTTAGACAAGGTCTTGATGGGCATTGGTCTGAATAAGGAAATGATTGGAACCTGTGATCAGAAGAACAGGCACCTGAATTCAAGGAATACTTTCCTCTGTTAGAACTAGAGGAGAAGGAGTGTCCTCCAGGTCTCAAGAAAATTATCAGAGAAGTTGAAGCCATCCAAGTCCTGGACAATCTCCTATCTTAAACCACTGACTTTTTCTCTAGTGTGACTGGATAAGACACTATGACCCCGAGAAAACAATGTCCCTGAAAGAATCCAGCTGTCTACTAAATGTCTAAATAATAACAAAAATAGATATTTTATGCCTCTCCACCAGTGTGTTTAAACGTGGGAGAGGAGGTGGGACTCATAAAATGCAATGTGTTGCCTGCCATCACCTTCCCAACCATCCAAACATGTTTTCCATTTTACAGGATGACAGTGGTATGAGGAGACTGACTAATCCTTTCGCTGATTGAAGTCTTTAAGTGGCCATTTAAGGGGAAGGGAAAGCCTAGGTCAAGCAGTTATCCTATCATGTTTTAGTAGGTGAGCTGATGTCTGGAGGTAGAGGATCCCTCCTTTGTGGGGGTGCATAGATAATAGAACACTACAGCACAAACAGACCTTCAGCCCACAAGTTGCACCGATCACATCTATACCTACCAAGCCATAGATCTATCTATAACCCCCAATCCCATTAGATCCCATTTACTTATCTAGAAGTCTTTTAAAAGACCCCAGCGAGTTCGCCTCTACCACCACCAACGGCAGCCGATTCCATTCACTCATCACCCTCTGAGTGAAAAACTTACCCCTAACATCCCCTCTGTATTTGCTTCCCTACACCTTAAATCTGTGTCCTCTTGTAGCGACCATTTCCGCCCGGGGAAATAGCCTCTGAGAATCCACTCTATCTATTCCTCTCAACATTTTATAAACCTCTATCAGGTCGCCTCTCAACCTTCGTCTCTCCAGGGAGAACAGTCCCAGCTCCCTCAACCTGTCTTCATAAGGCATGCCTCCCAATCCAGGCAACATCCTTGTAAATCTCCTCTGCACCCTTTCAATAGCTTCCACATCCTTCCTATAGTGAGGCGACCAGAACTGCGCACAGTACTCCAAGTGGGGTCTGACAAGGGTCTTATAAAGTTGCAGCATTACCTCCCGACTCCTAAACTCAATCCCTCGATTAATGAAGGCCAGTACACTATATGCCTTCTTGACCATTCCTCCACCTGTGAGGTCAATTTAAGAGTCCTATGGACCCGGACCCCAAGATCCTTCTGCTCTTCAACACAGCTAAGACTCCTACCCTTGATACTTTACTCCTACATCCCATTGGTCCTGCCAAAATGGACCACTACACATTTATCCGCGTTGGAGTCCATCTGCCCCTTCTCCGCCCAGTCTTGCATCCTATCTATGTCACGCTGCAACTTCTGACATCCCTCCAGTCCATCCATGACACCACCGACCGTCGTAACATCGGCGAGCTTACTAACCCATGCCTCCACTTCCTCGTCCAGGTCATTTATGAAAATGACAAACAGCAGGGGTCCCAGAACAGATCCCTGGGGCACTCCACTGGTGACCGACCTCCATGCAGAAAAAGCATTGTGAAGGCCATGCCTCACCCTCCTTTAAACGTATTCCCTCTCGCCTCTCAAACCCAGCACCACCTTCTCCCTCCCTCATACCCCTTACTTAGATCAACAAGCCTGTTCTCACTGATAACATGGGGTTACCTGATGTCTGGCATCTATAGCTTTCTCTTCTTTGGAGACTGGCTCTAGTCTCAGCAATGGCTGACACTCAAATCTTGCGCTACCAGCACTAAAAAGCTGCCAGCTAACTGGATTGTTCAGCAGCTTTCTAAGTTTCCTCTGTAGCTGGAGGCAAAAGTATCACTCTGAGCAGCTAATACCCCACCCAGTGTCAAATAGCTGTGGGGCAGTCTACTTTGTCATGAGCTCCCGGCTGATATTTTAGTCAGGAAAGCAGACACGTTGCTGACTAAATAATGTGTAACTTAAAACACATGCAAGATTTGAAAAGTAGTGCAAAGTGAAAATGATGTCAAACACAAAGAACAAAGAAAATTACAGCACAGAAACAGGCCCTTTGGCCCTCCAAGCCTACACCGACCAAACATGGGACTGCAGCTCAATGACGTTTTTCATATTTAGAGCTAAGCTGAAGAAACATCTGAATTATGTCAGTTATTATTTTCCATTTTGAATAAAAGTAGGACATCTTGAAAAGATCACAAACATGAAACTGCTCTTACAACACTTGGTAGTTCAAATTGTCTTACTGCTGTTTTTGTAAACCTGAGCCAGCAGAGATACTGGCATGTAGACAGTAGGTACAAAACATTGACATTCTTGACCAGAGTTATTGTATTATTTATAAATGGTGTCTAAAAATATAGTCATTTTACCAGATCCCCTCATTCCACGTGTGATTCCAGGTTTTGATGTCCAAGCAGCCACTTTCCGCCAGTTTGGTCAGGAGATTGGTCAGTGGTTTATTAATGAGGCTGGTCTGCTCAATGCCACATAAGAATGGGTCGGTTGCTTGTCAGGTTACTTTCTCACCTGGGAGTTGAAATTCATTCCTGAGGTTGTGAGTTGCTGTCCGATTCAATCCGTCACCATATCATCCCTGACTTTTCAAAAGTATTTGTCTGATTTTGCCGGTTTCCAAGTTATCTTTGAATATGATTCTGATAGTGTCACTTTAAAATACTAACTAGCTAATTCCTTCATATAACCTTCTAATCAATTGATTCAAACTACTATATTGAGACAACACAAAACAGCCAATCATTTTGTCAATGTAGTTAGTGGGAGTGGCCAACCATGACTATGCCTGTCCATTAATTTACCGTGACTAATGTTAAACCTCTAGTGAACCACATTATGATTAATTTCTGAAGAAACACTGTGAAAGTGTGTAAGCTGGCCTCTGCATTATTTTGACAAAAACAGTTCCTCACACCAAAAGAAAGTGTTCGAAGCCTGATGTAGAATTCATTAACACTTCCAGCAACCTAGTGCAAGGTTGCAGTTATTCCTCAGAGGATGCTCAAGCCCCTCTTGAGTGCTTGAAGTTGCAGACCCCGAGGCAGTGGTTTGGCAATCTTGTTAAAATTCAGTACCATCAAGAAAATCATGCACCTGCTGTGCAAACTAAACAAAGCTCAGTGTAATTTTATCGACAGTACTTTGCCTGCCTTCAATTAGACTGAGACATTGTCACGAATGTGATACTGATGTAACATCGCACTGAAGGATATGGCAGTGCCCATTTCTGTTTTGCTTTTTATATTAAATCTGGATATTGTAATGCATCCAAGAAGCATTCAGCAAGGTTCTCCCCACTAAACATGTGCATAATAGTATTGGAAACAATGTTGTGAGAAAGTCAGTGTAGGTTATTTTTACAGCCAGTTTCCTGCTGAGGGCAGAGAAGTAAAACGTATTCAATTTAAATTTTACAATGCTAAAATGTAAAGCAAATTATTTAAAACAAATTATTTAAAGCAATCAGAGATTAAGATTTTCAAGCCAATTTAGCTCCTCATGTGAATAAATAAGTAATTAAACAGAAACAGTTTAAATAAATGGTTAAATGCATAATTCATGACAACCAAGACATTGTATTGCTAAATTTTTCCAAGTCAGATAATTCCTAAGTAATGTGTTTGTACTTTGCACATTGTACTTTGTATTAATTCTGTGCTGATTTGGTCATTCCTATTAAGATTCAGTGTAGTACGCGGCAACTTAAGTTAGTGCATTAGCGTAACAACACGCTGAAAAAAACAATTCCAACTGCAATCACAACGGCAGTGGTTAGTAAGCTGTACAGGCTGAACTTATTTAGTGAGCATTGTCACGACTGAATTGAAAAAACGATATATACAAAAAACTGCAAATGCTGTAGGTTTCACAAAATGTTAAGTACAAGCGATGTTCTGTCTGAGATAGCCTTATCTTATTGTCTTTAAAGTAACTTTAACATTGATGGTCCAAATGTAACAGTACATTTCTAAACAAGGATAATTCCTTCGTATCTTTCGGTACCTATTTATAAATTTTAAAAAAAACAGTTAACTCAATGCAATGAATTGTTGTTTCCTTTGGACAAATATGAATGTAAGTCCTTTTTTTAGTAATGAAAATCCCATTTGGAATAAATTGAAGTGTCATAGAAGGTTTCTGCAAAACTGAAGTGGTTGTTGTAATATTGGGAGTAAGGTATTAATCTGTTAACTGATTCAGCAAAGCTGCAAGAGATGGCACTGCAATTTATGAGTTGGGCTATTCCTTTATATTTTCTATAGCCTACATTGCTGAGAGACGCCCTTAAAGGATTACTCATTAAGTTTGAAGACTTAATTATTTTAATTTCAGCTTCAGAAGGTCCCAATGCCTGTTCATAAAAGTACAATGTAATCATTCCAAAGGGTTCATTACGGTTCTAATTTTCTGCTGTGAACTCAATAGAATATTTTATTAAACCTTTACATGCTAACAAGCCATTTTCTGTTGTTTCTTCACTGGGAAATGTAGTGTAGTTTGTAGTACCGGTATGGATATATAAGCTGTCATTCTGCTTACTCTAGTTACTTGAACATGAGTGAACACCTGCTAGATGCTGAAATGGTTTTTCAGGCTCACAGAATTTAGGCTATCTTCCTAAAGTGACAGAGGTGAGTGGAAATCTCACCCATATAGACTGTACAAGGAAGTGATCAAAACATATAAAATAAGGACATTTACTAACTTGAGCCTTTGTTGCAACATTGGAAAACTTAGGCTTTGGGAAAATGCATAAACTAATTATAGAAAAATGTGTAACTGATATGATTAAATCAGTTATTCTGCTGGTCTAGGAGCATGTTACATTCTACATTATTAACATTAGTTAATTGTCTTGATCATTCATCTCAGAAACAGATTCTCAAAGTGGGATTTCTAATCACTTATATGTTGCTACCTTTTCAGGACTTTTTAAAATGTCTCCATTAATTTCTTTTTCATTATCAACTACTGTTGTTTGCTATTAACATGTGATTTGCATTGTAAAATTACACAATGAGGTACTGAGGCCTATTCAGAGTTTGAAATAACACTACTTGAAAGTAGTCCTAGCATTAAGAATCTTTACATACTGTTCCAGTAAGACCCCGAAGAATATGTGAATTCAAACTAAGATTGCACAATGTTGCTGAAATGTGTCCAAATGTTCAGCAACAGTTTGAAGTAAAAGAAGCTCCCTCCTTCATGTTTATTCTTAAAATGTCTTGATTTATCTGAACTTGCTTCAATAAGCCTCTCTGTCGCAACCCTGTGTATTTACCATGGCTGATCCATCTAATCTACACATGCTTGGACGCTAAAGGGCACTTTGGCATAGCCAATCCACCTAACATGCACATCTTTGGATTGTGGGAGGAACCAGAACACCCAGAGGATACCCACTCAACCATGGGGAGAATGTACTCCATACAGACAGTCACCCAAGGCTGCAATTGAACCAGGATCTCTCATGCAGCAAAGTAGCAGTACTAATCACTGTGCTACTCTTGCGTCGAAACAGAAATGCTGACTAGTTATTTTTGACTCCAATATTCTTTCAACATAACTGGATACTTTACAGCATAATCCTGAAACCTCCAGCATCTTTCTGAAGCTTAGGGCTTAATTTTCCATCTGTGAGTTGGGTGCAAGAAATTAAGGAAATTCATGGATCTACTAAAATGCGTTTTTAAAATAACTGTTTGGACATTGGTGGGGATGGCTGGGAGTCCAGGGGGTGGGGAGGTGGGTGTGAGGAGGGGACAGTTGTGATTTTAGATTAGATGTCAGGGTATGTGATCCCAAAGTAGTGAAGAGGAGGTCAGGTGCAGAGTCAGGCTGGGCATGACAGAAAGCCTAACTTGAGGATCTGCTCATTTTATTTAAAAAGAGTGAAACTTACCTGCAGCCCTTACTTTCACCCCTTCATCTCCCACATACTCCCATGCTCCATTCATGCCATTTCCTGCCACCTCGTGCCCTATATTCCCCCCATGGCCCTTCATAGAACCTATGCCAACTTAATGCCAACTCATGCCAAACTCTGCCTCCCCCTCACACTTTTTCCCTTACACCTTCCTGGCCAACTCACCCAGTACCCATCATAGTCAGACTTCAGGAGCTGGGAATTACAGGCCAGTGAGCCTCATGTCTGTGATGCATAAGTTGCTGAAAGATATTTTGAGAGACAAGATCTACAGGCATCTAGAGATGCAAGGACTGATTAGGGATGGGCAGCAAGGCTTTGTGAGTGGAAAATCATGTCTCACAAATTTGATTGAATTTTTTGAAGGGATAGATGATGGCAGTGCAGTTGATGTTGTCTACATGGACTTTAGCAAGGCCTTTGACAAGGTACCGCATGGCAACCTATTGCATAAGGTTAAATCCTACAGGATCCAGACTGAGATAGTGAAATGGACACAAAATTGGCTCCTTGACAGAAGCCAAAGGCCATTTGTAGAGAATTCTTTTTCAAACTGAAGGTCTGTGACCAGCGGTGTGCCTCAGAGATCAGTGCTGGGCCCACTGTTATTTGTCATTTATAGAACATAGAATATAAAACACTACAGCACAAACCGGCCCTTTGGCCCACAAGTTGCACTGATCATACCCATACCTACAAGGCCACAGAACTATCTGTAACTCCCAATCCCATTTAATCCCATGTATTCATCCAAAGGTCTTTTAAAAGATCCCAGCCAGTTCGCCTCCACCACCACTGATGGTGGCCAATTCCATTCACTCTCCATCCTCTGAGTGAAAAACTTACCTCTAACATCTCCTCTGTACTTGCTGCCCAGCATCTTAAACCTGTCCTCTCGTAGCAACCATTTCAGCCCTGGGAAATAGCCTCCAAGAATCCACCCTATCTATTCTCCTCAACATTTTATAAACCTCTATTAGGTCGCCTCTCAACCTTCGTCTCTCCAGGGAGAAGAGACCTAGCTCCCTCAACCTATCTTCATAAGGCATGCCTCCCAAGCCAGACAACATCCTTGTAAATCTCCTCTGCATCCTCTCAATAGTTTCCACATCCTTCCTGTAATGAGGCGACCAGAACTGTGCACAGTACTCCAAGTCGGGTCTGACAAGGGTCTTATAAAGTTGCAGCATTACCTCCTGACTCCTAAACTCAATTCCTCGATTAATGAAGGTCAGAACCATACGCCTTCCTGACCACAACCTCCATCTGCGAGGCTGATTTAAGAGTCCTATGGATCCGGATCCTAAGATCCTTCTGCTGTTCAACACAGCTAAGACTCCTACCCTTGATATTGCACTCCTTCATCCCATTGGTCCTGCCAAAATGGACCACTACACATTTATCTGTGTTGAAGTCCATTTGCCACTTCTCCACCCAGTCTTGCATCCCCTATCTATGTCTTGCTACAACTTCTAACATCCCTCCAGATTATTCACAACACCACCAATCTTCATATCATCGGCTAACTTACTAATCCATCCTTCTACTTCCTCATCCAGGTCATTTATGAAAATGACAAACAGCAAGAATCCTAGAACAGATCCACTGGTGACCTTCATGCAGGAAAAAAATACTCTCTGCCTTCTGCAAGCAAGTCAGTTCCGGATCCACAAGGCCAAAGCCTCTTGGATCCCATGCCCTCTCACCTTCTCAAGAAGGCTTGCGTGGGGGACCTTATCAAACGCCTTGCTGAAATCCATGTAAACCACATCCACCGCTCTTCCTTCATCAATGTGTTCAATCACATTTTCAAAGAATTCCACTAGGCTCGTAAGACACGACCTGCCCTTGACAAAGCCATGTTGACTATTTCTGATCAAACTAAACTTCTCTAAATGCTCATAAATCCTGTCCCTCAGGATCCTCTCCATCAACTTACCAACCACTAAGGTCAGAGTCATCAGTTGGTAATTTCCTGGGCTATCCTTGTTCCCTTTCTTGAAAATAGGAACCATAGCCGCAATCCTCCAATCCTCTGGAACCTCTCCCGTCTCCATCGACAAGGCAAAGATCATCGCCAGGGGCTCTGCAATCACTTCCCTCACCTCCCACAGTAACCTGAGGTACATCCCATCCGGTCCTGGTGACTTGTCTATCTTGATAGAATTTAAAAGTTCCAACTCATTCTCCTTCTTAACGTCCACATACTCAATACTCAATCATACTCAGACTCTCAATCAGTCTGCTGCAAACCTGCAGTACAACCTCCCAGATCACTTTCCACTGTGAATACCAAGGCAAAGTACTCATTAAGCATCTCTGCCATTTCTTCCGTTCCACACAAACTTTTCCCCCTTCACTTTTTAAGGATCCAATCCTTCACTTCTCATCCTTTTACCCTTCACATACTTGTAGAATGTCTTGGGATTCTCCTTAATCTTATCTGCCAAGGCCTTCTCACGACCCCTTCTGGCTCTCCTAATTTCCTTTTTAAGCTCCTTTCTACAAGGCTTATACTCCTCTAGGTCCTTAACATCTCCTAGTTCTCTCAACCTTTTGTACATTTTTCTTTTCTTCCTGACTAGGTTCATCACAACCTTCGTGCACCACAGTTCCCGCGACTTACCAAAACCTCCTTGTCTCATTGGAATGTTGTTGTGCAGAGCACCAGACAAACACTCCTTGAAAATTTGTCACCTTCCTTCAGTACTTTTCCCCAAGAACACCTCCTTCAAGTTTACTCGTCCAATTTTCTGCCTGATGTCTTCATATTTCCCCCTACTCCAGATAAACACCTTCCTATCCTGCCTGATCCTATCTCTTTCCAATGATATAGTGAAGGAGATAGAATTATGATCACCATCCCCGAGGTGCTCTCCTACCGAGAGATCTGACACCTGTCCTGGTTCATCAGCCAGCACCAGGTCAAGGTCAGCCTCTCCTCTCATAGGCTTATCCATGTGCTGGGTCAGGAAACACTCCTGAACATACTTAACAAACTCCTCCCCATCCAAACCCCTTACCCTAGTGATATTCCAGTCAATGTTTGGAAAATTAGAGTCTCCCATCACAACAACTCTGTTATTACTACATCTCTCTAGGATCTGTTTCCCTATTTGCACCTCAACTTCCCTGTCACTATTAGGCGGCCAATAGAAAACACCCAGCAAAGTTATCGACTTCTTGCTGTTCCTAATTTCCACCCATGGAGACTTTGTAAATAGTCCCTCCATGGCATCCATCTTCTCTACAGCCGTGATACTGTCCCTGATCAACAGTGCCACTCCGCCACTTCTTTTGCCTCCGTCTCTGTCCTTCCTGAAGTATCTGAATCCTGGCACCTGAAGTACCCAGTCCTGTCCCTGAGACATCCAAGTCTCCGTAATGGCCACCACAACACATTCCCAAGCAGCAATCCATGCCCTAAGCTCATCCACTTTATTCACTACATTCCTGGCATTAAAATAGGCACACGTCAGAACCTCGGTCTGGGCGCTTCCCTTCTCCATCACTAGACTGGATAGACTGGGACTTTTTTCTCTGGAGCATAGGAGGCTGAGGGGTGCTCTTATAGAAGTCTATAAAATAATGAGGGGCATAGACAAGGTAGATAGTCAATATCTTTCCCCAAAGGTAGGGGAGTCTAAAACGATAGGGTGTAGGTGTAAGACGAGATGGGAGAGATACAAAAGTGTCCAGAAGAGCAATTTCTTCACACAGAGGGTGGTGAATGGCTGAAACAAGCTGTCATGATGTAGAGATGCCGGCGTTAGACTGGGGTAGTAAGAACTCAGTAAGGATCTAGCAACACCAATTTTAAATCCAACCGATTTATTTGATAGTAAATTTGCGAGCTTTCGACACTGTCTTCGTGATTGCTGATTCTAATCAGCAATCTGTTACTGTCTGTGTTGATATGTGTGCTATTGCAGACCAGAACACTGCATTTTCCTGAAGAAGACAGACTGTCGAAAGCTCGCAAATTTACTATCAAATAAATCGGTTGGATTTAAAATTGGTGTTGCGAGATTCTTACTGAAACAAGCTGCCAGAGGTAATAGCAGAGGTGAGTAAAATTTTGCCTTTAAAAGGCATTTAGATAGTTACATGGGTAAGATGGGTATAGGGGGATATGGGCCAAATATGGACAATTAGGATTAGCTTAGGGAGTTTAAAAAAAGGACGCATGAACAAGTTGGGTCGAAGAGCCTGGCTCAATGCTGTAAACCTCTATGACTCTATGATTCTTAGATAAAATAAAATGAAGTTCTAAAAAATATGGTTCTCAATCTCTATTTCAGACTTCACAATTTTGAAAAAAGCACACTCATTCATAAGAAAGACATTAACTATGTAAGGCCTTATAATAATAAAAAGTTCATTCAAGTGCTCAATCTCTTGCAACAACAAGCATTGATATTCATAGTCCCATTTCAAAGAGTTTATAACCACTTATGGCTGTCAATCAAATTGTGAAAAGGCAGGCACCTTATTGTAATAATGCATAAAATCAATTACGCAGGAGTAATCCAGTAAGGGAAGCTCTCAGGCTTAGATCAGCAGAGTGAAATAACAAACAAGGAGTTTTTCACACTCGTGACTTTTTTTTTCAAAGAGTTAAAGGGCAGGACTTTTAAATGTCTTGAGAGTTTGATCTGTCCTTTAGACAGATTCACTTGATAATTGATTTTTGATGGTCTGTTGACAATTCCAATGAGCTTAATGGTAATAGGGTTATGCACATTTACGTCTATTTTTAATAATTTTACAAGGCACCTGACCTCCCCCAAATGTGCCCTGGGACCATATTGAAATGGGTATCCTACCTTTCCAAAGGGGTACCCTGGCTATCCAAATGAATCCACAAAGCTCAAGTCTGTGCTTCCCAGGTCTACTCTGTGCACTTGCTGTTTCACATACATGGCAAACCATTTCCATTCCTGCCCCTATGAAAGGGGAAAGTGCAATATTCAGGGACGGGTCTTATAGTTTTTGGGTACTTCTACCATTTTAGTCATGATGGAGAGCATCTTGTTATTAGTGAAAATCCGAGCAGAAGTTATATTCGTTGTGAAGAGACAGGTTACTGCCACGATTTCCAAGTGTAAATACCTTGCACCTGCTTCTCAGTAAAACAACCTCAATCTTCCTTTGATCTTTAACAATTAAACCACCTGACCTTAGTGTCAGGCAGATTGCAAAACAGATCACTTAATTTACTCTAATTTTAGAGACAAAGTTCAAAACATAATAATCTTACAGACCTCATAATTGTTACACATTTCACTGTTGCTTAATGTTTTTATTACTTTTGTTTGTTTTGTCAGAGGGCAAAGCTTTTAGGTTTGCAGTCAACTGGACAGCACAGTCACACAGTGGTTACCACCGCTGTCTCACAACACCAGAGACCCAGGTTCAATTCCAGCCTCAAATGACTGTCTGTGCAGGGTCAGCACATTCTTCCTGTATCTGCATGGGTTTCCTCTGGGTGCTCCAATTTCCTCCACAGTCCAAAGGATTAGGTTGATTGACCATGCAAAATTGATCCTTAGTGTCAAGGACATTAGCAGGGTAAACCTGTGCAGTTATGGGGATAGAGCCTGGATGGGATTCTTGTTATTGCAGGCTTGATCATTGTATAATCTGCTAGCTGGTATAACATCAGCCACTGAATGTGAAGGCTCAGAAAAAAGGGTAGTGGTTTGAAATTTCACTGCGCAATATTATTAGTAATACATTAACACATTAGATAAAATTCAATTGTCTGCTATTTTAATGAATGTATTAACCTACTTATTTTTGGTCTTACATTGTTACTAATATTGCACAACATTGCATTCAACCCAATTGTCTGCAATGGTTACAATAGTCTCTAGTGTGTTGTACACTAGGAAAGGGAATAAAGAGTCAATTAAACTATTTGGCAGCAGTCAGCTCTCTGTGGCCTAATTTTTCCTTGTCTATTTGATGGCATAAGAGCAGCCAAAGGCAACTGTAAATGAGAATGAGTCTGACCCTGGCAGTTACTGGGAGCTAAGAAACAAATGCAGAAACTACACTGGGATGTCAACGGACAAGAGACAGTTTACCAGATATCCTAATGCAGGTATTCATACTTCAAGAAGTACCAATTAATACTTCATTTAAATTTCTGCACACAATATAGAGATCATATGATGAAAGCACCAAGGAGACATTTACACATGTAGGCTTTGATACTAAAATATTTGGATTAGTAAGTTGCGATAATGAAATAAGAAATTTACAAATGGATGTGGGGAGGTTAAATGAATGGGGCAAAATTTAGCAGATGGAGTTAAATGTGGATAAGAGTTAGGTTATCCATTTTGGTGAGAAATATACAAAGGCAAATTATTATCCAAGCTTAGAGAAATTTGGAGTATTTTGCTGCAGAGGGATCTGGGCGTCCTTGTGCATGAATCATCTAGTATGCACAAAATAAGGAAAGCAAATGGAATCTTGGCATTTATTGCTAAAGGAATAGAGTATAATGTAGTGAAGTTTTGCCACTACACAAAGCATTAGTGAGACAGCACTTAGAATATTGTGTGCAGTTTTGGTCCCTTACTTGAGGAGGGATGCATTGTTGCACTGAAGACAGTTCAAAGGAGGTTCACTAGATTGATTCCAGAAGTAAGGAGTTTAGAGAGAGAGATTGGGTAGTTTAGGCCTATACTCCCTGGATTTGAATGCTTTGAAGGAACCTGCACTCTGAAATCCTGTTAGGGTTGTTGCAATTTATTTTGCTTACGGCTGTGTAACAAAAAAAGATTTAAAACTGTTTCTCCCGTTCTATGCAGTGCACCTGAGAGTGACCTTATTTTGATATGCAAACACTAATTGCTTGAAAAATATTAGTGAAAGATTGGCACTAATGGTTTTTATTTTCAGCTGAATTAAATTTTCTTCCATTTGCGTCAATAACTTTTGGTTGGATGTGTTACTTTCACTCATTCATTCCACCACAGAAAAGAAGTGCTGAAATTCTATATGACAATAACACACTCTAACAATTAGATGAAAGAAACATATTGTTTCCTTACGATACGTTAATGTGCGAAGGCAAATGCAAGACTCACCAGGGGCAATTTTCATGTCATTCTTCCCCATTTATGCCTAAATGCGGGGTAATATCAAGATGTTAATCACATGGAGGATTAACCTGCCAACTTACTGATTTTCAGGAGGGCTACAATTTAGGGTGACAGCCACATTAATATATGCAAATTAGGGTCAAATGATACAGTGAACACATTGACCCCATTTCTACTTCAATCCACCTTGCTACCGCCAGTTCCTAGACTTGTGTCCAAACAATGGGCAGCACTGCTCCAATTAGAGCTATTTCAGAGATTTTTAATGGAGTTTTCATCAGTTGTTCTCAGGTAAAATGATAGAAAGATTTAAAAGCATTTTGCTTGGAATATTTCATGTACTTTTTGCTACTTAGGTGATGTTGAAAGATTTGGAGAGACTGTAAAACATCTAGACAAGGAGGAGGAACCGCAACAACTGGAAAAAGAGACAAGCTAAGCCGCAGCTGCAGAAGACACAAGTGTTAGCACTCTCAAGATGCTTTACCCTCCCACACTGGTTTCTAGGCTTGGGGCCTGCACTTTTCTCAGGGGTCATGTGTAAGGAGGTTGCTCATCTTTATGGAGAATCACCTACAATTTTAGTCAACTCATGAAAACAAGAGTTGGCTAAAATCATGCTAATCTGACACTGTAATTCAAGAAAGAGAGAGGCAATAAATGGGAAACTATTGACCAGTCAGCTTGCCCTCTTGTGGTAGGAAAGTTGCTGGAGTCAATCATTAAGGAGGAGATGATTAAGAATCTGGAAAAGCAAAACTCAACTGACCAGTGTTAGCCCAGTTTAGGTGAAGGGTGAGTCTGGTTTGATAAACCTGCTAGAGTTCTTTGAGGATGTAACCAGCAGGGTAGATAATGGGGATCCTGTGAATGTGATCTTTCTGGACTTCCATTAGGTGATATTTGATAAGATGCCACATAAGAGACTGATCCAGAAGGTTAGAGCCCAAGAGGTTGGGGATAGATTAGGATTGAGGATGGGCTGACTGTTAGAAAGCAGAGGATTGGGGTAAATGGGTCTTTCTCCAGTTGGTGACCAGTAACTAGTGGAGTTCCATAGAGTTCAGTTCTCGAACCACAACAATTTACAATCTATAGCAATGATCTACAAACAGGGACAGAGTGCAAAATAGCAAAATTTACTGATGACACGAAAATAAGTGGGTAAGTATGCTGTGATGAGGAGATAAAAAATTAAAAATGGATATTGAAGTCATAGGGGAAAGGGCCAGAATCTGGCAGATGGAGCTTAATGTGGATAAATGCATGGTTATCAAAGCAAATGGAAACTTGGCATTTATTGCAAAAGATCTAAAGTATAAAAGTAGAGAAGTGTTGTTACAATTGTATAAGGCACTGGTGAGACCACACTTGGAGTATTGTGTTTAGTTTTGGTCAATTTTTCTGAGGAAGCATGTGGCGACACTGGAGACCGTTCAGAAGAGGTTCACTAGATTGATTCCAAGTTGGAAAGACTGTCGTACGAGGAGTGGTTGAATAGCTTGGGCTTGTACTCGCTGGAGTATAGAATGGAGGTGGGGAGGATTTGATTGAAGTATATATAATACTCAACGAGATAGATCATGTAAATCTTAACCAAATGTTCCTCCTTTTAGAACAGTCTAGGATAATAGGTCATAGTTGTAGAGTAATAAAGGAGAGGTTCAAGAAAGGGATAAGAGAAACTACTTCTCACAGAGGATCGTGAATCTATCAAACTTACTGCCCCAGAGTGCAGTCGATGCAATTCAATCAATGGATTCAAGAAAGAGATAGATAAATATTCGATCAAAAGCAGGATAAAGAGAGATGGGAAAAGGCAGGGAAGTGGAGTTTAAAGTAAAGTATATTTATTAGTCACAAGTAAGGCTTACGCCAATGCTGCAATGGAGTTACTGTGAAATTCCTCTAGTCGCCACACTCTGGTGCCTGTTTAGGTCATCTAACCAGCATGTCTTTCAGCATGTGGGAGGAAACCGGAGAAAACCCACAGAGACACGGGGAGAACATGCAAGCTCCACATAGACAATGCCTGAAGCAGGGAATCAAACCCGGGTCCCTGGCACTATGCAGCAGTGCTAACATGTGCTGCCATGCTGCTCGTGTGCTGCAGTGTCGCCCATGAGTTAGGATGTGATGGAGATCAGCTATGATTATATAGAATGGCGGAGTGGGCTCAAAGGGCTGAATTGCCTCCTATGTTCCTGAAATCTGTACACAGCTTGGACAGTGGGAAGATGACTAAAAAATCAACTTCACTGTTCTGGGCATTCTGCCTGGATAGCTGAAGAGTCTCACTCTCCTGATCCTGTTTCCTCGACGTTGAAACGGCCAATGTTCCAGAAGAAGATCAAGAATATGTTTCAAAGACACTCTAAGCTGCAGCAGCAAGTGTTCGATGATAAAGACCATCACAATTCAGTAAACAAATTGATCCCAATCTAACAGCCCCATTCACCAGGGATACAAATCCCACAATGGCTGCTAAATTTCACAAACAGCAAAAATGATGAAATCTAAGCTTGGCATCTTCTCCATTCCCTTGCCAGTGATACGATCAGGATCATGCCCAGTGAGGGAGTGAATCTGACTTCTATAAATTTAAATAAATTATAATCTGATTATTGGTCTTGATGCCTCCCCACTGGTGTAATGTCACTAAGAGTTTTCAATGACAAAAACCAGTCATGGTGACCACATCGTGGACCCAGAGATGCCTTAGACCCCTGTGGCTGAAGATGTGCCTGGGCATTGCTGTCTGACACCATGCAGTGCCCCCAGCAGTACCGTGCTTGGGTGAAATTTTCAGATTGATTTGCAGAGTGGAGCAGTGGGCAAGAAAAACAAAGTGGAACCCATTGGTCCCAAAGGAAACCTCCTCCACTGCATTTTTAGCACTCAGTGCAAAACAAATTAAGGCATGGGTCCCCTAACACAGCACTGGTGGAGTGGACTTTGATTGAGTTCACCCCACCAGCAACTCAGGTTTGTAAAAGATCAGGAATGCCGGTAGTAGTACCAGGCGTCTGTCCAGGCATGATCCTCTCTCACCTGGAGGCTGTATTCATGTGTGAAACTTAGGCAGATTCTGCTCACCAGATGAAATTGTTGGGGGCATGTTGTGACTCATGCCAGCATGTTCTCATGCCAACGTGAATGGACAATCCAACAGAAAAGAACTTTCAGGCATCAAATATTTAAAACTATGCAACTAGGGATCCCAACTTTGAAAGTTGTGAATTCCATTAGATCATTGATGTGGAGTGAAGACAATCAATTGGGGAAATCCTGCCTGCACATATGTTTTTGGCCTCTTACGAGATGTTGCGGCCTTATTGCCACTTATGTATGCCCCCACAAAACAAGGGCACAAAAGCCCAGCCCTAGAGCTCAGCACAGTTGTCATTGTCATGTTTCCGCACTGTAGCAAGACCTGGAATGTATATCAGCAACGATAAGAGCACTACAGCAATTCTATCAGCAATGTCTCTGCTGTGTCCTCCAGATTCAGCGAGAGGCTTGTCAAACATACCTATTGTTCTTCTTAAAGTCAGCTCTACTAGCAATCAGACAAAATTCCTGCAAAATCAATTTCCATGGAGCAGACATTCTAAGCAGGTGACTAAAAAGTATCTTTTGTGCCAAGTCCTGTTTTCACAACTCTCAAGTAGCCAGTGTTCTTGGTGAGGGTACTCTGAAATTCTCCTTGAAGTATGGCAGCATTGAAATTAATAGCAGTGAGGAACTTGCTGTCAAGCATTCAAAATGGCGACTTCTTGTCCATAAATTACTTCCATTGCTATATTAGTCTAGTTGTCTTTTTTTCATGTATATTGCAACAGTAAAGAATTGGGATTTATGTAATTAACCGACCATGACATCGTGCATTGAGTCACAACCTCATAATCATCAGGCAGAGCAGCAGCAAAGAAGGAAAGAAAAGGAAGCAAATACTGCACTCTGGCTCCAACTACCTCATGGGATACCTTGCATCATGTGTCGAAAGGTCTGCAGGTCAGGAATCAATCAGATGAAGACCCATGATAAATACCCACAACCCTGCAAAGATGTCATCCTCGAATCAAAGGACAGCCTTTGATCCAACTTTTAGAGCTAGAACAAAGTTGCTTGTTGCGTTCAAGTTCATTGGAGACGTAGCCTCAAGGACCATTCCCATTGCATGACTGCATATGTCGCTGGGCTTGTTCAGCATTTGCGCTGATCTGCAGGAGAATAGCCTGTAGGACATCAGAGATCCAAAGATGTACCAGCTCCTTGACCTTTCCAAAGCAGAGGAAATACAGAGCCCAGAACCTGCATCATTCCAATATTAACAACCTGGAGGGCTTCTGCTAATGGTAACTTCTGCAAGGAGGTCAGTTGCAGCATTTAATGTTCTGTGACTAACTGCATCTTCAACGTCAGGCAAGAGGGCTTCACAAAGGAGTAGTTAACATTTCCATAATCTCTAGACATGTTGCAGAAGCTCCCTGAAATACAGTTCAAGGGTTTGGGCAATTGGTAGAGGGGAGAAAGCATTTAAAAAGCTTTTAAAGTCTGGGTCCCTGAAGTCTGCGTGCTTGTCATCTTCAGCAAAACTGAAACATAGCTTGCATTCAATGAGCCATTTGGAGCTGTTTGCTCCATTCAGACAGGCCCCTGCTTACGTGTTCAGTGAATCACTCTGTGCAGATTCATCTCATTCATTGTTAATGTCAAAATCTGTGCTGGTGCTTGAATGTGTAACAGGGAGCGAAGAGGTATCTTTATAAGGTTCTCCCTCTTAGTCTGGATGGCAGCTGAATCTGACATAGCTGTGACTTACAAGAAAGGCAAAGAGGCAAAGACAATAGTGAAGGGAAGCAGTAGCAGGTGAGTGACTGCAAATACATACCCACTTTTTCATGAGAGTGAATGCATGAGGGTGAGTAAAGTAGAAAGAGAAAAGATTAGGATAATGTCCAGGAACCTTGCTCTAAAGTCAATCTTCACTATTTGAACTGTCTGGAATAGCAACTCTATAAATGGACCAATCAATTTTGGTCAGCATTCTTGTGGTGAAGGGACCTGATTCTTTCTTACAGCATGTCAGTAGTAGTGATTTGTATTGGACACCTTAGTTGTAGGTCCTGGAGAATGTGATAATGTGGAACCTGGGGGGAAGAGGAATTACCTCTAAGAAGTGTGATTAGGGTTGGCAGTCATACCATTCACTGTAAAGAAGGCTAACCAGACAAATTGATCAGACATCCTGTTGTTGTCATAAGGCAAGCAGAGCAGATGCACAACTAATTTTCCACATATATATGCTGGAAAATAAATTACTTTCACTGCTATATTAGTCTGTGTCTTTTTTCATGTATATTGCAACAGTAAATAGTTAGGACTTATATAATCAACCAACTATGACATTTATATGGGTATAGAAATCATAGGAATTACATGCCAGTCTCTCAACCAGAGCGGACTGTTCTAATCTCATTCCTGCCTTTTCTCTGCATCCTTTTATATTCTTCCTTTTCAAATACTTTTCCAATTCCCTTTTAAATTATGTATTGTTCTCTGCTGCAAATGGCCATCTGTGGTAAAACATTCTAGGTAACAATAACTCTCTGTATGAAAAGAAAATCTTTTAACTTCCTCCTTTGTTCTTTAATAGTAATTCTCAGCCCCAGTATCAGTTCATCAACCAACATAGACAGTTGTTGTTGTTGCTCATAGCCAACCTTTGAATGGTGCTATAGAAATGTAAGTGATATTGAAAAATTAATGTAGCTTAAATGATGGGGATTTAAAAATCAAGTTAAATTATGCACAGCACTCATGATGAGGGAAGGAGACTATATCGAGCTGCTTTTTATACTATGAAGGTTTTTATACTATGGATGCTGGTACAAAAAAAACTGATGCCATCATCTAAACACCATAACAATATTGATAAATATTTGCTTACCGAAGATCTTCAATGCTGTTTCAAATGAAAAGTAAGTACACTTTGCTGGTTTTTGACCATCAATAGTTTTTTATTCAGATTTTATATCTAAACTTGACAAAGTAACATATACTACCTACTGACTGTATGGTTACTGGAGCTTTTAGAGGCATCAGGTGAATTTTACAGTGCTCCCCACTCCCCCCCCCCCCCCCCCCCCACACCCCCTCCCCTGCCCCGCCACCACCATGACCCCACTACCACCAGGGACATTTTTGCAGGAGTAGCACATAAAATATGTCTTACCGCCTGCCCATTCCAACCTCATTCTACATAAACCTGTGAGAGGGTATGGGGCAGCTAACCTGCCTGACTTTAAGCTTATTGAGGCCTTCAGCTACCCTACTAAGAGGCAATTATAAGTAAAATTCCACCTCCATAATATATTTCACCAACTCTGCTGAAAATGCAGCAAGGAAGGAGTGGTACCTCCTTTGTGGGAGAGAAGGGGGTGCCCTGTGTTCATCAGGGTCACCCGTCCCAAAATCATACCAATGCATTGTCCTTCCCCACCTGTGTTGAATCCCTTCCTACAGTGTCCAAACCCTTCCTGCCCAAACCCCCAAACTTAGTTAGATGCAGAAACCATGTTATCTTCTTTAGTGCCTGTTTTCAGTCCCAGCAGCATCCACCACTGAGTTCTAGAGATATTAGAACAGCAAGGGCTGCCAGCCAGTCAGATATGCCAGTGGCTCTCCAGGGCATGACACTTGTCCCATCAGGGGTGGGAGTCTAATGCTGAGTTTAATGCTGGCCACAGTGTATTTTTGCTGTGGATCAGCCTTTTTTGAAGTTGGTAGGTTTGCAATTTGCTTTTCAAACGGAGAGGTGAAAATTACAACTCTGTTAAATTTACCCCATATGTCTCTTGGTTGTCTTTCTCAGCAGTGTGCATCTTGTCCTTTTTCCAGAACAGTGCTATGTGTGAAAAATGAATTTCCTCAATGGACATTCCCATTTTATACTCAAGTTAAGGGAAGAGCAACCTCCCTCCCTCCTTTTGGGTTGCAGCATTGCAGGAGTACACGAGCTCCAGCCCAAAATCTGATGGGATTTACCCTTGATAAGTGAAAAGGATGATATTTTATGATACTATTTTAGATGTATTTTTGCACAAGTTAATATGAGATGCATGGCCCTTACAAGATGCAGAAGGCAGCCTTCTCCCATTCTCAGACTGGACTGTTCAATGTTGCTATTGTCACGTAAATATCTCAATCTTTCCCTCTCATTCTTTGTAACAATAAAAAGTATTTTATTTGTGTGCACTTGTGTCTGAATCACATATCTGAACCTGTAGGCCAAGCAATGCATTAAGTCTGTTGCTGCCATGTTTTCGCAAAGGTTAGCCCAAAAGTCACAAAATTCCAAAACATGAGTATGTTTTTTGTTGAACCTGCAGTAATGATGGATATAAAGTTGAACTTTGTACTCCAGTGATAAGTGGCAGTGGTTCTAATGCAGGCACTGTCTCTTTATACAGTTTGAACTAGGCGACCGTTCATTACTCCCATCCTGTTGCTCCCGATTCATGGTGAAAAGAAACATGGTTATTATGGTATTTAGCCTGTCACTCTTGTCACAATTAGAATGAGAACAGGAGCCTGTGAAAAATATCAACAGCTTCAGATTACAAAAAAACGCAGCATCAAGTCAGTTGGTGATCCTGCCAAAAATCATGGATAATTCCTGAGAACTGTTGTTTCAAATGAACTCTACAATTTTGATTTCTTTTCAAATACTATATCTATAAAACAATTACTGTGAATTGTCATAGATTTTTTTGTCATAAAATTTGCCATGGAGTCCCTGGGTAACAGTAATACGCTTATTGGCGTGGCTATAATCGTTTTCTAACGGCTGAGCAGACAATGGAGGATTCTGGAGTAACCAAACTATTTTTAACAGTTCGCCCTCTGGTGTACTGTTGATGTCAGCAGATAAGGTCATTTGCTTTAGTATTCCCCAAGTGATCCATATAGACAAAATCATCACTGGAGAAATTGGATGTTGACGTGTCCATTTCCCAAGCATGAAATAAATGGAAAACCTGATTATAAGTTTCTGCACTGGATTGATTCCTGAAACCTACCTCAAGCAAAATGGAATCAGGCAACGTTGAGTCTCAAGCAGATAGCAGACTGGTTTGGTTGTTCAAACTGGAGTCAAAAGTCAACCGTAGAACCTTAGTATGAAGTTGAACAGAATGTAGATAGCGCTTGTACTGCTGAGCCTCTGTCTAGTCCCTCCAGGTACAGACTGGTTTCACCAAGAGCCCTTAAAAAGGATCTGTAGCTGCTGATAAAAGGCCCAAACATGGTCTTGGCAGAAGCAGAAGCTCTGCAGCCAAGACCATGCTTGGGCCTTTTATCAGTAGCTACAGGATTCTTTTTAAAAACTCTTGGTGAAACAAAGAAGTTCTGCTCCTGGTTCTACAATATAACTAGGGATGCTAGCAATCCACTCTTCATATACCTTCCTCCTTCACCCCTTGGAGGGCTTTCCTTTAGATCCCTGACAACCCTAATTGCAGCTGTTGATTACAGCAAACTGTTTTTGACTATCCGCTATATAAATGCAGATGAGACTGAAAGTCAGATCAATAAAGCAAAAGAATACACAAGATCCCTGCTATGTTTTAATTGTCCTTTCCCCAGCCCTATCTCTGATCTATTTCATTGTTTGAATATCATTTCAACATGCCTGCCTGTATTAGACAGAAGGTATTGAAGATCACTGACAGGAATTAAAATGGACAGAAAAGTCAGTGAAGATACCATGGAGTCCACTCCATCCTAATTTCCAGCAACAGCCAGCTAGCAATTTCCAATAGTAAATATCCAGCAATCACAACCAGTCATCAGACAGCACCCTCCCTGCTAGCCCAAACCCAAATCAAACATCAGGGGAAGAGGGTGAGAGATTCCAGAGCATCCATTTCTGATTTAGTTTTCATGTAATGTTGCCCATTTGCAGTTAGCAAGGTCTTTATTTCAATGAGGAAACATTGATGGAGCTGGAGAATATATGATAATGTGAAACGTTGGTAGTTGGCACATCCACCTTCCTATCCCAGACACCAAATGCCAATATTTGTCCAAAAGTTCTGGTTGCTGCTGCAAGCACCAGCTGTGGTTGTGTGTGTTGGTTAATTATTGGTGATAATTGCTGCCTAGTTACTGGTTGTGGTTGTTAGCTGTATATGGGGGTGGTGATTACGACTGTATGTGGGAATGTGATTACTGACTGTATATGAGGTGATGATTACTGACTGTATGTGGGAGTGGTGATTACTGGGGATTACTGATTGTATGTGGGGGTGTGATTACTGGGGATTACTGACTGTATGTGGGGGTGGTGATTACTGACTGTATGTGGGGGTGTGATTACTGACTGTATGTGGGGATGGTGATTACTGACTGTATGTGGGAGTGTGATTACTGACTGTATGTGGGGGTGGTGATTACTAACTGTATGTGGGAGTGTGATTACTGACTGTATGTGGGGGTGGTGATTACTAACTGTATGTGGGGTGTGATTACTGACTGTATGTGGGGTGTGATTACTGACTGTATGTGGGGGTGGTTGATTACTGACTGTATGTGGGGGTGTGATTACTGACTGTATGTGGGGGTGGTGATTACTGACTGTATGTGGGGGTGGTGATTACTGACTGTATGTGGGGGTGTGATTACTGACTGTATGTGGGATGGTGATTACTGACTGTATGTGGGGGTGTGATTACTGACTGTATGTGGAGTGGTGATTACTGACTGTATGTGGGGATGGTTGATTACTGACTGTATGTGGGGTGGTGATTACTGACTGTATGTGGGGATGGTGATTACTGACTGTATGTGGGGGTGTGATTACTGACTGTATGTGAGGTGATGATTACTGATTGTATGTAGGAGTGGTGATTACTGGGGATTACTGACTGTATGTGGGGGTGTGATTACTGGGGAGTACTGACTGTATCTGGGGGCGGTGATTACTGACTGTATGTGGGGGTGTGATTACTGACTGTATGTGGGGGTGGTGATTACTGACTGTATGTGGGGATGGTGATTACTGACTGTATGTGGGGGTGTGATTACTGACTGTATGTGGGGATGGTGATTACTGACTGTACGTGGGGATGGTGATTACTGACTGTATGTGGGGGTGTGATTACTGACTGTATGTGAGGGTGTGATTACGACTGTATGTGGGGATGTGATTACTGACCGTATGTGAGGTGATGATTACTGACTGTATGTAGGAGTGGTGATTACTGGGGATTACTGACTGTATGTGGGGGTGTGATTACTGGGGATTACTGACTGTATCTGGGGGTGGTGATTACTGACTGTATGTGGGGGTGTGATTACTGACTGTATGTGGGGTGTGATTACTGGGGATACTGACTGTATGTGGGGGTGGTGATTACTGACTGGATGTGGGGTGTGATTACTCACTGTATGTCGGAGTGGTGATTACTGACTGTATGTGAGAGTGTGATTACTGACTGTATGTGGGATGGTGATTACTGACTGTATGTGGGGATGGTGATTACTGACTGTATGTGGGGGTGTGATTACTGACTGTATGTGGGGATGGTGATTACTGACTGTATGTGGGGTGTGATTACTGACTGTATGTGGGGTGTGATTACTGACTGTATGTGGGATGGTGATTACTGACTGTATGTGGGGGTGTGATTACTGACTGTATGTGGTGGTGTGATTACTGACTGTATGTGGGGGTGGTGATTACTGACTGTATGTGGGGGGTGTGATTACTGACTGTATGTGGGGGTGTGATTACTGACTGTATGTGGGGATGGTGATTACTGACTGTATGTGGGGGTGTGATTACTGACTGTATGTGGGTGGTGATTACTGACTGTATGTGGGGATGGTGATTACTGACTGTATGTGGGGTGTGATTACTGACTGTATGTGGGGGTGGTGATTACTGACTGTATGTGTGGTGGTGATTACTGACTGTATGTGGGGATGGTGATTACTGACTGTATGTGGGGTGGTGATTACTGACTGTATGTAGGGTGGTGATTACTGACTGTATGTGGGGGTGTGATTACTGACTGTATGTGGGGTGGTGATTACTGACTGTATGTGGGGTGGTGATTACTGACTGTATGTGGTGGTGGTGATTACTGACTGTATGGTGGGGGTGTGATTACTGACTGTATGTGGGGGTGTGATTACTGACTGTATGTGGGGGTGGTGATTACTGACTGTATGTGGGGATGGTGATTACTGACTGCACTGACTACTGATGTTTTTTTTGGTAATGGCTATCATTTTGCACATTCTGTGGAACTAACATGGTAGCAAGAATTTTATTGCCCCACCCGCCAGAGTAATAGGAGCAAGTGAAGGATGGAGTATGAAGTCCGTGATAACAAATGGGATTTTACGGTTTCATAAAAACATAAGAACTAGGAGCAGCAGTAGGCCATCTGGCCCCTTGAACCTGTTCTGCCATTCAGTAAGATCATAGCTGATTTTTCATGGACTCAGCTCCACTTACCAGCCACTCACCATAACGTTTATTTCCTTTACTGTTCAGAAATTTATCTATCATTGCCTTAAAAACATTCAATAAGGTAGCCTCAGCTGTTTCACTGGGCAGGGAATTCCACAGATTCACAACTCTTTGTGTGAAGAAGCTCCTCCTCAACTCAGTCTTAAATCTGCTGCCCCTTATTTTGAGGCCATGTTCTAGTTCTGGTTTCACCTACCAGTTGGAAACAGCTTCCCTGCTTCTATCTTATCTATTCTCTTTATAATCTTAAATGCTTCTATAAGATCTTCCTCATTTTTCTGAATTCCAATGAGTATAGCCCCAGTCTACTCAGTTTCTCCTTGTAAGCCAACCTCTCAACTCCAGAATCAACCTACTGAATCTCCTCTGCACCTTCTCCAGTGCCAGTGTATGCTTTCTCAATTGTTCACCACAGAACCTCCACTTCATCTGTTTGTGCCACAAAGCATGGGGGAACCACTACGCTCCAGTGGCGCCTCAACTCTGTGGAATGTGAGAATGGCAGTGCTATGTCCCTCCCACCCTCTTTCCAGCCCTGTTAAGGAAGGGCTCTCCCTCAACTCGATTTGGTCTGGAACTCAGGAAGGAGGACATGGGAAGCACTGCCTACATACCAGTCTCCACAACACCTTTAAAGCAAGATGTGCCCCAACATGAAGGAAAGCTAAAATCTGCAAGTGACCCCTCCGCAGTAGCAGATTAACTACTATCCAGACCCTTACACTGAGCTTTAGTAAGGCCCCTTGACCCCTGCACCACCCTTTGTTGAATAGAATAAAATGGCATTAAGTGACGTTAGATAATTTACATTGTTGTACTAGGTATCATGTACTACATGTATAATATCATAAAATTATATGAATCAATTACAGCCCTTTTATTCATTTATTTTTTATTTTCTTTACATTTGTACTTTAAAAAGCTTCTGTGCTCACCCTTAGAAAGGTTAAATCAATTTTTTTTGCATATGCTCCCCCCTTTCCTTCCAGGTCCCTGGGCTTAAGCCTACTCAGCCTAATGATTAATCCGCCACTTCCTATCCTGACCCGTCTCCCCGAAATGAAGATCCTGCGATTCCAATCCTGGCTCAAGTTCAATCTATCCATGTCCCCCAAGCCCTTTAAGCACCCAGCCAGCAATCACCTCTGAAACCCCTCCTCGGAGGTGAAGGTGCCAGGTTCATGCTTCCATAGCTTTGTTGTAAATGATGCCAATGTGAAGTCCCACTGGTGCTAGCTGAAGATTCACTGTGGGTTCAATATCCGGAGAGATATTGACATCCTAACGTTTTAAAATTCTTTTCTGCGATCCCATGACATGTTTTACACCATTCCACCTGCAACAGGCCAGGAAGATTGGAATTTAGAAACTTGCCGGCACAAATCGTGCTCTCCGGATTTTGAGTATGTGCCGCCATTCCCGCAGACACAGGATGAGTGTTTAAAATCATCCCCCATGTCTTTCATATCCATAAGTTAAAAGAGAAATTGAAGAAAACATTGCCTAGATTGAAAAGGTATGCCAAGGCAGCCTTGACAGAAATGAGGCCAATTGGAAATAAAACAGTCTGTAATGTATAAATCACCAAATCCACAGCTTGGTGTTGCAAAAGCAAAGCAGCCTGTAAAACACTCGGCCAACTGTAGACAACTTCAATGCAAAAGATAATCAAGCTTGGAACATAATGAGCAGCCAAACACCGTCCATATTTACAACATCACTGAACAGTAAAATTAGCCTTGCTTAAAAAAAAATCAGCATATTGTAGCTAAAATGCAAATCGGCATTTGCCATTTTCTTTATTGTGTCGGAATAAAGTCACCCACCCGGTTTTGACCTAATAGCAGAGATACATTAGTGAATCTATTTTTAAATAAAACCTGCTTCCTTTTTAGCCACATATCTGTGAGACTGAAAACAATTACAGACACAGTGCAGTCCTCCCATTAGCTTGTCAGAGCTAAATGAAGGAGTGAATTTGTCAATAAATGCATAGAAGGGGCAGAGAACCTGAAATTCAAAGCCGAGACAATTTAATTACTACCCTCGAAACAGAGTCTCAACATCGAAAGATACAAAGAAGGGTTCATTTTGAAACCACTACTGATTCAGTTGGCAGGCAGACATTAATTACTATTAAAAAACTGGAGCTTGTATGACAAGAGATGAGCGGATATAAAAGGGGACTAGTAGGTCTTTCGGAGAGTTATAGGTTTTGTCATCATAATTAAAGTTGAGAATAAGAAAAAAAGCTAATTCTGAATGACAACTATCTAAATACATTAAACAGCACCAAGAAAATGATACATCTCACCAATAGCATTAGAAAAAAGAAAATTGATTTCTTGTTGAAGAACAAAGCCTTGTACCACTATCATTATTATTGTCCGAAAATGGCAATTAAGTAAGAAGTGTTAAATAACTTTATGGTTAGCTTCAACTTGAAGTAGCAACAGAGGAACTGTGTGAGACTTGGATGCAACTGTCAAAACATTCAGAGATTATTAATCAGTGGCATAACCACAAGATATGGGACCCAAAATTCTGAAGGCTCTATTGTGAAGTAATGCGAGATGGGGCTTGAGACAGTTGAATAAGATCATTTGCATATTGAGAGGTGCACATTTCAGATGTATAAATCCAGGCGACAATGTCTCAAAACTAGGGTGGAATCTAGTGTTTATTTTAAACAGGAGAAATAAATCTGAGATAGAGAGATTGCTAATAAATATATGGATTAATGGTTATGGGGATAAGGCAGTAAAGTGGGGCTGAGGATTATCTTAGAATCCCTACAGAGCAGAAAAGGCCAATCAGCCCCACTGAGTCTGCACCAACCCTCTGATAGAGCATCTTACCCTCCTTCCGTAATCCTACACATTTACCCCACTAAATACCTAACTTACACATCTTGGGGCACTAAGGGGCAATTTAGCATGGCCAATCCAATAAATCAAAGTAGATCTGATTGTTTTTGATTTGATTTGATTTATTATTGCCACATGTAGTAATATACAGTGAAAAGTATTGTTTGTTGAGTGCTATACAGACAAAACAAGGATATGAGGGAATAAAGAATGTATGTGATAGTCATAGCTACTATATGGAGAAAGATCAACTTAATGCAAGGTAAGTCCATTCAAAAGTCTGATGGCAGCAGGGAAGAACCTGTTCTTCAATTGGATACTACATGACCTCAGATCTTTGTATCTTTTTCCCGAAGGAAAGAGGTGGAAGAGAGAATGTCTGGGGTGCATGCTGTCTTGATTATGTTGGCCGCTTTGCTGAGGCATTCATTGCTCTTTTGTCTGCTCCTTGCCCATAACCAAATCTGAATGGATCCCCAGCCTCATCCTCATGTGGCTTTCAATGGGACCAGCCCCTTCACACAAGTTGGCACTGCCAGGTTGGCATGATCACCTGGTAGTGCCAGGTGATGCCAGAGGACATTGGTAGTGCAGTGCTGCTTGATCATATTCCTCTCCCTGGGGGCTATACTTAACTTTACAATCCCAGGAGTTCCCACGACAGATTCTTGTATAGATGAACCTGTTGTAAGTGGTGTTGTCATGATGACATGTTAGCACCCACTGAATATCCAGTGAGGGGGTGGGGTGATGTCCTGGAGAGAGTCCTCACTAATGACATCTAATTTATTAAAATGAGCTTTCTGTAGTCCCGCAGCATGTTTTGGACCATTCTACCAGCAAGGGGCCAGTAAGATTGGAACTTGGAGACACATTGGCGCGAGTCGCACTCTCCGGATTTTGTGCATATCGTGCCATTCCCACAGATGGAGTGTGTGGGATCAAAGTCACTCCCTCGTGTCATAGATTAACTGTGTTGTAGCATGGACAGTGTGCTAACATTAGAACAAAGTTAATGCAACAAAAGACATGTCAGTTTCTTTCTGGTTTTCTGTCTTGGCAATTTTCATTTCTTTACTTTTCCTTTCCTCAAGGCACCATTTGAACTGGAGCTCAGCAGCAACAAAGGCACTGGTCACTCCTGAGACTTCATCCAAGTTCACATGTGATCATTGACAATGTACACTGACAGACTACTTGCACATGGGGATCATCATCAAACTTTCTAACATTCAGCCGGAGGATCACTCAATAATAACTAGCATCAAGACTCTGTCAGAAATTACATGGTGAAATCAAGTCAAAGAGGCTAACTGGTCAGGTGCCAGGATAAAGATAACTTATTTGATCATATGACATACAATCTGTACATTATCCAAAGCACAACTCATTAATTGTCACTTGGTAGTACAAATATTTCTAGTAAGAGAGACATGTTGCTGAAGATTTTTGCTTTGCACTCATCAGGACAAATGCAGGAATGACAAATTTCAAATGACAACAACATTTTACAGTGCAGGAGAAGAAGGAGCTAATTGGTTGGCAAAATCAACTCTGATTGTTTGACTTGTTGCTCTGGAGAAAGCAACAGGAAATCAACAGATTCCCAAGCTCTCAGCTAATTCAAAAAAGGTACAAGGATTAAACATATTCCCTTCATTTGCAGAGAATGGGTTCCTATATATGGGTGTAAGTCATTTTTAGCAATCATAAATAAGCCAGTTTAGGAGTCTGATGTATTATCTTAAATTGATTGTTAGTATAATTATTAATGCAATCAGGATTGTTCAGCAAATGATGCCAAATCATGAAATCACATCTACCATAGGTGTTTTGTTTTGGGCTGGATGAGTTGTGTGCACTCTGCCTTTTATGAACAGACAAAGGAACAAGCTATTTGATTTAATCAACTAATCACTGGAACTTACAGGGCCTCTTACATGGCATCACGGTGGTGCTAAAGTTCTTACACAAAGGTGCTCAATTGTGTGATGGGCACAACATCTACTGTTCAAGTCATCCAGTTCTACTGAGTGAATTTTTATACCTGTCGTCATTGAACATCCCTGTCCGAATCAAATGACTATCAGCGAAGGTTGTTTTGAAAACTGAGACATCTGTTAACTTGGCTAGACTGACATATTTAAGTGGTTATAATAATTTATTCTTTGTAATATCTTTCGTCATTGCTTTAATTTATTAGCATAAGATAAAGAAGTTTAAAATGTCTGAAGCCTATCTTAGTGAAACTTTGTCATTTAAGTTATAGAAGCAGCGGATATTTTACAAAAGAAGACTTGTGAATGTTTTTTTTCTGAGCAGTTCCACAGATACAGTTGTTAGTAAATGGCTCATTGGTTTCAGTGGTATTATGTTACAAATCATTCATAAAGTATGAATTACTGTGGCAACATATACCTTTACATGTATCTTGTAGTCTGGAGCGTTGGATGGCGATGGTGGAGGTTTCAACTTTCTTTCAATCACATGGCTGATCAGAGTGTCTCCTGCTCTTAACACATTCCATTGACAAGATTTGGAAGGATTTGCAGGATGACAGTCATCCGTTAGGCTGTCCATTATGCCACCAATCTTGGTGTCATCTGCAAACTTACTAACCATGTCCACTATATTCTCATCCAAATCATTAATATAAATGACAAATAACAGTGAACCAAGCACTGATCCCTAAGGCACACCGCTGGTCACAGGCCCCAAGTTTGAAAAACAATTCTCTATAACTACCTTCTGACTTCTGTTAAGAAGCCAATGTTGTATCCATTTAGCCAGCTCATCCTGGACCCCATGAGATTTAATCTTATGCAACAATTAACCATGCAGTGCCTTGTCAGAGGAAGAGACATGAGTTGGCATGGGAACTATAAAGAACCATGGGAATCAATTGGGGGGGAGCAGGTATGAGTTGAAATGGAAGGGATGTGGGGGCTTGGAAGGGATTGGTAAGAGCTTTTGAAGTTACCTTTCAAAACAATCCCAAGTTGTTCACAACTCCTTTGAGGGACTGTGAAGCATGAGGAATGGAGAAACTGGCATGACTCTATGAAAGTTGCAGGGGGATGGGGTTTGCTCGGAGATGCTGCCCTTACAATGGAGCTGACCAGCTTAGGAGAGCAGGGTATAAGGTCACTACCCATATCCTTATCCTATACTGACAAATATTGAGGTGCCAGGAACAGCTGCAAGAATCCCAGAATTGCATCCTGCAGGCCATTTTTAAATGATTCTGTAGTCTTTTTTTGATTCTGTGAAAACCTGGGCCTAAATTTGCTGTATCCATTTGAGCGTGTCGATACATCCTCAATATTAAGAACAGTTTCGTACTAGAATAGAATTCTGAATATTGAAGAGGAAGTGCTATCCAGGCCCTGGACTGAACTATGAATGGTCAAACTCAGTTTTTGTTATTTATCTTAACCACAAGCACGAAGGATTATAGAACATAGAACATAGAACATTATAGCACAAACAGGCCCTTCAGCCCACAAGTTGCGCCGATCGTATCCATACCTACCAGGCTTATCTATAACTCTCAATCCCATTAAATCCCACATACTCATCCAGAACTCTCTTAAAAGACCGCAGTGAGTTCGCCTCTACCACCAGCGACGCCAGCCAATTCCACTCATTCACTACCTCTGAGTGAAAAACTTACCCCTAACATCTCCTCTGTAGTTGCTCCCCAGCACTTTAAACCTGTGTCCTCTTGTAGCGACCGTTTCAGCTCTGGGGAATAGCCTCCAAGAATCGACCCTATCTATACCTCTCAACATTTTATAAACCTCTCAATCTTCATCTCTCCAGGGAGAAGAAACCTAGCTCCCTCAACCTATCCTCATAAGGCATGCCTCCCAATCCAGGCAACATCCTCTGCACTCTCTCAACAGCTTCCACATCTTTCCTGTAGTGAGGCGACCAGAACTGTGCACAGTACTCCAAGTGGGGTCTGACAAGGATCTTATAAAGTTGCAGCATTATCTCCTGACTCCTAAACTCAATCCCTCGATTAATGAAGGCTAGCACACCATACACCTTCTTGACCACATCCTCCATCTGCGAAGCTGATTTAAGAGTCCTATGGACCTGGACCCCAAGATCCTTCTGCTCTTCAAAATTAGGATTAGGGATATTATGTATACATATATGTATATATATATATATATATACATACACACACACACACACTATATATATATTATATATTAAATTGTTGTACATCTCAAAGGTTTTTTCATTTTGCTCCTGGAATTGTTGTAGCCTATTTTCACGCTTGTGGTTACTTTTCATTATTCTCATTACTGTCAAGTGATAAATGGCCGTTGCCTAAATGCCATTCTCTGATTGGCCCCATGGAGTTTCTCATTTTTGTAGGGATTTCACCTTGATTGAGGAAGCTTAATAACAATTGATACTTGCTGCTGTAATTTCAAACCTACACTGAGAAGTGGTCTCCTTTGAGCATTTAAATTGCTTATGGATGGCTGCAGACTTCACCTCAACAGAGACTGACTTTGGACATGGACTTTCTCCATGTAGCTTCCTTTTTAAAAAGTCGTCAACCCAAATGTACTTCCTTCAGCTGAATGTTTGTGCTCATCTAGCTACCAGTGGGAAACATGATTTCTGGCCTAAAATGCTCAATTCCCATCAGCAGTGAATTAAAAATTTAAATGTACAATTAGCACAAGCCAGCAGGAAATAGCCAGGGCAGAGACCCTAACTAATTTGCACTGATAGGCCTTACATTTACTCAGCAGGACACGGGACTCACTGTATTTTGCTTTTAGAAGCTTTCGTTCATTGACAGGATAGTGACGATTAGCACTTTAATGACAGAAAGTGCTTGGTGCTCCAGGTGCTTCCTCATATTCAGGCGGGTATAATTTTTTTTCTACATATCTTCAAACATACTTTTTCCTCTCCTCTGGGAGAGTGTTGGAAGAATATCAGCCTGTTAAACCATATTGCAAACATTCTTTCCTTGGACAACAAGTCCTAATGTGGGTGGGACTTGAACCCAGAGTTTTTGGTGCAGAAATGTAGGGATGCTACCACAAGACCTCCTACGTAAGATTCAGAGTGGCATTTTTCAAATTGGGTTCCATGGGACCTTTGGGACTCATTGAGAGCGGTAACTCTAGCCATTTTAAATCTGAGAAAATTATCCTTCCAGCTTGTCCAATTGATGGTGGCTTTCACACTATATTGACTAATGATAGTCAGACTTTGAGCAGCCAATGCGCTGAGAGGCCTGTTTCTGATTCGACAGGCTGGAAAATAGAGGGAAAGTCAGTCAGCAGCAAAGCCAGTGTGAGAGCAAAAATGGCTGATCAGTGAAACAAGAGGACAGAGGGGAGGCCTACCTGGAGGCCAGGGCAAGAACAAGGCAGTAGGGGGGAGCAGGGACAAGGGGATGGGGCAGGAGTGTGGAGAAGGGGGGCGGGGAGTGGGGACAAGGGGCAAGGGAGCTTAAATTAGAAAGTGGGGGAGAGGGAGTGTAGTGAGATAGAGCAGAGGAGCAGAGTTAGGAGGTCTCATGGTGGCAGCCCTACACTTCTGCACCAAAATCTCTGGGTTCAAGTCCGACCCACATCAGGACTTGTTGTTCAAGGAAGGAGTGTTTGTGATATGGTTTAACAGGCTGATATTCTTCCAACACTCTCCCAGAGGAGAGGAAAAAATATGTGGGACCTAGCGACAGGGGCGAATGGAGTGCTGGATGGGGTCAGTGATGGGGAGTGACAGGAGTGTGTGTGTGTGTGTATGTGTGAATCTGTTCTCCGACAGCATTTTTAACATTAAACAAATTTGTGGGCAAAAGTGAGCATCACCATGAAGAACTCTGACAAATTGCCTTAAATTTCAATCAGCATAGGCAATGAAACTTCCTTTAGGGAGAACAAATGCAGGCATGAACAAAACCAAAATATTGTGGAAACCGCTAATCTAAAACACAAAGAGAAAATGTTGGAAATGCTGAGTAGATACAGGAGCATCTAACCTGAACTGTTACCTGCCAGGCCTGCTGAGTATTTTGAACATTTTCTGTTTTTCAATGTCAGAAAGTGATTGAGTGTGTTCGTGATTAAAGTAGCAGGGTCCACACAAGCAAGAGACAACATGGGTAGATAATGCCTGTCATCTTTTCTGCAATTTTCAATCTTTGATACAAACTGTACTTGCTCTAGATTTAGATAGCTGGCAGTGAGACATATCCTTGTGAAAGGTGGCATATATATTATTTTTCAAGTCAACAGTCCTGAAATGTACTGAGGCCATATGTCATTTCTGAAGTGCACTTACTGTTATAATGTAGAAACTGTAATAGTAAGGGTATGTGTAATGTCCCACAAACATCACTGTGATAATAATCAAATAATCTGTTTTATTGATATTGATTGTGGGAGAAATGTTAGGCCAAACTCCAGGGAGAAGTCTCCTGCTCTTCATAATGCTGGAGAGGATAAATGGGTTCTTAGATTAACATGGCATCTGAATTGCAGCAGCGCTGACAGTGCTGCACTTCCTCAGTACTGCAATAAAATTCCCAGCTGAGATTTTTTTGCTCAAGTATTTGGAATGGGGCTTGAATCCATAACCTTTAAGCCAGAGACAAGATTGTTAACACTGAGCCATAATTTATGTGACATTAATGGGTCTTATCTGTTCCTTTACTTGAAGACATTACATGCACTCAACAAAACACGGAGCACCAGAAACACAGGAAGAGGCAGAGGAAAATTAAGTGCAGCAAAGGTGAAAATGATTGATTACTGACTGTGGAATGAAATCTCAGAGAAATGTCTGATGCCACAAGGACAGATCTGGCAGTGGAATGGACTGACAAGGTATGGAGAGGATAGTCTCAGAACAGTTCCATGCTCAATATAGGCAATGCAAATTGAGTTACTTCCTTGGGTGCCATGAACCTTAACATGAACATTATCTGCCCAAGCCACCTTTTCACACTGCATCATAGTTAAGGACCTCACTAGCTCTGCGATTTATAAGAAATGTCTGCATCTCCCATTATCCAGAAACATTAAAGCCCTTACCTGACTTTAACCAGTTGATATTACACATCAGCTCTCTGATGTCATCTGAGAGATATTCTTCAAATGCCATCTTTCACTTAGTGCACTTAATCTTGTTAGAAGAGAAGATTTTGCACAATGCTTGTGTAAACAAGGAGGCATCGCTGAGATGAAATCTCAGCTCTGAGAAAATCATTGTGGCATTAATGTCAAGCAGCACAAAAGCAAAAGCTTCTACATCTTTATCTGTCTCCTTATTCCCACAGATGTTTTACTCAACCATACATAGCTATACTCCCTCTTTTTGTGCACAGGTATTTCAATAATGAAGCTGAGAATGACAAAGAGCAGGACATTTTGCCTCATCAACAATTTTGACAAGAATGATGATGATGAGGAGGAATAGAATGATGAGGAACATATTAAACAGGAGACCATGGGCAGATCATATCCTCTGCTCTCTTTTCCATCCTGCAATGTCATTCTGAGTGTGCAGCATAGTGTACTCAAGGAACAGAATGTTAAAGTCAGAAGTTGGTGGAATTTCAGATGGTGGAAAGGGATGAGATCCTTTTCGATTTTTGATTTAGATCCAGTAGCTGATGAGCATTTTTCGTTTGCCTCTAAGCTAGAAAACTGTATTATTTACAAAATTAGTAACCAATTAATTAATGGAATAAATAAGGTATGGCAAGGGAGATTTGCTGTGAGTGCAACACGTGGGAATTTGAAGAACTTTGATCTCTGACGACCTTATTGATGGTAAATATCTGCAGTTCAAGGAACTGTGGTCCCTAGTTGTTGGGCTAGTGCCTGGTCTGCAAATATTGTAAGGTATGAGAGAGGGAGAAGAGTTATTGGGACATTTTGTTTTAGGGCCCTTAGATGAGGTAGAATTTTAGAATTAACCAATGTTAGTTGGGACAGCAGTGTATGACTGTAAATCAAGCAGATATCGTAACCCAGGTCATAGTGACAGAAAAGCCTCATCCTGTGACTTGGACCAAAAAGTACGAGGAGTTTATTACCTTTGTGGATGAAATATGGACTGCAGTGTGGATGGGTAAATTAACCATAAGGCGGGAGGCCATTCAAATGGAAAAGTGAAGAGGAAAATGTCATTGCAGCTCTGAACTGAGAATTACAGATATTGTGTTTCCAGCCTGGTGTGAGGGTTAAAGCCATTTCCTCACTGGAGGCAGACAGTGCGCGAAGGGGGACAATTGAGTTATCAGGCACGATCTTATCGGCCGTTCATGTCACACTCCCGCTGCAACGAGGTTGGAGAATTTGGTGTTCAGCCAAATCTCTGTTCACTGCAGCGGAACAGAAGAACTCTGTGGGGATGAATGGTCGTAACATTCTGGCCACATGTCCACAAAGGAAGAACATATATAGAACACGTTCTGCTGAGAGTTTGATGAAATAGATTGAAAATAAAATGCAGACCTTAAAAGGAACAAGCTCTGGATTGTTACCCGAGCCATATGCCAATTGGCATGGAGTCAAGTATATTAAGATAATTAAACCCTTGGCTCAAACAGTGATGCGGATAAATGTGGCTCTGATTCATAGAGAATCAGTCCAGTAAGGAGGAAAAAGGGAAATGCTCGTTTAGGATGGGCACCACTTAAAATTAGGTGGGGATCATCATCCTAGTGAATCATATATCAAGGATTATGGCTAGGGCTTTACAAGTGTGAATTAAGCAATTAGTCAAGGAAGAATTTGTGAAATATTGCAAGAAGAGGCAAGTATATTGAGATTGCAATGGAGGAGCCTGTGCAAGTGTCAAACAGATTTGATGTTCTTGCGGTCTGTATGGATTAGAGTTGGGAGTGCAGGATGTATGAGCAAACTGACCACAACAACATGATACAAAAGACCAGTAAAGGAAGAGGAGTAAAAAAGGAATGTGGATGTAGTAGTGGACAGTATTGTTAAGGCGATAAATATAATTTTCTGGAGCTGTAAGCATGAGACCCAAAGGTTGTATCATATGCCAAGTGCCAGGGTTAAGGACATTGTCCTCTGGGGTGGAGAGAAACTTGAAGTGAGAGGAGAAGGGTCCAATTGTCATTGTACTTGTAGGTACCAGTGATATAGGTAGGCCTGAGGAAGTAGTTCTTCTGAAGGAGAATGAGCAGTTAAATTAAAAAGCAAAACCCATAAAGGTAATAATCTTTGAATTATTACCTGAGCCACGAGCAATTGGAATAGGGTAAATAAGATCAGAGGTGAATATGTAGCTCAAAGATTAGTGCAGCAGAAATGCATTTCAAGTTATGGGGCATTGGCAGCAGTACAGGGAAAAAGGAGCTGTACCAATGGGACTATCTTCTTCACATGAATCATGCTGAATTCAGTGTCCAATGAGTTGCATTACTAGGGCTGGAGAGAAGGCTATAAATTGTGTGTGTGTGTGTGTGTGTTTGGCGGGGGTGTGGGGAGTGAGTTGGGGAAAGTTCATATGAGGGGATATTTGTAAAATTAAAGAGAAAGAACAAGGCAATAGTGCATGATAGCAAGACTGGTAATGCCAACCAGAGTGTAAAAGGAAGGGATAGAGGATACAAAGTTGACAATGCACCAGCAAATATAGTCAAAGTAAAGAAAATGTTTTTAAATTAACAAAGTGGATTCAGATGGAGGGAGATTCACGAATCTAAAGATAAAAGAGTTGAAGCAATAAAAAAGTACATTCATGTAGATAAAGACAAATGTGAGTAGATCAGGAAGGGACAGAAAGTTTAGTGTTAAGAATGTTTTAGAGAGTAAGCTTCATGCAGAGAATGACAGTAAAAAAAGAACAAAGTCACTTTATATATGGGCAATAGGATGAAGAATATGTGGTACAAATAGAGATACATAGACTTCGTCACCATTACTGAGACATGATTACAAGCTGATAAAGATTGGAAAATAAATAATCCAAAGCACATAACATTTCAAAAAGAGTGGCAGAATGGAAAAGGAAGAAGGGTGGTACTACTAATAAAGGCAAGAGGACACTTGTGAAAAAGGATCTTGGCTTAGAAAATCAGGAAGTAGAATCAGTATTGATAGGTTTAAGGAAAAGTTAATCAGAAAACCTTACTAGGAGTGGTTATACTATTCAACAGAGGAGTAAACAATGAATTATTGGCACTTGTAACAAAGGCAATATAATAGTTGTAATGAACTTTAATCTTCATGTAAATTGAACCATCAAACTGACAAAAGATGATCTGGAAGATGAGTTTGCAAATTTTTTGGGATAGTTTCCTGGTACAATATGTTGTGGAACCAACTAAGAATAAATTTATTTTACTTTTTTTTTATATCTAGTATTGCACAATAAGTCAGGTTTAATTAATGATGTCAATATAAAAGATCGTGAGAAATAGTGATCATAATATAATATAATATAATTCCATCTTATCTGGAAGCAATACTTCAATCATGAACAAGAATCTTAAATTTAAACAAAGCCAATAAATAGGGATGAGGAAAGTTCTGGTTAAGATTAATTGGTAACTAGATGTTATAGTGATAAATAGTGTGAAACACTTAAAGAAGCAACTCAAAATATTTAACAAAAACCATTGAAAAACAAGAATTCTGTGAGAAAGAATTTTCTATGACCTACTAAGGAGGTTAAGGATAGTATTAAATTAAAATAGAATGTTTATAATGTTGCAAAGGATAGTACTAAGGTTGAGGATTGTTTTAGAAAGAAGAAAAGAGGCACCAAAAAATTGATAGAGAGAGAAAATGAGAGAAAGCAGCTAGGAATATAAAAAAAAGATTTTTTCCCATACTCTTTCACATTGCATGGGTGTTGCAGGCATCTCTTCCCCAACCTAAATTGGTGCTGAACTAAGCAGTCTGCAATGCCATTTCAGAGGGCCATCAAGAGTCATATGTAAGTCAGACATGTTTTCTTGCCCAAAAGACATTCGTGAACTGGATGGGTTTTTGTGACAATCAATGATAGTTTCATGCTCACCATTATGAGACTTGCTTTTTATTCCAGACTTATTAACTGGTTTCAAATCCCACCAGCTGTCACAGTGAGATTTGAATCTACATTCCAGAACGTTGCTTGGGCCTCAGCATTACTAGCCCAGCAACATTATCACTATGCTGCCATCTCCTAGACTGTAAGAGCTTTTACTAGTACATTAAAAGGAAGAAAGTAGCTAAAGGAAACAATGGTCCCTCAGGAGCAGTGACAGAGGAAATTATCATTGAGGAAATAGCAAAGTCATTAAATGAATATTTTGTGTCTGTCTTCACAGTAGAAAAAACAAGTAACATTCCAGAAATAGAGGATAACCTAGAGGCTAATAAGAGTGAAGAACGTAAGGTAAAACTGCAGAGAAAAACTGCTGGAGAAACACAGGAGGTTAAAATTGGACAAATCCACAGAATGTGATGCTTTACAACCTAGGATTCAAAGAGGTGGCTGCAGAGAAAGTGGATGTGCTAGCTACAATTTTTCAAAATTCCCTACATTCTGGAATGGTTCCAGCGGTTGGAAGTTAGCAAATGTGACAGCAATATTCGAAAAAAAGAGGAAGAGATAACAGGGAGCAACAGACCAGTTAGGCTGACATCATCATTGGGAATATGCTGGAATCTAGTATTAAGGAAGCTTTAATGATGCACTTAGAAAAGAATAGTATGATTAGAACAAGTCAACATTGTCTCACAAAAGAGAAATTGGACAAATTTATTAGAATTTTTTTGAGGGTGTAACTAGGAAGGTAGATAAAGAAAAACTGTTCAAAGGTTCTTGAATTTCCAAAAGATATTCAATAAGATGCCACACCAAAGATTAATACACAAGAAAAGGGCTCTTGCCATTGGAAAGTGATAGATTAGCAAGGATAGAAGTTTATTTAATGTGCAGGAAGCAAAGAGATGTGATAAATGGAACATTTTCAAGTCGCCTGCCTATGACCAGTGGAATGTTGCAAAGATCAGTGCTGAGTGCTCAGCTGCTTAAAATTGTAATGGTTTAGATAAAAAAAATCAGAGTAATGATTCTAAGTTGGCTAACAATACAAGATTAGAAGGGAATGCAGGCTGTGAGGAGTACACCAAAAAGCTGCAGATAGATATAGACAGTTTACATGAGTGGGAAGCAAGATGGCAGATGGAGTATACTGTGCAGAATTGTGAGTCTATTTACTTTGGTTGTAAGAAAAGAAAACCAGAATATTTTTTGAAAGGTATGAAATTTTTATATGTTGATATTCAGGGAGACTGGTGCACAGGGAACACAGAAAGTTAGCATGCAGGTACAGTAAGCAAAAACAAATGGCAGGTTGGCCTTTGTTGAAACAGACTTGGAGTACAAGAATAGAGTTCTTTTGCTGCAGTTGTATGGAGCTTGGAGGAGACCACATCTCAAATACTCGGTGGAATGTAGTACCTGCAGAATTTTACAGTCCCTCTTGTTGCTGTAATAGGGCTGTAAAAGTCTGCCCAATGTGCAATTTTGCTCTCCATATTTAAGGAAAGATATAATTGCAATGGAGGCAATACAGCAAAGTTTACTAGATAAGTGCCTGCAATGAGAAGTTCATCCTTTGATGAGAGTAAATTGGTCCAGATGTATGGGCATAATTTTCCCAACCCGCCTGGGGTAGTTTTGATGGCGGGTGGCACTCAGAATCTGGTCAGAGTCAAAATGTCAGAAATCCATTGGCATAAAATCACGTTGAATTCTGGTAATGGCAGGTTAACAGCCAGTCAATCATTTGGCTGGTTGGTGGATGCTCATTAAAACTGCTGCCCATGGATAGCTCACTGCTACCTTGTCAAAGATGGTCAAGGATGAGAAATAAATGCTGGCCTAGCCAGTGGTGTCCACATTGCATAAAATATTTTTTAAAAAGCACCTCTCATCTAACATCAGCAACTGTAATGTTGAAAATTTGATTAATTGCAATCAAAAATGTTCTTTCCTAGGGATTACAGTGCCCTCTGCTGTTGATAGAAAAATCTGCAACAGGTTTTTCCCTCCATTATCTGGTTTGTTTTTGAGTGTATTTGTATTAATCACGTAATGTTGCCATCCACCAATTAGTGACACTAATAATAAGATCTTGTGGTAATTTTCTTTTCAGATGCATATTTAAGAATATATATAAACAAATAGAACATTGTCCATTCACCTCTGAAAACTGTCTCTACACAGGCTCTGTGTTAATTTGATTAATGGAGATCAGTGGCTATATCACTTTCACTGTTAAATACAACTCCTGGATCACAGTGAAGCCAGGACAAGGTTTAGTAAATTCTGGCAGGGACCTTGCAGCCACTATTCATTTATTTTATTCCATCACGGACCTGGGCCTCGCTGGTTAGGCCTGCATTATTATTGCCCATCACTTGTTGTCCTTGAGAAAGTGGTGGGGAGTTACTTTCTTGGAACTGCTGCAGTTCATCTGGTATAGGAATGCCAATGGCACTGGTAGGGAGGGAGTTCCAGGATTTTGACCCAGTGACAATGAAGGAATGGTGAAATATTTCCAATATAGATTAATATAGATTAATTAGATTAATATGTGGCTTGGAAGGGACCTTGCAGATGATGGTGTATCTGCTGCCTTTGTCCTTTTAGATAGTAGTGGTGGTGAGTTTAGAAAATGCTGCCTATGTTTATGAAGATATTTAAAATGAGATTCCATGGCCAGAGTTCTACACTTTTACCCTCACCCCATTCCTCCTGGTGGGTTCTGAGGTGGGATGGGCGTGTGAAATTGAAAGTTTGGGATTTCCTCTGGGCTCCTATCCACAATGACAGGATTGCAATTTCACACTGGAATGAGCCAGGCCTTGGGTGGGAAGCTTGCCCTTACCCCAATTAAGGTCATTAAGTGGCCATTTAAAGAGGTGTGTTCCACCCAGCCTCAAATTTGTAAGCTGATGAATGTGTGGCAGTTTGAGAAGTCAGGGAGTGGGGCAGGAGGTGGGTGTAAATCAGAACAAAAACTAAGTTCAGTCTCAGGTATGAAGCCATCTTCTGTCTGAGGTGTTATCCCCTTAAGCCTCAGACCCACCCCACCCTTGGACTGCTGTAATTTTTCTGCCTTCTGGGTCTTGAGACTTAGTTCCAGACAACTCACTTCAATGTCTCATCCAGACACTGCAGCACTGCCTAGAGGGACTGGAAAAGAGCAGGCCAGTCTACTCTGCAAGATGGGACATGCTCCTGAGTGAGGGGCAGAAGTTCCATTAAGTTTATTAAATTTTATTTACTTATTAGTCATAAGTAGGCTTACATTTACTCTGCAATTAAGTTACTGTAAAAAGCCCTTAGTTACCACATTCTAGCACCTGTTCAGTATAGAGAGAGAATATAGCTTGGCCAGTGCACCTAATCAGCATGTCTTTTGGACTGTGGGAGGAAAATGGAGCACCTGGAGGAAACCCATACAGACACAGGGAGAACGTGCAAACACCACACATATAGTGATCAAATCCGGATCCCTGGTGCTGTGAGGCAGCAGTGCTAACCACTTTGCTGTCATGCTGCCCCACTTTATGCCAATTTAATGCTTGTTGCAATGTAATATGGCATACTGCAGAGGTTGGCAATGATGTGTTCCCCACTGACTCTTCTGAAAAGTCAGGCCCATGACCCTTCCAGTATAACCTGGCTTACGTTTGGTAGCAGGTATTTCAAACTGCCAATGATAAGGCAAAAATCAAGTTATACAGAGTTTTAACTTTGTGTAGCTGTTTCTGAAGATTGGCCTGAGGGATACAGCCTTCACTTTCTCTCAAAGTCAGTAACTTAGGAGGATCCAGTGCCAGAGGAAGGACTCACAATTCATGTTCCTGGCACGATCATCAGCATCTCTGTACAGGACTGATGATGAAATCAGATAAACCAGGATGATAAAAGGCAAATGTGACATCCTCAAAAGGGATAAGACTGGGTTGTGACCAGAGCCCAGAGAAAGAAATTTCCAAATATTTGAAAATTACTTTGTAAGGAGGGATTTGTGACACAGTTCTCTAATATGAATATAATCTTGTCATGTATATCATTAATTAATGCGTATCATGAACTGAAGTACATTTCTCCACTCAATTCTGTTTCTGTGTGGAATGTTCCAAAATATTTGAGAGAATGCAGAAAGCTGTTTATTTTTAAATTAAAAGGCACCCAGTGATCTCCATTATCAATCTTACTATATGGGTTATTGATTTGATGTTAAAAACATAGCACTATACTGTTTAGGAAAGATGAATTATTCGATCTAAGTGCTTTTGTCAGATTTATCCTACTCTACTGGGTAGCCTCTTCTTCACTTCCTTGGCAGTAATCTAACAAGGCAGATCAACCAGCCTTATCAAACCCATCTGACTTTCATTGCACTGATTTCATTGAAATAAATATTAAACGGGTTCTGTAATGGGTGGTTGATCAACTCCATTGGATTAACTTTAAGAACATAAGAAATAGGAGCAGGAGTAGGTCATCTAGCCCTTCGAGCCTGCACCGCCATTCAATATCATGGCTGATCTGAAGTGGATCGGTTCCACTTTCCCGCTTTCTCCCTATAACCCTTAATTCCCTTGTCTATCAGAAAGCTATCTACCCGTGACTTAAATATATTCAGCAAGATAGCCTCCACCACTTTGAGTGAACAAGTTCCTCCTCAACTTTGATCTAAATTGCCCCCCCCACCTTATTTTGAGGCTGTGCCCTCTAGTTCTGCTATCCTTTCTAAGCAGGAAGAATCTCTCTGCCTCTATCCTATCTAGCCCCTTCATTATCTTATATGTCTCTATAAGATCCCCCACTCAGCCTTCTAAATTCCAACGAGTAGAGACCCAGTCTATTCAATCTCTCCTCATAGGCTAACCCCCTCATCTCCGGTATCAGCCTAGTGATCTTCTCTACACTCCCTCCAAGGCCAATATATCCTTTCACTAATGCAGCGACCAAAACTGCACACAGTACTCCAGTTGCAGCCTCAGCAGTGCCCCATACAGTTGCAGCAAGACCTCCCTGCTTTTATATTCTATTCCCCTCGCTATAAATGCCAACATTCCATTTGCCTTCTTGATCACTGCAGCCCCTGCAGACTGAGTTTTTATGATTCGTACTTTCAAACTGTGGGAATGTTATTCAGCCCATCGATTGGAACTCATCCTCCCTCACATTGTTTAAAATAAATTCACACCATTAATGCAATTTATGGGGAGGCGATGGCATAATGGTATTATCATTATATTATTAATCCAGAAATCTGGGGACCCAGGTTTGAATCCCACCACAGCAGATGGGTGGAATTTGAATTCAATACAAAAAATCTGGAATTAAGAATCTGCTGATGTACATGAAACTGTTGTTGATTGTCAGAAAAGCCCATCTGGTTCACTAATGTCTTTTAGGGAAGGAAATTTGCCATATTTTCCTGGTCTGGTTTACATGTGACTCCAGAGTCACAACAATCATTTTCACTCGCCTTCTAAAATGGGCTAGCAAGTCTTTCAGTTCACCACTTTCTCAAGAACAACTGGATGTGGGCAATAAATCTGGTAAATGCATTACTTTCTCAGAGCCAAAACAGGGAGAGGGAGGGACATCCCAGGCTGCTGATGCTCTGAGAATTCCTGGAGGGCAGGAACCTGCTGTGTACTAGTCCAACGACAGGCCTCTGAACTCGGACATGTCTCAATTTCTGGAGCCCCAAAAGCAAACTCAAGAAAATCAGGAAAGGATGTCTTGAAACCATTGTCAATTGGCTGAAAAACCCATCTGATTCACTAATTTAGGGAAGTAAATCTGCCATCCTTTCCTGATCTGGCCTACATGTGAGTTCAAAGCCGCAGCAATGTGGTTGACTCTCAATTGACCTCTAAGGGTAACTAGGAATGGGCAATAAATGGTGGCCAGCCAGTGTTGCTCATGCCCCACAAATGAATTTTTTAAAAATGATGTAGTTTTTCCACAAATAAAAACCACAATTGCTCAGAATAAACCTGATTTTTTTTCCTTCTATCCTCACCAGTCTTCATCTCTTTCTTATTCTCTTGAAGTAGTCACGACTCTTTTGCAATGAGTGTTGTTCACTTTAACCAACTCAACATTCTTCACATGAAAACCTTGACACTGAGTAGCAGCACACCATTGGGTCACCCAACAGAACTCACAGTCAGAAGTCTTGTCCTCATAAAATATCCACATTTGTATGATTTGAACACATCTACACCCAAATTGTAAAGTTTGGAGTAACCATCTGATTAGATTATTCTGGTTAACTGATAATGGTATTAAATAATCTTTTCAAAGTCATGATGGTTTATTGTGTAAACAATTTAATGTGAACTAATCAGATTTCTAAAGTTGGGATAGCTAACTGGAGGTTGACATAGGATGATATCATTACAAAATTTGACTAATTAAAACCATATTTTTATAATGTTGCGCATCATTTTAAAATAATTTTTGAAAGTATACAACTTTATTTTCATTTGAAGACCAGTACACAAATAAATATGAACTTAGATTGTTTTATGTTAAAAGTATGGTTTTCAAATGGCTTGTATATGAATGCTTACTGATGTAAATTGAGACTGAGTGGTGTAGTAATTGTCAAAGGATCACAGATAGGTGAGCTACCATATCCAATAATATGGGATTCATATATCACTCTACCATCCTTGTTTGGCTTCAGAGATTATAGACAGTGAAAGATAACATTTCTCAAGTGGAAGGCAATACTTCTCAACTCTCCTTGGGCACCAGACAAATCCACATGGTTCAATTAGCACAAATATAGTGTACTATGAATAGACTGAGGTTTTACTTCAAAAGATGCTTATCACCTTCTCTACCCTCACCTTGCATTAGGAGATATGTGCTGTGAACAGGCAGAGACACAGAAACTGCACTTAATCCAGACACTAGGGAGGATTCAATCACACCCCTGCCTTGTGCACTGTATGATGTAGAGATGCCGGCGTTGGACTGGGGTAAACTCAGTGAAGTTTTATAACACCAATTTTAAATCCAACCAATTTATTTGATAGTAAATTCACAAGCTTTCGACTTTATAGCCTTCGTCAAGCAAATGCAGTGTTCTGGTCTGCAATAGCACTCATATCCACACAGACAGTTACAGATTGCTGATTAGAACGCGAATCCTTACATCTAACCTGCTATTCAAGTGTTAAAGTGGCTAACAATGTGTGTGAAGGGAATCCTGAGCATTGGTTAGAGAATTGTGTATTTTCTCCAGACAGCACAGTAAGTGAGGTTTTTTGCTAACCCAGGCAAGTTATGGGGGTTACAGATAGTGTGTCATGAAGCCAAGATCCCTATTAAGACCGTCCTCACGTGTGCGGAACTTGGCTATCAGTCTCTGCTCAGCAACTCTGCGCTGTTGTGTGTCACGAAGGCCCCCTTGAAGAACATTTACCCGCAGGTCGGAGGCCGAATGCCCATGACTGCTGAAGTGTTCGCCCACAGGAAGGGAACTGTTTTGCCTGGTGATTGTTGAGCGATGCTCATTCATCTGCTGTCGTAGTGTCTGCATGGTCTCCCCAATGTACCATGCTTCGGGACATCCTTTCTTGCAACGTATTAGGTAGACAACGTTGGCCAAGTTACAAGAGTATGTACTGTGTACCTGGTGAATGGTATCCTCACGTTTGATGATGTAGTCCATGTCTATGATCTGGCATCTTTTGCAGAGGTTGCTGTGGCAGGGTTGTGTGGTATTGTGATCACTGTTCTCCTGAAGGTTGGGTAGTTTGCCGCGAACAATGATCTGTTTGAGGTTGTGCGGTTGTCTGAAAGCAAGAAGTGGGAGGGTGGGGATGGCCCTAGCGAGATGTTCATCGTCATCAATGACATGTTGAAGACTCCGGAGAAGATGTCGTAGCTTCTCTGCTCCAGGGAAGTACTGGACAACAAAGGGTACTCTGTCCACCGTGTCCCGTGTTCGTCTTCTGAGGAGGTCAGTGCAGTTTATCGCTGTGGCACGTCGGAACTGTCGATTGATGAGTCTAGCGCCATATCCTGTTCTCACGAGGGCATCCTTCAGTGTCTGGAGGTGTCTGTCACGATTCTCCTCATCTGAGCAAATTCTGTGTATACGGAGGGCTTGTCCATAGGGAATGGCTTCTTTAACGTGTCTAGGGTGGAAGCTGGAGAAGTGGAGCATTGTGAGGTTGTCTGTCGGTTTGCGGTACAGTGAGGTGCTGAGGTGACCATCCTTGATGGAGATGCGTGTGTCCAAGAATGCAACTGATTCTGGAGAATAGTCCATGGTGAGTCTGATGGTGGGATGGAACTTGTTGATATCATCATACAGTTGTTTCAATGATTGTTCACCATGAGTCCAAAGGAAAAAGATGTCATCAATGTATCTAGTATATAACCTTGGTTGAAGATCTCGTGTGGTGAAGAAGTCTTGTTCGAACCTGTGCATGAAGATGTTGGCATACTGAGGTGCGAATTTGGTCCCCATGGCTGTTCCGTGTGTCTGGATGAAAAGCTGATTGTTGAAGGTGAAGACATTGTGGTCCAAGATGAAGCGGATGAGTTGTAAAATTGCATCTGGAAACTGGCAGTTGTTGGCATTGAGTACTGAGGCAGTTGCAGCAATACCATCGTCGTGGGGGGATGTTGGTGTAGAGCGCCGAGACATCCATTGTGACAAGGAGTGTCCCTGGTTCAACTGCTCCATGTGTGCTGAGTATTGTAGTTTGTACACTGTAGCCAGGGAACAGGATTTTGGGGAATCAGGAAATGAGTTACTCATCACTAAATACCCAATCTCAGGCCAGCTACTGTAGCTTCAAAATCCTTACAGTAGACGCAGGTTGGTCCAGTTAAATGACTGGTCAGCAGTGATTGCTACAGTATGTTGGTGGGAGGAAATTCAGTGATAGTATTGCTATTGAATGACAAAGAGTGGTGGTTCAACTTTATCTTGTTGGCCATTTCTGGCATTTCTACGATGCAAATGTTACTTGTCATGTATCAAGTCTGAATACTGTCCATACTGAATGTGGACACGATCTGCCGAATAATCTAAAGGTTTGCAAATGTAACAGAATATTCTGCAAACTTCAGCAAACATCCCCACCTCTTGGCCTTATGATGGAAAGAAATTCAATTATAAAGCAGCTGAAAATGGCTGGGCACAGGACACTACCCTGAGGAATTCCTACAGTGATGCCCTAGCTGAGGTGACTGAAATCCACAATATCCTTTGTATCAGACATGACTGCAGCCGGTGGAGGCTTTTCGCCAATTTCCAATGCCTCTGAATAGATATTGATAATAAGTTCTTACAGATTTTAAAGTTTATTTATTAGTGTAATAAGTAGGCTTACATTAACACTACAATGAAGTTACTGTGAAAATCCCCTTGTTGCCAAACTCTAGCCTGTTCATGTACACTGAGTGAAAATTTATCATGGTTAATGCATCACACCAGCACATCCTTCAACTGTAGGAGGAAAGTGGAGCACACAGAGGGAACTTACACAGACACAGGGAGAACATGTAGAATCCACACAGACTGTGACCCAAGCCAGGAATTGAACTCATGTCCCTAGCACTATGAGGCAATAGTGCTAATCATGGTTTGAAGTAATATTTTATGAATATTATTTTAACCACCATTTAAAGAGCACAGTTTGAATTTCTGCTAGTGATACAATTAACAGTTGAGGCAGCCTTGGAGTAGGAAAGCAGTTGCTTGCAAGACACTGTTCTTGACAAACAAAATGATATGAAAAGTGTTTAAAAGTCTCTGTTTAACCAGTTGTATCTGCTTTAATTAACCTGTAGAATTCTCTGCCTCTTTATCAACTTTTTAAAAAAAGTGAAAGATTTGAATTCACAGCTTGAATTTATTTTGACCTCTTACCTTTAAATAATTTTAATTGGGTATTTTAATTAGGTTTCGGTTTACTAACTGTTTTGATTGATTAGCCCTGGGGAAGATCTATCAGCCCTATTAACTCCTGGCAGGTATCCCGACATCCCACTGAATGTGGTGAAAATGGGACTCCTAGTGTGCACCAATTCCATCGCCATTCGCTCAGTCATCTCACCCTGCCAGCCTCAGGCCAGATCAGAACCCATTGATCATTCCAAGTGCCTTGTTTTAACGTAATAAGCGGGCTTGAATCCTGATTCAAAGTCTTCCCACCATTCATCTACCACCCAGACAGAATCTGCACCTGGCAGGCCTCGATGTTGCTCATGAGCACTATCAACCTGACATGTTGGACCTGAAGGGAGTCTGGAGGTAAGTGCAGTGCTGTGTGTTTCTTTGCCATTGCCAGGCTGCAAAGGGAGGATCTCCTATGAGTCCTGGAGGTTGAGTGGGCTCAGATTGGGTGTAAGGCATTGACCTCAGCATTCTCCCCTGGAATGCGGGTCTAGTGGTTAGCTCTTCTAGTTCTTGGAAACCTGAAGATCTACAGGCATTTAGAGATGCAAGGAATGATTAGGAACAGTCAGCATGGCTTTGTGATGGAAAATCATGTCTCACAAATTTGACTGAGTTTTTTGAAAGTGTAGCCAAGAAAGAAACGAGGGCAGTACAGTTGATGTTGTCTACATGGACTTTAATAAGGCCTTTGACAAGTACCACATGGTAGGCTGTTACATAAAATTAAAACTCATGGCATCTAAGATTAGGTATCTAAATAGATACAAAATTTGCTTCAAAAGGGTAGTTATAGAGAGTTGTTTTTCAAACTGGAGGCCTGTGACCAGCATTATGTCTCAGGAAGCAATGTTGGGCCCACTGCTATTTGTCATTTATATTAATGATTTGGATGAGAATATGGAGGAGGTGTTGTTGCCTATCCTTACTGATTGTGGTCTGTGAGTTAGGAAGTCAGGATCCAGTCACAAAGGGAGGGGCTGAGGCCCAGGCCACAGAATTTGAAGATGAGTTCTGTGTGAATAATGGTGCTGAAGGCTGAGCTGTAGTCGATAAATAGGAGTCTGGCATAGAGTTGATATGAGCATATATGTCCTTCAGGATTTGTCTATCTCGGTCAGTAGTAGTGTTACTGAGCCACTCTTGGTGATGGATGTTGAAGTCCACTCCACCCCCATCCCACCACCTCCGCTTCCTGAGTAATTCTGTGTCCCTGTCACTCTCAGTGCTTCTTCAAATTGGTGTTCAACGTGGAGGATATTGTTTCATCAGTTGGTGAAAGGGAATCAGAGTTGTGGTTAGTGGCACTGCACTTCGGATGAGTTCTTCACTTACAGCCCAGCCAGAATAGGGGTGTCTACTTTCTCTTATCTATTCTTCTACCTTTACCTGCTCCTGAACTGCTCACTATATGCCTCTCATGAAGGCCGAGTTGTGGAACATACTCCAGGCCATCACAAATCTTGCCACCCCTGTTGCTGAATAGGCAGTGCAAACATTGCTTCAGCATACCATGCGCCTATTCCATCACATTTTGTGTGGCAGCTTGGCTTTCATTATATGCACGATCTGCACTTGTGCACAGAATGTACAACTGTGTTATCAGCCATGTGATGAGTAGATAGCTCTTGTCACCCAATAGTTACCTTTTGATTTGATATTGTGGTGATAATGCAGATGGTAGATTGATCTGCACAGAACGACAGCTACCAGGAAACCGAGTCTTCAACTGCATCATTCACCACTAAACAGAAATGTAAAAAGTTCAATTGTGTGATCCATGCACATTGGCAAGACAATACTTTCCCCAGATATTAATGGCATGTCTAAAATTGATATAGCTCGGAAAAATGTCAACTGGTTTATTTGGAGCCAGTTTAAGCAATGGTTTGTATCTTTTATGTGACTAATTTTCAGATATCATGGATTTCCTTAGCATTCTGCCGTTCACATTGCACCAATTAAACAATAAAATAGTGAGAGTTCTTTTAAATTTGGTGTATAAAATATAGGAAGTGTACCCATTACATAGAGCACCTGACTGAAATCAACAGAAAGGAATAACACTTGGGGGTAATTTTTTGCCAACTGCTGGTAGTAGGCAATGTTCTCCACCACTAGCACAACCTCATGAAATTATTTCCCAAATTGTTATTAAATGAAATTACATTTGCAGCAAAGCTCTTGTAATCATTTCTGATCTAAAATTCCAGCCAAGAAATAGCATCAATCCAGCAAAACTGATATTTTATCTGACCTTTTGGCCTTACATACCTATTGTACACTTCCTCAAAATTGTTACTGGCCAGACTGTATGCCCAATTATATATGCGTAGGGCTCTGAGACACTGCTGAGATCAGCGAGAGACAGAAATGTGTCTTTCATTCATCTTTTCCTGTCCCACTTGTCCATGGTTGTGTAATAAGATGGTAGATGACCACAAATAGAATCTTGCAAGAATCTGCTAACCAAACCAGTTCCTGGAAAGATCTGTACCATGACAACTGCAATTTCCATTTCATTCCACTCTTACGATGTATGTGATCCAAGCCAATAAAATAATCCGCTAATTTTCCACTTTTAAATTCTGTAACCATTTCTAATTTGTTTTTTATTCATTCGTGGGGCATTGGCATCACTGACTGGCCAGCATTAATTGCCTATACCTAGTTGGCCTTGAAGGGCAATTGAGAATCAACCACATTTTGCTATGGCTCTAGAGTCTCATGTAGGGCAGACCAGGTAGGGACAGCAGATTTCCTTTCCTGAACTGCATTAGTGAACCAGATGAGATTTTTTGACAATCGACAATGGTTTCATAGTCAGCAGTAGATTCTTAATTCCAGATTTTTTTTTTACTGAATTCAAATTCCACCATTTGCTGTAGCTGAGTTTCTGGATTAACAGTCTAGCAATAATATCATGAGCCATCGCTTCCCCCAATATACATGAATTTCAACACATTCACATCCATTGCTTAGTCAATGAACAAACAACTAATGTTCTTATATTGTGTCTATTTCAGCATTTAGTAATTAAAGCAATCTCATGTGCATGTGCTTATCTAGTGTAAATAGCCACATGAAAATATACTAACTTCAAACTAATCCATTTTGAAACAATGCATCATAATTACCTTGTAGATTAATGTCATGTATTACATCCAAACATATGAATTACGAGCAGGATTAGGCCACTCTCTCGAATCTGCTCTGCTATTCAATAATATCATGGCTGATCAGATTGTAACTTCAACCTCACATTTCTGCCTGATAAGTGGGTGATAAGTTATTAATCAAGAATCTATCTAGCTCTGCCTTAAAAATGGAGATGTCAGGGGCAAGTTTTTCAATCGGAAGGTGGTGAGTGAATGGAATCGGCTGCTGTCGGTGGTGGTAGAGACAAACTCATTCGGGTCTGGATGAGTACATGGAATTTAATGGGATTGAGAGTTATAGATAGGCCCGGTAGGTATGGATATGATCAGCACAATTTGTGGGCTGAAGGGCCTGTTTGTGCTGTAGTGTTCTATGTTCTAAATACTCAAAGAATCTGCTTTCATTGTCTTTTGAGGAAGAGCTCCAGAGATTCATCCTCAAAGAAAGTTAATTCTCCTCATCTATGACTAAATGAGTGACCCCTTATTTTTCAAAAGTGATCCCTAGTTCTACATTCTCTGACAAGAGGAAATACCCTCTCTACGTCACCTGTCAATATCCCTCAGGATCTTAAAGGTTTTGATCAAGTTGCCTCAATGTTTAAAACTCTATTGGATTGTCAATCCATGCCAATGTTATCTTCTACACCATGACCTTTTATTTAATGCAATAACCTTTGATGTGGCAACTTCAAAAAACCACTGATGGGTCTAATATTTAATGACTTAATGTCTTTTCTCAGTATAATTAGTGATATCTTACCGTTATTGATATAATTCATTTACCCTATCACAAACACAAATTGTATTTAAGATTCAAAGCAATAAATCTCTGTTTATGTCCCTTGTATGCGGTGTCAGGGGAGGGGTAGTACCTCTTGTGGGGGAACATGTCACTCCTTTCAGGGTGGTTTGTCCACCAATTGTCCCCTATCTGGACTCAGCTCTCACCTGTGGCTTCCTGTAGCTATTTGCATGTGACAGCAGCCAAATCCCAGGCAACGGCTTCGACAAGCCAGCTAAACCAGGTGAGGGTAGCTGACGGGTTTCAATCCTCAGTGAGATAAGAAAATATCTATCCCAGCATGTGGAGAGAGAGCCCGGTGGATTGAGCGAATGAGACCAATGGAAGATCCAACAGTCAAGAGTGGTCTCTAAGTGTCGTGGAACGCAGAGAACAGGACAAGACACAGAAGACGTCCTGGTCATCCACTACACCTAGCCCCATCTCCAGCCATCTTGACTCTTGTCTTGCTACTGGATCTAGTTGGAAATTGGGAAGAGAAGATGAGGCTGACGCTACACAACTCTCCCTCACTAGTCTTGACACCATCAGCGTCATCATGTGTCCTGTTCAACTCTTGAAACCTGTGGTGATGGGCAAGCAATCAAGCAGCAGATGTGGATACAGTGAGAGCAGTAATCACGGATCTGCACACAGGCAGATCAGGTCTACTGGTCACTTTTCGCTGACTGACTAAGCAACGAAACTCGGCGTCTACCTGGGTGACTGAGCAGTCCTCTTCAGGAACGCACTGCTCACCTCCGTAGAATGAGGAAGGAGTTAGAAAAGGTGCCCTAAACATTACCTGCTTCACTACACACTGGCCAGTTTACTCGGGCTGGCAGGGATCCCATCTTGCAGTTGAACAAACAAAATAAAACACAAGGTGACACTGCTCACCCTTTGCGCTTGGAACGTGCACATGCTTTTGGACAACCCTACAGCAAACAGACCAGAGAGAAGAACAGCCTTAGTTACCAGAGAGATTGCAAGATACAACATTGACATTGCAGCCCTGAGCGAAACTCATCTTGCCAACATAGGTCAGTTAACTGAATCTTCAGGTGATACACTTTTTCTGGAGCTGTCGCGGCAGCGATGAGCGTTGTGATGCTGGAGTTGGATTTGCCATCAGGAGTCATCTTGTTCAGAAACTTAATAGTCTACCCAAGGGTGTGAACGACTGGCTTATGACATTACAGCTTCCGCTACAAAATAGAAGTCAAGCCACCCTGATCAGCACCTATGCCCCCGCAATGAATAATACAGACGAGATGAAAGACAAGTTCTACGAAGAACTGGACGCCCTACTATCAGCAGTGAGCAGTACCGATAAGCTGATCTTGCTTGGTGATTTAAATGCAAGAGTAGGGTGTGACTCTGCATTCTGGCAGGGAGTCATTGGGAGGCATGGAGTGGGCAAGTGTAACAGTAATGGCTTACTCTTAATGAAGACCTGTGCAGTACACAACATCCTCATCACCAACACAACCTTCTGTCTGCCTACCCGTAACAAGATCTCTTGGATGCATCCCCCTCTAAAAATTGGCATCTTATCAATTATGTCATTGTCAGGAGAAAAGAGAGGCAGGATGTCACAGAAACCAAGGCCATGTGTGGTGCTGACTGCTGGACAGATCACAGGCTCATTGTCTTCAAAATGAGGCTCCACATCAGACCCAAGAGGCGATCACAAGGAAGCGAGATTATGAAAAGAATCAATGCAGCCAAGCTAAAGAACCCCAGCATAGCTTCAGCACTGGCTGAAGACTTAGAAATCAAGCTTGCTGATCTACACCTTGCAGGCTACACTGAGGACGACTGGGAATGCTTCAGGGATGCTCTCCATATATCTGCACTGAAGGTGCTCGGGCCCTCTACCCGCAAGCAGCATGACTGGGTTCGATGAGAATAATGAGGAGATACAGGCTCTACTTGTTGAAAAACACATTCTTCATCGGGCCTGTCAGAATGACCCATCATCAGCTGCCAAGAAAAATACTTTTACCAGTGCTCACAAGACAGTCCAGAATAAACTGCATAAAATGCAGGATGTCTGCAGATGCAATAGAGATGCTCTGACAGAAATGATTTGGAACGGTTCTATGAAGTCCTCAACACTCTCTACGGATCTCAATCTCTCGAGTGCTCTCCCCTCCTGAGATGGTACAACTCTCATTACAGAGAGGGCTCAGATCCTACAGAGATGGGCTGAACACTCTGAAGCCGTCCCCAACCAACTGTCATCTATTAACAATGAGGCAATAGACAGGATTCCCCATATCAACACTGCCACAGATGATCCATCAGTAGTAGCCAAAGTCATGAAAGCCTTCAGCCAGCTATCCAGTGGCAAAAGCCCCAGGAGCAGATGCCATACCCACAGAGACCAATAAAGCTGCTGGTCCTGTACCTATTGAGAAGCTCACCGAGTTGTTCTGGTCCTTTCGGAAGCAAGGATCCATTCCTTAGGAACTGAAAGATGCTTCCATCGTACATCTCTCTAAGAGGAGGGGTAATCGGCAAATACGCGACAACTACCGAGGAATCTCGCTGCTCCTCATCACAGAAAAAACCTTCGCAATAGTCCTGCTAAATCGTCTGGTCACTCATCTGGAGCTGGGTCTGCTTCCAGAGTCACAGTGTGGCTTCCACATAGGTCGCGGGACTACTGATGTGATTTTTGCTGCACATCAATTTCAGGAAAAGTGTCAGGAGCAAAATCGCAAGCTCTACACAACCTTTGACGACCTTATGAAAGCCTTCGATACTGTAAGCTGACAAGGCTTGTGGGGGATCATGTCAAAATTCGGCTGCTCCCCCAAATTCATTCAGATGGTACATGAGTTCCATGATGGCATGATGGCAGGGAATCCTCTGAGGCATTCCCAGTCATCAATGGTGTCAAACAGGGCTGTGTGCTCATACTGACACTGTTCACCATGATGTTTACTGCCATGCTGAATGATGCCTTCCAGAACAGTGTGGCTGGAATCAGCCTCAAGTACAGAGTGGATGGGAAGCTCTTCAACCTGAGGAGACTTCAAGCTATTATCAAAATGAAGGAGACTGTTCTGAAAGACTTCCTCTTTGCCGATGACTGCATCCTATATATTGGTTCAGAGCCAGAGATGCAAGTCTGTATGGACAAATTTTCCACAGCTTGTGACAACTTTGGACTCACCATCAACATTAAAAAGACCGAAGTCATGCACCAGCCTGCTCCTCATGCACCATACACAGAATCCATAATCACAATCAAAGGGCAGAAACTACAGGCAGTGGACCAGTTCACTTATCTTGGCAGCACCTTCTCTCAAGCAGTGACTATTGATACAGAAGTTAACTGCAGAATAGCAAAGGCAAGTTCTGCTTTCGGTAGACTGCACTCCACTGTATGGGAACATCAAAGAATCAGCCCGGCAACAACTGAAGGTCTACGGTGCCGTGGTACTCACTACTCTCCTGTATGCCTGTGAAACATAGACTGTGTATCGAAGGCATGCAAGACAGCTCAATCATTTCCACATGACTTGTCTTTGCAGAATATTACGCATCAAATGGCAAGACAAAGTACCAGACACTGAAGTTCTCTCTAGATCAGGTCTACCATCAGTCCACACACTGCTGGTGAGAGCGTAGATCCAGCAGGCAGGTCATGTCATCTGTACGCCAGACAAGCACATACCCAAACAGCTCTTTTTTGGGAACTCTCTGCTGGAAGGTGCTCACATGGAGGGCAGAAGAAATGTTTCAAAGACGCACTCAAGGCCTCCCTGAAGTTGCTTGACATAGACACGACCACTAAGCAAATGCTGGCACAAAATCGCCCTACCTGGTGCTGCCTCATCCACAAAGGTTGTCCAGCTTATGAAGCAAAGTGTATTGCTGAAACATAACTTAAGCACAAGTTGCACAAGTCCAGAACCACCAGCACATCAATTACAGTGTCTACATAAGTCTGTCCAATACATGCCAGACATTCCGTGCCCAAATTGGCCAAATCGGACATACCGCAACCAGTCTCAAAATGACGAATAGTGTCGAGATCCTCATCAGTGACAATGGACGAACAACAATGTACCTTGCTATTTAATTTTGAAGTTTTTTTTGCTCAGTTGGAACCATTATAATCTACATAGTTAATAAATCACATACAAGTTACAGGAATTTTAGAAAAATTATAACAATTATTAGTAATAAAAAAACCAAATTATCACTTCACAACTCGAATTGGGTGTCATATTGCAGGCCTCACTAGACAGTTAATCCTGTAACATTTTTCTGGTTGTTTGGCTCCCATGAACTGAGTCCTTTTCTTTAATACAGACCACACATACAGCATTGTGCACTGTTTTGGTTTCCATTTTACAAAACAAAAGATACAGAGGTAAAGGTAAAGGTGCAAAGATGATATACAAAATAATAGAACTGTTATATCTTTCCTGAGAGGCTGAAGAGACTGGGGCTGTACTCTCTGGACAATAGAAAGCTGAAGAGAGTGACCTGAAAGAGATTTTTAAAATTACAATGAAGTTGCATCAGACAGAAGTGGTAAATTTGTCTCGACTTGTAGCAGGGTTGGGGAGGGATCACAGATATAAGACAGTTACTAATAAAGCAAAAAGGGAAGCAGCATGAGAGGAAGCTGATTGAGCCATAAACACCAGCATAGATCAGTTGGGCCAAATGGTATGTTACTATGCTGTAAATTTGATATGATTCCATGTGATATTATTTGATTGTGTCCTGCATTCTGTGCCTGAGATGCTGATTTTCTTCATGATGATTTGAGTACTTTTCGCCGAATTTTCACCTCACTTCATCTTTGTTTTTCAAAAAAACTTGTCAGAAAATATGATTCTAGACAAGAAATAGTAACAATATTCTGAGTACTAAATTACAGAGTATTTAAGTGCTTTGAGAGTAGAAGTGCTAGACTAGATGCTATCATGGTAGTGACCTAGAAATCAAAAAATAAACTTAGACTGGTGAGAATGTGGAATTCCCCACTGCTAGTAGTACTGAGGTGAAAAGTATTGATGTGTTTAAGGGGAAGCTTAATAAGTGCATGAGGGAAAGGAAATAGAGCTTTATACTAATATAACTAGAAGAGGAAGGAATATAAGCATCAGTCTGGACTTGGTGAGCCAAATGGCCTGTTTCTGGGCAACATATTTTATGTAATTCTCTAACTCAGATGATTGCTGACCACCATACCGGATCTAAGGCTGTTCAATAATTGCCTCTTATCCTTGATTGTTCCAGTCTGATTTTATTTAGTCGCTGCCTTTCTTTGAGTTGGTTTTACTCAGTTGCTGCAGTAGTTTGCACGTTGAGAATGGTAAATACAAATGATAGTTATTAACAAAAACAGATATTAGTCCTGACATCCTGAGAAAATCAGGCGCAGTGACCTTTTTGGAAGTGTGGAGGAGACCCTATTTAGTATTCCATTTTTGGTATGCCCAATGAATCATTTTTTTTAAAAATTGATAGGGTGTGCATTTTATCTCAAATTTTCTATATGTTTTAAAAATCTAATCTAACTTTGTTAATTTCTAGATTTTTAAAGTAAATTATTCTTGGAATGTTGATAACTTTGGAAAGGTCACACATTATGTGTTCAAACACAAAATGTGAATTTAAAAGTAGGTTAATTCTCCTCATCTCATTTCTGTGAGTGCTTCTAATGATATAGCTCAATATTTATCATAGGAACTAAACCATGGGCTAGATTGTTCAGACAATATGAAGCAATGGTGCTTTTGACTGACAATGAAGATAATTCTATGGTTGGATTCACCCATTCCATTTCAATTTGGCATCAAGACAATGGGATTGCCAGGCAGTCAGCAGCAGTAATGTCAATAAATAACCAATTCTGTTGAAGCATTCTCACAGACAGTAAACCAGAAATGCCCAGCTGGTAGCTCATCACAATTGTCTCAGGCAGTCCATCTAAGAAAATTGGAATTGACAATATTTTGGAGTAGCAAAAAGCACCAAACAGTTTTAACTCTCATATTTCCCAATTTCTGTACGTATTGCAATCATGGATATGGTAGAACATTCACCAATGTAGATACCTTTGTCATAAACTCTGACTTCACAGATCCAATGCCTGTAATAAGCAATGAGAATTTAACATGAAGTATCACCACTTGTCTGGGAGGCAGTGACACCAACTGGTTGTTTTTAAAAAAAACAGCAAAAAATCTTTCCAATTTCCTACTGGAGCTGTAAGTTCATCTCGAGTGGAAATACTTGATAGTGATTAAGGCACCTGTATTTAATTGAAAAGCAAAGCATTTGGATCAAAGGAGATAGTGTGGAACAGAAGATTGTCAGAAACAGATGAAGTATGGGAATAACTTCATTATAAGAAAACATACCAACAGGAACAATAGTAATAAAGTAATAGGAGACAGAACAGCAAAAATTTGCATTCATATAGCACTTTCAACACAGCACTAAACTCCAATAAGGCACTTCATAGAATATATGGCTACACAATTTAAAAAGGAAAATTTTCAAAATTTAGAAGTCTCACAACATCAGATTAAAGTCCAACAGGTTAATTTGGACTCAAGGTCTTTGGAGCACTACTCCATCAGGTGACTCACCAATCGAAGGTCAAGGCAACTCATCTAATGAAGGAGCAGTGTTCCAACAGCTTGTGATTCCAAATAAACCTGTGTTTTGAGAATTCTTACTATGCCCACCCTAGTCCAATGCCAGCATCTCCACATCATTTCAAACTGGAGGCATTGCCAGACAGGGAGCCAACATTAATCCATGAATACAAGGGTCTTGGGTGAAAAGAATTCAGTGAAAGTAAGGATATGGGCAGCAGAGATTTGGATATGCTCACATTCATGGACCAATAACCTATTCACAGTAAATTTATTTTCCATTTCATCATAGACAAGGTAATTCATTAGCTAAACATTTTGCTATGTTGTTTTATTTAAATTTCTAAATCCAAAGAATGCATCAAGTACAAGAGCATATGTTCAAAATAAGGGAATCAGATGAAATTGATAGAATATCTTTAGCTAAAAAACAGACATGCAGAGAAGTTATCAAATGTCATTGAAACAAAGTGTAACTGATTTGAGAAACAGTTGAAAGATAGCAGAGTGATGCTAACATAGATTTTTACTATGATGTCAATCAGGGAGATATTATTATGTAATTGATATTTTTCCAATTTTTCACCTATTGTCTGCATTAGTCACTCAGAGGTTGAGTATAGCATGGGCTATGTGCATTGCAATGCTAATTGTGTTACACAGAAATTAGAAACATAGAAGATAGGAGCAGGAGGAGGCCACTTGGCCCTTTAAGCAAGCTGCACCATTCGTTACAATTATGGCTGATCAACTTTATAGTCTAATCTTCCATTTTCTCCATAATGTTTGAACTCATTTGTTCCAAGTGCTATATCCAGCCGCCTATTGAATACATTCAATGTTTTGGCATCAACTACCTCCTGTGGTAATGAATTCCACAGGCTCACCACTCTGTCTTCTCACCTCCATCCTAAAAGGTCAACCTTGAACACTCACACTGTGACCACTGGCTCTGGACTCCTCCACCATTGGGAATATCCTCTTTGTATCGACCTTGTCTAGTCCTGTGAGGATTTTGTAAGTCTGCATGAGATCCTCCCCTTATTCGTCTGAACTCCAGCGAAAACAATCTTAATCTCTCCTCAGACATCATCTCTGGTATCAGCCTAGTAAACCTTCGCTGCACTCTCTCGAGAGCAAGAATGTCCTTCCTCAGAAAAGGAGACAAAAATTGCACACAGTACATTAGGTGTGGCCCAACCAATGTCTTGTATAGTTGCAACAACACATCCCTGCTCCTGCATTTGAAGCCTCTTGCAACGAAGGCCAACATTCTATTTGCCTTCTCTACCATCTGCTGTACCTGCATGTGTACCTTCAGTGACTGGTGCACAAGGACACCCAGGTCTCACTGCACACTCCTCTTTCCCAATTTACAGACAGTAATCTGCTTTCTTGTTTTGCTTCCAATAACCTCACACTTATCCAAATTGTACTGCAACTGTTATTCATTTGCCCACTCACCTAACCTATCCAGATCATTCTGAAGGATCTCATCACAATTCATCCTCCCACCCAACTTGGAATCATCTGCTAACTTTGAGATGTAGCATTTTATTCCCTCATCCTAATCATTAACATGTGTTGTGAATAGCTGGGGTTCCAGCACCAATCCCTGTGGCACCCTACTAGTTACCATCTGCCAATTTGAAGAGGGCCCATTAATTCCAGTCTTTGTTTTCTTTCTAGAAACCAGTTTTCTATCCATCTCATTACCCTTTCCCCAATCCCATGCACTTTAATTTTGCATTAAAATCTCATGCGAACTTCGTTAAACATTTTCTGAAAGCCCATATATACCATATCAACTGGTTTCCCCAGTGCCAACTGGGATGAAGCTAGCAAAAGTATTTTGCTGAGAATCTACAGTGAGCAGATTGAAAGAACATTCAATCTCACAGCGCAAGATGGAACAAACTGAAATCTCAGGAGGTGAAATGATGGCATTCACTTCGTTCACATTTAGAAATAAAACAACTTTATATCTCAGGACAATCAATTATAGATGTACAATGCTGGTTCGTAATTAGGAAATAAACATACAATTTTAAATAATTGTTTTGTTTTCGATTTTGTTGCACTAAAACATTTTTTTTGGCGAAACATTCAGCAATGTCAATTTGGCTCCCCCTTGTGCTGTTCTTGAGCAATTACATTTGTAGCACTGAAAAGTCCTGATCCTATCCCACTTTTGAGGGCATCATGGATGAAGGAGGTGAATTGTTTTGTTTGATTGTCATTTTGTACCAGCAATCGAAGGTCAAGCATGGGAGACTAAGAAATATCATCACTAACAGTTGCATCCTGTCACAAAGCAAGCAATTAGATTCCCTCTTCAAAAAAACAGCCAGAAATAAAAACAGAAAATGCTGAAATACTCGATCGGTCTGCAGAGAGAGCAACAGAGTTAATGTTTCAGGTTGATTGTCTTTCGTGAGAACTCAAGATCAAATAATGAGATTGGAATGGGGCATTTGAGGGGAATTAACCACAAGCCCTCTTAATACAGCTGGATATATCACCCATATATAATACCCATCCCACCTGGGAGAAGTCTCCCAGTTAAACCAGCCTTCTCCTTATTCCCAAACTATATGCCAAGTTTTAGTTCCCTTGTTCATCCATTTACTCTCGGTACTGCAGCGAATTTAGCCCATTTAGAATTCCCTCCCTAGTAACTCCAGGGACACCTAGACATTGCTGTAGTGTTACAGCCATCCCAAAATATGATAGAGCAGAATGAAAACAATGGACAGAATCTCGGAACAAGTGCAAAGACCATTTTGTTTTGGCAAACCAAGTAAACAAGCTCATTAATAAGGAGAACAAAGACCACGATGAGAACATGAGACTTTCTGGCAAACATCAATTGGCTTAAAAATTATCAATATACAGTGCTATCAAGATAAAAATTCAACGCACCGCCCCCCACCCCCCGGCTTCCCCAATGGGTTTTCCATTGTATCTACCCGTTTTAAAGTTACTACACTCCTCCGTCAGTTGGAAGAGGAAGCGGGTTAAAGAACTTGGAAAGTTTGTTTGTTATAAGGAAGGCTGGTTTAACTGGGAGTGTGTTGCTACATTGTATCAACTGGTTTCATCCAGAGAATGCATGCGATGAATACACCTGCCAGAGTGACCTACCTTCATCAGTCTATCCAATTCTCAAAATCTCTTCCAGTTTCTTATGAAGGATTTATATTTAAAACATAAATTCTATTTTTTTTCTTTTCATATGATGACTGACTTTGTTTGATGCCAAAACTTTTTTTAAAAATTTCAGATGATTTCTAGTATTTGTGCTTTTTATCTAAAATCTATATACACCCAACTTTGCAAGTAATTGCATGGAAGAGGTGGGGGGTGGGTGGAATCAATATCTCATAATCGAGAAAAAGGTTTGATGTTTCCTTTGAGCAGAAAGATTTGGGGTAATACCTGTAACTGAAAAATGTAATTATGTCCATTGAACTGTTAGCAGTTTGTGTTATCACAGGCGATTCCACGAAACAGAGTTTGACACAAGCCAAATCTGTTGTCTTGCTGCATCGTTTAATTGGCGAAGTAGTTCCCATTGTTGTTTTGGTTTAGTTCTTCAGTATTAGAACATAAAACATAGAACAATACAGCACAAACAGGCCCTTCGGCCCACGAGTTGCGCCGATCACATCTATATCTACCAATCCACAAACCTATCCATAACCCCCATCCCATTCATTTCCATATACTCATCCAGAAGTCTTTTAAAAGACACCAGCGAGTTTGCCTCAGCCGCCTCCGACAGCAGCCGATTCCATTCACTCACCACCCTCTGAGTGAAAAACTTACCCCTTATTATTATTCAGAAGATGAATACAACCAGACATTTCAGGCAAGACTGAGTTTGATGTCCAGCTGCATTTATAAGTAGAGTACCAGCGCATGTAAAATATGTTAAATGCCCAGCCAACCTCCTTCCACCGACTCACAACATAGTCCCCAAACTCTGGGAGATCAGTAAGGCTATCTACTCTTAGATCTATTGACGTCCTTAACTGCCTAATTTAAAACTGATCTAAAATGCGAGGCAGTGACTTGCGGGACCGAGCGCTGAAATGACAGGTAGGAAAACAGAGAATAAATTTCTCTGTTCATTTTTTTGATCCAGAACCAGATCACAGTAACTTTATTGCAGCGTTAATGTAAATCTACTTATGACTAATAAATAACAAACATTAATAAACATCGATTTGAGGTAATTGGTAAATGAAGCAACAATGAGATGCAGAAAAGTTTTTTGTTTGAAATGCAAAGTGGTTAGGATCTGGAATGGACTGCTTGACATGTGGTAGAGGCAATTAAATTGAGCTCTTTGAAAGGAAATTGGATAATTATGTAAAGAGAGCATGTTTGCAAGGATACAGAGCCAGCACAGGCACAGTGGACTGAAAGGTCTCCTCTTCCAATCAATCAATGATCCTCCTAATGCTAAACAGATAGATCTGATAAATAAATGTAGGGAATGTATGTCAGAATAATTCAAATTATATTGAAGGTTTTGGCACTTAAAGAGTTAATGTGGGCTCAGTTGCAATATCGCTCACATTGGAATAGCTGAATCTAGAGCTAGGAAAAGTACGTTTGAACGTTTCAGTCGATAACTTGAAGCACACAATGAGGTGGAGGTAGGCAGTTTTGATATTGTCACATAAACAAGGACAGAAAATTATCTTGGAGTCAAATACAACATGAAGGTTGTGGGCAGTGTGGCTCACTGTCTCAGAGATACCATCTACTGGACTCTATGATGGAAAGGGAATCGCTGCTTGATGAATAGACTCACCAGCTGCTATAGACTGAAAAATCACTGCTTCTACATAAAAATTCTTCCACAAAAAGCATTCAGTTGCCCAAATGCAGTTATTCATCTGTTTTTTTCCCCCAGAATATCCAATAACATCTCTACTCAGTAAGGATTCATTGAGAACAACATTGAGGGAATAGCAATCTATTGCTCCTTGTATCATTCAGTGATATTTATGTAACTTTTTATTAGAATGTTTGTGTCCCCTGGAGCTTGCAATATAATATCTAACGGACACAGAGGCATTGACTAAAACTATTTCCAATTATCTAGAATATCATCAGCTCCAGTTTAAAAATTGGTGTCAAAGCCTTTAACTTGCACTGTGACTGACGATTAGTCATAGATAACATCATTTACTTTTTCTAGAAACTGTAATCTTTCTCTGACATTATCTCCATGCTTTTGAATGGAATTTATGAAATGGCTTTTCATAAATATTCTCTTGTCTTCTTCCTCTATTAACACTGTTGTACTTACAAAAGGGCTTAAACTCCAAACTGGAAGCATTCTGCCCTCTGCTGAGCAATCGTAGGATCAGTGTTGTTTCTTTGCATCATAGTGTAAGCATCTAAAAACAGCTGTTGTGGGGGTTTCACACCATTTCTGAGTGGTTGGTGCTGCCCTTAGGCCTATCTAGTTAATAGTTATCTAGAACAGTGGTTCAAAAGCAGTGTGCCATGTTACATGGTAGCACAGTGGTTAGCACTGCTGCTTCACAGCTCCAGGGACCCGGGTTCGATTCCTGGCATGGGTCACTGTCTGTGTGGAATTTGTACATTCTCCTTGTCTGTGTGGGATTGGCTGTGCTAAAATTGCCTGCAATGTCCTGAGATGCGTAAATTAGAGGGATTAGCAGGTAAATATTTAGAGAAATGGGTGGGATTGTGGTCAGTGCAGACTCAATGGGTCAAATGACCTCTTTCTGCACTGTAGCGTTTCTATGATTCTATTTACTGATGCCATTGAATCCCCACAATGCAAAAAGGAGGCCATCCAGTCCCGTTGTATGTGCAAACAACATAGAACCCACCTACCCACCGCCCCCCAACAAAAAAAAGTGTGCCAAGAAAAATAATTCAATAAAATTTAAAATTGCTGTAATTAAACTGAAACTAACCTTCATTGTCAACTCTGTGGTCGGTGTCCCCAGGGTCCAATGAACTTCAGGCCTCCCACGCATACATTGGTTGAGAAAGAGCTGCACACGCATGGTTTAGATTTTGTAACGTTGGTCAGGCTAATGCATCATTCCTTCTGATGGCAAATGCAGGCTGAAAGTTACCCCATAAGTTTTTTGCTAGAGCAAAGTTCAGGGAAAGTAGGAGGTGTGCCTTCATTTTTTTTTGCCGTGTAGAGATGTGTTGTTGAAAACTCAGCAGCATGTAGGTAGCTGCCACAAACAGAATGTGATAATGACCAGTTAAACTGTCTTTGTAATGTTGAGGGATAAATACCGGCCGGGGAGAAGGGATAACATTCCTGCTCTTCTTCGAAAATGGTGCCATGGGACCTTTTATACTGACCTGAAAGAGCAGCTGGTTTCAGTTTACTGTCGCATCTGAAAGATGGCATGGCTGATATTTCAGCACTCCCTCACTACTGCATTGGAATGTCAGCCTTAAGTATTGCGTCCAAACCTGGACTGGGACTTCAACATGCCACAGCTGATATATAATTATTTTATGTGATGAAAATTAGCACGCACCAATTTCCTGATATAATTGAGACCTAGCTACATTTTTAATTCAAAAGAAGTAAAATTGCATTATCTGTATGCCAAGCAAGATTTGATTGATTCACTCAAAAATATGCATGAGAAAGGTTAGCAAAATGACAATGTGATCATAAAAGAATTAAAATCACACACATACCTCATGCAAGGTAGTCAACATGATAAGCTGATCCAGAAATCCTGAAATCCTCCATCTTTTCAAACTCAGAAAATAGATCAGAATTGATATTACAAATTCCTGAGACAGATTAAGTTAGAATTAATATTGTGATCTTAACTACTCATCCTAAATCTTAGAAATCTTAATTGGAAATCAAGAGCATTACCTACTATGTGTTTCAAGAGAGGCAAATGTGTGTATTCATATAAATAATTCAACCAAATCAGTGGGGATTGCAGAGTGAATATTAGGTGGTATAGATTCACTATAATTAAATACAACAACAGTACTCACGACTAAAACATTGAGAGTTTAGTCAAAGGCTCTAAACAAAAAAAAACAGAATCCTACAGAACAGATGAAGGCCATTCAGCCCTCAAGTCTGCACTGACTACAATCCCACATAGCCTATCCCATAACCCCATGTATTTACACTAGAATCATTGAAACCCTACAGCACAGAAAGAGGCCATTTGGCCCATCAAGTCTGCACCGATCACAGTCCCACCCATGCTCTACTCCCATATCCCTGCATATTTTTGCCAATAATCCCTCTAACCTATACATTTCAGGACACTAAGGGGTAATTTCAGCATGGCTAATCAACCTAATCCGCACTTCTTTGGACTGGCTAGTCCCCCTGACACTAAGGGTCAATTTAACATGGCCAATCCACCTAACCCGCAGCTGAGCTGTATACAGATTGCACACCTTAATCAAATTGACAGAACTACAAAGCACGTACAGCACGGGAATAGGCCATCCAACTTGTCATCTTTATCTAAATTGAGCATTGTAACTATCTATTTCTTTCTCCTTCAATTACTTTTCTAGTTCCTGCTTAAATGCATCTATAATTATATATTCAATCACTCTTTGTAGTGCTCAGTTCCACATTCTTAGTCTCACTCTTAGTCTTTGGATAAGCTAGTTTCTTCCAAATTCTCCATTGGATTTCTTGGTGACTAACTTAAATTGATGGCTTTGAGTTAGGGTCTTCCCATAAGAAACATTTTCTCTACCTCTAAAAAGCTTTCAGAATTTTAAAGACCTCTACTAGGTGACCGTCAGCCTTCACTTTTCAAGAGGAAAGAAATCTAGCCTGTTAATCCCCTCCTGATTGATATGAATTGCACATCGATATTTTCACACCTATTTTATGCCTTTCTCTTCTCCCTTGTAACCATATGCTTCTGCATCACCTAACACAGCTAAATACAAAGAAGAACTTTATTGATCCTCTTCCTTTGATAACAGTTTATTTTTCCGTCTTTTTAGTATCAAAGTGCCTTGTTTCCACACCAGTTGATGGGTTTGGAGATGGCTGATCAATCCTATCCACAATCTGCAGATTCTGCCACAATTTTGACAAGTGGTACTTGAAGAGTTACACCGTAAAAGCATTCTTTCTGATTGTATCACAGCTTGATATGGCTCCTGCTTTGTCCAAGACCACAAGGACCTACAAAAAGGTCATGAATGTAGCCCAATCCATCATGCAAACCAGTCTCCCATCCACTGACTTTGTCTACAGTTCCCACTACCTTATAGCAAAGCAGCCAGCAAAATTAAGCACAGTGGACATTCTCACTTCCATCTTACTCCAGTGGGAAAAAGATACAGAAGTCTGAAGTCACGTACCAATTAACTCAAGAACAGTTTCTTCCCTGCTGTCGTCTGACTTTTGAATGGACCTATCTTGTATTAAATTGATTTTCTCTATACCCTAGATATGACTGTAATACTACATTCTGAATTCTTCCATTTCTTGCTCTATAAATGGTATATTTTGTCTGTATAGTGCACAAGATGCAATACTTTTCACTGTCTACTAATACCTGTGACAATAATAAATCAAATCAAAGTTGGGTAGATGTGCTGTTTGGAGGTTTGTGCATTCCTTCTGACGTCTTCACTTCACCTCTATGCATTCCTGACAAAAACCACTCTTGATATTGTTCTGATTCCAATTATGCAAAAACTAACCAAGTTGGACCCTTATTAAAAATCGAGCTTGATACATCTCAATTATTTGAAAAATAGAATGCACAGAAGAACCAAGGGTAAGGAAATAATAATAATAAAATTAAAACACCAAAAGAACCTTTAATATACAAACCTGAACAAAACAAGCAAGCATAATGATTAAATGGATACACCAAGAAAATAAGGTAGTGATTCAAAATGATGTGAGATTTTACCTTAAATTCAATTCATAAGACTTAGTCCAGTTTAACCCTTTTAAAATGGCATTTACTCTGATATGCTTTTAAGCATATTCATATCCTTTGCTCCTTTCCACCCTTTATATGATCACAGTGCCCAACCTACATTTGGGCAATTAAAATCCTCTATTATAACTACTGCATCTGCAGATTTGTTCTACATCCTTTCCACTAGTTGGTGGTGAATGTACTACACAAAACAATGTAATTGCACTCTTATTGTTCCTTAGCCCCAGCCAAATTGATTCTGTCATTGGACCTTCTGAGACAACCTCTTTCTCCAGAACTGCAATGCTCTTAACCAATATCACCACCTCTCTTCCTTTCTTATCTTTTCTAAATGCCTTGTACCACAGAATATTTAACACCAAATCCTACTCTTCCTTTAGCCAGATCTTGGTTATTTCCAGAAACATAACACATGATTGCAATACCTCAATTTTATCATACTCTGTGCATTCACATACATGCACAATAACCCTAATTTAGATATCATTACTTTCTCCATCAATTAACTTACTATTCTCTACACTAATGCTATCAATCCCTCCTAGTATTTCGTGCAACCTGCTATTCCTCTAATATTTCCTCTTGGTTCCCTTCCAACAACAATAGTAAAATGTACAAGAACCGCATTCTGAGCTCCGTTCAGTGCAACACATCTGACTTTACAGGCACTATCTCCTCCAGAGCCAGTCCCAGTATTCCAGGAATCTAAAGCCCTCCTTCCTGTGCCATCTTTCTGGCCACGTATTAATATGCCATATCCTCTTATTTCTGTATTCACTTGGACTGGGAGTAATCCAGATATCACTACATTTGAGGTCCTGCTTGCTAACTTTCCACATAGCTTCCCAAATTTTGATTGCAGGAACCCATTTGCTTTCCTATCAATGTAATTGGTACCAATGTGATTCACAATCTCTGGTTGTTCATCCTCCCACAGAACAATGTCCTACATCCATTCTGTGACATCCTTGACCCTGGCACCTGAGAGGCAATATTCCATTGTGGAGTCACACATATGACAGCAGAAAAACACTTATCTGTTCACTTAAATCCTGGCACTATTGTTCTTCCCTCCTTCTTTGTCCCTGCCTCTCTTATACAGTTGAGCTGCTTGTGGTGCCACAAACCTGGCTCTGACTGCATTACCACACCAGCTTCTAGCTTTTTGAGCAGGATCACTGGGGACTCCTTCATAACCTTTCTAGTTCTCTGGACTGCTTATAGGTCACCCATTCTTTCTCTACCTCCAGACCCTTAAGCTTCTGTGTGACCTCCTCTCTGAACGTACTATACATAACTCAGTCTTGCTGATGTGCCAGTGGCTCCAGTCACCTCTTCAGTCTGAAATCCAGAGTTCAAATTTCTGCAGCTAACAACACTTCCTGCACAAACGGTCACCTAGGACTCTGGTGGCATCCATGACTTTGCACGTATTACATAACACACATTCCACTTGACTGAGCTGCCTTGCCATGTCTTGACTTTATTCTTCTCGTGTTAACTCTATTCCATTTTGGATTATTTGTATTACCTTGCTATGATGGTTCTAACTTCCTGCTATTCCACACACTAGTTTTTCATACAGTGCCCTTTACACTGAGCACTTACCAACCAGTTCCTTGTGACATTACAATTGTTTATTTCCCCCCTCATCTGCTCATTTGCAGCTCTTGAAATAACTCACTAATTAACCAGCCTCCTCCTGTAGGAAGGCAAAACTGCTTCCTGAAGGGTGAAGAAGTTAGAAAGCAAAAAAAACACCTCTTTTTCCCCTATACACTAAGTTCCCACCTTTGATCCAAATTCATCAGGATGAGTTAATTTCCTTCTGGAGTCTAGAGTCAGGCAAAATTAACAACATATTCCAAACAGTGAACTGGAGCATTTTGATGCTAAGCAAATTGGCTTGAGAGAGGACAATGAGGGACATAGACAATGTAGATAGTCAATACCTTTTCCCAGAGGTAGTGAAGTCTAAAACTAGTGGGCATAGGTTTAAGTGTGAAATACAGAAGTGTCCAAAGGGGCAATTTTTTCCACAGTGTAGGGTCTGGAACAAGCTGCAAGGTTGTAGAGGAGGTGGGTACAATTTTATTCTTTTTAAAAGCATTTAGATAGTTACATGGATATAAAGGAATATGGGCCAAATGCAGGCAATTGGGATTAGCTTAGGGGTTTTAAAAAAAAAGGGCAGCTGAAGGGCCTGTTTCCATACTGTAAACCTCTATGAGACTGCTCATTCCCTGCCTTTCTTTCCACAAGATTTGAAGGAGCTTAAAAGCACCAATGATGATACTTCTTCTGTGCTTCAAGGTGCCTGCTGTACATTGGCCAGGTTTCCAAAGCACACAGGAGTGCAGAGATCTTTACTGCCTGGTAAAGGCACTGAATAAATAAATAAATAAAGCCACTGAATAAGGTAAAGGCGAGGCACTGAATAAATATTTCTCTTCGGTATTCACGCAGAGTGCTGGAAATGTAGCTGTGGAGAGCACTGAGGTACAGGGTTGCAAATTGGGGAGTATTGTAGTAGATAGGGAGGATGTGTTAGAAATTCTCGAGGGTTTGAAGTTGGATAAGTCCCCTGGGCCGGACGGGATTTACCCTAGGATTCTCTGGGAGGCAAGAGAGGAGATTGCAGAGCCTCTGGCTCTGATCTTCAGGTCCTCGTTGGTTACGGGTGTGGTTCCGGAGGACTGGAGGATAGCGAATGTGGTCCCATTGTTTAAGAAGGGGAAGAGAGACCTTCCAGGGAATTATAGGCCAGTGAGTCTTACTTCTGTTGTGGGCAAGGTATTGGAGAGAATTATTAGGGATAGGATTTATAGTTATTTAGAGAGAAATGAATTGATTGGGGATAGTCAGCATGGTTTCGTGAAGGGTAGGTCATGCCTTACTAACCTCATTGAGTTTTTTGAGAAAGTGACCAGAGAGGTGGATGGGGGTAAGGCGGTTGATGTAGTATATATGGACTTTAGTAAGGCGTTTGATAAGGTGGCCCATGGAAGACTTCTACAGAAAATGCAGATGTGTGGAATAGAGGGTGATTTAGCTAATTGGATTAGGAATTGGCTGGCAGATAGAAGACAGAGGGTGGTGGTTGATGGGAGATATTCATCGTGGAGTTCGGTGACGAGTGGTGTGCCTCAGGGGTCTGTTTTGGGGCCCCTGCTGTTTGTAATTTTTATAAATGATCTGGATGAGGGTATTGAGGGATGGATCAGTAAATTTGCAGATGATACTAAAGTTGGTGGTGTGGTAGATAGTGAAGAGGGGTGTTTTAGTTTACAGAGTGACTTGGACAAGTTGCAGAGCTGGGCCGAGAGGTGGCAAATGGAGTTTAATGTGGAAAAGTGTGAGGTAATGCACTTTGGCAGGAACAATAAATGTGTAGAGTATAGGGCTAATGGTAGGGCTCTTAATAGTGTTGAGGAACAGAAGGATCTTGGTGTATGTGTCAATAGATCCCTGAAAGTAGGCAGTCAAGTGGATAAAGTTGTTAAGAAGGCATATGGAGTCTTAGCTTTTATTGGTAGGGGGATTGAATTTAGGAGCCGCAGCATCATGTTGCACTGTACAAAACTCTAGTGCGGCCGCACTTGGAGTATTGTGTGCAGTTCTGGTCGCCACATTATAAGAAAGATGTGGAGGCATTGGAGAGGGTACAGAGGAGGTTTACTAGGATGTTGCCTGGTATGGAGGGCAGGTCCTATGAAGAGAGGTTGAAGGATTTGAGGTTGTTTTCGTTAGAAAGGAGGCGGCTAAGGGGGGATCTTATTGAAGCATATAAGATGATTAGAGGTTTGGATAGGGTGGACAGTGATAGCCTTTTTCCTAGGATGGAGAAAGCTAGCACGAGGGGACACAGCTTTAAATTAAGGGGTATGAGTTATAGGACGGATATCAGAGGTAGGTTCTTTACTCAAAGAGTGATTAGGGAGTGGAATGCCCTGCCTGCAGCTGTTGTAGATGCGCCAAGTTTGGTGGCGTTTAAGAGGTTAGTTGATAAGTATATGGATGAGAAGGGAATGGTTTAGTTAGGAGGGGCATTGCTTTTTATTTTGGTCGGCACAACATCGAAGGCCGAAGGGCCTGTTCTGTGCTGTATTGTTCTATGTTCTATGTTCTATGTTCTAAAGTATTAACATTAAGCTTAGTTTTCAAATACTCTTTTAGGCAATCAAAGATTTTGGTGGTATTGCATCGTTTATGTTTGCTTTCTTCAAGAGAAGGGTCCCAAGGAACAGTTTCCCATCTGTTCTGTACATTATTCCCACATTTGTGGGGAATTTGCTATCCAAGATGGCTCAGCTTCAGTGGAGCTCCTTGCCACATCCATCTATGACCATCTGATGTTTTTTTGTCTCTTAAAACTTCACTTCCGCTGATCCTCATGCTATGCATTCATTTTAATCAAAACATGAAGTCTTTAAATCAAATCAATTTTATCATTGAAGTCTCAGGCACTCCCCACCCCCAGATTGAGTCAGCATCCCTTCCTCACACCCCTGCAAATAGAACAACTGTTAGTTTGAACAGCCTGATCCTCTTGATTCAAAGTCCATTCCCTGATCCACCTAGATAGTTTTGTTAAAAGATCTGGAAAAAAAAAACTTGGCCATGGATTCTCTCCCAAACGTAACTCTTGGACTACTGGAAATTCCTGGATTACTTCACACATCTAGACCATGATTCTATATTGAACTACATTGGTGGAAAATTACCCTGCTTCTGCCCAAGATCTGTTATTTTAGAAATCTTTCCAAATCTGCAACCTCTGGAAAAACCTAGATGTACATCTGCCTTCAGGCTTGGTTTCTAGTTCCTGGATTTTTTCTTGACATGAAGATACGATTCTCAGTTCTTTATTGCAATGGCTAAACCACACTACAGAAATTCTACCTCTTTCTTGCTCAATTTTTTGTGATATTCCCCCACTCAATGATAGAGAACTTGGTCACCAGAGTTTGTCTTTTTACTTTTTCAGTTTCAATCTGTTCCTGTTTCATAGTAGAGCCCGCCTCCAATCATTTTGAAACACCCTAGCCATTGGACCAATGCTATGCTCTGTCTAGAGCATATGGCAGTTGGCTTGCAACAGCATCTCCGCATTCAAGAAAATCACACACAGGCATCTTCCACTCAAAATGAAATTTGGAACCTGAAACATCAAGATCCTTATGGACAACTTCATTCAGGTACCTCAACCTTGATATTACCACTTTAAGAAAGACATGATATACTGAAGGAAAGGCATCAGGTACACCTTTTACAAGGACCTTCCAAAATGGGATCAACACCTTTAGGAATGAGTTCCATCATCAAAAATGAACTTGTCTGGCACTTCAGCAACTTCCTCAATGGGATACGTGACCACTTCGTAATTGCCTGGCTAACTCTAACAAAGAATCAGCATGCCATTACCACATGCTGCTTTATGAACTTGAGAAATCCTTAGCTCAAATCCTAAGATAACAAACCGAATCCCCTCAGATTTTTCTACAGACCACAAAATTCACTTGTTTTGAGTTTACCATGTGAAATTTATGATTTTAAATCAATAGATTCCACATTAGAACTTCTGCTTCTAAAAATGTGGTAATGCCGGTTCAGACCTATCCTTTGCAATAAAATGGAGTAGATTTAGAACATAGAACATTACAGCGCAGTCCAGGCCCTTCAGCCCTTGATGTTGCGCTGACCAGTGGAACCAATCTAATGACCCTCTAACCTAAACTATTGCAATGTTATCATATGCCTATCCACTGACCATCTGAACGCCCTTAAAGTTGATGAGTCACAACTGCTGTAGGCAGGGCATTCCACGGTCTTACTACTCTCTGAATAAAGAACTTACCTCTACAGTAAGAGGTGGAAAATTAATTAATTTTAAACCGACTATGGTGGTTCAGTCTTCATACAACAGGTCATGCTCAGTGAATCTGATTTGCCTTGTATCTCACTTGTGTTAAGCATACTTCAGAAAACATTTTATGCAACATGCACAAACCCAGGTTATCCAAAATGTTTTGCAACCAATGTCACTTATAATAAACACAGCGGTCAATTTACATAGAGCTGATTCAACACAGTAATCTCTAGATCATGTTATTTAGTGATGTTAGTCAGGTGTTCCAGCAAAATTTAAGGTAGCATTTCAGCTAGAGAACAATCTGAAGTATGGGTGTGGGATTATCTTTTGTTTTTAGTGCCTGAGAACAAAGGGAGCTTTGAGATTGAGAAGGCTCAATTTCCCTTTAACTGTAACTACCAGGTTAAGGTAACCCTTAAGCTAGTTGCTAGGAGACCAATATACCCAACATGCAAACCTTATACTCATTTGTCGCATTCAAGCAGGTGTATGAGTCCATATTCCTCAGATGTATTCATGACTATTCTCAGCCAGTATTAGAGAATGAGTCTACCATCATTTCATTGTCTGGAAAGTAGAGCTAGAATGATACACTAATTTAGTCCAGAAAGCAATAACAGACCAGTACATAGATCCCACGGCAGCTTAATAGTACAAAGATCAAGTGTTCAACTTCTGAAAGTTTGAATTCTCCAATGCTTGGAAATCCACAGCCATTGCAGGCAAAAGAGTGAAGTCTGATCAAGCATGAGCCAGGTTGCATTATTTGCTTGTCATTGAATGTAACCATGCAGAATAATTGTCCAAGAATTATTGATTTAATCTGTACAGAAGTTTTTGACTAAACCACTTGAGCCTGAATCACATGGAAGCTATTGTTGAATGGCTAACAAGCTTTGTGCAAGAATAACCACAGTGCCTTATCAGCTATCAGGCAAAGGTCACCATAGCTACAAAAATGAAAAATCAATAGCAGTGTGACATTAACAGCTTTCAGAACAATCTTATTAACCATTTTCTCAATGTACACAGCCAGAAGTTGGATACAATGTTTCACTTTTTGCAATCAGTTAAGGTTGAAATGCAACAGGAACTTCAAAGGTATTTCCTAGTCTCAATGAAATAATAGCTAACAATTCAAGTCTTTGTAACAGGTAGTTTTTTTTGTCATAACTCCACTGTTAAGACTTTAGCCCTTTTTTTTTCCAGTTTTAAAAGTGTAAGATTGGAAAAAAAAGTGAGATGACCAGTAGGATCAAGATGTTTCAAAACAGGAATAAATTAGAAAGCAGGATTGGATTCAGAAGTCAAGCAATCTGGACAACCACCCCATCATGAGTGCAGTTTGGCAGGGAACATGGTGAAATGTGAAGCATCCTCAGTAAATGTGAGGAGTTATTAGGAGGAAACCAGGTTTTTAATGGCAGGATGTATTGATACTTTCCCAAAGATTAAGTAATGGATCAATCAAATGGCAAGACAGAAGGGAAAGATGACTATAATTTAAGTCACAACACAAGAAGTAATTAGGGAACTTGAGGAACTCCGGTGTGGATAGTAGGCTACCTGCACATACCAAGAGGCCCAGTGAGGATATACAATATAGATTAAGACATAGAAACTTCAGAACTCAGGTTGGCAAAAAGGTGCTCAATGCAAAACAATGGGAAAGTATGATGGAAAGGAGGAAAACAAGGGGAAGTAGTACTAAGGATGGGGAAATAGTTGAGCAATCTAATTGGAGGTGCAGAATTCAAAATTACATGGAAGTGTAATACGAGCAAGGGGCTAAAACATTACTTTTAACAATGTTTCTGTTAGCCTGCACTCAGATCCGAAATTCACTTCGGAATGGCAAAGGGATAAGTAGTGAGATGAATGCTGGTCTGATGGAAAATTGAAGTGAAGGAAGTGTCAGAAAATATGCATTCACAATCATATCTAGGCTTGTTAATTTTAAAATATGGTGTACTTCTGTAACATAATGAAGAATGTGAGAAGGTTGATGCCAAAGTATTGTAATTTGTATTCTTAGTACTTGGAACAAAGCACCTGTAGAATTCTATAATTGCAATAAGTAATAACTGACGGCCAATAAATCTTGACACACTGCTCAAGCTACCAGTAAGCAATTAGATTCCATTTGTATTCTTATTTTTCATTTAAGATTCGTCAGAAGCTTCTTATTTTTAGGACCAAGAGGCAGAATATGCCCAACATCAGAAGAATACAGCACTGAAATAGGCCATGTAGCTCAGAGTCTATTCTCACTTCGTCAAAACAATCCAGCTAGGTTCCCCAACACCCTTTTCCTTATATCCAGACATTTTTTCTTGAAGTATTCATTCAATTACTTTTTAAAGGTTACTATTAAATCTGCATCCAAGACCTTTTTTAGGCAATGGATTCTAAATCCAAGCCACTCACATTGCATAAAAATATTCTTCTATCACCTCTGATTCTTTTGTCAATCATGTTAAATCAGTGCCTCTGCTAATTGACCTTTAGTTATGGAATCATTTTCTCTCATCTAACACTTCACAATTTTAAATATCAAATCTTCTCTCAGCCTTCTTAAAACTTTCATACCACACAAGTGCCAAGTAATGGCCGGAGACTCTAACCATCAACATTTGTCATCCAAAGGCATTACCAATGCTGAATCCCTCACTAACAACATCCTAGGGGTACACTGACCAGAGACTTAATTGGACTAGCCACATAAATATCGTGGCTGCAAAAGCAGGTCAGAATCCCATATTTTAAATATATTTAAAATGCATGTTCCTCCAGTCTCAACAGAAACTGCAATCTTAGTTCTAATAGTATCAACTGTGCACAATCAACCCATTCTTGCAAAATCCAAATCCAATATTGTTATGTTTTGAAGACCTGAAGTTTAGACTAGGGGCTTCAACCTCATCTTCCACTGGCCATAAACATAATTCATTTGGCTGCCTGTATCTAAACTCACATTAAGTACAATTGAGTTCATACTAGCGTCCAAATCCTTTCATGTCTTCATTCCTCCCCACCTCTAACTTCCTCCAATCATTTCAGAGAACTCTGCATTTCTTCAATGCTGGTATTGTGATCTTTCAGCCCATGACTGATGAGCACACTTTCTGAAATTTAGGCCCAAAAGTCCAGGAATCCATATTGCTTTCCATCTGTCTCAAGGTACTCCTTTAAAACCACCTCTTGGACCAAGATTTTGTCGATCATACAAGATAGCATCAGGTGTCAAATTTTGTCCAACAACAATTCTGCAAAACACCTTGGCACATTTTATTCTATGATAAAAGATGCTTTGTAAAAGTTAGCTGAAATGAGTGAATACTTAACATTAGAATGTACGAAGATATGCAATCTATATGGTGAATTATTCTTCTGAAAGTCTGGCAAAACTGTCTTGGACTGGTGAATTCAGTCTACTTCTATCCTCATGCAACATTGGATATTAAAATAGCTTTCTTCTATAACAACACTAAACTGTACATGAAACAAAACTGCTTGTATACTATAATAATAATGACAACTGTGAATTTTCCACGTTTACCTCAATGTTAAGTTATTCAGGTGAATTTTTCATATATACATCTGATAAGCTATGCACAAAAACTATGAATTAGATTGACAAAATTCATACAATCCAATCAGCACAAGATACAGCTTTTCCTGAAAGGTGAAACATCAAATAGCCATAAATTAATGAGGCAAGACACTTTGATCTTTTGATCTTTAATTAAACATGAAACAGCAATTCAAAACTTGAGAGATTGGGAAGTGATCAATGGTGAGTGGGAGGATAAAGTAAATGGAGTAACATGTAACTTATGGTTTATTAAAGCAAGCAGAAAACAGCAGTGTGTTTTTTTTAAAGTATAATAGCACAAGGCCAGTTTTTAATCAAGTTGCATATAAGAAATATCAGAAATAGACCTTCTAAATATTATGCAATTTAAATTTATGATTGCAATATTCTGTTTCTTGCATAATGGCCTGAATAATAAAAGTTCAGTTTTATAAAGCCATTGCAAAATTATCTTTACTGAACAAAATTATGTCAGCAGTATATTAGCATTAGGATTCCCATCAGGATTTTGAAAAGCTTCCAAATTTGACACTCATGATAAATCCGAGATAAAAAAGTATTGTTTTCTAAATCAAATTTTTTTTTGCATTCATGCAATACCTTCATTTCCTTTAATCATATGCACTTTTTAAAAAAACATTCCACTTCAATTTGAAATTTTAAAATACTGTTACAGATCCACAATTAAAAAATAGGATTGAAGTAGATTAACATTTAAATTATTTTGACTAAAGTACACAATTTTTTTAAATCAGGGAACAGAACTGCAACATTAAAGCTCCCAGTTGAATATTCTTCTGCTGCCATTAAAAGACAACAGTATTGATAATTACTTTATAGAGATCTGCAAAAGATGCATTACTCCATGCAACATACAGTGAAAGACAGAGGTGCATGCAATGTTTTGGGTAATAAGGCTACTGTTCTAATAAAATAGTTTCAAAAACTCATGAAAGGAATCAGGAAATCACACTTTGCCCCAAACGCTGGCAGTCTAATAATTTGGACAAGGGAACAAATGGACTTACTAAATCAGAGGAAATTAAAAACAGTTTGTAAAAAAAATACTGTGAAAAGAACACAATAACAAATAGCTTGAATGTTTACTAATGTTCTAGCTTTACAGATAGCTATTTTAGCCAGTAATGCACCATCTGATACCAGTATAGTGGTAAGAAACAAAACGTGAAACTTGAATCAGAAAACTCCATGATGTAAATGCATAGGAGATAAACATATTAAGGCTAACTTACACAATTGTCTTTATACTAATTCATTTAATTCAAATGTATGCAGGACTAAAAAGCAAAATTTGCAATTTGTTATTTAGGCTACAAGTACACAATACGGTTTAAACTATTTGGGGACCACAAATTCTAAATATGAAATCCTAACTTAATGTGATGGATTTAACTGACCTTGGACATTACAAACACACAACAAGATCACATCAGGCTACCAAATTTAAATACATTGAAAAAGTGTGCTAAAATAAATAGACTTCAAATTATGAACAATGATTTTAAGTTCTGTGCTTATAAAAAGTCCATTTTTCTCCTATTAGGCTAATGTAACCATTGAACATACACATTATAAATTAAGGCAATCATGTCGGAGACTCAATATAGTGGTCTACGTAAACAGGAGACTATAGGTTCAGTAGCTCCTAAGTTGGTTGATTTCCTGTGAAGTAGTATTCAGAAGTATGAAGTTGTGAAACACTGTAAATTAATTCATGCCATAACACCTGCTAAACAAGTATTGGATTTATTAAGCTAGTGAATCACCTAGAGGAGAAAATTTTCCACTTCCATGATAGTAATCTGCCAGAAAGGCAAACGTTCAAAGCTTAGGAAGTTATATTTAAAAGACATTACAGAAGTCTAAAAAGTTAAATGAAACCGAGGTACATTTACTTAGGACAGTGTCATCAATGTTTGTATCAAACATCTAGTATCTCCTCCATAGACAAATGCACTTTCTGAAGCCTATGTAATACATAGTACAAGAAAAAAAAGCATTGCATTCAACTGGTTGCACATACATTTTTAAAAATTATATTTCAAAACCAGGAATAATTTGGGGAAGAATCTTGCATAACTTCTGGTTCGTTTCACATTTGGCAAAATATTAATTCCATTTATTTGCTTTATTTACTACAATAGTTTTCACATAGGTATTATATTGGATTTATTAGTTTGAACTAAAAATTACATGATATCCAAATGGTTTCTGCAGAGCAAAAATTAACTTAAAAATAAATCCTACAACACAAAAAGTATGTTGAAGAGCTAAGCACTGAAATCTCAGATTATTGACCAAACTACACTCATTGTTAGTATTAAACAAATCCAAATAAAAGATTAATTGGTTTCTCACATTCATTCAATTTCTGGATTTCAACTAAGAGGATGAGTTTAGAAAGACAGCAGTTATTGATAAAAAGCTTTAGGAAGGCAAAAAGTGCTTGACATATAGCGCTCAAATGTGTTTTGTGAGACAACAGTATAAGGGCAAATGCAGCAATGAGAACCAACAGGGAAAGCCAATCTTGTGTTCAAGTGTTCAAAAGAGGTTGCCTTGAGCAGTAAAGTTCCAATAACCATAGTTCCTGGAAGATACTAGTAAATTTCCAAGGTTCATATCATTAGTGTTGTAACTCTGGTACAGCATGTCCTTTCAGTTACTATTTGCTTCTGTTGCGCTCCTGTAAAAACAGCACAAATATAGGTGCTAAATATCTGTTTTCAACCACATTAACAAAACTTAATATTTGCAAATGGTATAAATATATTAGCTTTGAAATACATCAATGAGATGGATACACCGATAAATTATTCCACAGTATTTCACAGGAACATTATAAAATAAAGAATGATACCCAGTTATGTACAGAGACATCAGGTCAGATGACCAAAAGCTGGTTAGAAAGACAGGGTTTAAGGAAGAAAGTGAAGTAGAGAGGTGGAAAGGTACACAAATGCTATTTTAGAGCTTGGGGCCTAGGCAACTGCAGGCATAGCAACCAATAGTGTAACTTGGGATGCATAACGGACTATAATTAAAGAAATTCAAATTTTTGAGGGTTGCAAGGCTAGCAGAGATTAGAGAGGTAAAGAACAGCAAGGCCATGGAGGTGTTTGACAAAGTTGAGAATTTTAAAATGAAGATGCTGCCTCACTGGGAGCACAGGGGTGATAATGGAAAAGGGCTTGATGTAATTAAGAAATGAGCAAAGATTTTGATGAACTCAATTTTACAGATTGAAAGTGAGGACTATCCAGGACTGTGTTGGAATTGTCAAGTCTAGTGGTGATGAATGCATAAATATGAGCATATCAGCAGCAAACAAACAATCTGAGGCAGAGATGAGGTCAACCATTAGTTGGCAGGAAAAGGTTAATGCCAGATAAGCAGTGTGATAATTTAGCAACAGTGGAGGCCTGGTAAGATAAAGTTAGGATTAACAGTATAGACGTGACAATTAATATCATGATTTTGGATGATGTCATGTGGATGAGAAATAGGAATTGGCTAAGGATTGACCCTTGGGAACACTAAAGGTAGCAGTGCAGGGGCAGGAAGAGAAACAATGCAGTTATTCTCTGGCTATGATTAGATAGACAAGAACGGAATCAGGTGAGGTCAGTCCCTCACCTGATGGACAACAGCAGAGAAACAGTGGAGGAAAATGATGTGATCAACAGTGTCAAAGACTACATGCAGGTTAAAAAAAGATGAGGAGGAAACTTTTACCTATGTTGGTCATGTTAGGATACCTTTGATAAGGGCTATTTGACAGTGTGACAGAGATAGAAACTTGATTGAAGGGATTCAAACATGGAGTTCTAGGCATGTGGGAGTAGAGTTTGGGAGGGAAGGAAGGTTGGAGATGCAATGAGAGTTTGCAAGGACAGTGGGGGAAAGGATTAGTTTTCTGAGTAGGGTTATGATGGTAGCTGAAGGAGGGATGGACAACACCTGAAGAGAATATCGTTTAACAATATAGGACAACTACTTCACATCCCGAAACACATTTCACAATTTGTTAAGATCCAAATTTCATTTTCTCAGCCAAGGACTGGCTTTAGGTAACTTGGTACAGAACTGTATAAAATTACATTAGATAAAAAAAGAAAAATAGAACAGAAAAATAAATAATCTGCATCCACTTAATTTCAGTACTACTGTAATAAACAACCCAGTGCCATTATTATTATAATTAATGATCCCCTAAGCACACAAGTGGAACAAAGATAAATGGCTGGTTTTAAGACAGAGGTTGGGATAATATAGAATTTCCTATTATAAAGATAAATATTTAGAACATGAATTAATATTGCAAATCCATAATGAGTTAATCAATAATTTAAATACAGGTAAATATAATCCTTCAATACAACAGATATGAAAAATATTACCCAGATTTTCATGTCAAAGTAGCCATGAGGCTATTGGCATTCTGTTAATACGACAAACCAGTGGTTAGCACTGCTGCCTCAGAGTTCGATCCCTGGTTTGAGTCACTGTTTGTGTGAAGTTTGCATTTTCTCCCAGTGTCCGCATGGTTTCCTCCAAGTGCTCTAGTTTCCTCCCACAGTCCAAAGATGTGCAGGTTAGGTGGATTGGCCAAGGTAAATGCACAGGGGTTACAGGAATAGAATAGAGGGAAGAGCCTCAGTACGGTGCTCTTTTGGAGGGTCAGTGCAGTCCAATGAGCCAGATGGCCTCTTTCTGCATTGTAAGGATTCGATGGTTCAAACTACAAGTAAGTTAGTGTGGCCATTCGAGGATTTTCACAGCAACTTCATTGCAGTGTTAATGTAAGCCTACTTGTGACTAAAAATAAACTTTAAATAAACTTTTACTTCAAGCAAGTGGGAGATATGCTGTTAAACTCAAATATCCAGGAACTGTTGTCAAGAGTTGTGCCTCTCCATTGTTAACTTGATGCAAACCACTGAAATGCACTGAATGGCATTTTATTTATGTGATAGGGAAAATATAAACTCTACAGAAAGTCACATCTTGCCAGTCTAATCGAAATATTCTTCTAATCATATGATACTTCTAATTAATACTAAATTAACCCCTCTCACATCGAAAACTAAGCATTATAATTGTAGAGTCACAAGCTGAAATTTTAACACCTTGCAACACTGATTCTGGGGCAGGTAAAACTCAGAATGGAAATCTCTGTTGGCCTCGGCTGCACCTTACGATCTCGCCTGAGTGAGGTCGAAAATTTCCACCGTCACTCCTTCACGTTTTGATGGTTGGCGATATTAAAATTGTCATTTGAAGAAAAATGACTCCTTCTGTTTCTTTTAATCCAATCTCTCCTTCCCTCCCTATTTCCCTTTCTGTACCTGATTTGATATTCATTTCATCTGCTCTAATTTAGACATCCTTATCGGCCCTCGTGCTACAACTTTCACAATCTGTGAATTTGATGCAATATGTGGCTGTGCTGTTCAATCAGGTCTCACATACAACTTCTAACATTAAATTAAAAACAAATAGTGCAAGGGAAAGTCCGTCCAACCATAAATGCCATCAGGTTTCCTGAAAATGAAAATTTGGCCCATTTTGTTTCAGTTTTGGGTTTGAACTGACTTAATCTGGCCATATTCTAAGGCACAAACTCACTGAAAGAGGTAACTGAAGGAAAACGGAAGAAATTGAGCCCAATGGGAGAAAGAGAGTCATATTAGACAAATTGAACCAAAAAATGTCCAGCAACAGAAAAGGAAAACTCAACTTGTTAAGGCAGATGATTTGTAACAGAGGAAATGAAGAAAGGGCCTGCCCTTAGCACAGTAGTGAGCTTCTTATGCATTGATACAACTAAATATAATCTAATGTGAATTAATTTCCATAAAAATAAGGTGCTCAGATCACTTGCACGAGTGCCTAACATCACAGAACCCTAGAGGATATTAACAACAAACTCAAATTTATAATAATTCCTGATAGCTGCCAGAGCTGCAGTGATGATGAAGCCAATTCAAAGCAGTTAAAATTTATTATATAAGAATGTTTAAATTCAAGGCACTTGATCTCAAGACAGGAGGCAACTACAGAGCTTGAATTAAAGAAAACGTAATTCAGGCAGCAAGGTGGTAGTGGAGGGGAGAGAAGGAGCAGCAACACAAATGATGCCATGAAGGACAAATAGTGCTAGCATGAGGCCAAAAATGTACTTGCTTTTGAATAGAGAGAGAAATATACAATAGCAATGAGTCTGCTAAGTGAAGCTGCAGAACCTGGGCCAGCCATTTTATTCAATCAAATTTTAGTCACCAATAGTCTTGATGATTTTATTGATGCAGTTAAATTATTAGCCAATTACTGTTAAGTAGAACAAAATAAGTAGGTCAACCAACTTGCCCCATTGCTAAGAATCCTAGTAGTATTTGTGTTAATTGTACCTATTTTATGGACCATGAAACAGTGTACTATTCTCAGATTTTACATATGGAGACAAAGTTAATAAACAAAAAGAATTCAGGCACACTTAACAGGGAAATGACTTATGAAGAAATCCACTGCTGCCTGCCGCTCCGGGAAGACTACTGCTCCTGCGCTGTCTAGTTTTTTTGGCACAAACACAGCAGCAAGGGGACAGACTGCACATCCTCAAAGACAGTGGCTAAAGGATAGCATGCAAAAAGATTGCTCAGGTGACCAGTACCGGCACAAAAACCTGACCACGGAACCAGGGTTCTGGGATATGAGGAGAGAGTCTGGAGTTGGATACACAGCAGGAAGTGGCTCTGTTGTGTGGAGCTGGGGTACAGGGAAGCCTGGGGGCAAGTGGTGATTTGGTGGAAGCAGGGAGGGCCTCAGGTTAGATGTTGAAGCTCATGAGCTGCTTGAGATGGAAAGTGAACAGCAGCACCAGTGCAGCTAAGAAGTCTGCCAGAGTGTAAAGCCAGGGGTTTGATTTTATAAACAGGCTACTCAGTTCAAGGCCAGATGGCTAGATCTAGAATAACGTGCATTTTGTTGAGGATTGTGTCTATACATCTCAGGTTGAGAAGAACTGCCATCGGCTCAGCATTAGCGTATTTGGGACTATGGGATAGGAGGTAAATGCGTGGCTCAAAGATTGGTGTGGGAGGAATGAGTCTGAATTCACGGAATATTGGCAGTAGTATGGGGAAGATGGGACCTATTCAGATGGGGTGGTCTTTGTCCGAATTGTACTGGGAACCAGAGTCCTGGCACATTGTGTAACTAGGGCTGTAGATAGGGTTTAAAACTAAATAGTGGGGGGAGGGTTCAGGGGTATAAGGAATTACAAAATCAAAGGTAATGGAGATAGTTCAAGTGCAGGTTAATGATGAGAATATTCACCTAGTTAAAGGGGTCGAGGGCTCAGGAGACGTTAACGTTTCCAGACCACATAATAGGACAGAGTATAGAAGATGGCAGGAATCTACCCTTAGGTAGAGTAAAAAAGGTGACAATCACAAGGGAGGTGGTTAACGCAGTACAGGGAGTTGGTCTAGGGAAGGATAATCAATTTGCAACAGGTAGGGACAGAGCATGCAATCACAAGAATGCACTAACAAATTGGGTCCAGATAAAGGCTAGCATAAAGACACTTTACCTGAATGCACGCAGTATTCGAAACAAAGAGAATGAGTTGATGGCACAAATCAGTACAAATGGATTTGATCTAGTGGCCATTACAAAAACATGGTTGCAGGATGACCGGGACTGGAAACTGAATATCCAGGGGTACCAGATATTTCTGGAGGAAGACAGAAAGGAAAAGGAGGCGGGGTAGCTCTGTTAATTAAGTATAACATCAGGGCAGTAGTGAAGATGATACAGGCTCTAAGAAGCAAAATGTGGAACCGATGTGGGTGGAGATAAGGAATAGTAAGGGGAAAAAGTCACTGGTGGGCGTGATCTACAGGCCCCAAATAATAATTTTAAGGTGAGGCGAGCTATAAACAAGCAAATAATGGATGTGTGCAAAAACAGAATAATAATAATCATGGGGGATTTTAACCTACATATTGATTAGTTGACTCAGGTTGGAAGCGGGGGACTTGAGGAAGAGTTCTTAGAATGTTGTCAGGATAGTTTCCTCAAACAATATGTTAACAGAATCTACGAGGAAGCGAATTATCTTGGATCTGGTCCTGTGTAATGAGACAGGTAAAATTAAAAATCTTCTTGTGAGGGATTCTCTTGGAATGAGTGATCACAATATGGTTGAATTTCTAATACAGATGAAGGGTGATAAAGTAGCGTCCCAAATCAGTGTTCTCTGCTTGAGCAGAGGGGAGTATGATAGGATGAGGGCGGAATTAGCTAATGTAGACTGGGAGTACAGACTAGTTGGTAGGACAGCTGAGGAATAGTGGAGGGCTTAGAGATTTTTCTCAGTACTCAGCAAAAATATATTCCGGTGATAAAGAAAGAATGTAAAAGGGATAATCAGCTGTGGATAACTAAGGAAATAAAGCACAATATTAAATTAAAAACTGATGCATACAGAGTAGCCAAAACTAGTGGGGAATTAGAACATTGGAAAAGCTTTAAAAACAAAACTACTAAGAAAGCGATAAAGAAAGGAAAAATAGATTATGAAACTAAACTAGCACAAAACATAAATACTGTTAGTAAAAATTTTTACAAATATAAAAAGAGGAAAAGAGTGGCTAAAGTAAACATTGGACCCTTAAAAGACGAGAAGAGGGATTTTAATAATGGGAAATGGCCAAGGCCTTAAGCAAGTTTTTTGTCAGTCTTCACAGTAGAAGACACAAATAGCTTATGAAAATTGATAGTCGTGGGACCTTAAAACGATTACTATTACTAAAAGAGGTTGTGCTTGGTAGGCTAATGGGACTAAAAGTAGATAAGTCCCTGGGCCCGGATGCAATGCATCCCAGGATATTGAAAGAAATGGCAGAAGTAATAACAGATGCGTTAGCTGTAATTTACCAAAATTTGCTGGACTCTGGAGAGGTGCCAACTGATTGGAAAACAGCTAATGTTTAAAAAAGGAGGTAGACAAAAGGCAGGTAACCATAGCCAATTAGCTTAACGTCCATAGTTGGGAAAATGCTGGAATCCATTAAAAAAGAAATAGCAGGACACCTGCAAAAGAATGGTTCAACCAAGCAGATGCAGTACGGATTCACGAAGGGAAAGTTGTGTTTGACAAATTTACTGGATTTTTATGAAGATGTAATGAGTGCGGTTGACAAAGGGGTACCGGTGGGTGTGGTATTTTTAAATTTCCAGAAGACATTCGATAAGGTGCCTCACAAAAGATTGCTGCAAAAGATTAAGGTACACGGAGTTGGGAGTAAAGTGTTCGTGTGGATTGAGGATCTAACAGGAAGTAGAGAGTTGGAATAAATGGGTGCTTTTCAGGTTGCCAATTGGTGACTAGTGGCATGCCACAAGAATCAGTGCTGGGGCCTCAGCTGTTTACCATATACATAGACGATCTGGAGGAGGGGACTGAGTGCAGGGAGCAAAGTTTACTGATGACACAGATGAGTGGGAAAGCGAATTGCGTGGAGGGCACAAAGTCTGCAGAGAGATTTGGATAAGCTAAGTGAGTGGGCGAGGAGCTGGCAGATGAGTATAATGTTGACAAGTATGAGGTTACCCACTTCGGAAAGAATAATACTAAAATGGACTATTATTTAAATGGTGAAAAATTACAGTACGCTACACTGAAGAGGGACCTTGTGCATGAATCGCAAAAACTCAGTTTGCAGGTGGTCAAGAAAGCAAAGGGAACGTTTGCCTTTATTGCAAGGGGGATGGAGTAATAAAGCAGGGAGGTCTTGTGCAATTTTACAACGTACTGGTGAGGCTGCAACTAGAGTACTGCGTGCAATTTTGGACCCCTTATTTACGAAAGGGTATACTGGCTTTGGAGGGAGTGCAGAGAAAGTTCACCAGGTTGATACCAGAAATGAGGGGGTTAGCTTATGAGGAGAGATCGAGTAGATTGGGCCTGTCCTCAGAGTTTAGAAGGCTGAGAGGGGATCTTATAGATATAAGATAATGAAGGGGCTAGACATAGATTATTTTCACTTAGAAAGGAAATAAGAGCTAGAGGGCACAGCCTCAAAATAAGGGGGAGTCAATTTAAAACAGTTGAGGAGGAACTTCTTAGAGGGTAGTGAATCTTTGGAATTCTCTGCCCATTGAAGCAGTGGAGGCTACCGCGTTAAATATTGTTTAAATCATAGGTACATAGATTTGCAATCAATAAGAAAATTAAGGGTTATTGGGAGCAGGTGGGTAGGTGGAACTGAACTACCAGATCAGCCATGATCTTACTGAATGGTGGGGCTAGATGGCCTACTCCTGCTTCTATTTCTTATGTCCTGGGTGAGATTGTGGTCGGTACAGACTCAATGGGCTGAATGGTCTCCGTCTGCACTGGAGCGATTCTATGAATTCACGTTTACCTCTTTAATTCTGTACTTTAGAGAATTATATAGAATTGACTGCTTGCTTTGTGGAATCTGTACAGTAAAAATTTATTGTTTGTTTAAAGCAGTTGAATCTCGTGCTTCTATTCTCTTTGTAAACGCATGGAATTTCAATTTTCATCTACTTTTACAAAAGCCCCATTGGTCGCTAACCAAATCATACACTATACAGTATAAAAAATGGATAGATTAACTCAGAAGCAAAAATATAACAGTCTTCAAATGTCTTTATCATTTGCTGTTCTGGAATTCATAAAACCATAGAATAATTACAGCACAGAAGAGGCTATTTAACACATTGCACCCATGTTTGCTCTCTGCAAGAGCAACTCGCTGGTCCACTTACCTTGAAGTCATGCTAATTCTGAGGCATTTATTCTGTTTCCTTTTGAAAGCCATGATTGAATCTGCAGCCACCACATTCTCAGGCAGTCAATTCAGATCCTAACCACTCAAGTAAAAAGTTTTTTGTGTTGCTGTTTGTTGTTTTCCCAACCATCTTAAATCAATGTCTTCTGTTTCATGGTCTTTCCATCATGGGAACAACCATGGAATCACAGTATCCTTACAGCACAGAAGGAGGCCATTCAACCCACTGAGTCTGCACTGACTCAAATTTGCACCCTATCCCTTTAACCCCAAGTAGTTACTCCGCTAATCCTGTAACCTATGCGTCTTGCCACATCAAGCGGTAATTTAGCATGGTCAATCCACCTAATCTGTACAACAACTATGGGAAGAAACACACGCAAACACAGGGAGAACATGCAAACTCCACAGACACCCAAGGCCAACATGGTGGCAGAGTCGTTAGCACTATTGCCTCTCAGTGCCAAAGACCTGGGTACAATTCTCAGTTTGGACCACTGTCTGTGTGGAGCCATCACGTTCTCCCATGCCTGCATGGAATTCCTCCACGTGCTCTGGTTTTCTCCCAAAATCTAAAAGACGTGCTGCCTAGGTGTATTGGCCATGCTAAAATCTCCCTCAGTGTTCACGAACAGGTGCTGGAGTGAAGCGACAGGAGATTTTCACAGTAACTTCAATGAAGTGTTAATGTAAACCTACTTGTGACATTAATAAAATAAACTTAAACCGAACCCAAGTCCAAGTGTGAAGCAGCAATGCTAACCACTGTGCCACCATGCCACAATATCCTTCTATCTACAGTATTCAGGATTTTGAACAACTCTAGCAATCACCTTTCAGTTTTTAATGCCATGCCTCACTCTGCTTGAGACGTATTACCTCACATATCAATGTTAAATTTCCTGTCATGCCCACTCCTCCATCCTCACTACCTTCAAGTCAATCACTGACCTCCTCACAGTTCACTATGTTTCCAAATTGTGCATCATTTGCAACTTCTGAAAATGTGCCTTGTACATCCAGGTGGAAGTGTTTAATACACATTAAAAAAAGCAGTGTTCTACTACTGACCCTTGACACCTTACTTTCAGTCCTGAAAGCTCGTGGTCATCACTATTCCACCACCCAGCCAACTTCACACTAATATTGCACTTTTTCCCCTCCCACAAACTTTAATTCAGCTGGCAAACCCATTACGTGGTACTTTATCCAACAGCTTTGATGAGTCCATGCGGTCACACCTTCTGCATTACCTTATCAAACCTCTACCACCTCAAAATTCAACCAAGTTATAGGTGATTTGTCTAATACAAATCCAGGCTGGTTTCCCCTTAATTAATCCACATTTCTCCAAATAATTGTCAATTTAGTGGCACATTACTGCATCCAAAATCTTTCCTACTATCAAAGTTAAAATGACTGGCCTGTAGTTGCACACTTACTTTTTAAACAAGGTTATAATCTTTAGCAATTCTCCAGTCCAATGGTAGAGAAATTATCGAAGAGGATTTTTCAAGACAGGATTTATTCCCACTTGAAAATAAGTGGACATATTAGTGAGAGGCAACATGATTTTCTGAAGGGAAGGTCATGTTTCATGAACTTGATCAAATTTTTCAAGGAAGTGACAAAATGATGAGGGTAAGGCTATGGATGTTGTCTACATGAACTTCAGTAAGGCCTTTGACAAGGTCCCTTATGACAGACTGGTGCAGAAGATGAAGTCGTATGGTGGATACAAAACTGGCTCGAGTCAAAGGAAAGACAGTAGCAGTAGAAGGGTGCAATGAGACCTGTGACAAGTGGTGTTCCTCAGAGATCAATGCTGGGACCTTTTAGGAAAACATAACTGGATTGATTAGTAAATTTGCAGACACAAAGGTTGGTGGATTTGTGGATAGTGATGAGGACCATCAGAGGATACAGCAGGATATAAATCAGTTGGAGACTTGGGTAGAGAGATGGCAGATGGAGTTTAATCTGGACATATGAGATAATGCATTTTGGAAGGTCTAATACAGATAGGAAATATACAGTAAATGACAGAACCCTTAAGAATATTGATAGGCAAAGGGATCTGGGTGTACAGGTACACAGGTCACTGAAAGTGACAATGCAGATGGAGAAGTCATAAGGCATGCTTGCCTTCAATGGCCAGGGTAGCGAGTTTAAAAACTGGCAAGTCATGTTGCAACTTTATAGAACCTTAGTTAGGCCACACTTAGAATATAGGGTTCAATTCTGGTCGCCACATTACCAGAAAGATGTGGAGGCTTTGGAGAGGGTACAGAAAAGATTTACCAGGATGTTGCCTGGTATGGAGGGCATTAGCTATGAGGAGAAACTTGGTTTGTTCTCATTGGAGCAACAGAGGTTGAGGGGAGACCTGATAGAAGTCTACAAGATTATGAGAGGCATGGACAGAGTGGATAGTCAGAAACTTTTTCCCAGGGTGAAAGAGTCAATTACTAGTGGGCATAGATTTAAGCTGTGAGGGGCAAGGTTTAAAAGGAGATGTATGCAGATTTTTTTTAAGATAGGGAATACTGGGTGCCTGGAACTTGTTGCCAGGAGTGGTAGCGAAGCAGATACAGTAGTGACTTTTAAGGGGCGTCTTGACAAGCACATGAATATTATCTGAATAAAGGGATATGGTCTCTGGAAGAGTAGGGGGTTTTAGTTAAGTCGAACATCATGGCTGGTGCAGGCTTGGAGGGCCAAAGGGCCTATTCCAGTGCTGTAATTTTCTTTGTTCCTATTGCACTACCCTATATCTAAGAATTGGAAGATTATGGTCAAAACTTCCTGCTACAAATGTGGGACCTTATCAGAGACTGCCTACTTTAATTTAAGGTAAAGCCAGAATATCTTCGAATGAGGGAATAGTGAGATCATACTAACTCTGGCCATGACAGGCCTATATGATTTTACTGTCATGGGGAAAGAAGCCCAGGCTGAAATCTATGAAAATCAAATGCCAGTTTTCACATCTTGACACGAAAGACAGGCAGCTGGCCTATCACACCATCGCTATCTGGACATAGATTATCAGACTCAGATCTGAAGAGGGAGATCAAAGCACCAAAATACCTGCACAGCATTAGCAGAGGGAAAGACTTTAATGTTAGCCACTCAACAGGCTGAGGAGAATGGATTTTCTATTTTTAGAGATGGAACATGCAGAGGTTTAAAGACCAAAGTCTTCCAGAGTGTGCTTGTAGTTGAAAGTCAATTCAAGAACACTTAGAAGACAGTGTTAAGGAACATTCAAAATATTTTGAGTTAATTAAAAGGGAAATATCTTCTAAAATTTGGCTTAATAGACTACACATTACTTCGTAGGCAACTACATTGATTTTAGCTTGTTTGTTACAGTAAAAATCTAAAAACAAAATCCTGTTGTGCGATTTTGTCAGTCACTAGGAAATTCACCACTCTCTATGGGGATCGCAACACTCTACAATTTCCATCTTTACTTCTCTCAGCATCTTTGGATGCACTCCAACTAAATTCAGGAAACTTTACAATTTTAAGTACAGCCAGCAATTTTAATTCCTTTCGTATCAATTTTTAGCCTATCCAGTCTCAATTACTTTGGCAGCATCTTCTTCTTTGTTAAAGCCAAGTGCAAAGTACTCATTCAGTACCTCAGCTATGCCCTCTGCCTCCGTGTGTGCACTGCACCATGGTACCAAAATTGTTGATCGGTTCTGAGGGGTTGTCACAGCAAGCTCCTTATGTTTAATAGATCTCGCACGTCACAAACGATCAGATTTTTTAAAATTCCAAGATTTACATTGCCATATTCTTTAAATGGCACAATGTAATATTATAGCTGCCTAAAATCTCCCAGACAGTACCATGGCACATCATTGTTTACCTGAATATGGAAGAGCATTTGATGTGTAGCTCCCTTATTTGTCTTTTATTTGCATCGATTACACTGAATTGCTTTGGATAACTACGATTTGGCTTGAAGGTGGTTAATATTTCTAAGCTTCTTTTAGGGATAATTTCTGAGTAACCAGAAGTTCAACCCTAAAGCAAATATAATACATTGAAGAAACATTAATTGTCAATTGCACCTGAATGCTCATTCAAGTTCAGTGAGATCTATAAAGCTACGTCAATTTTGAAAATTTTCAATGGATATAATTAATGTGCCAATTAAATTCAAAGCTAAAGACAATTATCTGAATCTTTAAAAGTGTTCCAAAGATCTGAGACCAGTAATTGATAATCTGCAACACACTGAACAGTTTCTTGTACAGGTTTTTGATTTACATTTAAATGCAGTTATATGTTACAGCATGTTGTACATTCATGCGCTAGATATCAGAGACTAAAAAAATTAATCAGTACTCATATCAGAGCAACAGACTATATAAGTTCAATAAATAGTTATTTTATACTTACCCTACGTATGGCTTCCTCCTCCTCTTGACGCTTTTCATAATGTGCAAAGTCATCAAAGATTGAAGTGGTATGCTTGTAAGTAGCAATTATTTTAAGCACTTGTTTGGCTTTTTCCAGGGGCACCTCTTGTGTGTCCCTTGAGTTGGTAACTGGTTTGTTATCATTATTTTCCAATCGAATATGCCGTAGTTGGTTGTTGGGTACGTCTTTCACAAAGATCCACTTCACTTCAAACTTGCCCTTCCACTTATCCTGTGACCATACTCCAGCAAAAGCATTATAGTCCACTGCTGACTTCATCTCAGCCACACCACAAAAATGTCCACTTCCATTTACACTAAAGAGCAAATAGAGTGGCCCTTTACCATTCAGGGAGCGGAAAGCAGCATCCAAACGTTTATTACCATGCTCAGTACTGCACCAAATAGAGTACTTGATAGAACGGTGTATATCGTCCTCAGAATAGCTTTTAATTATAAATACTCGTCCTGTCTTCAGACTCCAATCAAAATCTTTGGGGTTATAGTTGTGTATGCCCTTTAGTTTTTCTAGTACAGGATGTACTTCTCCTCCAGATGGTGAAGTGCTTAATGATGGTATACCCAACACAAAGCTCTCACTACTTGCTCCACTGGTCTGACTGAAACCACCTCCCCGATTGCGAGGAGCCACCCAACGGTTTTGTGGCTGCTGCTGACCTTGAGATTGTGGTTGCTGAGGTCCTGGGTGCTGCGGTTGCTGATTTGATGGGTGGGTCTGAATAGTAATCGGCTGTTGCGGAAGCTGATGCTGTTGAACAACAACTTGAGGAGGCATAACTTGCTGTGCAGGTGGAACTTTGGGCACATTAACTTTGTCTTCCCAAGTTCCAATATTCATGTTGTGTTTTATAGGTGGTGGTGGCACTGCAGGCCCACCTATTCCCATATTAGTCTTAGGCTTTAGTTTGGGCTGAGGTTTTGCTGGTTTTCTAGCAATAGCAGCCCAAGATGTAGGTTTAGGTGCTGAAGTGGTTGTTGCTGGGGTGCTATTAGCAACAATGCTACTGCACATACCTGTACTACTAAGAGCAGAACCTACAGTTTTAGTGACAGCCGTTGTCATATCTCCTCCAATCTTCAGTCCAGTCATGCCTTGCTCAATGCTATTTATGCCAGGCACCTTACTCAAAGAGTCACTGCCAAATCCAGCTTGTCCATCAGCTATGGCTCTTCCAAGAGAACTAGGTGGATATCCATAACTGTTGCTGTATGCAGAACTTTGTGTCGACTGCCCTTGAGATCCACTTGCTCCCCAAGTAGAAAAGTCTGCATTCCCAGGAAAAAAGTTAAATCCATGTTGATTCAAAAATGGTGGGGTGCTCCCCAAGGCCCCTGGCTGACTAAATACACCATCCGGTATAAAGTGATGCTCACCATTACTCATTTGTCCATAAGTTGTTAAGTATGGCATTGGAGGATCTCCCCCTGTTGACCAGGGGGCTTCACCCAGAGAATATGGAAATCCAATGGATGGAGCATAGTAACTGGGCATATATGGGTCAGACATTGGTGGGTAGCTGTTGCTCTGCAAGAAATTAAACAAAATTTAGCTATGAACATATAAACAAAGATATATTTTTCATATGTACTACCAGAACTTCTGTGAGCCATTCATTGCAAGACAGAAGATGCACCAGTTTATAAGGACATCAGCAATTGTACATTCTTACATACAATGCAGCTGCATTTATCTTAGCGTTCCTTTAAGACCGCAAGGTGCCTCCCTGGGTATATTAGGTATCAATTGACATCAGGCAGATCCTCCAGCCAATTAAAAGGTAGATTTTATTTTTTTTTTAAATATTGTCAGTGGTTAAGAAAGTTGATCCATAAATTTGAGCAGACCAATTTTTTTTTCCCCCCAGGCATAGCACAAATTTACTTGCATGATATTTAAACCTTTGATTCAACTTGAATGGCAAGTAATTATATGCCACGTTCACACTAAGCAACCCCACAATAGAGTCCATCACAAAAAATTTAATACAAAACAAACAAAAACACGATCATTTTGCAGAAATTATCAGCCATATTAAAAAATGATATACTTTAAGTTTTTTTTAGTCACACATTCACAACTCAAATTGTTTCAAATAGTCAATTCAAAGAAAGCTGAATCTGAAACAAAAAAAGTCTATTCCATTCAATAAATATGCACTTCCCAGATTCAGGCTGAGTGTAATAGGCCCAAAACTCCAAAGAGAAAAACTGATCTGCCTTAATTTTCACCAGGCAAGTGTTTGGAACCACGAAGAAAATTTTTTGATAAGACTATACAAATGCAGTTCTTTTGAAGAGGTTTGCTCTTTGATAGATAAAGACGTCCTAAAAAACATATCTAAAATTGCAACATAATAAGTGAAATGCCCGGTCAAATGTCCACTTGCCTTTTATTTTGATACCCAATGTTCTTCCTTTTGATCTGATTAGCTGCCATTCACCCCTTGTCCAACTAGCCAATCTTCACCTGAAAATTGGGTGATAAATGCTGACCAAAAGGTGCAAGTAGGAATTACATCCTCAGATGCAAATTTGAGCAGGTATTAGTGGCTAACATTCAAAATAATACCACTGGTAGATTTTTATAATTCCTCATTTAAAAGATAGGGGTAACTGTATTGCCTTTAGGTGATTTTAAGTGACAAACTTGGGGCTTTCTTGGGTCTGTCCAGCTTACCAACAGATTCTTCAAAATCATAAGTTACAATACAGAAGACAATCATTTTACCATTGCCCTCATGTCTGTTGCTTCTGGCATTTTCCCATTCACATAAAAAGCTCATATTTTACCATTTAGATTTTCAGCTCAATAAACTACATTTAAGATTATAGTTCACTAATGAAGGTTTCAGAAATTATCAAAAATAAGTAATTTTCATTTAAAAAAATGCTTGGGTCTGAAGATAGATCAATGCTTTGTACAGGCCAAATGAATTTTCCCATGATCTCTTTCAGAACCATTACAGTACCACCATCACTTAAACATCCTTGCTGTTTTTTAAAAACATGTAACTAAAACTATCACATAACAGACTATTAAAACAGCACTTTCCAATCACGAAGTACAGAACTGGAGTATTGCTTAAAAAAGTTATGATGTCAAAGCTTTTCATCATGCATTCGTTAGGACAGATGCAGAAATGTCAATTTTCAAGAGGAGCAATAATAATTTCCACAGCATGAGAAAAGGGTGCTGATAGGCTGACAAGTCAACTGCGATTGGCTGAAGCTTTGCCATACAGAATGAACCAGGGAACTAATGGCCCATGCTTTAATTTGTGCCCATTTCCCATGCAAAAAAATTGTACTCCCATTGAAATCTGACATTCTTGCATACTCTTTATAACCAATATTTCATCTTTTAAAATAGCGAGGCTCCAACTAACTTTTTCTTTTCCCCTCCTTTCAATAAATGCTGTACTGAAATTGGAAGCAGTTGCTACCCTTCCCTTTGACACATACAGCAAATCCAACTCAAATGACTGATTAAAGTTGCTAGCTATTTTGCTAGATAGTTTAAAAGCAAAAGAACTACTATGCTCGACCTTGAATTAAATAGAATCTTGGGATCTTTTACGTCCACTTGATAGCACAAATAAGATTTCAATTTCAGGTCTTAATTGCTCATCTCATCTGAAAGACCCACCACTTGTAGTTCACCACTCCTTCAGACTGTCAGCCTGGATTGTTATTCAAATCTGCATTTGGGTCGTGAACCCAGAATCTTAAGGATCAGCGATAAGTGCTACCACTGAGGCAAAGCTAATATTCAACCCCTTACTATTATCTTAATATCATCAACCAGAATGTAAACTTTGGGGCTTTCCTAATTTGTATGATTCAGCTCTACACTGGCTCTTCCATCTACTCACTGAACTGAGATTAGCTCAGACCACAATTTTATTTACATGAAGTTCAATAAACACATTCTGACTCAGTAAAGAAATCAAAAACATCCTTTGATAGACTTACAAATGCTTCAATTATTTAATAAACTCTTCAAGTAGCCTTTGCACAAATACGTTTCCTGAAATTTCCAACGTCTGTTGCCAATATATTTTCTTTCCACGACAGTGAATCTAGTTTCCAAGCATGTTTTTGGCTTCTTGTTCTTATTTGAAAATTATTTATAGATAATATATTGCTCAAATAAAGATTAAATAGGTTCCACTGGAAACAAAGTTGCAAAATCCAAATAAGAAAGTGAACGAAAAATGGTCTTTGACATGAGAGTATTTGACCCAAAAGTGAATCACAATATTAACTGGGCTAACGTACTCACTTTGTTCAATGTCAAGTTTTAATAACTAGATCAATAGCTACCTAAAATATCAACCTAATACTAAATAACACCGTTGCAGTGTCAGAATCACTAATGTTCAGCTTATGTGCATGATGGTACAGCAGACAACTGATGCCATCCGACAAAATCAATGCAGTACTCTTAGCACGATGCACAAGGAACATACAAGGATCAGGGCAGGATTATGAGAAGGCAAGCGTATAACAGACTTGTACTCACTTTTATGTCAGTTGCCAAAGTCTTCAATAGGAATTTAAGTAGTAAAATAGTCATAAAAGGGACAAGAGTGGGGGAACAATTAAGGCCCAAAAATAGGATCAATGCATGGAGGCAGGGGGCATGATTGATGCACTAAACAAATGCTTAGCATTTGTCTTTACTAAGGAAGAAAATACTATCAAAATCCTAGCAAAAAAGGAAATAGTTGAGACAATGGACCGGTTAACAACAGATATGGAATTATTAGAAAGGTCAACAATACTTAAAGTTGATAAATCACCAGGACTAGATGAGACACAAAGGATGGTGATGGGAAAAAAGGTGTAAAACAGCAGAGGTACTGACCATAATCTTTCTATCCTCCTTAGATAAAGGAGGGCAAGAGAACTAGAGAATTGCAGGATATTACAATAGTTCAAAGAAAGGTACAAGAATAAACTTAGCAAATATAGGCCAGTTTAACCTCAGTGGTGGGAAAGATTTTAGAATTAATAATCTAGCGCAGAATTAAGTAATTCAGATGAGTGTAAATTAAAGAAAGGCCAGGCAAGTTGCATTTAACTAATTTGATGAGGTAGCAGAGAAGGTTGACGAGGACAATGTGGTTGACGTAGTGTACATGGACTTAAAGATATTTATTAAAATACTGCATAATTAGCTCACCAGCAAAACTGAAGCTGATACATAAAAGGGACAACAGCAGTCTGGGCAGAGTGTTGACTGAATGACAGGAAATGGAAGTAGGGATAAATATTTGCTTTTTGAACTGGAAGTATACAAGAGTTTTTCATTTGAAGGTACGAGGAATACTGCTTTTCCTGATATTTTAATCACTCAGAATTGTGTATACAGGGAACAATTTCAAAATTAGCAGGTGACAAAACTTGTGAGATTGTCAGTTGTGAGATAGATAATTTCAAGGGATTTCAAGGGAAAATGTGGTGGAACAGGCAGACATTTTCCCTTGAAATTTATTGCAGAAGTGTGAGGTGATGTATTTCAAAAGGAAGAATGAGGGGCAGCAATAAGGGTACAATCCTACAGGAGTTGGAGTATAAACGTGCAAAAATTGATAGAAGTCATAGGGCCTGTTAAGAAATTGGGTAATACAGCAAACATGATCCTGGGCTTTTACAGACTCAGTGTTTTAAAGAAAGGAAATTACAATGAAACTTTTTTACAATGTTAGTTTAGTCTCAGCTGGAGTTTTGAGGACAATTCTCAGCACCATATTTGAAAATGACAGGATTTAGAAAGCATGTTGAAAAGCTTTAATATAATAATTCCAGAAATGAGGGATTTCTGTTACATGGATTAATTGGAAAAGTTTGGATTGTTCTGCTTAGAAAAAAGGTTGAAAGTATTTTTACAAAAGCATTCTAAATTAAGAGGGAGAAGCTGTTCTCATTCGCAGGAGAGTCAACAACCAGAGAACACTGATTTAAGGTACTTGGCAAAAGGATCAACAGCAACAGGAGAAAGAACTTTAAAAAAATGCCAAGTGATTAAGATCTGGAATGCTCATGCTTGTGCGTGGTGTTGATTCAATTGTGGCTATCAAACAGGAACTGGACAAGTATCCAAAGAGAAAACAAATTATAGGGTTAGAAGGAAAATGGAGGGAACAATGGGACTGTAGCTACATTTACAAAGCTGGCATGGACATGATGGGCTACATATCGTCTTTCTGTGCTGTAACCATTCTGATTCTATATCCCAACTTTTTCTTTTTAATAAAATGGTTTTAAGGGCAAACTGGAATTTTTCTGAATGGATGCTGAAAGGCAGAAGTAAGAAATACTGTATGTCCATTCACCAGACATGGCTTCAGGGTACTGTTCAGTTTATAAAAATGGTGGATTTTTGAAGAAAGGCATCACCCCTCCAGTGTATTAGTGAATGGAAGGCATCATTTTTCAAATTGGCAGGTTTTGACTAGAAGAGTGCTGCCAAACCCATAACCTTACCATTAAGGACAAAGACCTGGAGTGCATGAGAACACCAGAAGTTTGCAGTTTTATTATAAATCCCACATCATGATCTGGGAAGATTACTTTGGGTGGGACAGTGGTTAGGACTTCTGCCTTAGTGCCAGGGACCCTGGTTCGATTCCCGGCTTGGGTCACTGTGTGTGTGGAGTTTGTACATTCTTTTTGTGTCTGCATGGATTTCCTCTGGGTGCTCCAGCGTCCTCCCACAGTCCAAAAATATGCAGGTTAAGTTGACTGGCCATGCTAAATTACCTGTGTCAGGAGCCTAGCAGGGTAAACATGTGGGGCTAGAGGAATAGTGGGTGGGTGGAACTGTGGTCAGTGCAGACACAATGAGCTGAATGGCCTCGTTCTGCATTATAGGGTTTCTGTGAAAAGAAATCCATCACTTCATTGTGCTAAAATCCTGAAAGTCCATAATGAACTGCAGTAGAGCAAAGTGGCAGCTCACTACCACTTTCCCAATAGCAAATAGGAATGGGAAACAAGTGTTGGGCCATGCCTGTAGCACCCACACCATGATAGAATAAAAAAATGGAATAATGCATTCCTTTTATTCACCCACACAGTCTAATATTGCTGCAACTACATCCCGCAATTCCACATGTAGGAAACCAAAACAACCTCTGGGGGTAAGCAGATAATCAGGAAAGAATACCTTGCAATCACCCAGTAAATTTATTCAGCCAGTCTGTTAAGACACTTGAAATAAATACTTGGAATGAATAAAATAATGGAACAAAAACATTGTTGAAGCAAGTGAAGAGGACACTCAGTAGTCCATACCTCCGACATGCTGTTTTAACATCACAATTGTGCACCTCTTTCTCAAGACTTTTTCTGCCCTGTAGATGTTCTAACCAAAAAGCTGAAAAAAAACAATATTTTTTATTAAATGGTCTTGCGTCTCACTTAGGTGGCTCCAGGTCAATCTAAATCAAACAAACTGTTCATAGAATCACAGAACCCTACAGTGCAGAAAGAGGCCCTTCGGCCCATCGAGTCTGCACCAAACACAATCCCACCCAGGCCCTACTCCCATATTCCTACGTATTTTACCCACTAATCCCTCTAATCTACGTGTCTCAGGACACTAAGGGGCAATTTTTTAGCATGGCCAATCAACCTAACCCGCACATTTTGAACTAATTAACTTCATTTGGCACACTTCAGATGTTTCTATCAGTTAACATGAAGGAACAGAAAGACTTCAGAAGACAAATAAATTACAAATAGTGCTGTTAGCAGTGTAGAATTCATGTTATTTTGTGACAGAATTTTAAAAGAAACGGATTTCAAGTTGAACAGGCGAAATGAACAAAATCGCACATGGTGGTGAAAGCAAGGAGATCAAAGCCGCCCAGTAAGTTAACACTTAACTTTAATATAAGATGTGTTATTGTAATGTCATGCATGATGCACAATGAGGGGAAATAAAGAAAAGGCACCAATTGTGCTCCTGTTTTTGAAACAGATTCTTAGAAAAGGCTGTCTATTAAAAAAGTCTCAGTTGAACTTTGCTCAGGCAGAACAGCATCTCCACATCAGGTGTAGAAAAGACTTGTAAAGACATATACTGTAGAAAGTCAGGACAATTACTCAATGGGGCACCTTGGCTATTATAACTAAGTCATCATAACAAGAAACAAAGTATTTTGATGGGATGAAGCTGTTTGCCCTCAAGTTGTGGTATCTTTAGACTGCTCAGATTGCAATGTTACAAATGGTAGCTAAAATGTAGAATCTTTCTGAAGAATGAAGTACACAGGAAACAGAGCTTGATTTGGGAGGAAAAGAGCTGATTATTGTTAGCATAGCTACACAGAGATCCATCGTGACACGTCAGTTCTTAGTCAGGATTCCCAGATTAGTTACAAGATCACAGGGTAGCACTTACCATAGCAAAAAAAAAAAGCTAATATTCAAGTGACAATTGTCCATAATATGGCAAGGACAAATTGCACAGGGATGAAATCAACACAACACTTTCTTACCTGGGTAGCAGCTAAATTTTGCCTCAGGAAACGACAAATTCAATCATGTTGTTAAAACTCTGGTCAGATTTTAGCAACTGTGACAAATCTCAACACAGGCAATCCACAACATTCAAAATAAAATAACTCAACATTCTTAAAAATTCAAATCATCCTACATTAATATACCCTTTAAAAAAATTCCAGGATTCCTCCAAACCTTATTCAAATACACAAATAAGCTTTATACTTCTTTTCATTTTATATTTTTGTAAATATAGCAAACATAAAACACTCCAAAATGGTCAGCAAGTTGCAAACACCAAGTGTTTGGTTTTGCCAAAAATAAATGTGAATGTGTACAGCAAAATAGTGATTTTTTTCTAGTTAGCAGTATTTGCCAATAGTTTAATAGTATTATTAATTGATTTCATTGATTAAAAAATGTGTTTTTTCCAAGTGGTATAACTACACTAATTTTAACGAACGTTCAGCTTTCAGATCAACATAAAGAATGAAGCAATATAATTCCGAGTTTTCAGGTATCTCAATCTAGGTTCTAATATACAAAACAGAGCATGAAGTACTGCACTGTAAAGTTATCAGTAAACATTGAAGAGTTTCTCCAATTTGGTGAGAGGGGCAGGAAATGCATAATTTTTAAAAAATATTGCTAGAGGAGATTACATTCTCTAATAGGGTGCAAGGAAGATTATATCAGAATAGAAATTAATGAGCACATATGAAAAAATGCAGCTTCTATACAACAGTTAATTTTAGTTGCTTCTATCTGTAGGAATTATACGACTGTTCTTCTTGCTATTTTTAACATAAATCAGTTTTACTAAGTGAAGCAGTTTGCTTACTAATTTCTGAAGATCAAAGTCAAAGCAGAATCTAGTCAATTATACAGAGCAAAAGTTAGATTGTAAATGTTGCATCAGTTCCAGTTAACACAGTCATTGGATCTTAGCGAAAGTATAATTAAAATCAATAGTTCCAATAAGGAAAGGAAATTAAAAAAGACAAGAAATTATTTAGACAACCTATACTTCAAGATATATTATACAGTACAAGATCTGCAAAATCAGGAAGCTTTTTTTAAAAAAGGTTTTGTAAATGAGGGGATTTTTTGATATATAATAGCAGAATTTAACTTTAAATATGCTAACACTGTTAGCAATTTATTCATTCAAATAAAAGAAAATAGTTTAGAAAGTTGTGTTTATTTAAGAGTCAGAATAGAAGTCATAAAACAGGAAATGGGCTTTATTAGCTGGAGAACTGAAGACAGGATGTCTACTTTGCTAGCAAAGAAGTACAATCCAAAGAGATGTTTTGTTTTGGAATTAGAACTCTATTAGATCTTGATGAACCCAGAAAGGCTATGTTGCCATGGTGTGTAGCTTAAGGTTACCTGATTTCAATTTATTTCTGTTAGCTAGGCGAGGGGATTGGTTGCTGTTTGGTTAGTAGCACAGAGGGAAACCCTGGGAACTGTCTAGGCTCTGGACAAGTCCTGAGGTGGTGGTGATGGAAATGGCTGGTTCCATGTCAAGCAGCTTGAGCTCAGACGCCCAAGGAACCATTTAGAGCTCAGTGCAATCAAGACACAAGCTTTGAGAAAAACCCCAGGGCAGTGCTAGACAGTAATTAGATGCAGGAGTGCAGATTTGTGAATCCCATAAAATGTTATCTCAGATGAACAGATCAAATCATCAGGAGGTGAGCAGTTATTGAGGCAGTTCGCATTTGAGCAACTTTTGAGGGAATTCAGTGACTATATCTTTAGAAGAGTTGAAATTCCTGCTGAGGAAGATAGAATTTTAATGAGATTGAGGGACTCAATGATCACTGACATCTGGGTGCACTGCCGAGATATTTGTGGGATTTGACTTGGTTACATTTAACATGTAGCAGTATGGTTTGCCTGGTAATTCATTTTTACTTCATGTTGATTCTCAATGTTAAAGTACAAGACAGGCATTGCAGATTGTTTTATTTTGACTTTGCATAGTCATTTTAATATTTTGGAACCTTGTAGCTCTATTCTCCCAGTGGATAACAGATTTCAAACTTTATCTACTTTAAACAAAAAGTTACTGGTCCATAACTGGATTTGAACAATATATATCTAATAGAAATAGAAAAGCATCCCACAAAATGTCAGTTCCAAAGTGCTGACTGTACTTATTTATATTTTAGAAAATTATATTTTCTAAAAAGAATGTGAACGTTTCTGTATGTCACCATAAGCTACGATGTGCATATGTGTAAATTTACTGACAATACAGAGCTAAAAGAATGTAATTAAGTAAACCTGCAATTGTTATACTGCACCACCAAATTTTGAACAAAAGCAACTTTAATTTACATACTGCCTTTAATGCAAAAATATCCAAGATAATTCCAAAAGTGTAATCAGAAAAAAAATGAGGACACATTAGGAGTGGACAATAAATGGACCTTGGACAGAAAATCCAGAACATAAAGCCATGATGACTACATGTATAACACCAATGATATGATGAAATGAATGGGAGATGTGTCTGATGTAAAGAATTCTCAGACGATCATAAGCCTGTAACAGAATACAGAAATAAGAGTCATACCCATGAAAGCATTTCAACATGAGAATGAGGATTTTAATTTGGTGTTGGTAGACCAGGTGTCAATGTAATTCATTATCTAAAATGCATGTGCTGTAATTGGTATGGACTATAACACTTAAAGCAGTATTTTTGATTAACTTTAGGTTATAAAGACTGAAGGATAGTGACTCAGGAGAACATTTGAACATCTGACTTGATTACTCAAAAGCATAGATTAGAGATTTAGCAGCAGATGGATTGAGACAGATGGAATCAACAATACTACAGTGGTATAAGTGGTCAGTCTGGGTACTGGATGTTCAGAATGATAGAAATCTGAAAGAAAAACAAATGCTGGAAACTCCCAACAGATCAGGCAGTATCTGTAGAGGCAATCCAAAACATTAAACCTACCTTCTCTCTGCAGATGCTCTGTGACTGACTTGTTTCTCCAACATTTTCTAGTCTTATGCAACATTTACATACAAAAGGCCTTCATGTAAAAAGCCAGATTTCATCTGACACAATTTCTTAAAATAGGGCAAAACTTGGACAAATTTAATAGGTATAACATATTACTCCTTTCAGTGATCTTAATTTACAGATTTTCTCATCATACGCTGCAGATTTATCTCATTTTCAGTGAATCACATTGGAAAATGTAATCTTTTTCTCAAAGGGATAACAGTCTTTTTTCTAAAAAAAGTAATCATTCTTTTACCAATCTAGCTTTGACAATCCATACTGACTTCAAAATTCAATTCTCTCAAATTTCATTGTCATTAGATGATATCAAAGACATAACTGAACCTCTGTACTAATATTTATCAGATGCATTTAAATTCTCATTATTCTAATTTTTAAATTGCTTGACTTTTCTCATAACTTTATATTTGGTTTAATCAGTTAACCCACTATAAAGAGTCAGGAAAATAGTGGTGACATGAAAATAGCAGTGACATGAAAATATCAGGGAAATCCAAGAAATTTGAATATTTCGTACTGGTTATATATTTTAAAAATTGAAAATATACAAATTAATCGAAGTAGGGATGGCACAGCTCTGTCACTGGAACCAGTGGAACAATTTGAGGAATGGCTCTGAAGGTGTTTAAATCAAGCTTGTTTGGAACTGATTAAAATTAACAATATTGTGTATAGTCATTATTTTAGTTAAGTGTACTTTGAGTTTACTTTATTGTTGCTTATTTTATTTCCTAATAATCATTAATTTTATTTAAAATCATGTCTGGGCATGATGGTATGGTGGAACAATGAGTGCTACTGTCTCACAGTGCCTGGGACCCCATGTTCAATTCCCAGCTTGGGTCGCTGCCTCTATGGAGTTTGCACATTCTCCTGTGTGAGTTTATCCCAGGTACTACAGTTTCCTTCCATAGTCCATAGATGTGCGGGTTAGGGGCATTAAATCACCTGAGTGGCGGGGGGGGGGGGGGGGGGGGGGATCTTGGGTAAATGTATGGTAGGTGCATTTTCGATGGACTGAATAGCCTCCTTCTGCACTGTAGGGATTCTATGACAGCATACTTTGGATGTCAAACTTCTCCTTATGTTATAATAATGAACAATAATCTTTCAAAATCGTTCTAGTTTCTATTAAAATAACTGCAACCCAATAATCCTACATTAGACTGTGGCCAATTGATCAACTGAAATTCCTCATGAAATGAATTACTTGTACGTTATTTGTTTTGGTATAAATAAGTCATTTGATGCATTGCTTTATTTGGACAATGCTGAAATGTGTCATTACTATTGATCAACTTGCTGCAAAATGTTCCAAAATACCATTTTTCTCCATTCAATGCAGACCAGCAGGTGCAATTTACTTCCCTTTCCTGTTCTTTCCTTTAATCTGCTGCATATACCAGGAACAGAAGTAACCTGCAAAAATTGAGTACCCACTGGCCGTCGTAATTGGAGTTGTGAATTCTCTTTAACTGAGCATCACAAGTGATCCCATAAGACCAAGCAAGGCATCTTTACAAAGGCAGATGGTGACACTCCTTCACTTCAAATAAAGGGCAGGATCTCTCAGATTACGCAGACACCCCATAAGAAGAGATAAAATAGTATGGAAAAGAAAGTCCAAATCCCAAAGTTTGATTGCTACTTCCCTAAGATCTCTCTCCTGGATCATTTGCAACAGTATCCTGGATATAATTCCCAATCATGGAGACACCCAGCCAATTCTGGAACACAGTTCTACTTCTATTACATCCAAGCTGATCATGCCCTTGATCCAGCACCTGCATATATACACTTCCAGCAAGGATTGTTGGATAGTCACTAACATTGAGAACCACTGCCAATTCCTACACCAATCCCAGCTAAAATCAAGTAGCTTAAAAGATTGGGGGCTTAGTCTAACCTGTATAGCAAAGTTACTCAACAAATCAAGATCAAAATCCTATTTTGCCCATGCTTGTAATGTTAAAATGAAAATACACAAAAAACTGAAACAACTCTGGCCTTTAAAAATCAATAAATAGCAAAATTTGATTGATATTGGTATTTGTTCTCAGATGTGCAGCATGCAGGATTTTGACCTAGTGATGTAGGATTGGAATTATGGTTCGAAGAAAAGATGTTACATGGAGATGGTATTTTTATGAAAATACTGCTTTTATTCTTCCCCAATGGTATCGTTGACAGGGTGAGGAATAGTGTTAAAATAACATCAGTAAATTGCTATACTGCACTTGGTTAATAGTACATATTGCAGCCACAAACAGCCTCTGATGCAAAGGGAAGGATATTGATTATAGTGGCAGAAATGCCAAACAAGTTGTCTGCTGTTAAATAATGATGTTCAGTTTGAGTGTTATGGCTGCATCCATATAATCAGGTGCTAAACATTCCATTATATTCCTGAATTCAGCCCTGTAAATAGTGGTTTAGCATTCAGAGATCAGGAAGCAAACAACCTGGCATAGTTTTGTTCTTGTGACTGATATTGCTGCTTCTGGTCAATACTAGTCCCTAGGTTATTACTGATGAGGGACTTGGCAATTATGATAAAATTCAAAGTTCAGGTAATGAGTTTCAGTCTTTTATTCAAAGGGGTGGGTCACAGACCGGCATTTAAATAGCGCAAATGTAACCTGCCACGTCAGCTCAAATCTGTTTTGTCCAATTTCTGCTTGCTGAACTCATACCATAGATCTACTACAGTAGTGTTCCAGGAATCTTAGCCACCTTCCTGTGCATCAAGTCTGGTTCCAGCTATTGATCCTCTCCCCCACTGACTCAATTGTTCCCTATAATGTATTTAAGTAAAAATTGTTTGAGGGCAGCTGCTTTTATTTCTCTTCAGGCATTGAGCTCCTGTTCATGTCTAAATCAAGATTAAGATGATAGCCAAAGCTTTGTGACAAGCAGAATCAAAACAGAGCAAAAAAGAACAGATTATTGATTTTGCTTGACTGCATTGTTAATGACTTTTTTCCACCAATTTACTGATGATTGGGAGGAGGCAAATATGACAACAATTACAACAGTTTGTATAAACATAGTGCTCTAAACATAAAATTCAGAGCAGAGTTATGAAACCAAATGTGACAAAGCCGCACAAGGTGATAAAGGCAAAGTTTTGAGAAACGCTTTAAGAGAAGGAAAGAGAGGCTGAGATGTTTAACTTGGTAATTATACAGCTTAGGGACTTGATGGTTAAAGGTACAATCCAACAGTGGCAGTGAGTCATTGGGGATGGAGAACCTTGGTGAGATGCTCTTTCAGAGTCAATGCAGACTCAAAGGACTAAATGGCCTTCTTCGGCATTGTAGGGATTCTATGGATCTATTCTATTAACTGGTGTATTCTCCTTCATAACAGCTCTACTAATCAGAATGCACTTGTCAACCAATGAGCACTCTTCCCAGAGTATAAAGTTGCCGTTCCCTTAACGCTGGTATTTTTGTGATTGTCCTGATGAATGCAACATGAAAAGCTTAAGTCTTTTTTCCGGCAATATTCAAAGCTCTGCAATGCCTATCAATTAATGTCAGAGTGATTAGAATGAAGGATGCTCAAGAATTGGAGAAGTGCAGGTATCACAGAGGGTTGAAAGGCTATAAATGGTTACAAAGATAGGGAAGGCCTAGTCACAAAAGGATCTGAAAACAGGGATGAAAATTTTAAATCTGAGACATTGCTTAATCAAGAGCCAATGTAGAACAGCATGCACATGGTGATGGTGGATAGTGAAGTGGGCATGGTGCAATTTAAGATAAAGGCCTGGATTTCCAGGTGACACTTTCTATCCTTACATCAGAGGAGTTGATGGCGAACACACACCAACAGTACTGCCTGTCCCACAATCATTTAATGCTTTGAGTGTTAATCGGCTAGAGAAGCATTTCTGGTCCTCACTCAGGAAAAGCTCTGACCTCAGAATGCCAACCAATTTGAATGACCAACAGTTCTTTGTTGGGCACCCTAAATCGTCTTTTGGATTTAATGATTTTAAGTTTAATTTGTGGTTTGTTTTGTTTCGAGTGGTTCTCCTTTAAGGGGCTGCCCCTTTTATCTTATCTTCAGTTTGTTTAATTTAGTTTAATTGTTTTTCACAAATGAGTAGGGCAAGGATGGCAGACTGACTAGCCTAGACCTTAGCTGGTCTGGCATAAAATTGCAGCAAGGTTGGGATGGGTGGGTGTCTTGGAAGACCAATTGAAAGACCAGCCCTGCCTACCAAACTGATGTAGAGATGCCGGTGTTGGACTGGGTAAACACAGTAAGAGGTCTGGCAACACCAATTAGAAATCCAACCAATTTATTTGATAGTAAACTGGCAAGCCTTCGGCTTTTGTAGTCTTAAGAAGGTCAAGTCTAGAAGTAACAAAGGCATGCAAATGTTTCAGCAACAGATAAAGCAAGGGTGCAGTAAGGCAAGATATCTTTACTGATGTGCTCATAGATTCATCTCAGAGCTAAATGTAACATCAAGTCTGTGATCAGTCTGGTTCAATCTCAAACAAGGAAGCTGGGTTGAAGTCTGGCTAGAGACTGGAATTTGACTGCAAGCAACCAGGGGCTTCAATTTTTCCAAGAAGTCTCACAAGTTAGGGATAGTAATAAAAATAGGAAACGCTGGAGGCAGCAGCTGGAGAAAGAAAAAGAGAGTTAATGGCCAGGATTTTCCAGTCATATCTGCCCCGAGACTAGATATTCCCACCTGTGGGCAAGAGACCTATAAATGGCCCATCAAATTGTCTGCCTGCCCGCAATTCTCATGTCAGACAAGATCAGAAAATGTACTCCAATATTTTGAGTCCATATGATTCTTCTTCAGGTCGTGGTGGGGTCATGAGAAGTGATGACAAGATATTGCTGGGTGTCTCAGCGAATGTATGAAAACTGATGCTGTATTTTCTGAAGTCTCTTTAGGGCAACGTCTAGATGGAAAATGGTGGTAGATGGTGGGGATTTTTGGGTGGGGTGGGGTGCGGTGTGGGGGCAGCAATGTGGAGAGAGAGTGACAAGAATAGACCCTGACAAAGACACTTGAGGTAACTGCAGAAGCAGGAAGAGATGCTGTTTCAGATGATCCTCTTGCTACAACTGGATAGATAAGAACAGGAAGAGGAATTTGCAGTCCCACCTAACTGAACGCTGAAAGAGATGTTGAAAAATGGCATGGTCATCTGTACCAAGGCTGCAGTCTGATCGAGCAGGACAAGGAGGGATGGTTTATCAATGTCACAGGCAGAGGAAATATCACGCGACTTAGAGGCATTTTACTATTGTGACAGGTGTAATCTTAAGTGAAGAAATTCAAACTCTTCTGGGAAAGATGGATATATGTAGCAAACAACAACATACCCAAGGACTTGAGAAGGAAGTTTGGAGAGAGTTTGCAAAGATAGAAAACAAAGGCTGGCATTTTGAGGGTGGTGGCAGCAGTACAGACAAAGGTGATGGCATCAGGTTGAAAGAAAGGGGTGGTAACTGTGGACAGAGAGCCAATATATATTAATTCGGGGTCCAGGAAGGGAAGTTAGGTGGTCAACATTTTAGTGGCAATGGGTTCAAGGGACCAGAAGCTGGGTTTCACAGACAAGATGCTCAGACAGCTTGTGTTTTACTTCTTGGTCAAAAGGGCATAACTAGGATATTTCTACACTGTCAGGTAGATAGATGCCAGATGTTATAACTACTGTAACATCATAGCTAAGCAACCAGCTGGTTCAACTGCACAAGTTATTAGTACTACAACTGCATCCACAATCTTGGATGTATCTAGCAGTTCCTTAAACATAATGTGGAGTGGAGCAAATTGGCTTGTAGGATGGCAGAGAAGTGTCTTTCTTTTGACTTCATTTTATACCTAACTGTTGCATCTCACCCAATTCTAGACAATACTTAATACTGGAAGTTTTTCTCTCCCCAGTGTCAATATGCTTCACCTTCATCCTTAATTACAATTTCATCTTTCACATCCATCAACATACAGCATTAAAATTCCAGGAATGAATCAGCCAAACCAATGAGCATGCATGAATGTGAGTACTACAGACAGAACGAGGGAAGAAACAACAAACTTGCATTTATACTATACTTTGCAGGATTTTCCCAAACCAGTTTATAACTACTCCACTTTAACAATTGGCAAGATCACCATTGAGCCAATTAGGTAAAAAGTTTCATATACAGCAACTGACATGACTACTCTTCTTAAAGGACTTAACCCAGGATAGCAGAACTGATAGTGTTACAACAGTGCTATAAAATCATTTATAGCCATCTGAGTTAGACAGCGACTTAGTTTTAAGAGATCAACTCAAAGCTGCATGTTCTACAATGTCTATAACGAGTCTAGAGTCTTCAACCTTCTCACTAAGTGTACCAATTATTAATTCTTTGTAGGCAAAACCACGGCTATTTCAGAGTTGGCAACTGAACAGTTCAAAACATTTTATATCCTTTTAATGATCTGACAAAAAAATTACACAGAAAATGCACCTGTAATTCTTTGGCAAGTGCCATTAGATAGCACAGTCCAAATTACGATGAATGCACTGATTTATCATGCTATCCAAGTGTCATTACGTGCATCAGAACAATTGATGTATTGAATATTACCCCTTCTAACACTCCATAATTTTTAGATTCATATATGCAAGGCTTGGAACGATTTTAAGCTTGACTGCAGAACTTTAGCGTAGTCTGATTGAACTTCAATGCGGTACTAAGAAAATTCTGCATTGTCGGATGTGTTGCCTTTTGGATAGATTATAAATGTATCCCATCTTGGCTGAAAATAAAAGTTCCATGTCACTATGAGAAGGGCAAGTAAACTCTTCTGAGGACTTTTCTGAACATCCACCACCTTAAACAAATAAACAGATCATTCATCTCTGTTAATAAGGCCTTGCTGATTGTACATTAGCTGCCTTTTTAACTGATATATTAAGGATTTATTTTAAAATAATTAATTGGATTATGAAGTATTTTCAAGATTGCCCCTAAAGTGCTACATAAATGTAATGTATTCCATTAATAACTTAAAGGAATGTGTAATAAATACCTGAAAATAAATCAAGTTGCTCTCAGCTTAGATCTTGAGGCACAAAACCCATTTATTTTCAGGTCAACTTTTCCCCAATTCCTCTGTTCCTTCCAAACCAAAATTTCCCAAACAGTGCCTGCTATCCAGCATCTCACCAGACTCATCTTTAGGGCACCAAAAGGACTTTACAGTTGAAAACTGCCATTTGTGTTTTGGATTTGCTTTCTTTCAATCTACTCTCAAATCCACAAGTATTAACTTGTCAAATGCCTTAATATTGAAGTGATTTAATTGCCAATTATAACAAGTATTTAAAAATGTTGCGCCAATCTTACACAATTGTTGCCTCCAACTTCAGCAGCAGCACTGAAATGTAATAGAAGTGGTGCAGACCCCAACTTCAAAATACCATGTAGGTAGCAGAGTTTATGCAGCAATGCTTAATACTGTTACTGCTACCAGCTGCAGATCTGATGGACCACTAAGCACACTGATTTTCAAAGAGCAATGTACCTAGTAGAACTATTCCCACAATGGTTCTTCTCCACGTTCAAAAGTCAATATTGCAACTTTCACTAACTTGTTTTGTGTTACCAAAGATACTTTCCTAGCAAAGTCCTCTTGAATCATGCTGAACTAAGTAAACTGAGGAGAAAATAAGCAGAATAAGCGGGCTTACACCGTGGCCTTATAGTAATCAAAATATAGATTTTCATTTACTATATAAGATGCAAGAATAATTTCTTGCTAAAAAAGTTTTGACTTATTGGGGATTTTGCATTTAGGGATATTACATTAGTCTTTGGCAATTCAAACCTAAGAAAAATTACAGAAAAAATTATTTTGTATACATTTCTGATTTTAAAAAATGTATACAAAGCCAATCAATGCTCAGTGGAGCTATTGAAGATTAAAAGTTACTTACCTGATTAGTCTGGCTGGTTAAATAAGGTTCAAAATCATCATCATTCACTGTGTCTTTTTGATGCATCGAACCGTTCTGAACTGTAATTAAAAACATTCAATTAGAAAATGCTCTTCAAACATTGCGGTCACTTTTAAAAATTTAACTTCAAGCTCATTTTATATTGGACACTGTAACAGGATACAACCACCAGAATCAACGGTGAAAAGCTTAGGTGGCTCATGAAATGCCAATGAGTTCATAAACACAGTTTCAGAACATACTGCATGAACATATCTAGTATTCAGAATGAGAACATTCAGCAGTCCATAAGTTGCAGATCATTGTCTTTTTTTTAAAAAAAAATTGCAGTATACTACCCATAATAGAATTTAAAATGACTTAGCAAAACTATGGTATGGATCCAAAAGACCCTTAAGATAATTACATTACAATAATTTATCAATGATCATCTAGCATGTCAAAAGAGGAAAGAATCTTGAATGATTAATATATTTAAACTTTCACCCCTTCAGGTCCCTGAGAAAAACCACTAAATTGAAGAAGGCATGGTTTTATCATGGGCATAAGTATTGAACTATGTGATGCACAATATACTATTCTGCTGGTTAAGGTGCAACATAAATGCCAAAATAAGTCTAACTGCACAGCCTAAGGTTAGATTTTAATTATTTGTTCAGTGAACCATGTGGATTGGAATGTGCAATTCTGAAAAAGTAAGCATTCTGAGATTGTTTGTAACAGAAACTGCGGCATAGGCACATACAATTTTTCATAAATACTACAGCTCCTAAACATTGCTCAAGTTAAATATTTATCCTTTTAAAGACAGGATTTTCATACCTTGCGGCAATTAGTTTTTTCTGTTCAAGTCATGGTGTGTCATATTAGGGATAACAATGTTTAGTTGTTAAATACACACAAAACTAAGATCTCAAAGTGCAAACCTGGCAGATAGAACTGAACATGGCAAAGTGTTTCAGAAAAAAAATTAATATATTTTCAAAATGGTGACAGAACTGCAAAATGTTTGCATCCAAAAGAACCTGGGTACCCTTGTACGAGTCACAGAAAATTAACATGCAGTTAAACAATTAGGATGACAAATGATATTTAGCTTTCATTACAAAAGGAATATAAGTATTAATTATACAGGGCACTGACGAGGCTAAGACTAGAATACCACGTGCAGTTTTGGTCTCTGCTTGCTTTAGAGGGTAGAATGAAGGAATTATCATAAGAAAAAGTGAAGTAGACCAGATCTATAATCCTTTGAGTTTAGAAGAATGAAAAGTGACTTGTTTAAAACAAAATTCTTGGGAGGATTACATGGAAGAATATAAGAAAATGATTCCTCTAGTCAGGGAACATAAAGTACAGTATCACAGTTTCAAAGTAAAAGGGTCAGTCAATCAACACCAAGTAATTACTTCACTGAAAGAATTGTGAACCCTTGGAATTCTCTAGCCCCGTGAGCTATGCTTGTTTGATTGTTGAATGTATTCAAGAAAATCAATAGATGCTTTGACACTAAGGGAATTAAAGGATATGGGGACACAGTGGAAAGGTAGTCTCAACTCAGAAGAAAATTTTAACGAACAGCAGAATCAGTCTTGAAGGGCCAAATGACCTACTTTCAGTTGTTTAGTCAGGTAATTTGGCAAATAGCTGAACTTGGTGGACAATTTCAGGTACTGGTCAGAAGTGCCCAGTAATAATTAGCATTTTTTTAAAAAAAGATTGTTGAGAATGTGATGGATCAACATACCATTTTTCATTGAAAAGTAAAGTATCTCCACATATGATTTACCAAAACGATAGGAATATTATAACATTTAACAGATAAATTATTTAACAATAAGTGTGCTTACAAAGTCTAATTAAGTAATCATGGGTGATGTTAATACATTGGTCAATTTAGAGACCAGATACAATCTGCATCTTATGACTGTCCCTGCTCTTAGTTCATGGAATAGAAATTTGCGTTGAGTGTATGACACTTAAATATTAAGTATATGCACATGTAATTTTCCTAACAATATGTTAAAATTAAAAACTTCAAGAAGATAAAAACATATTGCACTCTTCTAGTAATGTTTATGAATCTCCAAAACGGAAACACAATTTAAAAATGAATTGGTTCAGAATCAATTAAGAATCTGTTATTGATAACAAAGTTCATGCAGATGTCAATTAAAAAGTTGCAATCATTTGGCTTTCTGCCTTATTTCTTCATACTTCTCTTTGAAGTGGCACTCAATTTTTTGAGTGCAAGGTTTGAAGTGTTGCAGCCAGGAAATGTCAAATGGAACAGTTTTATCCAATACATTAGCCACCAGCCATATCCAATTGTATTTCTATTCTATCAGCAAATGTTAAAAAACAGAAATAGATTCCATTACTAGACATACAATCTCAATATTTATATTTACTTCAACTTTTCTGGATTTGTTGATAAAAGACAAGACAAAAATAATGTGTAAATGTTTTGCTTGGCTATTAAATACTAGTAGAAGTATACTAAGTAAATAGGTACATGCAAGTACAATTGAACAATGCAGATGGAAGTATGCAAAGTGCTTTCTACTAAAATTAGTGCATGTGGATAAAACATACCTGCATTGGGCGACAATACTGCACAAAACATACTATTTCCATATTATGGATATAGGCAGGCAACCAATTTCCATTGTGCTGGACAAATAATTAATGCGCTTTTTAATAAGTTTTTGTGTAGACATCAACTGTCAATGCAGTTAAGGCCAAGAAGAGGGACAATTAACGTAATTAGAATTCTAATAGGAAATCCAATGTTCAGAATGTAATGCTCAAACGGCTATTATTCTCCTTTCTATAACACACATCTTCTACCAACTAGTAAGATTATCTGAGCTACAGATTTTGCTTCTGCTACATCAGACAAAATGGTCATATGGTGAGTCAAACAACATCACCTCTTCTCCACTCCATTCAGACCTGTTACTGCCATGTGGAGTTCATACGGTTGCAAATTTAAGAACCTTTAAAACTGCCATGGAGGCTTTTAGGCCTTTCTGCAAATCAGACAGTAAACCTTTTATCCAAATGTCAACAGCTCAACCACTTGAGATGCCAAGCAGTAAAGAATACATATTTCAATTAGCCAGGTTCAGCAAATGTGCACAAAGGGAAACAGTCAGAATTTGGTACATTCTTACAAATAGCTTGTTTTGTTGCAAAGTAGACACACAGTCAAAGCACTCGTTTTATAATATTGCACAATATGGGCACAGTCAAAGCACTAGATTTATAATATTGTATAACGTGAGCACAATCAAAGCACTGGGTTCATGGGATTGCACAAAGTGGTACAGACAAAGCATTGGATTCATAGGATTGCACAAGGTGGGCACAATCAACACACTGGATTTATGCTATTGTATAATATGGGCACAGTGAGGACAACGGATATTCCTGGAGAAATTGCAAACATTTTACAATTCTAAAATAATTCCATTGTGGACTCATTCTTAGTGCAAGCAAAATGGCTCAATTTTTCCTGTCAAAGTGAGGCTAATGATGCTTATGATCCTGCATGCACAAATGGCAAAAGCAACTTTAGACAAAGGCAGATGTGTGGCTAAACCTAATTAACCAAATGTTGCTCTATAACATGTGCCAAAACATCATTATTTTTGCAAAAATATCTTGCCATCTGCCTCACCAACAAAATTTAGTGAATTATATCTATATAAACTAAAACATACTACTGAAGTTGATAATCTCAATCATTCATATTTTAATTGTTGGAAAATGTAAGTTTTGTTTTTTTTCTTTCAATCCAATCTTTTCTCTATTTCTCTTTCTATACCTGATTTGCCACTTTAGAACAACCAATTTCACAATATTCTAATGACTTGGTTGGGATAGAGTTGCTTGTCCTTTGATCTCAGATGTCCTTTTCCCTGCTGCAGCATTCTCAGCTCACACTTTCAGAAAGTAGCCACACAAAAGGTTAAAAATCTATACACACATGCCTAATTAAAGGCAGATGCCACTGGATGCACAGCCATAACAAATTATAGTCAGAGAATAAAGATAATCAGCAATTAAAGGAAAAAATAACTACTACTATAAATTTAATACAACCCAGTATTGTGCAATCAAAAATTGAAGCTAGATCAGCATTTTTAAGACTTCAGGCAGATTTGCTAATCTTCAGCTCATTAATAGTTCAATCAAATAATTTAGACAGTGTCTAAAATTTCATTATTAAATGTGTTTGCATATAAACACAAGGCTTGAATACTTTTTTTTACACTTGACTGGGTGCTTCAAATACTGTAAAATGATCCAAATGTATCAAGCATTTCATAAAAGAAATGTTGTTCACATCAGTAAATTTTTACGTTAAATCAAACAACCACTATATTGCTTTTAGAAACAATCAAGGCCTCAGGCTTCTCTTATTAGCATATTATGCCAAATCAATATTGAAAGAATCAATATTGTGAAATGTATTTTATATTTTCACTCAAAGACTTAAACAAGGAAAAACTGAAAATAATTTGAAGACTTAAAGTGCAAACAATTCCAAAGTATGTAGTAAAGCATCGTGAACGTCAGATCGAATTATTTGTTTCTAGGTTCATATACAGTAAGTGAAGGTAAGTTTAAACTTGATTCAGTTAAGAAAAAGGTGGAAGTTCATTTGCCCTGTAGGGCAAATGGCCCCAAAAGTTAGAAATCATGTCCTGCAAGATGGATACTAAAGTGTTAAGTTTGATAGAAGTGCAGAAAACATTTAAAAGTTTTCAAAGTTTGATTTAATGAGTTCAGAAATAAGAGGTGTTGATGTTAGAAAAAAAACGAGTTAAGCGCGCTCTAGCAAAGCAAATAAAAAGACACAAAAAAGTCAAAGCACTCAGTCTGTATGAAATCAAACAGATTGAGTAACGGACCAACTCACCTTTACTTCCCTGGCCTTTCGGTCTCTGATGTAGTACCGTGTTTAATAGAAAGCAAAAATACAAAAGAAAAGGAAACAAAAAACACACAAAAAGAAGAAAACACCCGTCAGTACCTTATGGAAATTCGGAATTAAATATTAACAAGTTTTCTTTTTTTAAAAAAAATACACCTTGTTATAACATTGCAAACGACAGGAAATGTCAGCGAGAGAAAGAGGAGTGACGGCCTGCGAGGCGGTGGTCGGACTCAGCACTCACTCTCCAGCTGGCAGCCAGTCTATTACCTGATCCACGCTGGTAGCAGACATTCTTCATTAAAGAGCAGCAGCAGCAGCAGCGGCGGCGGCGGCAGCGGGGGCTCGGCCTCCGGCTCCGGCTCGGCCGATTTCTGTTTAAACCGTGTTCCCCGCAGCGGGCCTAAGGCAATGCCGGTAAATCCGAGGAAGATGGCGCCGCTGCTTATCTGTCGGCAGCTTTCCCGTGGCCTTTGTATTTGCTGAAGCGGCGGCGGCAGTAACGGGTGTACGTGTCTGTAAAGGTGCGATGATTATCTCTCTCTCATACACAATGGCGGAGAGCTCCAACACTCACTTCCGTTCGCAGCCTCTGACCTTCCGGCACCTGACGTCACTGCGTGAAGGACAACTGAAGAAAAGGGGAAGACATCGGAAAGAGAGCGAGGCGACGCCAGTTTGCAGTGCACCCCTCCAGACCAGGATGGCGCCAGCAGCCGGAGGACCTCACCGCTCCCCCCCCTCGCCCCTTGCCCGGCCGGCCGCGTCCCCAACACTGCCATCTACCGGCACATTCACGCCGTACAGGAAGGCCGTCACTGCGACACCCCCATGGACGCGTGCGCAGCTAGTGCGCAACCTAGTGGTGACAGCAGAATTAACATTTCAAGTCACTGATTTTTCATCAGAGCTGGGCAAAAAAGATATAAATAGATTTGAAAAGAGAAGCTGGGAAAATAGAATAGTGTTACAGAAAGTAGAGTGGGAGGAAATGTATTTGTGGAAGCTTTCAGTGGATATTGGTTAATAAACTCTCAAAAATAGAGAGAATCGAGAAAGGTTTTAAAAAAGCAGAAAATGCAGCTTTGATAGCATAGAGCTAATATTTCAAGTGTGGATGACTTTGACACATCCGGGGAGGGGGAGGTGCACAGTGGTACAGTGGTTACCACTGCTGCCTCACAGCACCAGGGACCCTCGTTCAATTCCAGCCTTCACTGACTGTGTGAAGTTTGCATGTTCTTCGTGTGTCTGCGTGGGTTTCCTTCGGGTACTCTGGTTTCTTCCCACAGTCCAAATATGTGCAGGTTAGGTGGATTGGTCGTGTTAAATTACCCCTTAGTGTCCCAAGATGTATAGATTAGATGGATTAGCCATGATAAATGTGTGGAATTATGGGGATAGGGCCTGGGTGAAATAAAAAGTGGTTCAATGCAGACTCAATGGGCTGAATGGCTTCCTGCACTATAGTGATCCTATGATTGTCATCTAGTCATAGACATTTACACATGGAAACAGACCCTTCAGCCCAACTTGTCCACGCACCCCTTTTTTAACCCCTAAGCTAGTCCCAATTGCTCGCGTTTGGCCCATATCCCTCTACACCCATCTTAGTCATGTAATTGTCTAAATACTTTTTAAAAGACAAAATTGTACCTGCCTCTACTACTACCTCTGGCAGCTGGTTCCAAACACTCACCACCCTTTGTATGGAAAAAATTGTCCCTCTGAACCCTTTTGTAACTCTCCCTTCTCACCTTAAACCTATGCCCTCTAGTTTTAAACTCCCCTATCTTTGGGAAAATATATTGACTACCCAGCTGATCTATACCCTTCATTATTTTATAGACCTCTATAAGATCACCTCTAAGTTTCCTATGTTCCACAGGAAAAAGTTCCAGTCTATCCAGTATCTCCTTATAACTCAAACCATCAAGCCCTGCTAGCGTTCTAGCAAAACCTCTCTGCACTATTCTAGTTTAATAATATCCTTTCTAGAATAGGGTGACCCAGAATTGTACACAATATTGCAAGTGTGGCCTTATCAATGTCATGTACAACTTCAACAAGACGTCCCAACTCCTGTATTCAATGTACTGACCAATAAAACCAATCATGCCGAATGCCTTGTTCCCTACTCGTCCACCTGTGACTCCACTTTCAAGGAGCTATGAACCTCTACCCCTCTTGTGCTATAACTCTGTCCAACACCCTCCCATTAACTGAGTAAGTCCTGCTCTGGTTTGATAAACCAAAATGCATCACCTTGCATTTATCTAAATTAATTTCCATCTGCCATTCATCAGCCCACTGACCCAATTGATTGAGATCCCATTGCAAGCCTAGATAACCTTCTTCACTGTCCATTATGCCACCAATCTTGATGTCATCATGCCTACTAAATTCTCATCCAAATCACTGATATAAATGACAAATAACAGTGGACCCAAGCACTCATCCTTGAGGCACATCACTGGTCACAGGCCTCCAGTTTGAAAAACAACCCTATAGCTTCTGTCATCAAGCCAATTTTGTATCCATTTGGCTATCTCATCCGGGGTCCCTTCAGATTTAACCTTATGCAATAGCCTACCATGTGCTACCTTGTCAAAGGCCTTGCTAAAGTTCATGTAAACAACATCAACTTCACTGCTCTCATTAACCATCTTGGTTACCTCTTCAAAAAACTCAGTCAAATTTGTCAGACATGATTTTCCACTCACAAAGCCATGCTGACTGCCCCTAATCAGTCCTTGCATCTCTGAATACCTGTAGATCCTGCCTCTCAAAATACCTTGTAACAATTTACCCATTACAGATGTGAGGTTCCTCGGCTTGTAGTTCCCAGGCTTCTCCCTGCAGTCCTTCTTAAACAAAAGCACAACATTTGTCAGTCTCCTATTTTTAGGCACCTCACCTGTGACTATCAATGATCCAAATATTTCTGCAAGGGGATCTGCAATTTCCTCCCTCGCCTCTCACAGTGTCCTGGGATACACTTCATCAGATCCCGGGAATTTATCTATCTTGCTGTGCTTTAAGACCTCCAGCATCACCTTCTCTGTTATCTGTACACTCCTCAAGATATCATTATTTATTTCACCAATTTTCTTAACATGCTTTCCTCAATAGTAAATACTGATGAGAAATATTAATTTAGGATCTCACCCATCTCCTGTAGATCCACACATAAATGACCTTGTTGATCTTAAGAGGCCCTACACTCTCCCTTTTACTCTTTTGCCCTTTATGTATTTGTAGAAACTCTTTGAATTCTCCTTTGCCTTATCTGCCAATACAATCTCATGACCCCTTTTTGCCCTTCTGATCTCTCTACTCGTACACCCTCTATATTCTTCAAGGAATCCACTTGATTCCAGCTGCTTATGCATGTCATGTGCCTCTTCTTCTTCTTGATTAGTGCCTCAATATCCCAAGTTATCCAGGGTTCCTTACCTCTATCTACTATCTTTACCCTTCACTCTAAAAGAAATGTGCTTACCCTGAACTCTGGTTAACACAATTTTGAAAGTCTCCCACTCACCAGATGTCCTTTTCTCTTCCCACAGACTCCCCTAATTCACTTTTGAAAATTCTGCCTGCTAGCATCAAAATTGGTCTTGCCCCAGTTTAGAATTTTAACTTTTGGGCCAGATCTATCATTCTCCATAGCTATCTTAAAACTAATGGAATTATGGTCCCAAAGCGATCCCTCACTAATACTTCTGTCGCCTGCCCTTCCTTATTTCCCAAGAAGAGATCAAGTTTTGCTTCCCCTCTACTTGAGCCATCCGCATTTTGAATGAGAAATTCCTCATGAATACACTCAACACATTTCTCTCCATCCAGGTCTCTGATGATACTATGGCTATCCCAGTCAATGTTGGGAAAGTTAAAATCCCCTACTATTACCACCCTGTTTTTCTTGGAGCTATCCAAGCTAACCTCCGCCATATTTGCTGCTCAGTTTCACCCCTGACTATCTGGGGGTCTATAGTACAACTTTCTCAGTGATTTCCCGCTTATTTCTCAGCTCAATCCATATAGACAAAGTGAGCAAATCTTCGGATATATCCCCTCTCAGTATTGCCATAATGTTTCTGGATCAAAAGTGCAACTCCTCTATTCTCTTACCTCCTGTTCTATTTTCCTATAGCACATTTACCCTGGAACATTGAACTGCCAATCTTGTCCTTCCCTTAGCCATGTTTCAATGATTGCTATAATATCCCAGTTCGTATGTACCCATCCATGCCCTGAATTCATCTGCCTTGCCTGTCAGGCCTCTTGCATTGAAATATGCAGTTTAATCTGAACTTTCCTTGCACTCTATCTTGCTTTTACCTGATCTGTCAAGTTCTAGGATTACTGTTACTGCCTTTACTATTTAATGTGCTCTCTTTAACTTCTGCGCTGTCCTCAACTTTCACTTCTGTCTCTCTACTGTTTTGGGTCTCACCCCACTGCCAAACTAGTTTAAACACTCCCAAATGGCTCTAGCAAATCTCCTCACCAGGATATTAGTCCCCTTCCACTTCAGGTCGAACCTGTCCCTCTTGAACAGGTCAGCTCTTCCCCAGAAGAAATCCCAGTGATCCACAAATCTAAATCCCTGCCACCTGCACCAGCTCTCAAGCTACACATTCATCTGCCTAATCTTCATATTCTCACTGGCACGCGGCATTGGTAGTAGTCCAGAAATTACTACCTTTGAGCACTTTAGCCTTCTGCCTAAATCTCTATATTCACACTTCAGGATTTCATCCATAGACACTGTCAGAGCTGCTGAGGTTTTCCAACATTTCTATTTTTGTTTCAGATTCCAGCATGCAGAGTATTTTGCCTCTGGATGCTGCAAAGGAAAAAACTGGAGATGGATCACATTATGGCTGGAGAGAAGTGGAAATTGTTTGGAACTTTCCACTTTAATGCAAGAACAAGAAGAAACACCCATACAATCAATAATGTAAAGAGAAAAAGGTGAATCAAAGGAGATGAGTAGGACTGAAACAAAGCATACTTCACATCTTACAAAAAAGATAGGAATGGCTAGGATCCATTTGGGTTCCCTTAGCAACACCTTTTATTTAGAGGAAGTGAGTGGATTTAAAGGAGAAGTTGTTCAATGTGAAAATCAGTTTAGCCAGTTAAATGAGAATGCTGCTTATAGATTTGATCCAACCTCATATTAGTGCCTTTACTAAGACCCACTATTTCTACTTCCTTAATGTTGCCCAACTTTGCCCCTAGTCTCAGCTGATCCACTGCTGACACCATCATGAATGTCTTTGTTACCTCAGGACTTGACTATTGCAATGGATGATGGATCAAGTCAACCAAACCTCAGCCAGACATGTTCTACTATTATCGTTGTGCTCTCAGATCTATGTTTGTTCTCAATCAGGCAAATTCTTGATTTAAACATTTTCGTCCATGTTTTCAAATCCATCCATGTCCTTGCCTCCCTCTTTTTCTGTAATCTCTTGCTACCCCATAACCCTCTGAAATTCTGCACTCATCTAATTCTGGCCTCTTGTGCATCCCCAGTTTTAATTGGCCCACCATTTGTTGTTTTTCATCATTTGCTTAAGCCCCAAAATCTGGAATACCTTCTCAACACCTCTCCAACCTCACTATCCTCCTTGAAGCACTTCTCAAAACCTACATCTTTGATTAAGCTTTTGGTCACCTGATCAAATATCTCATTCTGTGGCTCAGTGCCATAATCCATTTTGTAACAATCCTGTGAAGCATTTGGAATATTTTATTGCATGTTGATCATGTTACCATGAGATCACATACAAAGTGTGAAGTGGATGGCACCAAGCATGGATTCCAAAAATAAATTATTCACCTTTTAAGCTGAATTCATCCAGATTTAATCTTCACTCCATTTAACACTTGCTGAATTCAAACTACTGAATGATTTATTTTCTAAGCAAAAATGATTTCAAATTAACTGTAAAGTCTGTAATAGCCTTCCTCCATGAGGCAAAGAACAATTTGTATTAAATAAGTGGATATTTTATTCTGCTTATTTTAAGCAATAACAGTTTTATGATCTTATCTAAATATGATGTGCCTGATGTAGAGTTTCTATTGATTGGCTGAATACAATAAATTGGTAGCAAGGGATCATCAGAGCATTGAGATTCAATAGTGTGGAAAGAACATGGGAAAGCTTGCCTCCAGTGAAGCAATCCAGGTAAGCTATTACCTAAGGTCAAGGAAAGCCTTAGTCTGACATAAACATGATATAATCTAACCCTCCACATGCTGATTCCTTGGCATGATGAACAGTTGGAGCAATTTCTGCCCAACCTGGTGAGTGTCACAAAACCTGCTGTGGCACCTTCTCAAAAAGAACCAGGAATAGTGCTGGAATATATGCCAAGAGCAACCGTTTAGTCTCTCAAAAACATATTATTCTTACTCTTTTTTCACGGTCCATTGCAACCTTTCCTACCCAGTACAGTAGAAGCTGTTGCCTCGTCCAAGGGGCTTGGGGCAGTTTTATTTCAGAAACAACCAGATAGATGTTATTGCAAATGACATATCTAGAACACTGTCAGATTCAGAGGTACTATATGTCATTGGAGAAAAGGAAGTTCTTGCAGTCACGTGACTTTGCAAAAGGTTCTCTAACCATATTGTAGGTCTGAAGGTCACCATTGAAATGGATCATAAGCCACTGGTCTCACTGTTTCATGAGGAGGAACTTGCAAACATGTCCTCTCCTGCAAAATATTCAGAGATTCTGCTCAGATCTTATGTGCTTCATATATAATAGGGTTCAAGAAAAACACCAAACAAATCCAGACATCCTATCTAGGGCCACGGTCAGTCTTTGTGCAATATATGATATCCACCTGGTTTATGAGCTCAAGTCATATTTCCAATTGGTGAGAAAACAACTGCTGGCTACCCCAGGAAAATTTCAGCAGATGCATGAGGAGCAATTGTGAGATGCTATTCATTATTATTGCCATCAACAGTGGACAGCAGATGCAACACAGCAACATCTGAAAATTTTGCAGAAACTTTTCACCTGAGATAGATGATCGGATAATATGTAACATTGCACATTCCTGTCCCCTTTCAGCTGAAGGTTCATCAACAAATTCACCAAGGCCACCTGGACATTGCAAAGTGGAGACTATGAATTCAACCTGCAGTGAAGTGACCAGGATATCAAGGATAGTTGAAGAAATTATCTCAAATTGCCAGATGGATGCACTGCACAAACGTTTTTAGAGGGATCCCCTTATCCTCATATAATTCCTGTCCAAAGATGGTCATTAACTCCTAGAAGTGATTGCGAGCCATGGCCTTCTGAACCAGGGGTATCTGATAATGGCCTGCAATCCACAAATCAATGCTTCATTAAATCTGCCATTAGGTTTGACACTCAACATCTTATTTTAGGTATCTACAATCTAAAAGTAGCATCAGCACCATTCAAACTTTCTTTTAGAAAAGACAAAGACTTCTCAATGGTGCTTTTAACATATAAATCTATTACAGTGCTATGTAGATTGACGCCATCAGAGCTCTTGGTGTAAAGAAAACTTTGCATTCAACTCATAAGCTGCCAAAGAAAACCGATTCTAAGGTTAGTAATCAAATACTACCAGAATGTTCAGGACTGAGAATGGTTCCATAGATAGAGATAGGCTTCAGCCTACTATATAATGTACCAAACTGCCCCAGTTACACAAAGATGACAGGGTTTGCATCAGTGATCTTGAAAGAGAGGCTGTCATTGTCCAAAGAGATGACAATCAGCCAAAGTTATATCATATACAAACTCCAGAAGTAACAATTGGGTAGAATGGGAGGAGTCTCCTCCTCATCTCTCAACGCAAACCTCCTATTATAGATTTAAACAACTCAGATGGAGTCAACCAAGTTCTATAAACATAGAATACTAAGATTTTGACTGCAAGTCAACGAAGCTTGCTCAAAGCAAAAGAGCCTACCACTCCTTCAAATGCAGCCAGGACAAGGTCTGAAGAATTGTTAGGCCTCTAGCTGATCTGAATTTATAAAGTCAGTGACTTAGAATTGAGGAAGGGGGAGAAGTGGTTGGACATAAAGAAGAATTGTAACGTAAATATATTGAGTAAAGACTTATCGGGGAAATGTACTATAAAAGTGTTTGGCATAGCAATGATTCATGTACAACTGAAGAACAGTACTGCCCGCAGGGTGATGCAATGAGTTACATGACAAGGGACAGTCTCAGAGCATGCAGAGACCTGCATAAAGGAAGCATGGAGTTTGTTCATAACCTGAGCTATACTTTGTATATGTATAGTTGTGCATTGTTAATAAACCTTAGAAGCCTCTGAAGTATTTTGTGAGACCTGCAAATGTTACAACCCTATTCAAAAAGAAAAGGCATAAACCCAACAATTACAGGGCAGTCTTTCTAATATCGGTGGTAGGGGAATATTTAGCAACAATGTTTCAGGTCAAAATTAATTTATTTTTATCTCAGTTCATTTTGCTTTACCTCCTTTAGAGTCTTCTTGCGAATGCAGTGCAAGGCATTTGCTAAATGGAGCTCTCTGAGTCCTCCACTGAACTTTGTCAGAGGGCAGACTTCATTGATGTGAGAAGTTGATTGTGGTGCACTTCGGCTGCAATTTGGGTTCTCTGCCAGGCTTCACTTGTCCCAGTTTACTGTAGAAAGACTTGGCCAGTGTACGAACATTTCAGGAGTGCTCAATGTTGGCATTGCAAGTTGAAGCCAGGTGGGGGTACTGTGGAATCTGTGATGAGAAAATCATTCTTAAAGGTGCTGTATTGCTTCTATTCCTGCTTAATGGTGCTGTGTTGATTCTGCTCCTGCTTTTATTCTTTGATTCTGTATTGATTCTGTTCCTGACTTCTGCTTTTATTCCATGGCACAGTCATCTTAGTCATTCAGGTTGACATGACGGAAGGTGAGCAACTGATGGATTGTAAGGTCCTTGTATAATAGCAGGGTTAGGTTGATGTAAGGTGAAGTTGTTATTGTCCCAGATGACGAGAGGTTGCTCTCCCCTATGAGGGAGAGAGTTGACTGGTGGTGATTTTAATCTGGACGTCACCATACCTCAGGGACAAGGTTGAGAAAGCTGACCTTCATGAATAACTACTGCCAGGATGGGAATTGAACCTGCATCATCGGCATCACTCTGTATCACTAATCAGCCATCCGGCCAACTGAGCTAAAGGTTGATGCTAACATTCTCCTGGAACTTACTTGTTACAATCTCCCTCCTTAAGTGAGGGTGGTAGGATGAAGCTCACGACAGGAAGCCAGGGTGTTGAGCTAATTTCACCAAAGTGAGATGCATTGTTGTTTTGAGATGGACATCTATAAGACTGGTATGGGATGAGTTGTATTGTAAAGGTGCACAGTACTGTATAGTGGAGTAAACAATGGAATAAGCAGAGTCTCTTTAGTGTGGAAATGGAAGAATCCTCATCTTTTGTAGAGACTAGATGCAAAGTAGTCTTTAAAAAAGTCTTTTACATAGTATTTACATTCACGAGAAGTTTTCCTGTATTTGCCTTTAACTGGCCCATCTCTCTGACTACTCTTTTACAATTTACATGTTTACAAAGGATATTTACTTTCCTTCATATTTTGCTTGTTAATCTATTTTCATTTGATCTCTTGGGAAAAAATAGATTAATAAGCAAAAGCCGACATAGATTTGTTAAAAGCAAATTGTATTTAATTAACTTGATTGAGTTCTTTGAGGAGGTCATGGAGAGATCAACATGTGGTTAATGTGTGTATGGACTTTCAAAATGAATTGATAAAGTACTTACTAGCAAATCTGAAACTGATGAAATTAAAGAGGTAGTGATTGTACAGATATGACATTGACCACTAGTGACTACGGTTATTTTACAGACTGCAGCAAAGTTGCGGTGGTGTCGCCCAGCAATCGATATTGAGACCACTGCTCTTTCTGATATATATTAACAATCTGGATTTAGGTATTCAGGATACAATGTCAAAGTTTGCAGATAACACAGAATCTGGAAATAGTGGTGATGATAATAGTAAACTCAAAGAGGACCCAAATTAATGAAATGCACAGATATATGGCTGATGAAAATCAGAAATTCATTTCAATAAAAAGAGGCAATACAAACCAAATGGTACAACTTTTAATGAGATTTGTGGGTACATGTATACAAACTGTTAAAAGTGACAGGACAAGTTGAGAAAACTTCTAAAAAACATACAGAATCCTTGGCTTTACAAATACATCATGGAGTATGAACCAAGAAAGTTATACAAATGTTTATAAAACACCTATCGAACTTCAGCTAGATTGTTTTGCTAAATCCAAACATCACGCCATTAAGTCCTTAGAGAGAGTACAAAGTGGATTTACCAGAATGATACAGAGATGGGAGACTTCAATTTCATGAAAAAACTAAAGTTGTTCTTGGAGCAGAGAAAATTTGACAGGGGTATTCAAAAGGATTGATAAAATGCAAGGAAAAAGTGTTTTTAGTGGAAGAAGGATTAGCAACCAAGGAGGACACAGATCTAAGGGAATTGTGAAAAAAGCCAAAGGCAACATGAAGAAAAATTAGTCCATGCAGTGAGTACTTATCATCTGGAATACTCTGTCTGAAAGGGTGGTGGAAGCGGGTGGGATGATAATTCCCAAAAGAGAATTAGGTAAATACTTAAAGGGGTAAAATTTGCAATGTGTGTGAGGAAAAAAAAGGACAATGGGATGAAATGGATAGCCCTCTCAAAAGGTTGGCGTGGCCAATGGGCTGAATGTCCTCCTGTATTGCATCATTCTATAATTCACGTAGACAATATAATTGCCGAATACACATTTCATTGCTTCCAACAGCCAAGACTAAAATTGATCCCATTATTTATTAAACGAATAGTTCTGAGCTATATATGTGCACACATATTTCAAACACAGTGCATGTATGTTTGCCTGTAATGTGCCAACTAATGAGTTGAGCAATGCATCTGGCATAAATAGGATTTATAGCTGTTCAGGTGGCAGACATGAATATGGTTGGCAACAGTCATTGCAATCCAAAACAATTCACTATTGAGTAATTTTCTTGATCATACTGTAAAACTAAAAAGAAAACAAAATTACAACATCATTAAAAAACAGGATGTTATTAATGGCGAACTTACTGGTAGGTTTATATGAGTCATTATGCTGTCAGTATACTGGACTGGTGGCAATAATGACAGGAATTTTCACAGCATGTGATTGTTTTGGGAAGAATCTTTGAAATTAAATTGGTGACAAAATCTTCTGCATTTAGAAAAATACTGCAGGGGAGATTATATCTGATATGACAACTTAGAGCCGATAATACAAATCCTACTGTTTCAAGGCTACTACTTTTAGCTGTGCGTTATTGGGCATGTTTATATTTAAAGAGGTTTTAAAATTACAGTAACAATACAATTAGAAAAAATGAGGTTTTGGTGGGAGTATGCTAAAACATCAATAATTAGACTGATATTAATGATTATGCAAGTATTTCAAAAGTCATCACAATATATACAGTAATTATCATTGCAAACATAGGTTTGGTTTCTGATGGAATTTCACACAATAGTAATAATTACATTTAGAAGTCAGACCTGTTTTTTAATTCTGTTACATAAACACTTTTTAGAACAGGGAACCCTTTGCCGCATGAAACGGTTGAGGTGGAAACTGTTGCATCCTTTAAGCAGAATGTAAACTCTAATATGAATGATTCTGCCTTTATTTATACAGAATCGTAGAATCCTACAATGCAGAAGGAGACCATTTGGTCCATTAAGTCTGCACCAATCACAATCCCACCTAGGCCCTATTCTTGTAACCACAAATATTTACCCTCCTAACTTCCCCCCTCTAACACTAGGGTCAATTTAGCATGGCCAATTAATCTGATCTGTACATCTTTAGAATGCAAGAGGAAACCTAAGCACTCAGAGGAAACCCACACAGACATGGGGAGAACGTGCAGACACCGCATAGACAGTGGACCAAGCCGGGAATCGAACCCGGGTTCATGGTGCTGTGAAGCAACAGTGCTAATGGAGTGCCATACCTATCTTGGTTTTTGCAACCTAAAGATATAACAATAGCATCTTATTTTACATTTATTTTTATTTCTAATAAAACTCTATTGTAGAGGAAATTTGTTTAAAGTTGTGCACTGGAAAAACCTGTCTATTTCCCTTAGTAATGTTGATGATATCAAAGAAGGACAAAATTGAGAGTCAAGATTCTGTAAAATGGTACATATGCAAGACTTTAGAGGCAGTTATGTTTGAAAGTGTATCTTTCAATTTAAAGCAGCGTGTGTTAGAATGGGGATGATAATCATAGTGAACACTGACTGAGACAGGCCCATGTGATTTAATGTCATGGAGCAGAGACCCAAGTTGAAACTCACAGACATTCGGGTACCAGATTTCACACCTTGACACAACAGATGGGTAGTGGTTTTGCTGGAAGAGTATAAACATTTAGATCAAGAAAGCAGAAAAGAAGACCAAAAACAACAGTTGTTGCTATGCCAAGCAAGAGGAAAAGAAGTTTTTGTGTTTATCACCAAGTGGAGTACTGATGACAATGCATTCCCTTTTTGAAGAGATGAGTCTTATAAAGGTTAAAAACCCATAGAGTTGCCAGAGAACACTGTGCTGTTCAATGGTGCTTCAGAGATTGAATGAGGGTCTTTTAGAAGGATGCTAAAGACTTGCCTTGTGGCAGTGTAAAGGGATCATTTTAAAGACAGTAAGAGTTTGTAACTTTACCTACAAGGCTATATATTTGTTGGGAGTTTATTATTTGTGTAATGTAAAAATGTGCCATGGCTATTCAATTATCTAAATTAGTTAATGGAGAAAGTATCTTTTTTGCAAATGCATGGGTACACCGGCAAGTTCCTGCCCAAGCCACATGCTATCCTGACTTCAAACTGTAGCACTTTACTTCACTGGTCACTCATTCAAACTGCTGGAACTTCCTTCCTAACAACATGATGGCTATACCTAGTCCACATAGACTGCATGAGTTCATTAAGGCAGTTCACCACCGCCCTTCTTGAGGACAATTAGGGATGGGCACATCTTGTGAAAGAAGTAATGGCTATGATTTTGTGGTTGTTATGACAGCAGAACTGTTAGTATTCACTGTAATTATTGTGTACACTCACCTGATGAAGGGGCAGCACCCTGAAAGCTTGTGGCTTGTGCTACCAAAGAAAATTCTGTCGAACTTTAACCTGGTATTGTGAGATTTCTTGTGTGATTACTGTGTAGAACCAGCAACAATGTTGAGCTATTTAAATGTGTATTCAAATACCATAATCCTGAATTTGCCCCACAGGGATGCTGTATTAGCCTCCAACAATTAAATTAATAAAAAGATGAACATAATGACATGAACTTGGACTAATAACCCACTTCTTCAGAATTTAAGTTACCAGAAAATCTTATGGCTTATAAGAGGACTTATAGTAAAATTGCAACATTTAATGAAGCCGAGGATTTTGCTGGAAGCTTTTTATTTGAAAAAATGTTGCATAAAATTATGGAGATACCCAGGTATCAGATTTTCTTCAAACTTCCTTCACATCCATATGCTTTTTAAAAACTGATTTTCATATGTACCAGGTCTTTTAAAAAGAAAGCCAAAAAGAAACAAAATATTTTTCCACAAGTGCTCTCAATGTCATATGCTTTGCACAAAAGGGAGTTCAATGCAGCAAATAATGAAGAAAAGTCTGAGATATTAGTAGTGTAAAGGCCAGGAATGGCTGATAGTTCTGAGAGTATGTTCAGCTACATTTCCCACATCAGTACGTTTCCATTCAGCAAGAATGGGGGATTTGGTGTTTGAGAATGACATAGGTCAAGTGGGTGAAATGTCAGTGAGGGGAACATTTAAGAAACAATGATCATTTTCTCAGAAGGCTTAGGTTGGAAAAATGGGAAAGAATGGAGGACAACCCAGAAAAAAGATAATTAACTGGGGCCAAAGCCAATTTAAATGGGATAAGATTGGGTCTGGACCAGATAAATTGGAATTAAGCATAGGAATGGATCAGCCAGGCACATGTGTATATGCAGTAATGGTGGGGAAGACAATCCAGGTGCTGAAATAACACTACCAGTACCTCATCAGGTTTCTGAGGGCTTTGAAGCTCTCACCTATCAAAGTGTTGTACAATGTATAGTTTTGCTGAGTGGGAGAGACTGACCCTTAACCATACAGAAACATGGCAAATCCAAACATTGTTGTTAATACGCCATTCTATGGGTCCACTAGGAGGGCAGCTTCACATTTGGACAGAGATGAGAGCGAGGCAAGATGCTTCCTGTGCTCCCCTCCTGGAGGAAGGCACACATATAAACAGGCTTATTGAAAATAAAGCACTGTTCAAGCACTGCCTGCTAGAGATCCGGCCACCATTTTTAAAAACCCCTCCTAGTGCAAAGCAGTTGACCCTGTGCAGGCACTGCCACTGGCACCTTTGCAAAAACAATAATCATTGCATTTCAAGGTTTTCTTGACTTTTCTTACTGCTTGTATTATTGTCTCTGTATACTCCCCTATCCTGCTACTCTTCACCATCTGTCTTCACATGAAGATGACACATGTTATGTTTCCAAGTTGTCTCCAACATCTACCCACTCACCGTAATTTACTCCTGCCCATTGTATCACCATCAGCCCCCTCTCTGGATTCCAGCATTCACAGCACAGACCCCATCCCTTAAACAACCACCTCTGCCTCAAGGCTCCCTGCTTTATTCCCCTCTGCGAGGCTTTCTTTGTTTCCTGCCCCAACTTTTTGTCTTCCAGCAACTCCCCTACTCGGGATTGATGTGTGACCTATGTCCTTAATCCTCTTGTGATACAGGCAGCTTTCCAGGTTAGTGCTGCCTGCATCACCAGAGGACCACAAGTTGGTCTGGTTGTGAACTGTTCTAGTGTGAATTCATGCCAGTGGAGCAGAAGTGTGCCAAGGAGTTGGGGATGGGAGTAGCAGTAGGGAGCATTTCAGAATAACACTTATTTGAATATCATTAATGACAATGAGAGGAAATGGTGGCCTGCCATTGTCCTGCCATGACAGTCAGGATTACAAGTTGCTACTGCAATTTCTCACTCTTGGGACACTGATTTTTTTTTGCCCCTCATACATTCTCTACCCTCACCAACCACGCACACTGTTGCTGGCTGGAGGGGAAAATTTATCTTTCCTTAGATAACTTCTACTTTCTCAGGAGATTAAGAAAATTTAGCATGCACGTTACAACTCTCACAAATTTCTACAGCTGTCACCGAGACATAATAGTGTGTTCCTATTCACTATACTGCACAATGTGACATAATCCTCCCATCTACTTAATTAATTTGGTGAGCAGCACATGATTCGACATGGTCATCTGTCCCAAACCGCACTCCAGCGAAAATCCCTCCAACCTCCCACTTGTGCCACTAGATGTAGGCTCAAAGCAAAAAGTTCCTGCCAAAGTTACTGTAATAACTTCAATCAGGCCATTGAGGTTAGCCTATTGGAATATGAACTCTCTGATTAAAGAGTCAATTGATGGGCCAATCAGGAAATCTTCTTTTTGTATTTAACTGGGAGTGCCAGTTCCTCTGGCACTCCCAAAAATAGACTGCTGTCTGATAGCACTCTGTGAACTGCTGTTGGAATTATAGATAAAGGGATTTTGATGAAGAGACTTCTGCTCCAAAGACTCATTACAGTTAAACACACACTGCACAGTTAAAAAATATTGCAACAATTTAGTTGTTTGATCATGTTTGTTTTTAAGTTGTGGCATTTCCTAATTTAACATTTTGAGTAGGTGGAGTTGGCTCCGCAACTGCAATGACTTCCACTGCTGAACTGCCAGAGGTTGTTTTGTGAGCTTCAAGGTGGAATCAGAATTCACACAAAGAGAATGTTCCTTACTTCTGTTCTGCAGATACAGCATGTTTAATCCCTAGTTTCTTTAAGCAGACAAACAGACAAATATCTTACCCTGGGTTGAAGCCTATTCCAGGTGGTTCTCTGTGGGTTTGTTTTTTCCTGACCTTTTCACTGATTTTTGAAGGTAAGACGAGATCGTCACTATTTTCATGTGATTTGTACCAGAATGTCAAGTCATCTCCTAAATAAGGCATCAACACTTCAAGCAGCCTTCTTCCTACCTGTGGTTCTTAGCTTTTGTCATGGGGAAGGCACAACTTCCATTTTTGCAATGACATTTTTCTTATCTTCTAGACAAGATCACAATGAGCAATAATAAAATTAATGATTGTCTTTTGTTCTCTCGAAAGAGGGCACCCAGTATGAAATCACAATCTGGTAGCTTGGAGCCATTTTGAAACTGTGTTTGAATTCAGTCAGGTTTTTTTAAAATGTAATCTTTGAAATAGTTTCTTAAAAAAAGACATCTGCATACCATAACAATGATCAATTTCTTGTTGCACACCAAGAGATTCAACAATGTAATACTTAGCACTCCTCTTATACCCCTTTGGTTCTGCTAGCTTAAGAAATTATGCAATACTTAAGAAAGTACGTTAGACAATTGAAAATAGATGGCTTTTGCTTTCTATGAATTTTGGATGCAAGTCATTGCTTCCTCAGTCTTTTCTCTTATTTCTTCTTGCTTCTCTGTGTCATCTTATACCTGTGCTCCCAATGTCTGTCTGTAGATGGAGGCTTCCTCTTAAGGCTATGTATAACTATTAACTATCAAAATACATTGTGGTGATGTTGAAGATGTGATTTTATTCAACCAAATGATCAAATGGGAGAATGATGTGAGGAAGCCCCGCATTCAAGGTTTAGAATGTGGGTAACTGGATATCAGTCTGAAGAACAATACCCCTGTGAAGGCAATTATATGTTCCCAAAATTATATTGCCTATCTTTCCACTGGGCATCACTCAGTAAACATTAATACAAATCAGTTAATTATCATCCTGTCATTAACTCCAGCCAATAACAATACACATCATGACCTAATGGGATTTCATTTGTTATTAAATTACGGATGTTACCTCCCTTCTGTTACCCAGCAAGATGGGATGTTGGACAGTGAAGTGATTCTCACCAAATTGAACCCATGTGACTCTCATTTGACCCTGAGAAATCCTTCATGTCTGCTCGCCATCTGTGTTATCTCTTAGAGTTATATGATTCCATTCATAAAGCTAGCATTGGTAGCCATCTTGTTCCCGACACTGCAGATAGCATTACTGCTTTCAGTGAATCTATTGTTCCTTTCCTCTTGCTGTATTTTGTCACTGACTGAAATTTTACAAAATGTAACAAAACCAAAACATATCCATCTTGTAAATTCAAAATAAATGTTTTAAAAAAGAAATATTTGTTAATTATGCACAGTTGTCTTCTATGACAACAGTCCTGACTGGCTCATGTTCCCATAATCCAAGATCATTCATTCTAAAGTTATTGTCATGTTAGTGTTCCTAAATCTATGGTTAAGTGTTTATTAGCCTAATTAGCCACTCACTGCACCCCCTCCACATCAGTTCCCTTTTTTTGGTCATTGGCCAAGGACCAACTAAGGCCACTAAATGCTTGTATTTAAGTAACTAATCTTAGCCCTCACTAAGTACTTCAACTTTTAGATTCTCTTCTTCTTTACCCTATCTGCTGTCACTGATGCTGTTCCTCCTGTGGACTCAGAAAGTTGTGCATTTCCTTATTTGATCAGGTATACAATTATTACTAATACTAGGATCACAATGAAAATAATATAATCCCTTCCAAGGTCAATGTTCCCGGAGAGCCTATTCAACCTGAGAGCAAACCACCCAAGATAAATGGTTCAAGATCTTTGAATTTCTCCACCTCCTTCTTGACGTGTACTGAACTGTCTTGTATCTAGGTGCAACACGTTGATCCAATTATTGCACATGTCCCTCTTGTTGCCAAGACGCTATCCAATGCTATTATAATTCCCCCGTATGCATGGGAACATCTCACCATTGATCATCATAAGGGAAACTTCTGTATTGGCAACTTGTTCCCAATGGAACACAGGTTGTCTCTCACATTGTTCTAACCACTCCATAATGGGCAAATATGCCAAAAACCATTCTCCTTCTGTCATAGCTTGCCAGCGTCCTGGCAGACAAGGGAATTTATATATATGCAGAAAATTTTTTTATGGTAACAAAATCCCTTCCATCCAACAGGGAGCCAAGTGTAGGCTCTATATCCACGAATCCAATGTACCATTTTAAAGTTGGATATTATAGTTCACTGAAGCATTATGATGTATTACATAACTGATTATTACTGGATGGATTCAGGCAGAGCATATTCCTTGGGCTTACTGTATAATCACTTTAGCTTACCCCTAAGTTTTCCAGAATCTCCCATCTTCTCTGTGTAATAGATTTCTCTCAGTGTAGGTGCTGCTTTAAATCTAGACTAGAAGCTGATCCTATTAAATTATAAACAAGTATATCTCTCTACATACAGTTAGCTTTCCTGCACAGGCCTCATTGTTGTGAAATTACTCCTTTACCTCCTAACTTAAAAATCCTAATATGTAATGTCCTCATGTGTGTGCCAAATATAAGTATTAATCTGTGTTTCCTGATGAAGATGCTGAATGATCTTAGATGCTGGTCACATTTGAGCCAATATCTGAATATTTAAGAACAAAGAACAAAGCCCTTGATGTTGTGCCGAACTGTGTCCAAACCCAAGATCAAGCTATCCCACTCCCTATCATTCTGGTATGTTCCATTTGCTTATCCAATAACCGCTTGAAAGTTCCTAAAGTGTCTGACTCCACTATCACAGCAGGCAGTGCATTCCACAACCCAATTACTCTCTGAGTAAAGAATCTAACTCAGACATCCCTCCTATATCTTCCACTATGAACCTTAAAGTTATGCCTCCTAGTAACAGCTACATCCTAATAATTTAATACTAAGTAATTTAATTAATTTATTTAAATAATAATTTATTTATTAATTAATTTAAATAATTTAATACTAGAAAAAATGGAAACATGTACATTCATTATAAAAATTGCCTTGATTCTCTCTTTACACAAGTTTTCACTGTTGGTCAATATTAAACAGGCAAAATTCAATCGTGTTACATCACAGCATACTTGATGTGATCTTCTTGTCATCAATGTTGGTCCCATTATCCTGCCGCTGGGATGCGGACTTGGGTTTGGTTTGTCTTCTTTCTTTCAAGAGCACTCATAACTCTATAAAACACAAATCTGGTACCTTGCAGCATTAAGTTAGTTCCTTATCAATTAAATTGTTCCTATCTCTTACCCTTTAATACCCCCCTGATTATTTTGCACTATTATCTGACATAACCTAATCACTCATCTACAAACTCCAGTAAAGTTTTCAAGCTACTACAGGAACGATTATTACCCCCTGTTCAGTAGGATTATAAATCCACTGGGGCAATCTATTGAAACTTACCACTTCAGGATTACTCAATGAGTTAAAGTTTTATACGTGTCCTGTGTCAGCATCATGGTGCAGGCTTCTCATCAATTAAGACTCATGTATGTCCTGCAATGATTACATTAAGAACCTCCCCACTAGACACCTCGCCCTTTCCTGTCTATCATAAGTTTCACTATTACCTTATCTCTTGGTGTAAATAACTTAGGAGTGTTCTCCTCTGCTAGTTTTGTCCAGTTGTCTGTGCTGCTATAGAATAACCACCATTTTAAGAGAATGTAAATGATCAATTAATTCTCTCATATGCTGAAACACTGCGCTTAGTCTAATTTCAAGTTCTCCCCTCTCTGATATGGCATCCTCTGGGAGGCGCATTGCTCTTCCCATCATTCAAAAGGAATTAACTCTGTTCCTTGAATAGGAGTAGCTCTTTGTTGTACAATATTGCAGGCAAAGCCTGCTACCTAATTGTTTCTTTCCTGTAGAATAGCCTTCGTTCGACTGTTGTTTAACATCCTATTCATCCACTCTATCATCTCTGAACTCTGGCGTTATATGGTATGTGAAATATCTGCTTTATTCTCAATATTTTACAGGCTTCTCTTAAAACTTTCTCTGTGAAGTAGGTTTTCTGATCTGAATCTAACTAACGAGGCATACCCCACCTTGATATTACTTCATTTACGAAAATTAAATCATTGTTTTGACTGTAACATCTCTGCAAAGGAATACCTTTACCCACTGAGTAAAGTGACCAATAATAACCAGGTAACAGATCTTTCCTCGCACTCTGGGTAAGGCACTACAAAAAGCTGTGAAATTACCCATCTAGACCTTGCAGAGACAATCTGGTTCCTCTGGGATGCACTGCAGGCTCCTTTGACAATGCGGTCCATGCCAGTGTGTGCTAATCCATGATATGCCTTCAATAAGGTCTGTTGTATTACTGGGGTTATTATATCTGGGGCGATTCTATCTTTCCTTCTCCATATGCTGTCTCAACTTCTCTGTCCTCCATGTTTTTCTCATTCCTGTTTGTCTTCCTCTTGGTGACTGTTTCTGCATTTGTTTCACATTGTACCTGTTTCTTCCCTGGTTTGTACTGCTGCCACATTTGCTGTTTGGAGTTCTTTCAAGTTCTGTTCTAACAGGTTTTTAGCTGCCTTATTTGCTCTACTGTTTTCTTCTTGGGCCTTGATGGAAATCATCTGATGGACCTGTATTTCAGTACTGCAGTTCCTAAGGAACTGTAAGCTGCCTGAAGTAAATTCCTCATTAGATGTTCATGCTGAGTATGTCCTAAATCTCCTTTTTCCCCAAGCTGTCAAGTAGTCACGGACTGTGCCAAAGGCATATCAGCTGTCTGTGAACACATTTACTCATCTTCTTTTACTCCATTCTAAAGCATTGGTCAAAGCTAACAACTCTGCTACTTGTGCTGAATTGCTCACTGAGATTGCTCCTGCAATCACTGTTCCATGCCACGCAGGATTGGCCATTGACATATTTCCTGGCTCTATCTGCATACAGATTAATCACTGCCTCTCCAGTAAGTGATTCCTTTGCTAACCTCCTTTGCTCACTTCTCCTGTCATTTCCACTACATATTCATGTTCTGTTCCTTGCACTGTTAACCCTCCTGCAGGATTTTCTCTTATATCTTTGCTGATCTCTAATTGTTTGTTTCCTGACAAAAGATTTGCCTCCCACTTTGAACATCTATCAGAAACTCTTTTGAACCTCCTTGCTTCTAAAAGCTGAATAACTGTGTGTGGGCTGTAGAAAGTTATTTTTCCCATCAAGATAAATGGCTTGAATACTCTCATGGCCCAGGACACAAACCCTTACACATCAATACTTTTTCCTGACTACTGAATCTATCAATTCCTATGCCGTTAGGTTACTACTGCAGCTTGCACACCATCAATCTCCTGACAAAAAATGTGAAATAGCTTTCTGAGATCCAGTAGACCCAGGGTTCTTACTATGGTTTGTTTTGAACTGAAAAGGTTTGTGCTTCTGTGTCTCCCCATACTACTTCCTCACTGCTAGCTTTTCCTCCCTTAACCAGGTTCTGTAAAGGTTTGGCAAATACAGCATAATCCTCCCCAAAATTCTGCAATAGTTAAAAGGCTCCAGGGTTTTTCTTACCCCTTCACAATGAGAAGACTTCGCACATAAAATATAACCTTCTTGAGGTCCTCTGGAATTCCTCTCTTCCTTACTGACTTCTACAACATAATAACATCTTTGAAACAAAAATCAGTTCTTTCAATTTCATTCCGGACAGTAACTTATTTTGGTTGCTTGTTCATCTTCTTGAAAAACATCACCATTTGTAAAGAATTATCCCAAGCTCAGGAAACAGTGTTGTGAGCTTTCAACTGTCCATTAGTGTCTATTTTATCTCTTTTTTTAAAGCTTGTTCCTTCAACAATAGTTAAACTGTGTTTTACTTCTTAGAATCCCTCTAAATGTCTCTTTTAATTCCCAATATTGTTCTCTATATTCACCAAATGAATCCCACCTTTAATCCTGTCCTACTCTATTACCATCTCTTCCATAATGTCTCTTTTATTACCCTGTTCACTTCCCACATCTCATCTGTACCTCGTTTACCTGTTCCTTTCCTTTAAATGTTCATTTATTCCACTGGATCATTTCTTTCACTTCTTTCTTGATACAATCTACCAATCAATAAACTCACACTCCCATTTTATCTTATGTAGTTCTTCACCAAATGCCTGAATGCTGTCTCTCCCTCAGCTATGTTTTGATTTAAGCTAATGATTTTATTAGTTAAAAGCTACCCCAAGATCTTAAAACACAAAGATCCATTCTGTGTGGGACAGAACAGATGAACTACTTGCATCAAAATGGGACTTAGGATATTTTCTCAAATGAATATCATCACATCAAATCCTCGTACTTCTGAATGAAAGATTAATCTCTATCTTTCCGTTGTTAAGATTAATCTAAAACAAGATTTATCATCACTTTTAAATATCCTGATTCTCAACCATACCTGCTAAAGATATCGCACTTTCTTCATTGACTTACAACTTTTCAGATGCAACATTTTGCCATTTTTAGACCAATGCAAACACAAAGAACCCAAATCTCTGTCAAATTCTTGTTCTCTTTTTTAAAGAAGGAACTTGGCCATTAATCACCCCCAAACAATTGAGGAACCTGAGACTTTAGTATCTTAAAGTGTCTGTACTAGCCTTAATTCTGCTGTTCATCTGTAATTCCCAAGCATCCACACAAGAGTACTTTCGGTCTCACCCACAGCCAGTCTACTGCTCTCCCTGTCTCCAAGCCAGATCCCTCTCTGCTCTCATTTTTTAACGTCTTACTTCCCTCTCTGAGTTTCTCACTGGATTCTTTCTCTCTACTAGCTTTAGTTCTCTGTCCTCTCCACAGGCTGTTGGATCACAACCTGTTTGATTATCTGTCTCTCTGTCTCTGTCGTCTCTCTCTCTCTCTCTGCCTTTCTCTCTCTGTCTCCATTTCTCTGTCTCTGTCTTTGTCTCTCAAAGGGTCTCTCAACTTCTGGAGTCCTGCTCTAAACCCTTCCAGGATTATCATTACTTGCCTGGCCGTCCCCTCTTTGGGGACTTCTCACTTCCTTTTTTTATTTTTAACATCCTTAGCACAACCTCACCGCTATGCCAACTTTTTGTTTGAGTCACATCACCTGATGTGGTGTGATTCCCTCTTTTTTTGGAGTCTCGTCACTCAATTGTGCAGCTGCCCATGGGCATGGCTCTCTCTGGCTCTGTTCCTGAAACAATCTGAAGTCTTTTTCACACCTGGTCCTCTGTATTAACTGCCCCAAATTCCTTATGCCTTCTCCAGCTCTCAGTAGCACTGTGCCCCGTAACCCCTCGCAATGATTCAGCTTACAGTCCTGGTGGCCTGACAGGAGTTATTCTTAACTAATTGAGGTGGTCATTTAAAACATACTCACTCCCAGTCAGGAATTCTGTCCTGCCATCTAGAGCTAGTGACATCACCCTGCTGTGCAGCGCCAAATTGTAGCTGGGGGCTTCCTCTCCAAGCTATGTATAACTTCTAAAGTTAATACAAAGACTCAAAATATAGTGTATTGATGTTGAAGACATAACTTTATTTAACCAAATGATCGAATAGGGGAATTATGTGAGGAAGCCCTGCACTTAAAGAATGCGGGCAACCGGATTTCAGTCTGAAGAAAATGCCCCTATGGAAGCAATTACACATTCCCAAAATCATATTATCTACCTTTCTGATGGGCGTTATCTAGTAAACATTAATACAAATAGGTCAATAGTCATCCAGTTATTAACTCCAACCAATAACAATACACGTCATGACCTAATGGGATCTCATTTGTTATTAAATTATCCCCCTTCTGTTGCCCAGCAATATGGGATGCTGGATAATGAAATGGGAGAATGATTCTCACTGAATTGAACCCATGGGACTCTTATCCGACCCTGCCTTATCTCTAGGAGTTGTATAACCCTATTCGTTAAGCTAGCATTGGTAGCCATCTTGTTCCCGACCTCTGCAGATAGCATTACTTCTTTCAGTGAATCAAATGTTACCGCCCTTTCCTTGTATTTTGTCACTGAATGAAGTTTCACAAAATGTAACCAAAAGCAAAACACATCCATTTTGTAAATTCAAATTAAGTGTTTTAAATGAGAAAATTTGTTAATTATGCAGAGCTATCTGCTATAACAGCTTTGGATGGCTTACATTCCCATAATCCAAGATAATTCATTATTAAGTTTTTGTCATTTCGTGCTCCTAAATCTATTGTTATGCATTCATTTGCCTAATTATCCGCCCTAAATCACTTTCAAACTTCTTTTGTTCTTTATACTGAGCTTTCTTTGTACCATATTAGTGATAATTCAATGTAGCCAATACAATTGGTCTGATTTGATATCTTTACCCCCACAGTGTCTCTTTCTCTTGCTAGTACATACACACTAATAGATGCCAAAGGTATTACACCTTATCAGCACTATTTCTGCAACCCTGTGGTTTTACCATTGCATTGTCTTTCTCAAAAACTGCCATTACAACTGTCAGCAGATGTCGTATCATTCATGATCTCTTTGCAAAACGAAACAATTCATTTCATAATCACAACTTTTCTTTAAAACACCCTTTCTTAAAAATATTTCTGCTTAAAAGTATCTCTTCTAAAGAATACAAAAATATAAACTCTTTAGCAAACTCAACCTGCACCATTTTTCAGTTTCTCACCTTAATTCCAGCAACTTAAACATATGTTCTTTTCTGCATAGCTGAGTACTTGCAAATTGCCACCAACATCTTAACAGTCACATGTTACATATATTAAGCAAGGCCATGCATTGCTTGAACTTAATTATTAAAGATCATTAAAAAACCAAAAGAGATAAAAGAGCATCAATTGACTATGCTTACATTGGCTCACCACCATCTCCTCAAAGGGCACTTAGGGATAAACAACAAGTCACATCCAGTGAAATTATATTTTAAAGGTTTTTTGCATCATAGATGAGCAGTTGAAACACATTGCTTGCAATTTCTGCACCATATCAGAAATTCTGGAGACCTCACTGGGTGATCTTATCATTGCGCCCCGTTGGCCAATGGGCGAAGCCAGTTGGTAAGATCACAAGATAGCCAAAAAATCAGTTTCATGACAGATTTCATGCCTCTCGGGATCTTACTGGCACCAGATGTCTGGCATGTTCAGCCTCATGCCCTAAATGAACGCATGTTTGCTTATATTATTTAAATTTATTAAAATCTGCACATACATGGAATTAGTGAGCAAGGGACAGTATCATTTAGGCTCATTTGCCTCTGCAGCTATTCTGGGGAAGGTTCTCTCTGGTGAGGATCATATATAGTCCCCATCAACGGGGATCATATGTGATGGCCTCGCCAGTCAAACCAGAGGCCATCAAGGCATCCCTAGGAAGTTGTGGGCAAGGGTGATATTTGTATTGCCATCCTGTCACCCTGGCAGTGCCCAATGGATTGGGTGGTGCCAAGGAGGGAGGGGCAGAGGAATTTGGGGGCAGGAGCAAACCAGGGGTGGGCTGTTCAATGGAGGCAACCACTATGCACTTTGCCAGAGTGATTGTGGGGGAGGGGCCACCACTGCACACTCTGCAATAGTAATCAATGGGGAGAGGGAGTAGGGGCCTCTGTGCACTGTGCATAATGATTGATGGGATGGGGGATAGCTACGCATTCTGCAATGGTGATTGATGAGAGAAGGCTGGTCATGATTTTTCAAGTGGGGGATTGCGAACATTCTGACCGAAGGTGGGAAGGGGGATATGGTGCTCACAAATGATTGTGGGGCTAGCGGTCATGGGGATGGAGTGTCAGGTTTAGGCCATGGAGTTGTGTTGGCTATAGCAGCAGAGGCTGTGACAGGTCTTTGCTGCTCTTAACACAAAGATCTGCACATACACAATGGCATCCTTTGCTGCTATCAGCCAGCTTTCATGTGATTTAGACCATGCCCGCTCCCCCTACAGATGGAACTTAGATTAAGGGCTTTTTCATTGCACAGAGGGCATAAGATTCAAGTGGTGGCTTTGCCGAAAACACAGATTTGAAACTCTACCATTTTACTTCCCATTCTGGACTTAGAATTCTTTTGGTAAGGTTCCCCCCTCTCTGCCACCACCCATGTGCCTTTGGTGACTATGTGCTGAAAGTATCTCCAGTTGTTTAATTTGGAGCTCAATGTATCTGAGCTTAAGGGGCAGTGGAGTCACTGACCAGCATGAGGGTGGCAGAGTGTTGTGTGGTACTGCCACTGTGCTAAATGGGATGAATTGAGCATCCATAAGGTCGCGGGGGTCATCATCAGCAGCAGAATTGTTTTCAACTGCAATCAATAACTTCATGGCCTGGCATGTTTCATCAAGCCAGGGATTAATGAAGAGCACAAGAGGACATGCTGGGGGTGAACCAGGCAGACTGAAAAATGAACTGTCAGCCTGGTGAAGATAGAATCAAAGACTACTCATATGACAAACAGTGGATACAGCATGCAATAGACAGAGCTAAGTAATCAAACAACCAACAGATCAGATCTAAGGACTACAGTCCTGCCAAATCTAGTCATGAATGGCGGTGGGCAGTAAAGAAACTAATTGGAGAGGGAGGCATCTCCACCAATATTTCCACCCTCAGTGATTGGGAAGCTCAGCACATCAATGTAAAAGACAACACTGAAGCATTTGCAACGATCTTCAGCCAGAAATGTTAGGTAGATTATCCATCTTCAACTCTTCCCTAGCATCACAGATGTCAGTCTTTGGCCAGTTTGACTCATTTTACATGATATCAACAAACAGGTGAAAACACTGGATACTGCAAAGGCTATGAGCCCTGACAATAATCCAGCAATAGTAGTGAAGGCTTGTGCTCCAGAACTTGCTATGTCACTGTTGAGTATTAACTAAACTAGGCACAGTGAGTACTCAATCTTCTAAGCTTTTATTACTTGCTAGCAAGGAGAACAGACACAGTGAATTTCACCGTGATATTCTAATAGAGTTATAACATTTTTTAGCCAATGAGAGAGAAGGTGCCAGGTAAAGCACGAATAGCCTTACAGTTTGGTTTCAAGCAATAGAATTTAACATCATTTCAATCCTTCATTTGCATCTTTATCACCTATGCATTCAGTTGTGCAGAATCCTTGACATTTTTAAAAAGCAATGTTCAGTAAACATCTTGATTTTCTTTAACCACAATCAGCACTTGGAACATTCTGTGTTTTTTCAAGGACCCACTTGTGCAAGGACTCTGACCCTTCACCTGCTAACAACTGGTTCCAACTTCCACACACTAGTCAAACTGTTCCAGTACAGCAGTAACACTGGCATCTACCCAGTAATGTGTAAAATTACCCAAGTATGGCCTGGAGCAGGACAAAGCAATCCAGTCAATTACCACCCCATCAGTTTATTCTCCATCATCAATGAAGTGATGAAAGGTATTGTTAACAATGCTATTAAACAGCACAGGACCACCTTCAAGATTCACTCCATTGACACACAATGACAGCAGTGTGCATTATCAACAAAATATGTTGACACTGCAGTGTCTCACCAAAGCTCATTCAGCAGCACCTTCATAACCCACTACCTCTACCATCTAGAAGACAAAGATGCAAGTGAACACCATCACCCGCAAATTCCCCTCCAAGTCACTCACTATCCTGACTTTGAATTGAATCACCATTCGTTCACATTTTGTGGGTCAAAATCTTGGAACTTGTTTCCTAACGGCTCTGTGGGTGTAGCTACCTTCATAAAGGCTCACCAGCACCTTCCCAATAGAATTGGGAATGGGTAATAAGTGCTGGCCTAACCAGCAGTGCCCACATCCTGTGAAAGAATTTTTATAAAAGCTGGAGTTGTTCTTCTTGGAAAAGGAGATTGGGGGAGATTTGATAAAGCTGTACAAAATTGTGACACAGATTGATTCCTCCTCAGTCTGCAGATGGAGCAAACAGCCTCTGGGAAATTTGGCAGATATCCACACTTTCACCATATTGCTCCAGTATCTGTTGCCTTGATGATGTGTCCCAAGGCTCAGTATCGCAGGAAACTGAGCATTGCTGGGTCAGCCCTCAGTCCTCGGACTGTCCAAAGTTGTTTTGCCTCTGCACCAGCTCCTGTGCACATGTGCAGTGCTCACCAGCTGGTGCCACCCACTCTAAATGCATATAAGTGCTCAGTGGCACAGAAGAACCTGTGCTGGTGGAAGGTGAACTGGACAGATAGTTTCCTGTGGTCATCAAGGACCAGTGGTGATATTCATTAGAAGTCTTGATGCCCACAACCATCACCTTTTTCACTCTGTCTGCACATGTTTCAAAACATCCAATTTTCAACATATTTTCCTTTATTTACAAGACCAGAGCAGTGAAGGGTAGGCTATCTACTGTGCTTCTCTGCTCCTTACATTATGAACATGCTTCTCCTGTAACAACAATAATACACAATGTCACATGATTCAGCTGAGCTTTTTTGGAATGTCACTTTCAAGGTTCATCATTGCAGCATTTGAAGGACAACTGCAAGTATCACCAGTGATCTGTGTTCAATTCTGGCCTTGGATGACTGTCTGTGTGGGGGTTGCATGTTCTCCTCTTATTGCTTTGGTTTCCTCCGCATACTCAAATTCCCTCCCACACTTCAAAGATGAACAGATTACGTGGATTGGCCATGTTAAGTTGCCCCTTGGTGTCAGGGCATTAGCAGAATAAATACATGGGGTTACGGGTTAGAGTCTGGGTGGGATTCTTGTTGGTGCAGGTCAATGGGCTGAATGGCCTCCTTCTGCATTGTGGGAATTCTGTGATTCTATGGAACCATACAAGATATGTGAGATTTCTGTGTTGCCATTAGGCACGCCACTCGCCTTGCAAACCTCACAATGTCACTCAATTGCTTTAGGAACTGCAACCACGTTCGTATGATCATACCTTAGCTGCTGACCTCCTCAGTTACCTCCAGCTGCACCTTCTCTGTAAAGCTTGAGTGGCACAGTAGTAAAGTGGTTAGTATTGCTGCCTCACAGTACCAGGGACCCAGGTTTGATTCCCAGCTGTCTATGTGGAGTCTGCACATTCTCCCTGTGTCTGCATGGGTTTCTTCTGGATGTTCCTGTTTTTTCCCGCAGTCTGGTTGGGTGGATTGACCATGCTAAATTTCCCCTCAGTGTACTCAAACAGGCACTGGATTGTGGACACTAAGGGATTTTCACAGTAGCTTCATTGCAGTGTTAATGTAAATATACTTGTGACAGTAATTAAAAAAAACTTTAAACTTTAAGGGAGGCATCACTGAGATATGGTGCAGCCCTTCTTCTTGCAGTACATTTTTCCCCACAGGCTCACTTCTCCTATCCTTTGTGTGCAGCCTGTATGAGACTGCAGACTGGTCATTAAACATGGTGCCACTGCTGGTACTGGCTCCTCTCCACCATGTGGCATTGGCTGACTATCCTGCCAGCCGGACTCCGGTTGACTGCAAATCAGAACTTGCTGATGAAATCCTGCCACTGGCCCATGAGGCCTCGTGGCCCACAAATGACCCTGGACATCAACTTATTTGGTAAAAGCCAGTCCAGTGTGTGGGCAGAAGAAAGTGAATTCTGCAAGAAGCATCATGCAACAACTTCCTGAGCCTTGTCTGTCCCTGTTCTGAGCATTTATGACTAACACATTATAAAGATGAATAAACGGGGAGTAGCAAAAGGTGCACAAGTGGAGCAATGAGGTTCATTGTGATACAGGAAAGAATCTGAAAAAGTTTTGAAAAATCCTAAATCTGTGAAAGTGACATGAAGGGAAGAATTAAATTAACTAAACAGAGGAGATAACATTAAAGTGTTTTGAACTTATTTCCTCATTCCTCTTGCCATCTGTCCTCTTGAGCTTATTCACCTTCACTCGTCCAACATTGCTGAGCCTTTCTCAGCCCGTGTTTTACACTGGCTTCCAGTTAAGTGGCCAATTAGTGGGAAATCCCAATTGAGGGTTTGATCACAGCCAGAATTGAACATTGGGTAGGATTTTCTGGTCATGCCCATCCCGAGACTAGAAATTCCATCCCAAGGTCAATGGATCTGTCAATGGTCCATCAATTTTTCTATTCCCCCTGTAAGAATTCCAGCAGTGGGCAGGAATGGGTGTCTATTTTCAAGCCCACCAACACATGCCCAACAAGTGAAACATTCATGTGGTATATTTGCATTTTTTAAAATATATTACAGCTAACAAACATCTGGCCAAAACAAGAATATGACACTCCTCATTCCAACGTACATTTGGACATCAGACACTGAATGTTATTGGTTTAATTCAGAAAGACTGCACCATCACCAGTCATCAATTACTCACAAACATAGTAACCATCTTACACAGATGTACAAAACAAGTATTAATTTATGCTTGAATGTGGGTGTGAGAGAGTCTAATTGGGTGCTTTGGATTCAGGCTATAATTTATCAATTGCAATTTCATATCTTAATTTTGTGTTAAAGTTAATTTATTAGCCACAATTACGCTTACATTAACACTGCAATGAAGTGAAAATCCCCTAGTTGCCACACTCCAACAGGTACACTGAGGGAGAATTTAGCACAGCCAACGCACCTAACCAGCACATCTTTCAGACTGTAGGAGGAAACTAGAGCACTGGGAGAAAACATATACAGGCACAAGGAGAATGTGCAAGCTCTGCACAGAGAGTGACACAAGCTGGGAATCGAACCTAGGTCTCTGGTGCTGTAAGGCAGCAATACTAACCACTGTGTCATCGTACCGCTCAACAGATAGAAGTTCTTTCAAAGCACTTAGGCTTGTCTCCAATTGCTAGTGAATCTCAATACCAGTTGACTTTAGATTGAGTCCTGGAGGTCACACACTCCAGGCTACCACTGCGGGGCCTGAGAGGTGGGCGTATTCCGGGATGGGGTGGTTCATGTGCCAATTTCACTAATGAGATTGAAATGCAGTCAATCTCATGCTAACCATCCTCATGCCCTTTCCAGGCGAGAATGGGCACGAAACAATTTGAGACATTGGAAAGGAGCCTGGAGAATTGCAAATTATTTCATGCTAGGTACAAAACAGATTTTTAGGCTTACAAGCTATTCTCCGCCATTGGTGAGATCTAAGAATGGCGGTGAGGTCGGAAAATCGCCCTCCTGCCCTCCGTTTTATCTCCATTCTCTCTCTACAGATGCTGTGAGACTGGCTGAGATTTTCCAACGTTTTGTGTTTTGGCTCTTCTATTGCTCTCTGCATGTTGGCCAATGCTTTGTTGTAACACACCTCAGCCCAACTAGCAACAGCAGAGTAAATAGAAGGATAAGAGGCGTTTGAACGTGTGGGTTCCGCCCACAAATGAAGTTCCGGCGAAACTTTCAGATGTTGTGGTGCTGCAAGTGTCAAAGGTGGAGAAGGGCCACTAACCGGGCGCTTTCAGAGTGGCTGCTGCCAACTGCACTCTGCTCACACTGCAGAACATGTCGGCAGAGTGTAACCCGCAGGAAGGGAAAGCAGATCCGAGTCAGGAGCAACTTCGCTGTCACTCGATGCTTGGCTCCATCGCGGAGCTCCGGCTCCGAGCGCTGGAGCAGAGCCCAGACTGGCCACTGGGCTTGGAGAATGAGTTCCTCCTCAAATTCCTCCGAGCCCGGGACTTCGACATCGAGCAAGCGCTGAAGGTGAGGCGACACAAATAGGCAGAGCAGGAGGGGAGGAGGGGAAGGGGCGAGAGTGAGGAGGTGGGATTCCACTATGCGAAATGTCCAGCTCCCCATCTCAGCTGTACGGAGCAGCGAACAGAACATTTTGGCATCTCTCTGTTTCCAGTTGTTGACACCTGGTTCGGGTGCCGCAGTCCGTAGCTGGGGATAACTTTTGAGTACTCTAAATAACAATACTGCTGTCAGGCAGCTCCTGGGCAAAAATTGAGGGAGAAATGTTTGTCTCTTACTCCATTCAAAGAGTTTTCAAAACACTGCAGCCCAAGCACCGTAGATAGTGATGATGGAAGCCCCAATTCCTTTCCGATCATCTTTGACCAGGAATCTCTCGCTTTCCAATAGCCGTTGACACATTTTAGAAGATTTGATACAAAATGCACCTTCCTTATCTCAGCATTTCTGGCGCAGAAACAGGGATACTATCCATCTGTGCCACAGCACCCACTGAGTGACCTTTAGGAGCTGAATGTGTGTGCTGTGCAGATTCCAAACACTTCCAGAGTCCATAGACTCTGGCAATGGCAAAGTTGAAATGGTTTCTTTAAACAGTTAGGAACTGCACTGCTTCTCTCTGCTCCACATAAATAATGTGTGCCTCAGTTGCCTGGAGATCCTCTTACGGCACACTGATTCCCCTCGCCCTGCTCCCCGCCCCATCCCCCGCAATGCTAGTCATGTTGGCTCAATATTGACTAATCTTAATCCACCCTTGAGTGATGCATTTTGGAGGAAGCCAGATAAATATATGAGGGAGAAAAGAATAGAAGGATGTTTTGATTGGGTTAGCTGAAGCAAGTGGGCTTTCCTGTAACAGCCATTGGCATGGAGCTGTTGGGCTTCATGACCTGTTTTTATGCTTTTATGTACCATTCGACTATGGAGTTGTGTAATCCAACAAGCTGCTTTTACCTGGCATCCTGACTCTGGTCAAGTTACACTAGGAAGATTAACCATGGTAAATTTCCTTCTGGTGTTGCACGATGTGTAGTTTAGATGGACTAGCCATAGTTACTAAGATAGAACAGGGAGAGGATCTAAGTAAAATACTCTGTCTGAGAGTTGGTGCAGACTCAAGTGACTGAATGGTCTCCACTGCACTGTAGGAATTCTATTAATCTTCCAACAGCAGCTTCTGTTCACCTTGGCTTTGATTGACAGCCGATGCTGCCAGTGGAGTAGGCAAAAGTGAGCATCACTAGCATGGTTTATTTTTCTGGGTATATGGTTGTCTGGTCTGATGTGGTTGTAAGTCCAATGTTCTTCAAAGCCGGGTGAGGGTTTATCTCTGAATTTATCTCTGAATTGGCAACACTATTTAAGTATGATTAAGCAAGTTTGTTTAATTTTTCTTGATTGGGGGAAAGGCTAGACCAGACTTCCAGTTTAATTAATAACAGATCCACAAATGTTCTTTCTTGCTGTGTGGTTTTGTGCAAGGTGTCAAAAAATTATTATACCCACAATAGAAGGAAGTTTCCAATTGACAGCTCTGATGCTCTCCAATGCTTCACCTATCAGTTTTTAGCGCAGCATTTTTATTTAGGATTCTATTTGTTAACAGAAAATAGATGAAAATTTTCTATGCAGGAAATTACACTAACCTGAACATTCCAATCAAGCACAGTTTCTGATGCAAGCTGTAAATGGCATCATGTCTGCAGCCATTTCTGCTACAGCAAATAGCTGTGATATCTCAAACTGATCCACAGCTTCTGGAAGTCTGGAGATACTTTATACTTTTCCATGGAGTGACGAGATTGGAACCCATTGCTGTCATAGTGTGAATTGAATGCAAGTTACTTCAGCTTTGCTCACCCAATTGGGTGGCGCAGCTAAGAGATTACACACAAGTTAGATTTCAGGCCACAGGACTTGGTGCCCTCTCATGGTGAGATACTTGTAGAAACACTCTGTAGTTACTCTCCAAAGGGGCACAGAATTAGTACAGCCCCAGATTAAGAATTCTAAAAGGGGACGCTATAGGGTCCCCTAGAATGGAGTTCAAGGCTGATGTTGGGGAACAATAGAAAGGAGCCACGTTATCCAGAGGGCTGGATTTAAAGTTGCCAACTATGATTAGATGTATTCCTGGAGACTTCATCATATTAATCGAGGAATTGAGTTTAGGAGTCAGAAAGTAATGATGCAGCTCTATAAGATCCTTGTCAGACCCCACTTGGAGTATTGTGCGCAGTTCTGGTCAGCTCACTATAGGAAGGATATGGAAGCTATTGAGAGGGTGCAGAGGAGATTTACAAGGATGTTGCCTGGATTGGGAGGCAGGCCTTATGAAGATAGGTTGAGGGAACTGGGACTCTTCTCACTGGAGACACGTAGGTTGAGAGGCGATCTGATAGAGGTTTATAAAATGTTGAGAGGAATAGATAGGGTGGATTCTCAGAGACTATTTCCCCGAGCTGAAATGGTCACTACAAGAGGACACAGATTTAAGGTGCAGGGAAGCAATTACAGAGGGGATGTTAGGGGTAAGTTTTTCACTCAGAGGGTGGTGAGTGAATGGAATTGGCTGCCATCGGAGATGGTAGAGTCAAACTCGCTGGGGTCTTTTAAAAGACTTCTGGATGAGTATATGGAAACGAATGGGATAGGGGGTTATAGATAGGTCTGTGGATTGATATAGATGTGATCGGCGCAGCTCATGGGCCGAAAGGCCTGTTTGTGCTGTAGTGTTCTATGTTCTATGTTCATATGACTTGCCCCCCACACTCTGGCTATTAGTTGGCCAACATATCCATCCTTGTGATGTACTGCCTCTGTACTGCCCACTGAAAAGCAAAAAGACTTATTATCCAATTAGATGATGCTTGACTGTCAGGCAAATAGCTTTTTAAATGTATTTTCAATATTTTTATATCTGGAGAAAGAGAAATGTTCAAAGAAAATGATATTTAAAAAAACTTTGTTAATATATCGATAATATTTCCCCAGAGTGGCATGTAGCTACAATCTGGAGATATATTTTCAATTTCCGGAGACTGCAGGCTAATCCTGGAGAGTTAGCATCCCAACCTGGAAAGAAGATTAAGCCAAGCTTCATTCATTAGGTATGCCAGCTTGGCCTTTACCTAGGCCCAAACTAAACCAAAATTCTGCACACTAGATAGTGTGTCGATGCTATTCACACGCAGTCTGAACAGTAAACAGCAGAGGGGAAAGAGCTGTAATACACAGCGGATGTGCAGTCAGAAGGTGGGTGAGGAACCAATGAACGTCATCCCACCCCAGAAAGTACAGGGAGATGTAGTGAAGTATTCAACAGGACAAGGTGATATATTTATAGCGTACCTTTCAGCTGAAGTCTAATCAATGTTAACCCTATGGAACTGCTCTAGCAAAAAAAAAGTATCCATTTAACAGGATACAAATGAACTTTACATTCAGAAATGTAAATAGTCAAGAAGTTTATAGTAATTTCATTTAGATGGGGGTGATTTGTGATGCTAATCCATTTGAGAAACAGTCCTTCAACTAAAAAGATCTGAGAAACATGGATCTGAAGTTTTGAAAATACTTTCATTGCTGGTATCATTTTGAGTGATGATGTGGAGATGCTGGCATTGGACTGGGATAAACACAATAAAAAGTCTCAGAACACCAGTTTCAAGTCCAACAGATTTATCTGGTAGTAAACGCCACAAACTTTGGGAGTGCTGCTCTTTTGTCATAGAAAGTTCTGATCACAAACAGGGCATATAAAGGTACACACAGTTTAAAGAGTACTGATTAGAATGTGACTCTTCACAGCCAATCAGCTAATCAAGTCTTAAAGGTACAGACAATGTGAATGGAGATAGCAGTAAGCTTAGGTTAAAGAGATATGTATTGTCTCTGGACAGGACAATAAGTGAGATGTGGCAAGCCCAGGCAAGTCATGGGGGTTACACATAGTATGACATGAACCCAAGATCCTGGTTGAAGCTGTCCTCATGCGTGCTGAACTTGGCTATCAGTTTCTGTTCAGCGAGTCTGCGCTGTCGTATGTCATGAAAGCCACCTTGGAGGATGTTTATCTGAAAATCAGAGGCCGAATGCCCGTGACCATTGAAGTGTTCGCCAATAGGAAGGGAACAGTCTTGCCTTGTGATTGTCAAGTGTTATTCATTCATCCATTGTTGTAGCATCTGTATGTTCTCCCTAATGTACCACGCCTCGGGACATCCTTTTCTGCAGCATATCAGGTAGACAACATTGGCCGAGTTGCAAGAGTATGTGCTATGTACCTGGTATTCTCATGTGAGATGATGGCATCCGTGTCAATAATTCGGCATGTCTTGCAGAGATTGTTGTGGCAGGGTTGTGTGGTGTTGTGGTCACTGTTCTCCTGAAGGCTGGGTAGTTTGCTGTGGACAATGGTTTCTTTGAGGTTGTGCGGTTGTTTAAAGGCAAGAAGTGGGGATGTGGGGATGGCCTTGGTGAGATGTTCATCTTCATTAATGACATGTTGAAGACTCCAGAGAAGATGTTGTAGCTTCCCCGCTCTGGGGAAGTATTGAACGACGAAGGGTACTTTGTCCACTATGTCCCATGTTTGTCTTCTGAGGAGGTTGGTGTGGTTTTTTGCTGTGGCGTGTCAGAACTGTTGATCGATGAGTTGAGCGCCACATCCTGTTCTTATGAAGCACCTTTCAGTGTCTGGAAGTGTCTGCTGCGATCTTCCTCACCTGAACAGATCGATTGACAGTTCACGTGAGAACATCATCCACTAGGTATATGGCACATACTCTTGCAACTCAGCCAATGTTGTCTACCTGATACGCTACAGGAAAGAATGTCATGACGCATGGTACATTGGGGAGACCGTGCAGATGCTATGACAACGGATGAATGAACACCGCTTGACAATCATCAGGCAAGACTGTTCCCTTCCTGTTGGCGAACACTTCAGCGGTCATGGGCATTCGGCCTCTGATCTTCGGGTAAAAATCTCCAAGGCGGCCTTCACGACATACGACAGCGCAGAGTCGCTGAACAGAAACTGATAGCCAAGTTCCGCACGCATGAGGACAGCTTCAACCGGGATCTTGGGTTCATGTCACACTATCTGTAACTTCCAGACATCTCTTTAACTTATGCTTAATACTATCTCCACTCATATTGTCTGCACCTTTAAGACTTGAATAGCAGATTAGCTGTAAAAACTCGCATTCTAATCAGTATTCTGTAAACTGTGTGTACCTTTATATGCCCTGTTTGTAATCAGAACTCCCCACTCATCTGACGAAGGAGCAGCGCTGTGAAAGCTAGTGGTGTTTACTACCAAATAAACCTGTTGGAATTTAACCTAGTGTTGTGAGACTTCTTACTATCCTTATGAGTGAGCAAGAGGATTATCCTTTGATTCCCTTCATATTTCAGCTTCGGGATGTACTATAGTAAATGAGATTATAAATGTTGAAATAGATGGAGATTTCATCTTGTATAGAATCAGAAATTCCAGCATAGATAAAGCCAGATAACATCCAGCTAAGAATGGTTAAAGAGATGGGATAGTTGCTCATTGAGCCCTTTACCAATATCCAGAGTCAGAATCATTCCTTTAGACTGGGAGGTAGCTTGTGTATCTCTAGTTTTCAAAAAAGCAGACAAATCAGGGCCAGAAAGCTACAGGCCCATCAGTCTAACATCTATCAATAAGCATGGCAGGATGCCAAAAGCTGTTTTTGTTGCTCGTTGGAAGAGAGAAGGGCCAGTAGAGATACTCAAAAAGGTTTCCAAGAAAGAAGGTTAACTCAGTTTTTTAAAGAAGCTATAAGGTTAGTGGCTCAGGTTAATCTGATTGACATTCTCAAAAAATGTTTGGTAATGTATGACACAGTAGATTGCCTCACAAATAGAATCTTGTGCTGCCAGTAGGAATTTGATGCACTGCATTTGGAATTGGCTCCAATTTGACAGGGATAAAGTTATATCCCATGGTTGTGGATTATCCTGGAGATAATTTGCTCCTGGTGTCCTCGAGGGATTGATATTCACTGTTTTCTGAATGACCTAGGCAGTGGAGTTGGGCTACATTCAGGTTTACAGATGATATTAGAATTTTTACAAGTGTCTGTTGTCTTATGAAAGGAAGATTTAGCTGAACAAAGAACAAAGAACAAAACAGCACGGGAAACAGGCCCTTCGGCCCAACGAGCCCGTGCCACCATCCCGATGTTCCCACTTCTACCGTGATCCCTGTCTATGTTTATAGATCTATGGATTAAAAACCAAATTTGAGACAATTTAAGGAGAATTTGTTTTGCCAATTAGCCTAAGAGCACATCTTTGGGATGTGGGAGGAAACCTGAGCTCCCAGAGAAAACCCACGCAAGCTCGGGGAGAATGCGCAAACTCCCACAGACATAGACCCAAATCCATGTATCTGCACAGGACAGCGATAGACACTGAGTTGTTGTGTTGCCCATCAAATGGTCCAGGTCAAGCGTACACTAACAACGTGAAGCACTAGGATACTCTCGAAAAAAATCCAAGAGTAGCCCTCTCACGACCCATCGCGTGTATGCCCCTTGTTAGACAACAAGGTGGACCAAAGCACCTGTAGGATAAAACAAGTACATCAATATCATCATCTATTTACACACTTCCCAGGGACTCCCAAGGCTCATGATCCCTATTTTAAATCAGTTTTCTATACCCCTCCATTCCTATTCTGTTCATGTGCCCATCTAAGTATTTCTTAAATAACTCCAGAGTGCCTGCCTCCACCACTTTACTTGGCAGCGCATTCCATACCCCCACCATCCTCTGTGTGAAAAACTCCCTCTAGCATCCAAATTATACCTTACCCCCCTCACCCTAAGCCCGTGACCCCTCGTGCTATTTGAGTCCATCCTAGGAAAAAGCTTAGCCCTGTTTACTCTATTTATCCCCTTCAAAATCTTGTACACCTCTATCAGATCTCCTCTAAGTCTACGTCTTTCTAAGAAAAACAGTCCCAATTTGCCTAATCTCTCCTCGTAACTCAGACCTTCCATACCAGGCAGCATCCTGGTAAACCTCCTCTGCACTCTCTCCAGAGTCTCCACGTCCTTCCGGTAGTAAGGCGACCAGAACTGGACGCAGTATTCCAAATGAGGTCTAACCAACGTTTTATATAACTGCAACATTAAAGGCCAGCTCTTGTACTCTATACCCCTTCCTATAAAGGCTAGCATACCATATGCTTTCTTCACAACCTTCTCCACTTGCTCCGCCACCTTCAGAGACTTGTGTACCTGCACCCCCAGGTCCCTCTTCGTTTCTATACTTTTAATAGTATACCTCCCCCCTACATTCTTTCTCCCAAATGCATCACCTCGCATTTATCAGGATTGAATTCTATCTACCATCTATCTGCCCAAGCTACCAGCCTATGTCCTGCTGCATCGCCTGACAATGCTCCTCAGTATCCGCAAGTCCACCCATCTTTGTATCGTCTGCAAACTTGCTGATCACTCCACCTACTCCCTCTTCTAAGTTGTGTATATATAAGTTACAAATAGAAGAGGTCCCAGTACTGAGCCCTGCGGCACACCACTAGTGACCGACCTCGGCTAGAAAAATACCCTTCCACTATTACTTTCTGTCTCCGATTACTAAGCCAGTTACTTATCCATCTAGCTACCTGTCCTTGTATTCCATTAGCCTTGACCTTCTCAACTAACCTCCCATGAGGGACTTTGTCAAACGCCTTACTGAAATCCATATAGACGACATCAACGGCTCGCCCTTCATCCACCGTTTTTGTCACCTCCTCAAAAAATTCTACCAGATTCATAAGGCACGACCTCCCCTTAAAAGAGCCATGCTGCGTATCCCTAATCAGATCGCAACGCTCTAAGTGCCTATACATCCTATCTCTAAGAATCCCCTCCAACAGCTTCCCTACCACTGACGTCAAACTCACCAGCCTATAATTTCCAGTGTTATCCCTACTACCCTTTTTAAACAACGGTACAACATTAGCTATTCTCCAATCCTCTGGGACCTCACCTGTGTCCAAAGAAGAGACAAAGATTTGTGTCAGAGGCCCAGCAATTTCACCTCGCACCTCCCTAAGCAGCCTGGGATAAATGCCATCAGGCCCTGGAGATTTATCAGTTTTAATGCTACCTAGAAGCTCTAACACTTCCTCCCTCAGTATGGATATTTCCCTCAACTAGTCCACAGCTCCCTCAGAGACAGGAGCTGTCAACAAGCCCCTCTCCTTCGTGAACACCGACGCAAAGTATTCATTCAGGATCTCCCCCATTCCCTCGGGCTCTAAGCACAGTTCCCCTCCTCTGTCCCTAAGAGGTCCGATTTTTCCTCTAACCACCCTATTATTCCTAACATAGGAGTAAAAACCTTTGCATTTACCTTAATCCTATCTGCCAAAATCATTTCATGCTCCCTTTTTGCCCTTCTAATTCCCTATTTGAGCTCCCTCCTACTCTCTCTATATTCCTCCAACGCTGTCTCCATTCCCAGCTGCTTTGACCTATCATACACCTCTCTTTTCTTCCTAACCAAGTCCTCAATATCCCTAGTAATCCACGGCTCTCTAATCCTACCCTTCCCATCTTTTCTCTTAGCTGGCATATATCAATCTTGCAACATTTTCAGTATTCTCTTGAAAGAGTCCCACATGCCTAGCGTGGACTTACCCTCGAACAACCGTTCCCAATCAGTTTCCATTAGTTCCTGCCTAATCCGACTGTAGTTAGTCTTCCCCCAATTCAGCACCCTGCCCCTAGGGCAACAAGCATCCTTTTCCATCTGTATCCTAAAGTAGACAGAATTGTGACAACTGGGGAATGGGACAAACAATGAAAAAATGAAAAATAAGACAAAATACATGGATGCCAGAATCTAAAAAAGGCATAAAAAGGCTGGAAAAACTCAGCATCTGGGAAGAGGAAAATAGAGTTAATGGGTGGGATTTTATAGCTTCACTCATCCCAAAACTGTAAAATCCTACCTGAGGTCAATTGACCTTTCCATGTTTTGTACCTCACCCACTCCAATTCTTATGGCGGGCGGGGCAATAAAATTCCAACCAATGTTTTAAGTCTGTTTGAAATGTGATGGATTATAATATTGTATAAGATGGAGTGGAACAGCTGGAATGGAGTAGAAGGTCAGTGATTAGTGGCAGCTAGAAGACATTGCAACAAAGATGCATCAGTCACAAGACAGAAGAAACGTTAATGGCAAAGAGAAGGTTCTAGTAGTTACATAAAGGTGCAATATAAGAACGTGCTAATGAGAGAATGAAGGTCAGTACTCAGTGAAAGTAAAACTAAAGAACAAGTGACAGATGGCCCAGAGGGAGAGGAGGCGTTCACTGGGACAAAAATGTTTTTGTATTTAAAAAAAGGGTCAAGGTGGAGGAGAAAAATCACAGTCTAAAGTTGTTGAACTCAGTGTTGAGTCCTGAGGGCTATAATGTGCCTAATGGAAAATTACATTTTAACTGTGGTGCATGTAGTTAAGACCAAGACAAAACGCACTTATCATTGATAGAGAGCAATACTGAAAGTGGTTGAGCCAATAACTGGTTTAGCCATTCATTACCAGATCTGGGTGGGCCACAACAACATCTGTTAGATCAAACTGCCCACTGTTCTGGCATTGCTCTGAAATGTAAAGAAAACCTTCCTCCATCACTGGCTGTTTTCTTAAACCCTGCTATTTCCACTCTCAACTTTAACAACTAGGAAGTGCTCATGGACTAATCACTAAGATTGCAACCATCTGTTCAGCTGCCTCTGCTTCATCCATCCTTTCCACTAACCCACTGGATCAAATATCTCTCAATGTTCCCCACTCTACCCTGCTCCTACAATCTAAACTTTCTGTTCTATTGGGAGCATCAAAGCCATTACTGAATTTTCCCAATTCATTGGAGACTGGCTAGGAAGTGGGAGAGCTAGTAATATGGTGGGAAAGATGTTGGAAGCAAAACCAAATATCTTCTGACTGTCATTGTCATACTGCCTGCTGTGGAAAACTTGGCAATGTGGCTTCTCATTGAGCAGCCATTTGAGCTACTCAATTGATCAATTAAGCATCTCTTCCCACCCTCACAGACATTTTGCTCATGTTTGGGAGGCGCACTGCCTAACAGGGAGACCATCAGCTAAATCCTGTCAGCCTCCCATCAGATTCTGGGTACTGATCCTCCTTGAATTGAGGGTCCACGGAGGGGCCCCTCAATTGCAATGCACACACCTACGGAAACAGTGTTACTAGTGCACCACAATTTCCCCCTCACTACTACCCCCCAAACTGCATGGCCTGTGTCTGGCTTTGGCTTGGCCTGGGGCTGTCAAGCTGCCAACTCCCTTTTTGGGCTGCAGTACTTGAGGATGACAACTGTGGTGATTGCTTAATCATCTGCTGCCAACAAAATGCCAGCCTACGGTCCTGTCAATCGCTAGAGCATGGGTGGTTTCCCCTTTGGCTCCGATGGCAAGATTTGACATAAAAGACAAAATTCAGTCCATTATCTTTAACCTTGCCACAAATTCTATTGATTCCACCATCTCCCCCCAACCTGGCTGGGTCCCCCACCCCACCCTGCAACTTGGCTGCTGTTTTAAGATATATCAGGCTTTTTCCCATCTCTGCCCCATTTAATTTTGTACTGGGCTCTGGCCCCATATACTCACTTGAGTAAAGTTTTGCAACACCAATTTAAAATCCAACCAATTTATTTGATAGTAAATCCACGAGCTTTCAACACTATGTTGTGCCTTCGTCAGGCTACATCATGGCTCAACTTGAGACAGAATGGGATGAATTGGTGACTAGCATGCAGAGTTTATAGAACAGATAAAAGACAATAGCATTTGCCTTTTTAATCTTTAACAAGAAACTGGTGGATATTGGATATGCACTCTGGTAACACAGAAGCTATGAACGGGAAAGTCCACAGAGGAATTTGAATGTGAAGAACAAATTTTAAAATTTGAGGCATTAATTTACCAAAGGCCAATATAGTTCAGTAAGTAGAGCAGTGACGGGAGAATGTAACTTGTTGCAAGTTAGGGTACAGTAGAGCTTTGGATGAGCTAAAATTTATTTTAGTTGGAAAATAGGAGACCAAAGTCACCGTTTCCCACACTCATGATATTGTCCATTTCAATCCTTGCCTCAGCTCATTCCCTTGGTGGAGAAACATTAATTTGTGCCTTTCTTGGCTGCAGATTCAAGTATCCTAAAGCTCCCCTGTTTGGTCTCCTATTTTCCAACTAAAATAAATTTTAGCTCATCCAAAGCTCTACTGTACCCTAACTTGCAACAAGTTACATTCTCCCGTCACTGCTCTACTTACTGAACTATATTGGCCTTTGGTAAATTAATGCCTCAAATTTTAAAATTTGTTCTTCACATTCAAATTCCTCTGTGGACTTTCCCGTTCATAGCTTCTGTGTTACCAGAGTGCATATCCAATATCCACCAGTTTCTTGTTAAAGATTAAAAAGGCAAATGCTATTGTCTTTTATCTGTTCTATAAACTCTGCATGCTAGTCACCAATTCATCCCATTCTGTCTCAAGTTGAGCCATGATGTAGCCTGACGAAGGCACAACATAGTGTCGAAAGCTCGTGGATTTACTATCAAATAAATTGGTTGGATTTTAAATTGGTGTTGCAAAACTTTACTCAAGTTGAGCCACCAGACTTGGCTCCAATCTGAGATTCCAACCCTGTATACTGTCTAATCACTGTCATCCAGCTCCGTAACATCATCCACTTGCATGATGGCCTCTCACCACCTTCAACTGAAATTCATCCATGAATTGACCATTTCCAGACTCAACTATTCTAAATCTCTCTTGGTCATCCTCATAGCCTCCACCATCCCCATAAATGCTAGAAATCAGCTTGTCCAAAACCCTGCTGTCCTGTCCTGCACCAAGTCCTGCGCACGAACACCCTGTGTTGCTAACTTATATTGGTTCCAGCTTTCTCTAACACCTCAAGTTAAAAATTCTAAACCTTGTGTTTAAATTCCACCACGGTCTTTTTCCTTTCTAGCTCTGCAAATCCATTAAGCCATTCAATCCTTTAAGCATTCTGCATTCCTCCAATATATTTTACCCTCCTTTGTCTCAGCTTTGAATGCTATGCTATACGCTGGAGATGTCTCCACTTTAGTTTCCTCCTTTAAGAACTTCCTCCTGAATGCCCACCTTTTGATCCAAACAATTGGCCAGCCCTCCTCCCATCTAATTTGGCTCATCATTCAATTTTGAAATTTGCATTGCTAGTACATTAACAGACACAAAAAAGCTAGCCAGAGGCATAAGAGTTCAAACTAAAGTGACCTTGATAGCTGCTGGCTGAATCATGTCAATTCTAAAGTTTGGCTCCAAGTCAGATTGCATCATTCAGCATAACTATACCACAGTTTTCTTGATGGGTCCTAGCTAATGTATATAACGTTCCTCAAAAAAGTCTAGATAAGTAGTCTTTCATTTTGTATTCTGCTGACAGGATAATGGTATGTGGGACCAGTAATCTTCTGTTGCATTCTGGCTTCTTTCTTGCTCAGAAAGCACACAACATAAATCCTCTTCAGCTATTTCTTTAACTTCCAACTGAAATATTGCAAAATGTTGTCAATGTCCGAGCTATCTCTGACCTCTCATTTTCACATTCTTGCTACCTTTGTTTTCTGTCAACAAACCGTACAACATTTACAACTAAATAAATATGCAATTTCTCTGGAATAACAACAAAATAGAACAAAAGTTCAAAGTTTCGTTCATTATTAGTTCAGAGTACGCTTTCTGAAATGGGGAAGTGTAAGCACATAAAGATAGGCTTGAAGCTGATCACAGTATAGTATAGTTTATTATTGGACTATTAATCCAGAGGCCTAGTGTAATAATTCAGATAACTTACATCACAATAGTTTGAGAATTTGAATTTATATTAAAATCAAATCTAGAAATAAGAAAATGATAACAGTAGAAGTGACCATGAAGCTATGGGATTATTGAAAACCTAACTGGCTTCCTAATGTCCAATTAGGAAGGAACATTCTGGTTTACACATGACTGTAGGCCTACACCAGGGTGTTGGTTCTTGATTGTCCCTGAAGCTCTTAAGGATAGAACAGAATGGACAACTTGGCTGTACTTAATCAAGGCACAGCAAAGGCTAGTGCCTTTTGTTCAGTTGGTTATGCAAAAAAAAATTCATTATTATAATCTAAGAATTGGTACCAAAATTGGGAGAACTGTTGCATAGACTAGTCAAGCAATAGCCAGATATAGTCATACTCACACAATTATATTCATCACTGTAGCCTATCAGATTTCTTTATCAACATTCCTGGATGTGTTGTGACCCAGTTCAACATTGATCTTGGATCACAAGAAATACCATTGCTTCAGAATGAAGATAGTCAAGGAAATTGTTTTACATTTACCATCTACTGTCCTCCCTCAGCTGATAAATCAATATTCCTTCATACTTAAAGCTACTTGGAGAATGCAAAGGGATAACAGGAGTATATAATATGCTGCTCTAGTAGGGGCCTCTCATCGAAAACACTGTGTTTAGTACCACCATTGACTGAGTCCTGAAAGACAGAGTGACCAGACTGCACCATAGCTTTCAACGAGTTATATGCAGATAAACATAAGAGATTAACTTCTTGAATTTGTTCTCACCAGTCTCCTGGTTGTACATTTCTCTGTCCTTGACACATTACTTGGAGTGACCACTGCACGCTCTGAATATCCCTTTTCATGGTTTGTCTCTGTGCTAGGTGAAAAGGATGTAAGAACAGTTCAAATCACAGCAACCACAAGGTGCTGTGAGTCATCTACAGCCACAGAATTGTATACCAGCATCCTTCATTTATCACTATCAAGCCAACTGACAAGCCCAAATTCAATGAGAAATTTAGAAGAGTATGCCCGAAGCATTGCTCGGAATCCTGAAAATGAGGTATCAACTTGAGAAAGCTATGACACAGGACCACATATTTTATTAAACAACAAAAGCAGCATGTCAAATAGAATTATGCTACTATCAACTGATCAAGTCAAAGTTCTGTAACTATGAAACATCCAGTTGCGAATATGGTGAACAATAAGCAATTAAGGGAGGAACACTCTATCGCAACACTGGCACATGAGTTAAAAACACAGACTTAAGCACTTTCAGCATCTTTAGCTGGAACTGTCCAGTGGATGGAATTTCTCAGCAATTTTCATTACTTTGAATGATAGAAAAAAACCGTTGAATTCTTTTCTTAAAAAGACTTAGATTTATATAACATCTTTTAAGTCCACCAGCTATCTCAAAGCATTCACAGTCAATGAAGTACTTCTGAAGAGTAGTCACTCACTCCTTTCTATATTCTGAAATATACGAATGTCAAATATTGGTTGCAACTGCAGAAGATTCATTTAATCCTAGTTTGTATAACTTTTAAGGTGATAATTTCAAAAGTGAATGAGTAAATGAGATATGGAACAGTGGTTAGCACTGCTGTCTCATAGTGCCAGGGACCGGGTTCAATTCCCGGTTTGGATCACTGTCTGTAGGAAGTTTTGCACATTCTCCCTGTGTCTGCATGGGTTTCTTCTGAGTGTTCTGGTTTCACTCACAGTCCAAAGATGTGTGAGTTAGGTGGATTGGCCATGCTAAATTGCGCCTTAGTGTCAGGGGTACTAGCTAGAGTAAACGTATGTGGTGGGATTGTGATCAGTGCAGACTCAATGGGCTGAATGGCCTCCATCTGCACTGTATGATTCTACAATATTGCACCTCAATAATATTAAGGTTACTCATGAAGGCCTGTCCTCTCAACCTTACTATTCACCTGAGATGTGATGACCCGCAGGTTAAAATCAGATAGCAGCCTGGGTCAGATACTCTGTCAAAGAGTTGATGCAGATTTGATGGGCCAAAATGCCTCCTTTTGTACTGTAGGGATTCTATGGTTAATGTTTTACAACTCTCAATAAATTTCAAACAATTCCTCTTCATAATGTAAACAAAAGGCTACATTAGGTGTGACACTATTCACTTTTTGTGCTCTTTACATAAAATTAACATACAATATTTCCCAGACTATTTTTAAAAATTGAGACAAAAAGTAGAAATAGTAATGTCATAAATGTGAAACCAAAAGAGAAAGTGCCGAAAGCATGCGATCAGTCATTCAGGATCTATAGGGAAAAAGTAAGAACTGGAAATCACATCCTATCCTGTAGAAATGTTAAAATATTCTCTCAATATTTCCATAATGATCATATTAAATTATAGTATGAAGAACTTGGATTATGTTGGTTTAAATCATATTGCCAAGCGTGATGAACAATGAGATGTGTTTAATGCACGCATGCACAAAGGAATTTGCAGGCTGGATGCAGCAGAGTGCCGTCAGTGGTTTTTTTTATGATTACACAGGAACTTACCTGCCATTTTGTGTGGCCATCTTACTTGGCAGGAGACAATAAAAAATCTCACAACACCATGTTAAAGTCCAACAGGTTTATTTGGAATCACAAACTTTTGGAGCAATGTTCCTTCATCAGGTTAGTGACCAGCGTATTAGTCTATTCTCAATCATCAACAAAGTGAAAAAAAGGAGGGTGAAAAGTGTTATCCAGCACCATCAATTTGGAGACCACATTATAATCTTGGGCCAAATATGAACACAAGACCTAAGTTTTAGAGTTGAGGTAAGACTGTCTGACATCGACATCAAGGCAACAATTGACCAAGCGTGGTACCAAGCAGTCCCACTAAGACTGAAGTCAATGTGAAAATGTCTGGTTGCCACAGTCATACCTAGCACAAATGATGATAGTAGCGATTGTTGCATGCGAGGTCCAAAACATTGCTGTAAATGTTCCTCATGACAGTGTTGGAGACAGATCTGTTTTCAATTGCTTCAACAATGATCTTTCCTCCATTATAATTTAAAGATTAGACTGGTTTGCTAATGATTGTACATTGTCCAGTGCACTTTCAACTTCTTAGATGATTAAAGTAAAAGTAAGTATAAAGTTTATTTATTAGTCTCAAGTAAGGCTTATATTAACACTGCAATAAAGTTATTTTGAAATTCCCCTAATTGTCACACTCCGGCATCTGTTTGGGTCAGTGCACCTAACCAGCACATCTTTCAGATGATGGGAGGAAACCAGAGCACCCTGAGGAAACCCATACGGATATGGGGAGAACATTCAAACTCCACACAGACAGTGACCCAAGCCAACGATTGAATGCAAGCCCCTGGCATTGTGAGGCAGCAGTGTAACCATTGTGCCGTCCACAATAAAGCTGTTTTGGCACATATGCATCAAGATCTGGACAATGTATAGGCTTGCAATAGATGGAAACAACATTCACACCACGTAAGTATCAAGTAGTGCTCAACTCTAAACAGAGAAAATCTAATCACTTCACATAAACCAGCTCAACACTTTTCAGAACAAACTCGCCAGTTTGTTTGGTATCTCCTCCACAACGCTGCAGCGTGGCTTCAATATGCATTATCTGTGGATGCATTGCAGTGACTCACCAAGGCTGTTTCGACATTACCTTCCAAATTCAAAACCTTCATGATCTAAAACAACAAGGACAACAAATAATCTTTACCTTCAAGTTCCCCTCCAAGTCACATGCCATCCTGACTTGGACATATATTGTCATTGTTTCATCGCTGCTGGGTCAAATTACATAGAACACTACAGGACAAACAGGCCCTTCGACCCACAAGTTGCACCGATCATATACATACCTAGACCATAGAACTTCCAACCTAACAGCATTGGTGATTTTGTTCAGAGAGAAATCAAAAGTTGCATTATATCCTAAAGGTCTGGGGGCCAATTGGACACAGTAATGAGGCCAATCGGGAGAAACCAGTATTCTAACTCAGTAAGTTCCTAATTCAATGTGTTAGGTCCCTTATTTGCATTTGCTAAGTGCTTAACATCTATTTCAAGCATGGGTGAAGGACACTTCTTGTTTGCTCTTACCCAATAGAACAGGAAGCACATTTACAGTGTGAGTGTTCTTCCTGCCTACCTTTTGGTAGATAAGGAGACTGATGGTGACTTGACAAGCAATCTAACTCCCAGGCTCCTACATTCAATAATTAAGTGTCACACTGGCCTTGACAGGTTCAGCTGCAATGTTGTGTTTATTATGTAAATGGTTCTGGCTTTACAATTCAGAATCATTCATAGATTTTTCCAGTGCTGTAAAGAATTCAGTTTTGTGTAATATTTTTAAACATATCAGAATAGTTAATGGTAAAATATATTGATCATGTCATTGCTCATTTACTTCCTCCCTTCTTAAGGCAGTTCCATCATCATTTAAAAACACTTTGTCAAAGTGACTATTCTTAAAAATGAGTGTTGCCAGGTTATTTAACTGCAGAGGAATCCTGTGTTAACTTGCTTTCTTATTCTTGTTAAAGCTAGTATGCAGAAAACAGTTGAGAAGGCCAAAGGTATGTTAGCCTTTATCTCAAGAGGATTTGAGTATAGGAGTAGCAAAGTCTTGCTTCAATTTTATAGAACCTTGGTTAGTCCGCACATAGAGTAAGTACTATGTGCAGTTTTAGTCCCCTCATTTTAGGAAGGATACTATTGCTATAGAGGAAGTGCATCTAAAGTTAACTAGACTAGTTCCTGGGATGGTGAGGCTGTCTTGTGAAAAGAAGGGAAACTGGGCCTGTATTCTCTACAGTTTCAAAGAACAAGAGATGATCTCATCGAAACCTACAAAATACTTAAAGACACAGGCAGGGTAGATGCAGGTAAGATGTTTCCTCAGGTTGGAGTCCAGAACCAGGGACACAGTTTCAAAATAAGGTGGAAGCTATCTAGGACCAAGATGTGAAGAAATTTCTCTACTCAGAGGATTGTGAATCTTTGGAATTATCTATCCTAGAGAACTGTAGAAGCTCAGTCATTGTGCATGTTTAAAGCAGAGATTGTAAAATTTCTAAATACCAATGATGTAATGAGATATGAGGATAGTGTGGGAAAAAGGAATTGAAGTGAATGATTAGCTATGATCATATTGAATGGTGGAGCAGGCTCAATAGTCTCTGTTCCTGTGTTCCTATTTTATGCCTCAGTTAGACATTTGCAGGTTAGAGTTATTGCATAATCCAGGCTGACATTCCTGTGCATTTAAGAATGAATGCTGCACTGATGCACCATTTCAGCCATCAGATGAAACATTAAACAGAGGTATCGTTTCTCTATTCAATTAAAGATACATTGGGACCACTTTCAATTTGGAACATGTTGGATGAAATTTCATTCTAACAATGTAATTCCTTTTAGTGATCTGGAAATGAACAGAACTGCCATTTGCACAAGATTGGCTGATCCACTGCAATTATATAACAGTCAACCAAAAAAATATACAAAGGCCAAGATCAATTAGATGATAGTTGCAGACAGCAAGTTGACACATCTGCCATCAGCTTGGTGAGATTAGAGTTCTGGGTGATGTTTTTAAAGGACACATGAACAGCCAGGTGGCTACAGTAGCATTGATCTGGTGTTGGTTGAAAGAGACACCAACAGCATCATCGCGACCTGAATGTTGCTCTGTGGATAAACATCTCAAAGCAGACAACATCTGGCCCTGACAAGTTTTCCTGACAAGTTTTCCTCCAGGCTGCCTGGGAATGGTGGGAGGTGCTCCTCCCACCAATGGCATCAGGAGCCCCTCCCTCTGACCAAGGAAGCCTGGACTGAGATTGCAATGGAGGCCAGCAGCCATTGGTTTAACAGTTGCACCTGAGTGCAATGCAGAAAAGAACTCAAGGACTTCCTCTGCACTGCAGGGTGAGCAAAATGGTGACAGCACATCAATAAAACTCTCATGTGAGCAACAAGCAATGTGTCAAAGCCACAGGAGGGACTTGGCAGGTGGGCAGATGAAGTGTCAGACAGAGCAGCAGATGCATCACATGTCTGAACATAAACGGGCAATAGATAACTGGCTCTTTACGCCATTGTGCTGCAAGTGGTACAACAGTGGTAAGAGAATGGTAAGAGAGTGGTAAAAGAGTGGAGGTGGGGGGAGGGAGAGTGGGATTGCAGGAGGGAGATTGGGGTCCATTCACCTGACATGCATTCTCCCTTTTCATCTGCAGAAAAAATGGCACATTATGTTGAGTAATGGGAATTGCCTGACATACAGATTCTCACCAGAGGAGGCAATGGTGGAACTGATCAGAGGGCAGTGTAGCCAGATAACCATGGATGGCTATGCAGATATGCAGTGAGAAGAGAGTGGGGAGGTCTGGCACTTGTTGGTGATCATGGGCAGGAAAGAGAACCTCCTCAGAGAGAGGACGATCAGGGACTGAGAATAAAGTCACGTGAATTCTTCTCCAATGCAGACAATTCCATCACCTGGCAGTCCATCTCTTGAGGATGAGGACCTGGAAGCCTCAGAGGGTGCACAGTCGTATGTTTCTGCTGTGCCCTCCATCAATACAGACACAGTCACCCGGTGGGTGTACTTTCACAGGTAGAATCAGGTTCACATTCTGGTGAGCACATCACAGACAAGTTGGAGCTGCTAATGGAGACTGTGACAGCCTGACAGTCAGTTGGAGGCCAGGGTTATGCTGAGCCCTGGCTGATGATGATATGGGATTGTTAATGCAATCAAGGATAATTAAGGAAGGGCAATAAATGCTGTGCTTGTCAGTAATGCCTTTATGCTGTGAACAAATAAAAAAAAGTCTATTCTCCTTTGATTGTACTCAGCCTTCCCTCCGTCATCTTCAACCCTTCTTTCATCACCTTTGACCATTTCTTGGTATAACTTTGATTCTCGCTCCAGCATACTCAACCCTCCTCCATCAATCTGGACCTGCCCCAGATGCCCATATGCCATGCCTTGATCACCAGTGACCTACTCTCGATCAAACTTGACCATCCTCTGTCACCCACCACCATCCTTCTGTCACCCACCTCTATCCCCCTGATACTCAGCACCATCTCTCTATCACTCACCATCATCCCTCTGTGACCCACCACACTATTCTTCTCTCAGCCGCCACTATCCTTCTCTCAGCCACCACCATCCCTCTCTCAGCCATCATCTGCCTCGGCTACCCTTGACCTGCAAAATCAAACTTGCCAGCCTCTTGCTCTCCCCTTTTCCACCAAACTTTCCCACAAACACAAAGCAGCTCAATTCGTTGCAAATCCATCATGAACATTGCCTTGCCTGCTCCATGCCAGCTTTAACTGGTTGAGAAAGCAAAAGCTTGTGTTTCCCATGTGTCTCTGATTTAATCCCAAAAGTACCATTTAATCTTGAAAATTTGTGCTTTCGTCACTTTTCATTATATGCTAAAGCATTTCAATAAAGGCCCTGCCCAATGACATCAGCACTGCCATACCACCTCCAAGTCACTATCAGAATAATTAGGTAAGGTTATACTTACATTGGGAAGTTGAAAATTTTTATTTGATTTACCAACTCCCCTCCCCATCTCTTTTCACTCACAGTTGACTCGCATTAAGTTCCATTCATTTTCAAGGTTTGTACATGAAGAGTGCTTACTTGGGCATTAGCACCATCAGGACAGGACAGGAATCTGGAATTTTAAAAATAAAAACAAATGTTTGGCATTACCTTTCTAACTTTAAGAGTGAGAGGATTCCTACCCATTTACCCAAGTTAGAACTTTTAACATTCTTTTCACAGCTACTGTCCAATTACCATAAATGGAGAGCTGAATGCCCTGAGATAAGTGCAGATCTGAGGCCTTTAACAATCATGGGTCTCCTGGAGGCTGGTTACCATGCGGTTCTGAGGTCTCGTGATTCCAGTGGAAGCAGGGTTTTGATTTATAAAATTGGTGAGTTCTGCACCTTCCAAGCCTTGCATCTATTTCATCCCGTAATTCTAGTACTGATTTACAAAGACCATTAACCTACAGATAAATAGCATAAAAATATAATGTGAATGAATATCATTGAACTATTTAAACTATTTGAATTGTGACGTAAATAAATTTATATGCGAGGAAGTGCAAACATATCCACTTGACGTACGGAGAAATCGGGCTTGACTTTCTCACCCTGCTGTGCTGGTCGAGTCGCATGATATGGTGAAAAATGTCAGCGGAAGGCCAAAAATGGGAATTACAACTGGTGTCCAGCTGGGAGAGATCTGCCTGGCCATTTTTTTCTGACGTAATCAGCCTTGTGCTGGGGAATGGAATGAGGCTGATTTAAATATTTAAATCCTAATTTATATCCTATATTTGGCAAGCCTGGTATGTTATCATACAGGCTCACTTATGTTTCCAGGTGGAGGTCCACACCAATGGGGATCACGTATGGTTCCCGGCAATGGGGACTAGGAGTGATGGCCTCGCTAGTGGGACAGAGGCCACTGAGACCCTTGTGGGAGTCGGGGGGCAAGGGAGGATGCTCCTTGGACAGTGCCTGCCTGGCACTTGCAACCTGACACCCTGGCCCTGCCAGTCTGGCAAACCAGCAATGCCCGCATGGCACCAGGCAGTGTCAAGGAGCAGATAGGGTAGAGCCAGATTAGGAGGAAAGATAGAGAGGGAAGGAAACTCTGCTTTTGGTGGAAGGGAAGGGTGCTGGCTAGTGGTGGACTGCCAATCGGAGACCAGGGCTATCAGGGGAGTTAAAACGGCAACTGTGGGGAGGCGCGAGGTTGGGGCCAGTGATGTTGGTGGAGGCTGCTGAGGTTGGTGATTTGGGGGGGGGGTGGAAATCAGATTCGACTATGTGGAAGGGCGGGACTCAGGGTCGACGATGATCAGGTAGACAATGTCGGCCTTCTTCAACCTTTACATCCTGCTGTTGTAGCAGGTAGAAATGTTGGTTGGTGGAATTAATATCTTGCACCAACTTTGTCAGATGCTTCAGTGATGGAAGATTAATATATGCAAATCTAGAATCATAGAATCCCTACAGTGCAGGAAGAGGCAATCTGGGTGGGACCACAATCCCACTCAGACCCTATCCCTGTGACCCCACATATCTACCTTGCTATACTCCTTGACACTAAGATGCAATTTTTCATGGCCAATCAACCTAACCCGCATCTGGACTGTGGGAGGAAACCAAAATACCCGGAGGCAACCCATGCAGACACAGGGAAAATATGCAAACTCCACACAGACAGTGACCCGAGGCCAAAATTGAACCTGGATCCCTAGCACTATGAGGCAGCAGTGCTAACCACTGTGCCACTATTGACCTATTTGGATGGATTTTCCTTCATATTCTTCTTAACAGTGATGTCTAACTACTGATGATAGTACAGGTTATTTCATAGTTCTGATTTTCTTTGAATTCTCCTTGCTCTATTACTTCCTGCAAGGTCTGTTCTTGTGTTTGCACCAAGTTGGTGATCCCATATCAGTTACATTGATCATTGTTGGCAATATTCCATGGTGTACTTTGTGATATAAATACTTTATGTATGTGAATGGTGGTTGGTCTGTTGTTAGGGCCTGGCCTGTGCTTGGAACACTTCATTGTCTTTCATTAACTGTTCTTGATATATTAGCAAGAGATGGTTTAAAATCAATTCAAAGCACTGAAACAAACATAATCAGAAACATCAACATTGACATTTTATGATCTGAAGAAGTTAATTCCCATGGAAATAAATAACTCAATGAAATATTTTGGGGGAGGGGGGCGGTGAACATGCACACTAGCAGAGAGCTACCCATCAAACTGCTCCAATGCTGAGTAGACAATGTGTCTGAAATCATGAATTTTCATATCTATGTATTTGTCAACAGCTTTGCGGAGATGATTTGGCAAAAACCATCAACCAGTGCACTGCCACAATTGCAGTGTCTCTTGATGAAGATCCAAGGCTTTGACTGTGAGATTGGGTACAGGCCAGGTAACTTGATTATCACATTGGATCCATTCAGCAGATTGTCTAACCCCGCGAAAACAGAAGATAAATCAGTTAAGTTAATTGACATCGAACTCCATATACCAGACATTGATCCAATATATTTTGCACACTGCAACTGCCAGCAGCTACAAGAAGAAACAGTGAAAGATTTTACATTACAGAAACTGTGGAAAACTATCAATGAAGGATGGTCTGATTCAATTCAGTATATGAACACATAAGAATTTTAATCTTAGCAGCACGGGCTAGTCATTTCTCTGGGAGTTATTTTTACAGACAGACAGTCTATCAAACTGGAATCTTTGCAGCCTGGTATTGTTCAACAACTTCATCATTCACACCATGGACATGGATCGAATAAAAGAGTCAAAAACAATCTCTTACCTGGATATGAACAATGACATTGCAGTCATCTCCAAGAAGTGCGAGGCATGTCAAGGACATGCAACAAGTCAACACAAAGTACCACTGATACCACATGATATTTCTACTCATCTTGGTCCAAAATTGCATCCAACCTTTTTCATGTTTAGGACATTGATTTTGTCATTAAGGCTAACAAATTTACTAAGTACCCCATTTTTGGCAAATGCACAATATTCAGGCACAACTGTCATCCATATTCTAAGTGTGATGTTCTTTTCATTTTGGGCACAAAAATAAAGAAGACCAGGAAACATTGAGGAAAAAGAAAAAAACCAGGGAGGAATGTTTGCAAAAAATTCTGTATTTGTCTTAGAATGTAAGCACATCCTGGGATCACATAAAAACAGAATGTGTTGAGTTAAGAAAAGGGAACAGAGATGTTATAATATTTGGTGAATATTGCAGGTCACCAAAAATGAATTCAGAATGATGGGGAAATGTCCAAGCTATTTAGGGAGGCATGTAAAAACATCAGGGCTAATATTGGGTAAGTGTAACTATTCAAAGAGAGGTTGGGGTAAGAATCATTGACTTTAATGTATCACTAATGTGAGTGTTTCTTTTTCCAGGAAGTTGGGACCCCAAGCATTTTTCAGCCTATGAAGTATTTCGTGTCAGTCTCATTACATCTGAACTAATTGTACAGGAGGTGAAAACTCAGTTAAATGGCGTGAAGGTTATCTTTGATCTTTGTGGTTGGCGATTTGCTCATGCTTTGAAGATTAGTCCAACAATTGCCAAACAAATTTCTGCTGTGCTGGTAGTAAGTTTCTCACTTTTCACTCAACTTTAAAAAACAATAGTCTCAATTTCCATTGGTATTTACCTGATGCGGCCACCGCCTATTGACCAAATCCTTCCTCTGCCATACCTTGCATTCCCTCACAGTATGTCCATATCCTGGACCTACTTCTTTAATCCAACCATACCTCAAAACACTTTTTATTACTGTTGTAAAAATAGTATTCTCATTTTATTTGTTTTTAACTTTGCTACCGCATTCCCAATGCTCTAAAACTGCACAATATCGTTCCTTACATCCTGATGTGGAGATGCTGACGTTGGACCGGAATAAGCACAAGTAAGAAGTCTCACAACACCAGGTTAAAGTTCAACAGGTTAATTTGGTAGCACAAGTGACTAGCTTTCGGAGCGCTGCCCCTTCATCAGGTGAGTGGGAGTACTGACAACAAACAGGGGATATAAACACACAAACTCAATTTACAAAATAATGGTTGGAATGCAGGTCTTTACAGATAATCTTTTACAAATGATTGCCTATAAAGGCTCACATTCCAACCATCATTTTGTAAATTGAGTTTGTGTCTTTATATGTCTTGTTTGTGAACAGAACTTCCACTCACCTGATGCAGGGGCAGTGCTCCAAAAGCTTGTGGCTTCTGGCTTGTGCTATCAAATAAACCTGTTGAACTTTAACCTGGTGCTGTGAGACTTCTTACAGCCCTACATCTTACCAGCCTGACTGACCTCCATGGCCAGATTCCCCATGTTCACTATTCAAAATGTAATCATTGTATATATTTGCATTAATCAGTGAAAAGTCACACTTACAGCCCACTGGCTCAGTTTCATGTTTTCAATAGACAATAAATCTGAACTCTGTAACAATAATCAAATGAGCAATATTTAGCAAACCCAGCCAGCACCATCCCCCCTACCTGCCCCTCCCCCTCCCCCAGCCCCATCCAGAAACTGAGATAACAAAACGTTGAACACTTTGGCTGTTGCTATGTTATGGGAGACAGGCAAACTGAACTCCTTCATTTCTCATCCTATGTCTGTAGGCAGTGCAGTATTTCCCCAAACCCCAATTTTACAGGCACACCCACCCTAAAATTGGGGCAGGCAAGTCTCACAGAATAGCATTCCCCATTGACCTCGGGTGCATTCTTATGAGTCTTGGGCAGGCATGCCAGTAAAATTCTGCCATACTCTTTCAGATTAAACCAGAAGTAATATTTATTCATACAGTCCAACCTGGAGATGGTCATTACAATAAGCACACAAGGAGATAGGAAAGAAAAATGTTGTACAACTGGAGGATATGGAGAACTTCTTTGCAAAGATTTCATATTTAAACTATCATCAAGCGCTGATGATTTATTCTTGAGAGTGCTTTCTTTATTTTTCTGAGAACTCAATATTTGATCTGATCTCCTGTGACATTTCCAATGGAGGATGATATCAAAGTGAACTCTCTGAAACTGTAGTAATATGATGTATTGAATTTGTGATAGATACATGGACAAGATGAACTTCGAGAATGCACGAATGGACATAGGAGAGAAACTAGAGAAAGGTACAATGCCAAGATTAGAAGCCAGAATGCCAATACAGGATATTATTAGTTTTAGATTACCCATTCATTTCTAAACAAATTGATATATTGAAAAAGAAGTATTATAGTTGTGTAGGATTATACCTTTAGTGGCAATTTATTAAAATGTAGATAGAATCAAAATGGAATATACTGAGTATCATTTCCTGTCATCTTAGGATTCCTTTCCATTGAAGGTCCGGGGTATCCATGTGATCAATGAGCCTGTACTGTTTGATTCAGTCTTTGCCCTAATTAAAGCATTCCTGCCAGAAAAAATCAAAGAGCGTGTGAGTAACCATTCATTTGATTACAATTGCAATAAAAATACTGTTTATATATCAGCTGAAACAGAAACACAGCAGCCAGTTTAGATGGAAATACATTTAGCCTAAGCTGGGGCTGACTTGGGGAAGTTATTACTGGCAGAGTGCCAAGTGATTATTTTGCTTCGCAACATGAATACAGAGATGATTACTGTTTCATTCTCTGCCACTATTATCTAGATGAACAAAAGGTAACACAGCAAGTACAACATAATAATATTGAGAACCAGTCAAGAGTACCATACTATACTTATTCGGTGGTTTGATTTCAAGTGTAAAATTGTTGACTATAAACACAAAAAAAGATTCTTTTTGAAAACTGGCGAGAGAATTGAAGAGCACATATCTTAAATTGACTGTGTGGTGTCTATTTCAGATTCACATGCATGGAAGCAATTACCAGCACAGCCTTTTGAAATACTTTCCCATTCACATTCTTCCCACTGAATATGGTGGCCAAGGACCTGCTTATGAGGAACTCTGTGAGCAATGGATCAACTTTGTGCAGCAGTCTGAGAAAGATCTGCTCAAACTTTCACTTGTTACTTGATACTTTGTGGCACTGTGCCTGCTTTCAGAAAAACACTGCATTGATTATGTTACATCAATGTGACAGAACTACTCTAAATGACTTCTATGGAGCAAGCAAGTGTCGAGATATGCACTATAATGTAGTATAAGTAGAAATTCCTTTTAAAAGATTTGAATGAAATGTTGGAAATATTTGATATTGCAGATTACTGTGAATAAAGTGTGTTTTACAATGTACTGGGGGTGATGTTGAGCCCGCACTCGTCGTCCAGGAGAATGACAGCGGGGGCTTAAGAACTCGTGAAACCCGTAAGTTACAAATCTCGCTGGCGAGATTGTGACTTCCAATTTTTGCCATCTGTCACCGTTGACGTAATTAGGTTTATGGGAATAAATTAGAATATTAATAAAGACTCCTCGACATAATGTCAGCATAATTTACAACAGATTCACCCAGACATGAACCTGTCGTAAGGATCCCCCTGGGGGAAGGTAAAGGTGAATATAGTTTCTGGAGAAGAGGGAAACACTCCCTGGCACGGCCCCTTGGTACACAAATGCCAATCTGGCAATGCCAAACTGGCAGTTCCAACTTGTGCCAAGGGGCAGTGCCCTAGTGGCAGTTTCACTGGATTGGATTGATTAATTTGTGATGGTGGGAGGAGTGGTCATGAAAACTCGGAATGCCATCAGTTGAAGTCTGGGGAGGGGTTGCCGGCAATGACTGTGTGGGTGAGCATTTTGGGGGAAGGGGTCTAAAGTTCAGGGGAATAAGGGAGGTGTGGTGGTGGGACTGACTGTGGAGGGGTGGGGGAGGGGGTGCTGTGATTGTGGTTGCTGGGAGTGAATACTAGCTGTGATCAGTGAGGGGAGCTTGTGAGGTGCATGAGGGGGGAGTTACTTTTTGGTCTGAATGAAGCACCTTTTAAACATGGTGCAGTCGGGCCTTCCTGATGTATTGGGGCATCACTCCTATACATGACGGTGTGACACACACAAACTTGTTTTTTGTAACAAAGTGTGGTAAGATCTTGAGATAAAACCCATGGTGTTTCTCTGGAAGGAAATATGGTGTTTTTATTCATCGGAATCAACACTGCTGTTATTTGGTAAGATGTCACCCAGTTTGGTTTCCAATTGAATGTCTTAAATTATAACAATTTAAACTCTAAGAACTGAAGTCTTCAGCTATGTTTTAATTAACTTGTTCATTCATGTTTAATAGTTATTATGGTTAAAATGGAAACCTTTAGCCATGTGTAAAAAACATATTGAAAGCCTGTTTGTAATATGTAGATCTCTGCACTTATAATTGCTATTGTGATAACCCCCATGAAATCCACAGACAGCCACTGATTGATTGTGTATGAGCTCCTCAGTAACAGGCAATGGCCTGCACAGCTGAAACTTATTACCTGAGCCTTTTTTTAAAGACAGGCCCAGGACTGGGCCTGCTGAACTGTAGTCCCAGACAGGGTCTATTCTGTGTAAACTATGGTTGGAGTTTTATTTTGCATTCTGTAATAAACTACGTTCCTTTCCAGTCAGGCTTCCTGAGTCACTACAACCATACACAATATTTAAGATAGTTTTTGTATGAAGAAAATTGCATAATCCATGAATTATATGCAATGTTAAAAAGCAAATTTGACTTAAGTAAGGCGCTGCTGTTACAAAGAAGGCTTGTTCATTGCAATCTCAGATCAAATCTGAAGGTAAAAGTGCTTGATATCTCTTTTGAAGTATGAGATGCTAAAGTGTGAACATCACATAATGCTTTGCAAGAAGGAATTAGAAATGGTTTTTGGCTAAAGGGATCAAAGGATCTGGAAGGAAAGCAGGAACAGGTTACTGAGTTGGATGATAGTAATGAATGGCACACAAGCTCAAAGGGTCAAATGGCTAAATCCTGCTCCTATTTTCTATGTTACATTGATGACTTCTCAGATCTGTGTTCCAGGGTTTATGCTGACTGCATCAACTTGAAAAATATACCCAAAAATGTCTGGCACAAAGCAAGCAATGTGCCTAAAGGAGAGGAAAAAAGTCTAGGTCCAATTTTAACCATTGTTGAGAAGTTGCATGTTAGAAGCTCACCTGCTGTTCCAGAAATAATGCTTGGGGTACTTTAATTCCTCGGAGTAGGAATCTAGGAACAGGAGGTGACCACTCAGCTATTCAAGCCAGTTCTATCACTTGGTCAGACCATGACTAATCTGTATAATAATTCCATTCAATGTGTGCCTCTTGATATCTTTACCTAACAAAATCTATCAACTGCAGTCTTTAAATTTCCAATTGACCTAGCGCCTGTAGTGTGAGAGAGATTTCAATTACCCTGGCTGACTATCAGAACATTCTAACTGGCAAATTGGTGGCAATTGTTGAAAAGTTCTATGATCCAGTAGCCAATGACCAACACATGTGAGTGGTGTGATAATTTGCCAGGCTTCTCTGAAATTGGTGGGTGGTGGTGGAAGGAAGTGAAATCTGAGCTGGAAGTTTAATTTTTCTTTGTGTTGGGAGGAACAGGCATGCAGGCTGAGGGAGATCATTTCTGCTTTTGTGGCCACACAAGCAAAGTTTTTAAAAATAAATAAAATCTTACCTTTTTGGGCTTCTCCTGCTCCATTTCCATACTGGGTTGGTTTGATTTGATTTATTATTGTCACATGTATTAGTATACAGTGAAAAGCTTTATCTCTTGCCACTTAGACAAAGCATATTGTTCATAGAGAAGGAAATGAAATATTGCAGAATGTTATGTTACAGTCAAAGCTAGGGTGTAGAGAAAGATCAACTTATTATAAGGTTGATCCATTCAAAAGACTGATGGCTTTTGTATCTTTTCCTGATGGAAGAAGGTGGAAGAGAGAATGTCCGGGATGTGTAGGGTCTTAATTATGCTGACCGCTTTGTCGAGGCTGCAGGAAGTGTCAATGGATTGGAGGCTGGTTTGCATGATGGATTGGGCTACATCACGACCTTTATAGTTTCTTGCAGTCTTGGACAGAGCAGGAGTCATGCCAAGCTGTGATACCACCATAAAGAATGCTTTCTATGATGCATCAATAAAAGTTGGTGAGAATCGTAACTGACATGCCAAATTTCCTTCATCTTCTGAGAAAGTAGAGGTGTTGATGAGCTTTCTTAACTATAGTATCGGCATGGGGGGACCAGGATGGATTGTTGATAATCTGGAAACCTAAAAACTTGAAGCTCCTGACCATTTCTACACTGTCTCTCTTGATGTAGATAGGGGCATGCTCTCCGCTACGCTTCCTGAAGTCGATGACAATCTCTTTCGTTTTGTTGACATTGAGGGAGAGATTATTGTCACCACACCAGTTCACCGGGTTCTGTATCTCATTCCTGTACTCTGCCTCATAATTATTTGAGATCTGTCCCACTATGGTGGTGTCATCACCAAACCTGAAAATTGAATTGGAAGCAAATTTGGCCACACAGTCAGTGGAGTATAAGAAGTAGAGTAGAGGGCTGAGAACACAGCCTTGTGGGGCACTGGTATTGAGGTTGATCGTGAAGGAGATCTTGTTGCCTATCCTTACTGATTGTGTTCTGTTAGTTAGGAAATTCAGGATCCAGTCACAGAGGGAGGTGTTGAGGACCAGGCCACAGAGCTTGAGATAGGTTTTGCAGGAGTAATGGTGTTGAAGGCTGAGCTGTAATCAATAAATAGGAGTCGAACACAGGTGTCATTGTTATCTTGGTATTTCAGGGTTGAGTGCAGGGCCAGGCATCTGCAGTGGATCTATTACAGCAGTAGGCAAACTATAGTGGATCCAGACAGTCCGGGAGGCTGGAATTGATTCATGCCGTGGCTAGCTTTTTGACTTGTTTGACAAGAACTGCCACCATTTCCTGCTCACATCACTTAGTAAAAGATTGTTGTGAGGCCGTGTCAACATCAGATTGTGATATGTTTTATTTATTTTAGAGAAGGACTCCTCCAGTTTTGAAAGATGTTGCTGTGGTCTGCTAATTGGAAAATTAACTTCTGATTGCTCCAGGATGGATCACTTTGAATATTCACCCATCTGTTTCCCCAAGCAAGTAGAATCATAAAATCCCTACAGTGTAGAATGGGGCCATTTGGCCCATTGAGTCTGTACTGACTCCCGAACAGAATATCTATCTCCTTAACCCTATATATTTATCCCACAAATCTTCCTAACCTGCAGATCTTGGGACACTAAGGGGAAATTTACTATGGCCAATTTACTTAACCTGCACATCTTTGGACTGTGGAGGAAACTGCAACAGTTGGAGGAAACCCACACAGACACAGGGAGAATGGGCGAGCTCCACACAATCACTTGAGGCCAGAATTGAATCTGGGTCCCTGGCACTATGAGACAGCAGTACTCGTTGTAGCTTGCTAATTAGAAAATTCTGATGGCAATCATTTTGATGGATCATTTTGAATATCCCCCTACCTGTTTCTCCCAAGCCAGTAGGTTAGATTTATTGCATAGTTTTTATATTAAGCAGATATAGTCTGACTTTATAGAAGTGGAGTAAATGCTAAATTGAGAAAAAATTAAGTTCAATAAAAATGCAAATCATCGAATTTGCCCTACCTCTTGTAATTCCAGCAAAGTGGTAGAGTAGAAAGTATAGCGTTGTTTTTACCACCAGTGTTCTGTCAGATGCTCTGTTCTATCTCAACCAAAAGCTGCAAACAATGACATAGTAACCAAAATGCTACTAGAGAGCAGTGAAGTGCAACAATTCAGTCTGTGGTTGGATGATTTTGAAATAGTGAGAACTCTGCAAAAAAACTGCTCATCAGGAACAAGGATTTGAGCTTCAAGGTTACACTGTTGTAAACCTGTCACCTTCAAGTCTGCTCACCTCCGAGGAGCACAGGATCCATTAATTTATCTGTGCTTACTCCTGAACTGTGATATTTGTAACTTTGGCACTCTGTTCACGTTGCAAATACTGTTATGCTTCCAAAATGAAATCCTGCACATAATGGTGTGAGTAATGCTGGACACTTTATTGGTGAGAGCCCACCTCAAACATTCAGAGTAGGCAAATCAAAACTGACAGCAATGTGCTGATTTGACACCAATGCTGTCAGTTTGAAGCACAGTGCTTGAGCTAATGCTGGCCTTTAAACTTGCACAGCTGAATATACATTTAGCAGCAGCAAGAAACCTCAACTACTTTCAGATTAGTCATGAATTGATTTCTGCTGGCTGTTGCTGTGATCGCAGTGGTGGTTTCTTGTTACTAAAGTCTACAGGGATTGGTGTGAAACATGCTGAAGGACTTGGCCTGGCTGCAAGGGTTCACCACAAGCAACTTGCTCCCAAACATACTTTTATTCTGCATCAGTGCATTGTGCCATCTACATTTGAACCATTACAATAAACCAGAGGGTGGTAACTGTGTTACAAATGCTTTCTTTTGAGAACAGGGCTCATGATTCTGGTGCATAACTTGTGCACATGTGGGCAGCATGCCATCAACAGAAGTCAAGCTTCAAAATGTAATGGGCCTTTGGGGATGGTGAAACAATGCTACACAAGTCACTCTGGAGAAGGTTTTCAGTTCATACAATCCCTAGAGTACAAAAAAAGCCATTTGGCCTATTGAGTCTGCTTTGACTCACTGACAGAGTATTTTACCAGGTGCTCTCCTCCATCCTAGATCTGTAACCCCATACAATTACCCTGCTAATCCCCTAACCTACACATATTGTGACACTAAAGAACAATTGAGCTTGGCCAATTCATCTAAACTGCACATCTTTGGACTTAGTAGAACATGTGTCAAGGTATAGTTATTACAGAATGTCACCAAGATGAAAAAACAATCTTTGGCACCAATTTTGTGGAACCAGCTGAGGAACAAGTGAAGAAGAACTAGGAATGTCAAAGGTAACCACACAGATCTTTTTTGCTGGGATCTGATCAAAGTCACAAATGGCAGCATGTGACTGTGAAAGGATAAAGTCCCTTTCTCATCCTTCCTGACTACAGCACCTGATATCATTGATCACTCCATCCTTCTTCAATGCCTTCACAATCACCAACTAGATGAGCATGCACTCGCCTGTTCCATTTCTTATGCATCCAATTGTAGCCACAGAATTACTTATAATGCTTTCTATTCATTCACGCACATTAACTTCTGGAATTCACCAAGGAGTTAGTTATGACTTCCTTCTATTTCTCATCTCTTTTAAGGACATCATCCAAAAATATGACATTTGGTTTCGCGTACGTGTTGACGACCCCCAGCTCCAACTTCTTGTGCTTCTTCAATCTCTGAATCTGCATGCCAAATATCCAGGGCAGGATGAGAAGCAATTTATTTCAATTAAATATTGTAAAAATCAAAGTATTACCTCTGGCTCCTCACCACAAGCATTGTTAAGTCACCAATTTTAAAGCTCTCCATGGCAACTCTCTGAGGCTAAATAAGACAGTTCTCAATCTTGATGTCATCCTTGACCTCAAGATGAGCTTCCAATCTCGTATGCATTTATTCCACCACTTCTTCCACCGTCTCTTCCACCACCATAATACCAGCTGACTCCACACAGCTTCAACTCATTCCTACCAAAACCCTCATTCATACCTTTGTTATCTCTGGATTAGATGAAATCCTGAAAGGTCTCCCACATTTCATCCTTTGTAAATTTGGTAGCATCCAAAACTCTGGTGCCCATGTCCTATTTGCACCATATCCCATTGATTCATTCCTCTTATGCTTGCTGACCTCCAACGGAGAGAGAATTATGTCAATGAATATGATGCAATGAGTTTGGTTTATTGAGAGTTATGTATTCAATTCATTGTTGCTGCAAGGGAGATGCAGGGAATAAGTGCATGTGTACCCAAGTGACTGGCCATGTGTGCAGGCTGTGAAATGTGGCTGTGAGGCATTCAACAGTACTAAGGAATGAAGGTGAGATGATGTGTTTGATATGAATCATTGGCGGACTTCCACTTTGTGGGGCCTCACGCTCACCTTCATTTCTGGGCCCCTTCCCTCATGACATTTGCATTTCAAATGCTAAAAAGTTCTTGGTCTTACTTTAAGCAATCTTCACTGTTGATATAAACAAATCATGATATGGAAATGCTGGCATTGGACTGAGGTAAACACAGTAAGATGTGTCACAATACCAGATTCAAGTCCAACAGGTTTATTTGGTAGCAAACACCACGAGCTTTTGAGCTCTGCCCCTTTTACAGGTGACTGGGGAATTCTGATCACAAACAGGGCATGTGAAGACACACATTTAGTTTACAGAATACTAATTAGAAAGCGAGTCTTTACAGCTAATTAAGTCTTAAAGGTGCATGCAATGTAAATGGAAATAGCATTAAGCATAGATTAAAGAGATGTATATTGTCTCCAAGTAGGACAGTAAGTAAGATGTTGCAAGCCCAGGCAAGTCATAGGGTTTACAAATAGTGTAACATGCACCCAAATCCTGGTTGAGGTCATCCTCATGTGTGCAGAGCTTGGCTATCAGTCTCTGCTTAGCGACTCTGTGCAGTTGTATGTCGTGAACAAATCATGCCAGAATATTAAGGGAGAATTCAGAGTATGTCCTTGATGAAGGTTTTTTTAAATCAAAAAAAAGAAATAATATTGATCAAACACATCTCATGCCATTAGGCAGTAAGTGCTAGCTTAACAGGACATTGTGATTCCATACAAGGTGCAGCCTGCAGGCAGTTTTAAACTCATCTTTATCTACTTATCTACTAAAATTGTATTTCTGGACCTTTTAGTATAGTTACTGTCACACACACTATCCTCTCAATCTGTCTCCTTCATTCACATACATACAGTTACACTCACAGGACCCAATTTTACTATTTGGAATCTAAGGGCCAGATCCGGGCGCAATACTGATCCAAGCCTGGAATCCTCTTTCCGGCCCACACAGACGCTGTTTGCTGGCTTTGGTCCGATCCACAATATGGGTGGGTCTGCTGTGGGGAGGGAGAGGGGCCTGCCTCCCAGGGGGATTCAACCCCAGGGGAGGGTCTGTCAGGTGGTTAGCGGGGGTTCTGCGAAGGTTGGTCAAGGAGGACGGGCTTTGGAGATTCCCCTGCAGAATAGGAAACGTCTTTGGATTTTTATTTAGCAGATCTGAAGATGCTAAAGTGGGATTTGGCAGTAGAGTTAGGTGCATGGTTCATTAAATGGATTTAAATGCATACTAATACATTCAAATCGTCAGGCCGCCCAATTCAGGCATGGACCAGGCACGTGCCCAAATCATGTGCCAGTAAAGTTGCAATCTGCCTGGATTCAGGTGCAGATCGCATTAAAGGCCCGATGCCTGAATTTATCATGATTTTGCACCCTAAAATTGAGCCCACAGTCTCCAATCAATTTCTTTCATATAGTCACTCGGGCATACACACACTTATTCCTTCCATTTCCCTTGCAGCAATACCCAACTGAATATATAACTCTCAAATCTCAAAATCAATAATGATAATATTACAGGACAGCCTGATAAATCATCATAGTGATGATGGCACAATGATTAACACTGCTGCCTCACAATGTCAGGAACCTGTGCTTGATTCTGGCGTTATGTGACAGTCTCGGTGGCATTTCTCCTTGTGTCTGCGTGGGATTCCTCTCAGAGTCCAAAGATGTGCAGGTTAGATGGATTGGCCATGCTAAATGCACAGGATTACAGGGAAAAAGCAGAAGGGTGATTTGTTTGCTCTTTGCAAAACTAATCCCCGAGAAATAAACTACAGAGCTGAGGAAAAACAAAATACTGGTCGGTTTTTATCCACAATTACACTAAGGCACACTTTGGAATTATAAGTCAATGTAAACTTAAAATAGTTTTTAATCACTTGCAAATGAAATTGAAGGGCAGAATGGCCTCCTGGAAGATTTCAAACCAGAGTATCCCTACTTTCACTGCCAGGTCATTTAATCACATTATCATCAGGGCAATGGTGCTGTTGGCTCTAAGTTTGGCTCGTATTTAAAGAAACATTTAATTCCAGAACTTGATACAGTGTTTGTTCACATTTCAGACCACAATTGACTGAACTTTTGTGCACACTCTAATATCTCCCATAGATGCAGACACACTACAAACTCTCCCTCACACACAATCCTCTCAATCTCTCTCTCTCATTCACATACATCCTCTGTCACATTCACAGTCTCCTCTCCACTTCTTTCATACAGTCACTTGGAACACACACACTTATTCCCTGTATCTCCCTTGCAACAACAACTAATTGAATACATAACTCTCAATCTCAAATTCAACAGCATAGCTTAATCTATTAAAATTGTTTGGAATATTAAAGTATATGAAGTTATTGAAAAAGGGGAATAAATGAAAATTCATCATTCTATAGGGGTCCCCTCTCTGAGACAAGGATCCTTAGTTTGAGTGAGATGAACACTTGTGAAATGCCAACAAGCTCATTGTGGTGCCTGATGCGGACAATGCAAGCAGCTCCAATGGCAGTTGGGGTATTACTCGATAACATCCTCAAAGAGAAGCATGGAGGAGGAAAGAAAACAGGAACACCACCTGCCCCCTCCCCCCGCAAAAAAAAGCTGACAGTCCCCTTCAGCCAGTGTTCAGTGCTGTCTGAATCACACTCAAATAACAAGCACGCACCCAGTCCAGAATTAGCAGGAAGTGTACCTGTTATAACCACTGCTTCTCTCTCTCTCTCTCTCTCTTTCTAAATGCAATAATATTGCTGCAGACCTGAGCCTCCCCAAAAGCTTTTTGCAATCACTCACACACACACATTCTCTCAATCTCGGTTCCTCACCCATGCACACACTCACATACACATACGCACACAGAGTCACTCACACAATTCTCTCAATCTCTATCCATAACTCACACAAACACTGTCTTTATTGTGAAGTCTCTGAGTGGGTTTTTCGTGCTGTGTTGATTCAGATGATGGCAGCCAGAATGCGTTTCCCACTGTGTTGACTTTATAAACAGCTTTTTGCCTCCAAGCAAATGTAAACTAATCTGCAAGGGGTGCTCTTCCACAAAGAAGACATTGAAGAAGGGGAAAGAACAGGGAGGGAGGTGAAAGCAGCATATGCTATGAAGCTGCTCCAAAGCAGATGTCTAATTGTCATTGATATTTATTCCTTGTTACTGTTGACCATTTCATATTTCTAGATTGCCACAATAAAGTCTTGGCTGCTGAGGAGAAGTCCTTTCCCAGGGGTGTTTGGATGTTCTGGCCCTGATATCTTGGGGAATTGGAAGTGGATTTGGATGCTGGGGGCAAATTGACAGCAGGGACCCAGGTTGTTAAGAGCAAGCAGCATGTTCACTTACACACTACTTGGAGAGCAGACTCCTTATTCAGCAGCAAGCTCTTCACTCAACACCCGGCAGTGATCTGCCTGTAGAAACCCATGTGGCTGGGGATGCCTAGAGCCTGCAGCAGGTCATTGGGGGGCATGCTGTATTCAACTTTTCTGCTGCGACTGCCTCATCCTGAGGCTTTTCTCAGCAGAATTTCATAATTTTGTCTTTTAACTCCAAAACCAAATCTAAACAGTTGCTTTAGGATTTCAACACAAATATAAACTGTTAAATAACATGACTGTTACTTCAAATTGTCATGAAAAAAGATTTTAAAAAAGACATGAAAATTTCACCTCAGTGACTCTGGGTGTGTTTGCCCACTCCAAGGGCACTCAACCAATCAGAATTTGCCTTGCTCAAACTAGCCTATCAGCAAATCTAAAGTTATCAGGCTCTGATTTGTGCTCCCACAGACACCAGCCAGCACAGTCCACCCCTCCCCTAACCCCCAGTAAATGTATCTCAAATGTATCATCATAATTGATGTTATATTATTATTCACAATGGGATTGACTGATCAAAATGTGTAGGAGTTAAAGATGGGGTCCATGCAATGTTAGCCCAACACAGTGGGGTTGTTACATGCATAAGTGCAGTGATCCCCATTAGCTATATTTATTCTCTGCAGTATCCATTGGGAGGCATTAGCTACAAAGAAAATGCCTGCGCTTCTCTGCCTTCTGACTAAGATTGATGAATCAAATCAAGTGCAAGATCAGGTGCAATGCCTTTTCTTGTAAGCTTGAATCTTGTGTGTCTCTTTTATGTAGACCATAAATTGGATTCAGTTTGAATTAGTTTTTGGCACAAGCAAGGAGATGGACTCTGGCTTGCCTAGTCTACTCTGCGCATCAGCTTTTTAACTTGAAGAATGGAGTAAAATTTAAAACAATAGGAAGTGTCTGCTGATTCAGCTGAGGAAGCAGTTAATTTTATCAAAGCTTGTCCATTGAATTTTTGAATGTTTTCATTTCTATATGATGAGATAGGAGGTGATCACCATTAACTACTTCTGCATACCGGGGTCCCCTGGTTCTCCCGACAAGTTTTTTCAAGTTCCATGATGAAGTGAGAATTTTTTATTTGACTCAAAGTTCGAACTTTGGTGTCTTTGGCAGATATTTTCAATCACTGAAATGGTCTCATTCTGAATCTTCAGGGAAAAGCAGTGACAGTCGTTCATGCATACTGATGATAGAAGCGATTGAATAAAATATTGATGTCGCCCAAATGACTTGATCAGTCAAACAATGATTTGTTTATGAATCCGTCAGACTTTGAGGATAGTTGGGTTGGGGTGTAGTTGATGGGCGAAAGGGTAAGAGGGATAGTCAGTTTAGGGTGGTATTCAGGGTCCAATAAGGAGCCTGAGTGTGAGTAGTATATACTCACCAAGGAATTAGAACAATTTTTAATCCTTCCAATTTTTCCATGTTATCTATTCTGCTAAGTGAGTCAAAACCATTTGAAGTCTCTGACTTTAAATCAGAGGTTCCAGCCAAAGGATAATTGCCAAAGGAATCATAGAATTCCTACAGTGCAAGAGGAGGCCATTTGGTCCATCGAGACGGCACCAAACACAATCTCATCCAAGCCCATGCATTTACCCTACCTAGTACCTCTTAAAACTAATGGATAATTTAGCATAGCCAATTCACCTAACCCGCACACCTTTAGACTGGGGAGAAAACCTGAATACCTGGGAGAAACCACACAAACAAGGAGAGAATGTACCAACTCTACACAGACAGTGACCCAAGCTGCGAATCAAATCTGGGTTCCTGACGCTGTGAGATAGCAGTGCCACCATGCTGCCCAGGAAATCGAAACTTCCTGGGCAATTCAATGTCGTAATAACGTAGGCTTCCCTAGCACAGCTTCATGAGTACAACCATTCAGAAGATCTGAGCTAACATTTTTTCATGCAAAAGTGACAGGTGTGTGGAACTCTCATAAAAAACATGTGAGTATATGCTAGTTTAATGTAAATTTTAAATGAGATCAATATAGATCTTTGTTAGTCAAAGATAGTACGGCATGGTGAATGGAAATTTGGATTCATCACGAACTCACTGAGCGGCACCAAAGCGAAGCTTTAGGCCAGGGGTTAAATGATTTAATTTTCATAGAATCCTTACAGTACAGATGGATGCCATTCAGCCAATGAGTCTGCACTGACAAAAATCTCATCTTGGCCTTATCCCGACTACTACATATCGCTCTAACCTACATTTCTCAGGACACCAAGAGGCAATTTAGCATAGCCAATTTACCTAAGCAGCACATCTTTGGAGTATGGGAGAAAACCAGAGCACCAGGAGGAAACCTAGGCAGACACAGGAGAGAACGTGCAAACACCATACAGACAGTGACCCAAGCCAGCAATCGAACTCAGGTCCCTGGAGCTGTGAGGCAGCAGTGCTAACCACTATGCCACCTATGTTCTTGTACATTTTATGTCTATTTTTAATGATTCCTCCTCAAGTGGAGCAAGTATTTTGAAATAAGCCTCAGTAAATCAGTAAGTAGTGGTGCTCCTAACTTTACGCGATTGCTGGTTTTACCTACGTCGGTAAAAGTTGCCCAAGTTTGCAGCAGGTGAAACCATGTTGCGTTGCAGCCTGCCGCTCTCAGCAGAATCTTCCGGACATGAGTGCGTAAACTCCAAATGCTGCGCGGGTTACTATGGTTACTGGGATGCTGGCAGCAGCAGTGAGGATGGCTGTTCTCCTTCACCATGTCCCGGGAATGCTGCTGTGTGTCTCCCTGCACTGGGAGCAGCTCTTCACCGTTCCGCTCAACCAGCGGCCTTTCACTGACAGCAGGCGAAAGGGGAAGATCACCTGGGAATAGTGCAGCCAGCCCAGCTTTACTGAGAGATTAGCGCGCTTTAACTTTCTTTCTATTAGATTGGAAAATAACTGGGAAAAAAGGGGCAGTGTTGTGTCACCCAGGCTGGTTAGGTTGGCTAAAAATCATTTGAAATGCTGTATATCAGTTTTTGAGACTGGCCGTATAGACTGCAAAACCTTTTCTGAATTTGCTTTCCTGGATTTCAATTTGTAAGAGGCGCAAGTTCCTGCAAGGGCAAGGAAAAAAGTCACAGTTATAAAGATGTTTAAACATTGCACGTTTATTATTGTCACCTCAGTTGTGGATCTGATGATGCACTTGGATTGACGGTTGGAAAAGTGAATCAAGAAGTCTTGGTTTTTAAATATATTTTTATTCTCTGAGTTCTATGATGTGGAACGATTACAGTTGTTAAGATATTCATTTACTTTTGTGATCCACCACAAATATTCCTATTTTGTAAGAAGCTGCTGTTGTTAAATAAAACAGAAATAACTGAACTAAGATAATGGTCCAACTTTTATTGTGGTAATAATGCATTACTCCATTGAAACAGGCAACAACTTCAAGAGTTCAGACATGCGTTAACTTTGGAAATTAGGATAGTAATACATTTCAATTTGTACAGTCCAAATTTCAGTCTATCTGGTTCAGCTCTAGTGCCAGTACTCCACATCATAACATGGAACATCATTTGCATCAAAATATTTGGAAATATTTAAAAATAATTTGAAATATGAAAGGCACAGCATGAACCAGAACTAGTACAGGAATGAGAAGAAGATATTCTGTGTTTCGTGATTTGTCTTGTGACCTAATCCTTATGGTGAAGGCTTTCCTCTAGTCATGTGTAACTCTAGTCTGACTTGGACAGCTGCTTCAAAACTACTTTACTAACTCTCTACAAAATAGGCTACATAGTAGGACAATCTCTCTTAAGCACAGACTGTACCATCTGCTCTATACTGACTCTATAGCATGTAACAAGCTCCTAGTTGGATGCTTTAGGACCATATTGTAAATAATTACAGAAATTGTATATATACGAAGACAGAAGATATCAACACCTGAAGAAAGAAAACATCATTGAATAACAATAGCTTCCAGATGCAAATGGAGTTATAGTGTGGTCGGAATAGGGTATTATTTTGACTAACAAATAACAATTTCAGAACATTTGAATTAACAAGGTGATCGTATTTTATTTTGCTATATTTATTACTGTATGTAGTACAATCAGCTCATCAAGATTTTCACAAAAATACATAATTGGACATGGCATAAACAGATGCTAAAACAGCTGACGTGCCTAAATGTTTGATATGTACTCATATACCAATTCATGCAGAAGAGGGGATACACTTATGTCCAATTGCTTTGAAGTGGGCAGATTTGATTGTGTGGAATCGATTGACCCAATTATTTAGAAATCTGAGGGGGAGAAGAGTGGAATTCATAGGGGAATTTGAAAGAATAGACTTCTTTAAAAAGAAATCAGGTACAGGAAGACCAGGTAATATGAATAGGTATTCACCTATATTCAACAAGGAAAACAAGCTCCTACTTTAATTTTAATAGAAATAGAATTTGAAGAACAAGACAAGGGATATTATGATCAACAATGAAAAGGATAGTAAAGACATTGGAATTAGTAACTGCAAGACTTGATTAGATATAAAAAGTAGATTCTGTTTGAATCCACCAGAAGATGATTGTTGTTTCAGAGTGGAACACATATACCCAACCCTTAATGGAACCTATTGGATTTATGGAAACAAAGCTTACCCATGGTCACCCAAAGGATGGAAAGAGGTATGTTAGTTGGGATGTGTGGTTCTATATATTTACTACTCTATTCCAAAAAAAATGATCCAATCCCACTAAAGCACATCATTGTCTTTTTTTTTGGCAATTGTTTAATGATACCCACCTATTCATGCATAAGATGTCGATGGAGATAGAAGTTTTAGCTTACATTTTATAAAGAGGTGCCAATAATACTGCTACAGCTCTATCACAAATCAATGATGAAATGATAGCAATGCTTGCTGTAGAGTACAAAATCTAATGGCGTTGGATTTTATTTCAGCAGCAAGAGGAGGAACATGTGCTTTAATCGGACCAAAATGTTGTACTTACATAACAGGTACTTTGGAGAATATAACTAATTCGGTCGTACAAATTCAGAAGAAAATGAAGAAATTGGAACAACCAAAACCATTTTCTTTGGAAAGATGGATAACCGGCTGGATTGGATCGATGTGAGTGAGCATATTACAAGAAGTCGCATATCTTCTTTTCTACATCATGATAATTATTGTGACTATAATGCTATTCAAGTATTTCTGTTCCAAGCCAACAAAAGCAATAGCAAAGATAACATTGATTGAAGAAAAGAAGAATGAGATGGCTATGACAACAAAGCCTCCAAGTGCTCCAATTTATGAGAATGAGTACACAAAAGCTATCTTCTAAAAAAACAATGAAATTACTTTTAAACTGAATTACTAATATCTTGTTTCTTTTCAGCATCAGTAAGAATCAATTAAGATGCAATAACACATTGATTATAGGAAAAATAATTGAGGAGAAGAGAGGAAATTGCACTGACAATGTTTACTTAATCATTTTTTGGCCTTGTATTGCTGTTAGCCAGTAATCCAGAAGAGGAAATTTGTAGAAGGGGTCATTTATAGAAAGGGTTTACAGGCATTAGCAAGCTCACATTTAGGAGTTAGAAAGGCACATAACCTTACCCAATGTGAAAAATAAACAGCTGAATTTATACTAAAAAGATTTAAAAATGAAATTAAATCATGATTTGTATGTTTTATATAAAATAATAACATTTAATGTGTTTTAAATTGAAATTATTAATTTAAACTATGAAAGCAGAAATGTACAAACTGTCAATATTGTGATCAAAGTAATTTTAAAGAAAGTATGCAATACGCAGCAACAATTGGTGTAATTTGCATTCAGGGAACAATTAGTGCAGACAAACTTATTGAGATTACATCAGTTTGGAAGGAATTTTTTACAATACATTGTATTAGATTGGCTTGCCAGGTCTGGAGCAATGTCAACTGATGGGACCTCATTTGGCCTTGTGCCAATGCTTGGTGTTTAGCCAGTGCTGACTTGTGCAACATAAGATTTCTTGGATGCCATGGCAGCAAGAAAGCCATCTATGCCAAGAGGCAAAATTCCATTGATCAGAAAGAGCTAGTGAAATACTAAAATATAAGGTGGCAGTTTGTAATTCAATGTAGAATAGTGTCATGATTAGATTGACATATTATAATAAATGAAATCGTACTAGGCTAATTGTTGGGTTGAATTATTAATTTTAAAAAAGTGTATAATTAACTTTTTGGCATGAAAAACGGGATCTTCCGAGAAAGCTATATGGTACTGTTGTGCTGTCGGGCATATCTGAGATCTCCCTTCAGCTGAAGTTATCGTTTTGTTTATTGTATGTCATGTTTGGCGTTTTTATGTTTTAATAAAACTAGTTTTAAAGAAGTTTATTATGCTTATAAACTGAGTATTTTACCTTTGCAAAAGTTTGCATTTAGAATTACTGTTCAGACTTTCTAAAGAAATCCGGCTACCAAATTGAAATTCTCCACTACACTACATTAAACTCCAACTGCCAATTTGGCCCTTTTTCCTAACTTATCCATATCTATTTGTAAACTTTTTATTTCTCCATTGCAACTTATTATCCCACCTATTTTTGGTGACAGCTGCAAATTTGGCTACAGTACCTTCTGTCCCTGCATCCAAATCATTAACACAGGTCCCAAATATTTACAATTTAACGACCAAACCCTGTGGCACCGTATTAATTACATCTTGCCAACCAGAAAAGAATCCATTTTTCCAACTCTCTGCTTTCTGTTGGTTGGCCAATCCTTTATCCACTAATAAATTACCTCATAACCCCATGTGATCTTATCTTGTGTATTAACCTTACATGCTGCATCTTATCAAATGCTTTCCTGAAGATATACTTGATCTAGATATACTACATCTACAGGATCCCCATTATCCATGTTGCTTGCTACATCTTTGAAGAAGACCAGCAAAGTAGTGAAACATGATTTACCCTTCACAAAATTATATAGTGAATAAAGTTTCCAACTGTGACATTCATAGGGTGAATATTCAATATGGACCTCCTAGATATTAAATTTATCTTTATGTACTTTATTACTTTCATTTTCATTTTTATGTTTGCTAAAATTATGCTGGCTGTGGAAACGGGAGAAGCTTTTAAGCAATTTGGCAAAAGCTATATTCCTGCTTCGTATGTGAAGATTGTAGAATCTGCCAGTGCAAGAGTGGTGCCCATAAGGTTGGTTTGTAGCCCTGAGATTTCACTGTTTATCCAATACAGAACACATTTTCTAATACATGATCAAGTATTATTCCACGATGTTACGTTTACATGAAATCTGTAAGAATTTCCTGTTAGACTTGATGTAGGGCAGGAATTTCCCTGTACCACCTTCCATGGCCATTTAAAGACCTCCCTCCCATTATTATTTTAGCAGTAGCAGGGGATGCCCATACCACATAGTGAGGTCACCATGGGAACTTTGGTGGCCTCCCTGTAGGCTAGAATTCCCCCATCTGGGCACCCTATTCCCTACAAGGGTTTTCCATCTCAGATTCTCCATCTCCACTGGTTCCCAAACAGTTGAGGACTTATAGGTGATTTTAAAGTAATTTATTAAACTTATTAATACACAACAGTTTAAAAATGATACATAAGCTATGTAGACCGAGCAGATAGTTTATTTATTTTATTTAAAGTTTTTTATCAGTGTCACAGGCAGGCTTGCATTAACACTGCAATGAAATTACTGTGAAAATCCTCTCGTCGCCACACTCTTGTGCCTATTTGGGTTCAACTGAGGGAGAATTTAACATGGTCAGTGCACTTAACCAGCACATTTTATAAACTGTGAGAGGAAACCAGACCACCTGGAGGAAACCCATGCAGACATGAGGAGAACATGCAAACTCTATACAGTGATCCAAGCTGGGACTACGCCCCAGGTCCTGCCATCCTTGGAATCAGCCTGGCAAACCTTCAGTGTACTCCTTCGAGAGCAAGAACTTCCTTCTGCAGGAAAGGAGACCAAAACTACACACGCTACTCTAGGTGTGGCCTCACCAAGGCCCTGTATAATTGCAATAGCACATCCCTACTCCTGTACTCGAAACCTCTCGCAATGAAGGCTAACGTATCATTTGCCTTCTTTGCCACCTGCTGTACCTGCATGCTTACCTTCAGTGATTGGTGCACAAGGACACCCAGGTCCCACTGCACACTCCCCTTTTCCAATGTACAACCACTTAGGTAGTAATCTTTCATCTTGTTTTAGCTTCCAAAGTGAATAACCTCACACTTATCCAAATTATACAGCATCTACCATTAATACTCAACCTGTCCAGATCATTCTGAAGAATCTCTGCATCCTCATCACTGTTCTCCCTCCCACTCAACTTGGTTTCTGCAAACTTTGAGATGTTACATTTTGTTTCCTCATCCAAATCATTAATATATATTGAGTTATGAATTGTTGCTTTCTTAACCACACATTGTCACTGAAGGAACTGTTTTTTTTTATTGCAATGACTGCTTTCTCTTTTTGGTGTACTGTAGACATATTCTGTTTGCCTCCGTGATTTATTTTTTCTCTTGCTGCTTCTGTTCGACCTATATCATAAAGATGTACATGAAAGTGTCCAAGATAAATCAAATAAGGAATCCAAGACAGAAAAGAGGAAGCAAAATATTTCTTTACCTGGAATAGCTGAAAGGCAATTTTCAAAATCCTTTTCCAGTTACATACTTGAGGAAATATTTTCTGAATTGTTTTAGTCACAGTTGACGTTCCAGAATGTAAAGATTCAACATCTGTGAACTCAATCATTTTCGGGTTTGACAAGTCATATAGAAGGCACCTATGCCTTCTACAGGCGAAGTTAACCCCATTGCAACACTGAAATATATTGTCAGATTTCTGAGATAGTAGCTTTGGTTCAAATTATACTATTGTTTCCTATTTAAGGCACGTACATCTTTTGAGGTAGACACATTGATTACTAGTAGCTATTTTTACAGAATGCATTTTAAAACACTGGCATATCAGATTTTCATCCCAAACTTCAGTCCCATGCACTTTAATTGCATACCTTTTTCACAAAATAAAATCAGTATTCAACTGAATTTTACAATAAACAAATTATGCAACTCTTTTATTCCTTAAAGCATTGAACTAACAGAAGTTAAATATACGGAGTTGTTTCATTCTATAAATGGGTGAGTTGTACAATTGATTGGAGGTTTATGACTTTCTTTTTTATAATCAGTAAGATTTTCCATTCATAGTAATGTTACCAACATTTTTTATTATGCTACAGCTTGCTCCTGTGGCTAGTAGGCTTGTGCCTTTTTAAAATAATTATTTATGAGTTACCATTGTGGGTTTAGGCTATTTTACATTCTAAAAAATTTTGGCTGGCATTCTGCTAAAAAAAATTCTAAGTTCCCAATCGCAGAAAATGGAAGTAACATCCGCCGGTTTTTTCAATGTTATTTCCAGAGTGGAATCTTTGACACTCAGAACGTCCTAGCGTGATTCACTCTGAAAATCTGGGGGAGGAACCTATTCCCACTTGAGTGGCTGGTAGCGTAGCGCTGAGCGAGTCACTGCACATGTGCCAATCTGTCAGCATGGAGATCAGCACATGCAGTGGCCCTGCAATGCTGGCCTCCAGATCGCTTGCCAGCCCTGCAACTTCCTATCCGCTGGCCTTCACACTATTCTGCCCAACCTGGATGACCAGCCCTGAGCTGTCCTCCCTCCCTCTATCAATGATCCCTGTTCAGAGTGGCAGGTCCCCCCCATTCCCTCTGGCTCTGCCTGCTTTGCACTGCCCAATGCCTAGGGCAGTGTCATTGTGCTACTTGTGTAGTGCCAGGGGCTAGGCTGGCACTGCCCAGGTAGCACCCCCATACCCCTGACATCCTTGGGGGGAGAGGCATCAATGGCCTCTTTTCCCTGTAGCGGGGTCGCCTGACTGTTCCTCATTGGTAGGGAGCAGTTATAAACTCTGCTGGAATGAACCAATCCTGGCACAGATACTCATAGATTCAGTCCTGGGCCCACTAATGACATTTGAATCATGATTTCCATGATGGAAATCATAGCCACAGAGACTCGAGGAAGTATGGTGCCCAGCAGAAAGAATCATGTCCTACATATCTATCTACTCAACCTTGTTATCATTGTGGCCTCTCTACTCCTATTGTCTTTATGACTAATAAGGCCATTTTTGACCACTTTTCACAAGTATCTTTTTGCCCTTCTAGGTAAAATTCTCTCGCAACCTGATTGATCCCTGATAAAGGTTCTATTTATTTTGTTTCCATCTAGGTGGGTAGATTTGAAGCCATTTAACCCAAAACCGGTCTAGCTATCCAGCAATGGATCATTTTTGACCCCAACAAGCAATGATCAGTGTCACTGTCCTCTGTAACCAATGAATAGATGTATAATTATGCATTGCCTTTGGCTATAAAAATGTGTTCCATGTAGCTAGGTCACATTTTATTTTTTGATTTTGACTGAGAGATCGAGGGTACAACTATTAACCCTGAGTGCATTATGCTTTACTATTGCTAGTCAGATAATGATCGTATTTGCGAATGCGGAATATGTCTATTTATTGGTGCTTTATGCGATCTTCATTCAGGGTGCTCTTTCCAGGGGGTACTGCTCCTTTTCAAAATTCCAGATTTGCTGAGATTTCAGCCATCTTTTATAATCTTACACTAAAGGTAAACTGCATTTGGTACTTGTAGGAAGTGCAAATAGATTTGGAATAAGACAGAGAACTCTTTAAGTAATTGAAATGTTGAGGAAGTTATTTGTCTTCAGTTATTTTAATTTTTCGGATTTAGGATTCTTTCATTTGGATAGTCTCCCTCTTGGTAATCTCTTCAAATGTGTCCCTTCTAAGGAGTGTAGAAAAAGCTGGAAGGTGTAAGATGATTTTTGAAAGCATAAGCATCACATAACCAGTGATGCTTATGCTTTGGCCACCTTGATCAAGAGCCTTTTTTCCTACCTTGTTTTGAACAAGAAAGGTTGTTGATCTTCATGTGCTTGAGTTGCCTTATTTTAGCAGATAATACAAGTTTGTTTTTGTTGGTGGATTATTTTAAACATGAAAAATAATTACATTCTGTTACCACAAAAATGCAACAGGAACATTTGTAAATGGTGTGCAGCATTCATGGCCCAGTTAAGACTTAGAGGAGACAACTCGAGACACCAGCTACTCAATTTTAAGGGGGCTTTGAAGTTGGGTCAAGAAATAGCAAGATGGAAGGGTTTTGGGAAAGAATTGTTTGGGGGGGATGGATTTTACTGCACCCTTGCAGGTGGGGATGTTGGTAAAATAAAACAATGGCTATCCTACCACCTTCTCACTCACCTCCAAGTTATTACCTCCCTAGCCCACAGAGGATTAATTTCAAAACTCTTATGCTCACTTACAAACACTTTCTCAACTTCTGTCCAATACTTCCCACACTTTATACCTTGTCCCAAGTACTGTGTTTCTCTTACGTAAACATTACTTTCCCAGTAATTCTGCCAATTTTACACAACTTTCAGCAATCTTGACTCTGCTGTTTGGACTCTTGCTGTGAACATGCCATCTCATACCATCTTTCCCCACTTACAAATGTCTTCTTAAAACTTACTAATTTAATTGCGAGAAGTCACTTCTCCCAACTCCCAATTTATATTTGTGGCACATCTTACTAGCTCACAGTGCTTGGGCGATCAGTGTGGCGAGCCGGGAAGATCACGGCCAAGGATACAAAAACTGATTTGCGCTAAGTGGGAATTGGTTTCATATCCTCCAGTCCTCTTTTCCTGGTGAAATCAGCCTACATACATAAAGGTAAAACAAATTACCTATTTCTGCGCATCTTCCGGTCTTCTGGAATCTCCTCCCTTGCTGGTGTGGAGTCACCACTAGTGGACACCAGGTGCCAAAGCCATGCTGAGGATCAGAGGCATTGAAGCCCTTGTGTAGTCAGGGGCCTGGCTGGGTCGTACCCCTAGCAGTTCCCACCTGGCTTCCTGACAGTGCCCAGTTGGGCATTACAAGCATAATAGGGGCTGTGCTGTGAGGATGGGGCTATGACAAGGATATGCACTAAAATGGGTGGAGCTCTGCAATGGAGGGGAGGGGGTGAGTTCTGCAAGGGGGCTGTTTGTTTGGAGCAGGGCAGAAGCATGCGTGGGGGAGGGCTCTTCCAGGAGCTCATTGGGAAGGTCACGATGCCCCGGTGATGTAACCTATGTTGCATTGGTGGGAGAACAGCTGACAATGATGGGGTGGGAGGTGGGGGGGGGGGGCGTGGTGGTGGTGGAAGAGGGGGCACTATTTCCCTGGCATATTTAGGTCTCACCTGCCCCCCACCCCCTCTCCCCCCACACTGATGCAAATCTCCCTACTGTCAGAAAAACGAACAGTGAGGAAAGTTTGCAATGCCAAACTCACAGAAAAACCACCCCCATTTTTATACTTTTAGGAGACTTTGGGAAGATTGCCAAGATGTCTACTTTAAGAAACTGTGACTTGTTAAATGTGCTACTTAAAAGATTGTTTGTTCATACAAAAAAGTAAATGGAAGTACAGTGCTAATAAAATCTAAGCTTTGTAACAATTTGGAGCATTATTTATGACAGGTGCTACTTCTCTAACTTAACAGAAAAATGATGAAGGGGTCCATTTCCCACTGTGGGCCATTTGTCTTGGGTTTGAAGAGCTAACAGTTCTGACCAATGGAGAAAATCTTCTCACTACAACAAATACTTATAATCTATCTCTCCCTTTGAATTTTACAAAAGGTAAAGTATTAAAAAGTTTCTTCAGCTTTCTGTTAGTTTTGCTTATCAAATCCACTACCTTGTTCTAATGACCTAAGTTAGTATGAAATACAACAACAATGGTTTGTCATTCAGTTTTCTGTTGACCAAATATTCATTATATTGAGTGCTGTTTGTCTGCAATTCCTTGTATATTTTTAAAAAAATACAATATACTCTTTAAAATGTGTGAATATATGTATCTGCTTTGTGCATAGCTTTTCCATCCATGTGATTTTAATGAATGAACAAAAATGCCTTCTCCAGCCCTTTTTTCAGATTTTACATTTTCAGTGAATCTTCAAGGTAGGTTTTTACATTTAGGCCATAAATGCTGCTGCTCTTGATTAACAGACCAATAATGATTGCACTATTAAATTTGTCAAGTAATTTTGGAAATGGAATTGTACTTTATTGAAAAGTTGTTACAGGAATGGCTTTTGGCTTTCTGAATAATAAAAGGAACAATACTTAAGATGTCCACCAATATGTACTTTCTGTAATAATATTATAACTGTTGCATTACTCATAAAAAGTGATTTGCTGCAAAACACGTATGTCTCAGGACTGATAACTTTGCACGCTAACCAGATAAAATTTAAATTTCACCAATGTTTAATTAAAACATATTGCACCTACAATGGTAATATTTAGAACATAGAACATAGAACATAGAACAATACAGCACAGAACAGGCCCTTCGGCCTTCGATGTTGTGCCGACCAAAATAAAAAGCAATGCCCCTCCTAACTAAACCATTCCCTTCTCATCCATATACTTATCAACTAACCTCTTAAACGCCACCAAACTTGGCGCATCTACAACAGCTGCAGGCAGGGCATTCCACTCCCTAATCACTCTTTGAGTAAAGAACCTACCTCTGATATCCGTCCTATAACTCATACCCCTTAATTTAAAGTTGTGTCCCCTCGTGCTAGCTTTTTCCATCCTAGGAAAAAGGCTATCACTGTCCACCCTATCCAAACCTCTAATTATCTTATATGTTTCAATAAGATCCCCCCTTAGCCGCCTCCTTTCTAACGAAAACAACCTCAAATCCTTCAACCTCTCTTCATAGGACCTGCCCTCCATACAGGCAACATCCTGGTAAACCTCCTCTGTACCCTCTCCAATGCCTCCACATCTTTCTTATAATGTGGCGACCAGAACTGCACACAATACTCCAAGTGCGGCCGCACTAGAGTTTTGTACAGCTGCAACATGATGCTGCGGCTCCTAAATTCAATCCCCCTACCAATAAAAGCTAAGACTCCATAAGCTTCTTAACAACTTTATCCACTTGACTGCCTACTTTCAGGGATCTATTGAACATACACCAAGATCCTTCTGTTCCTCAACACTATTAAGAGCCCTACCATTAGCCTATACTCTACACATTTATTGTCCTGCCAAAGTGCATTACCTCACACTTTTCCACATTAAACTCCATTTGCCACCTCTCGGCCCAGCTCTGCAACTTGTCCAAGTCACTCTGTAAACTAAACACCCCTCTTCACTATCTACCACACCCCACTTTAGTATCATCTGCAAATTTACTGATCCATCCCTCAATACCTCATCCAGATCATTTATAAAAATTACAAACAGCAGGGGCCCCAAAACAGACCCCTGAGGCACACCACTCGTCACCGAACTCCACGATGAATATCTCCCATCAACCACCACCCTCTGTCTTCTATCTGCAGCCAATTCCTAATCCAATTAGCTAAATCACCCTCTATTCCACACATCTGCATTTTCTGTAGAAGTCTTCCATGGGCCACCTTATCAAAGCCTTACTAAAGTCCATATATACTACATCAACCGCCTTACCCCCATCCACCTCTCTGGTCACTTTCTCAAAAAACTCAATGAGGTTAGTAAGGCATGACCTACCCTCACGAAACCATGCTGACTATCCCCAATCAATTCATTTCTCTCTAAATAACTATAAATCCTATCCCTAATAATTCTCTCCAATACCTTGCCCACAACAGAAGTAAGACTCACTGGCCTATAATTCCCTGGAAGGTCTCTCTTCCCCTTCTTAAACAATGGACCACATTCGCTATCCTCCAGTCCTCCGGAACCACACCCGTAACCAACGAGGACCTGAAGATCAGAGCCAGAGGCTCTGCAATCTCCTCTCTTGCCTCCCAGAGAATCCTAGGGTAAATCCCGTCCGGCCCAGGGACTTATCCAACTTCAAACCCTCGAGAATTTCTAACACATCCTCCCTATCTACTACAATACTTCCCAATTTGCAACCCTGTACCTCAGTGCTCTCCATAGCTACATTTCCAGCACTCTGCGTGAATACCGAAGGAAATATTTATTCAGTGCCTCCCAATCTCTTCAGGCTCCACGCACAACTTCCCACTGCTTCTATGACTGGCCCTAATCTTGCCCTAACCAATCTTCTATTCTAACTATCGAAAGAAAGCTTTAGGATTCCTTAATCCTATCAGCCAACATCTTCTCGTGTCCCCTCTTAGCTCTCCTCAATTCACTTTTTACCTCCTTCCTAGCTAATCTATAGCTATCCAAATAGCTATAGCTATTTGTTTATTACATTGTAATAACTATAATTTTGATTTGTAATGCTGCCCACAACTTAGGCCAAGGTTTTCTGCTCCTGTTTGCATGGGCATAATATATTGCAAGAAAACAGTCGCATTTCATATCAATGTAAAAGTAGGAGGAATCGTCCCCTCCCCCATCAGTGGTGGGCTGCTTTTCCTGCCATTTTACATCAGGAACCTCACTGTCATACATTTTCATATCAATACTAGGCCTATATATCAAATTCATGTTCTCAGGTCAGAAAAGGATTCTACAGCATTGTAACGTCAGAATGCAATTCACAACTGGTCTCTGAACCTGGCGAACAGAACTCCAGGGGGAGCTCAAGAGGTAAAGGCAGCACTAAAGGGGGAGAAGGTGGTGTCGGCGTGATGGGTGATGCCAGCGGTGAACTTAGAATGTATATAGAATGTATAAAGAATGTTTCCTGATGTACTCACTTTGCATTGAGGCAGCTTTAAAAATGGCACCTGGATCATCGAAGCTCTGAGTTGATGACTGTGTGGATGAGTCAGAGACTGTCCACCAGCAATGAATTGAAGTTTGCTTGCTTGTCTTCTCCTGTCCCATGCTATATGTGGAAAAAGCTGCCACTGTTTTATTCCTGCCCAAGTTTGGTCTTTTCTGATATTGGAGAAAATCTCACTCCAAGTGTCCAATTAAAAAAAGAAATGCTGGGATTTGCTACTCCCCCACATCTTGGGTGGGTTTGGTGCGAGAGTGGAAAACATCACGAGAAAACCACCATCTTATTTCAGGTTGACATAAAAACAGGAAGTGATCATCCTGTCCTCCCATCTGTAGTGGGCTGTTTTTCCAGGCATTCGGTGTTTGGAATTTCATTATTAGACCAAAAGCCAGATTAATAAAATAATACACCCACCTCAAAAAATGCTTCCATGGCAGTATGATGTATAAGTGGTCTCAGAAAGCATGCATCTGGCACTTAGTGTTCTCAGAGAAGCTTGGAGGTGAGTGCAGCATTTGTAGTGTGGCTCTGTGTTCGGGGGGGGGGGGGGGGGGGGGTGGGTGGGGGGGGGGTGGCGGTCATAGCAAAGTGATACTGGGGAAGCCAGGGAGACACCTGAGTGAAAATTGTTTCCTGTGGTGCTTGCTGTTTGCTGAGACTGCCTTTAAAAATGGTGTCTGGATTATCAAAGCGCTGAGATAATGGCAAGGCAGATGAATCAGAGTCTGCCTGCCAGTGATCTGTCTTGGAATCCCTGTCTGCCTTCTTTTTACATTAAGTCCTGCAGTATATGACATAAAAAGTCACATTGCCATTAGGGGGCTCAATACCGGTTTTCCCACCCAACATTGGGCTTTGCCAATATCAGAGAAAACTTCGCCCAAAAATTTGCATTTATGTAATATGTTCCATGACTTGAAGATGTCCAAGATACTTTACAATCAATTAGGTAGTTTTTAAATGTTGATACAGTTAAAATTATGGAATTGTGTTAGCCAATGAATGCAAAGCCTGTCTCACAACCACTAATGTGTTAAGGATCAAGTAATCTGTTTTGATGATGCTATCTGAGGAATAATTGTTGGTCAGGAGTGACCAGAATCCAGAAAATGAAAAATTTTTAAATGATTGAAGGTGGCTGAATAAATGTTAGTTTCACTTTCCATTGTTTTGTTTAGATGATCTTCAAAGTCGAATGTTCAAGAACTTTCCTAAATATCTGTTACAAGCATTACAAGTCAAACCTCTGACAGGACACTACCACAATTGAAGCATTTCTATGAAGGTAACATTTAGTGAGCTTTTTCAAATAACATTCTTCAATTCAATATGTTTTGAGTTATGGTAATTATCCTTAAATTGTAGTTACACAGTTCTATATAATGTAATTTTCAGTTTAAAAAGTAGAAACTCAAGTCAATAGTTTTTTTGTTGTCATTTTGAAAGATTTTGTTTTCAATTTAAGTTAGAATTAGAAAAATATCATAGGTCAGAATTCTCATGCCAGTGAGAGCTTACGGTCTTGCTGACAACTGATTCTCATGCTGCGGGTTTCTCAACAGTAGGGGGTGCATAGAGCGGGCAACTCCATTGACAATGGTGGGACCAGAAGATCCTGGCGCTGGCAAATGGCATACTGCCTCTGCTGTTGCAAAATGCACCAAGGGAGATAGCGGTGAGGTTGATATATTTTCTCCTAATCTAAGACATGAAGGAACTTTCAAGCGTGACGCAGGAAAGTTTGTATAGAATTGGTAGAAATTGCAGCGGTGCATAATGAATATTTTATTTCAGTATTCACAGTGGAAAAGGATCTTGGTTGTTGTAGTGCGGACTGAAAAGCTTGAGCATGTAAACATTAAGAAAGAGGATGTGTTGGAGCTTTTGAAAAGCATCAAGTTAGATAAGTGGCTGGGACCAGATGGGATGTACCCCAGGTTACTGTGGGAGACGAGGGAAGAGATTGTTGAGCCTCTGGCGATGACCTTTGCTTCATCAGTGAAGATGGGAATCATTCTGGAGGATTGGAGGATAGCGGATGGGAGAAAGGGAGAAGAGATAGCCTGGGAAATTATAGACCAGTAAGTCTAACCTCAGTGGTTGGTAAGTTGATGGAAAAGATCCTGAAAGACAGGATTCATGAACATTTGGAGAGGTATAGTATGATCAAGAATAGTCAGCGCGGCTTTGTCAAAGGCAGATCATGTCTTACAAGCCTGGTTGAATTTTTTGAGAATGTGTCTAAACACATTGACAAAGGAAGAGCAGTAGATGTGTTTTATATGAACTTTAGCAGGGCGTTTGATAATGTGCTCCATGCGAGGGTTATTGAGAAAGTGAAGGGGTATGGATCTAAGGGGACATTGTTCTATGGATTCAGAACTGGCTTGTCCACAGAAGGCAGAGAGTGGTTGTAGATGGTTTTTTTTCTGCATGGAGGTCGGTCATTAGTAGAATGCCCCAAAGGTCTGTTCTTGGACCATTGCTCTTTGTGATTTTTATAAGTGATTTAGATGAGGGAGTGGAGGGATAGGTTGGCAAGTTTGCTGATGGCGCAAAGGTTGGAGGCATTGTGGATAGTGTGGAGGGATGTCAGAAGTTGCAGCGAGACATTGATTGGATGCAAGATAGGGCAGACAAGTGGCAGATGGACTTTAACCCAAATAAGTGTGTGGTGATTCATTTTGGCAGGTCAAATATGATAACAGATTATAATGTTAAGGGTAAGACTCTTGGCAGTGTGGAAGATCAGAAGGATCTTGGGGTCCAGGTTCATAGGACACTCAAAGCAGCTTCGCAGATAGAGGCTGTGGTTAAGAAGGCGTATGATGTACTGTTATTCATCAATCGAGGAATTGAGCTTAGCAGTCAGGAAAAAGTGCTGCACCTGTATAAGACCTGGGTCAGACATCATTTGGAGTACTGTGCTCAGTTCTGGTTGCTTCATTATAGATAGAATGTGGAAGCCATTGAAAGGGTGCAGAAGAAATTTACAAGGATGTTGCCTGGATTGGGTGGCATGTCTTATGAGGATAGGTTGAGAGAGCTCGGTCTTTCCTCCTTTAGAGAGACTAAAGATGAGGGGTGACCTTATAGAGGGGTATAAGATGATGACATCACGTGGTTTCTCAGAGTCTTTTTCCCAGGACTGAAATGGTTGCCACAAGAGGACACAGGTTTAGGATGTATGGAAAGTAGGTACAAAAAGATATGAGGGGTAAGTTTTTAACTGAGAGGGTGGTGGGTGCGTGAAATTGGCTGCTGGCGGTGGTAGTGGAGGTGGATTCAATAGGGTCTTTTAATACACTTTTAGATAAGTCAATGGAACTTAGTAAGATGGAGGATTATAGATATGCCTAGTAGGGACATGTTCGGCTCATCTTGTGAGCTGAAGGGCCTGTTTGTGCTGTAGTGTTTCTATGTTTAAAGCTGATTTGAAAATTTATATTGAAGACAAGGGTAAAAAAGCCATTTTTAAACTGTGAAATGTGATTTAAAAAAAGACAAATTGAAAGATAGTTAATGGAAGGGAACTGTTGAGACTCAGGCCAAAAACTTGAAGATATTTTATGAAGTTAGCCCAGACCCTAAATTTTTACATTTGAATTTGGCATGGGTGAGCATAAGTTATTTCACTCTAGGTCACTCAAATGATTCATTTGGAAGCTTTTATCAAACAAAGTTTTTTCAAGGACACAGTTAAAGTTTAACAACAAAAGTTAATATAACTTTTAACATTACAAGATTCAAACATGATACAGTACAAACCTTAACAGCTATCTATCTATGTTGTTCCAAGTCAAATGCCGTTCCACAAACATACACACCTTTCTAGACATGGCATAAAAAAATCCTATTGTCCCATGATGCTGGGCTTTCAGCTTTGAACACTTGCTTTGAACAGCGCCATTAAATGTGGAACAAATCTTCCCAGTCCTTCAACTTTCATCATGCCTCTGGAGAGAGAGAAAGAGACTGAGACATTACCTTTTTCCACCAGCTTCTAACAGCAACTGAAAACCTGTCCTCAGGCATCACCTGACCAGTCCATCATCCCCGAATCAAGCTCCATTCAGTATTCCCCAAAGAATCATAAAACCCTAGAACAATGTGTTAGTCCAGATTAAAATCAACATGATGTCCATTATATTGCTTCAGTAACACTTAGAGGACACTGGATGCAGACATCTCAGCACCAATAAAATTTTGCAAAGGAACGTGATTAAAATACATTTCTTAAAGGCACAGGATCATCATAGGAACCAAATAATTCTCATATTTGTTACTCATTGTCAACATCACGCAGAACTCACTATTTAAATAAATAGAAAATTAGGTACTGGTAGAATTCTTTTATTCTGTTTCAACAATGTAATTCAGCCACAACTTGAAAGAACATTTACCATGGAGGCTTGATTTGCCCTTATCACCTTATTCTATTTAAAATTGCTTGATGAGAGAGAAGAGTTTCTGTTTTCGCCCCAAATTGAAATGAAATCCAAAATAAAAACAAAATGTTGGGAAAATGCTCAGCAGGTCAAGCAGCATCAGTGGAGAGAAACAGAGTTAATGTTTCAGATTGATGATCTTTCATCAGAATTGAAGAAAGGCAGAAATGCAAAAGCTTTTAAGTCAGTGGAAGTGGGGAGGGGACAGAAAGCAGAAAGGAGAAAGCCATGGGAGATTAAATAACAAAAGTTTTCATAATGCAATAGCCAAAGAGAATGGTAAAGTATAGTTAAAAAACACAGGTAATGTCCAAATGAGATGTGAATGACTACATAAAAAACATCTGAATGCTGCATGAGGTGAGAAAGAAAGATCCAAAACCGATCAAATAAAAAAAGAAACTCACAGAATGGAAGATAGAGATTATAATATAAAATCGTCAAACATGACGTAGGGTACAGTGTTGAAATTTAAGGTGCTGTTCCTTGGTCTTAAGTTGAGCTTCTCTCTAGCAAGTCATTTGGTCTTTTATGTTTTGTCTCCAAAGTAGAGGAAACAATATTGTGAACAGTGTCACACATATTTGAAAGTAGTATAAGCTATTTCATTTGAAAGGAGTGTTTGTAGCCTTGGATTGTGAGAAAGGAGGGAGTGAAAGGAGGTGTTGCATCTCCTATGCTTGCATGGAAGAGTTGCATAGGGAGGGGAGAGGGTGCAGGGAGTGACTGAGGAGGGGACTTGGGTCTTCATGGAGAAAATACTCCCTATCACATGATGAACGGGCAATCAGGGGAAGATGTGCTTGGTGGTTGTTTCACACCAGAGTTGGAAGAAATGGTGGAGGATAATTTATTAAATAGAAGGCTGCTGGGTGGAAAATTAAATCTATTCCTATAAGTTTAAGGGTCGTGGAAGGTGACCTCCTCTGTACTGTAATGATTCTGTGACTGCTGCTTAGAAATAATTCAATTAGCCCATTATTTCTGCACCAGTCTTTTTTTTGTCCACATGAACTATGTAAATAATCCCAATTCTGCTTGTTCCTATTCCTTTAATATTTCTCTTTAAGCAATGATCTATTTTTCACAAAGCAATTTCATGAATCTACTCCAACACTCCCAAATTATGCTAAACTTGTACTAAACCTTCATAATATATACTTTGCAAAACTGGACAGTTCTAGTTGCGATATCATTAAAAATCATATAGAGTCACTAGACAATACTTTTTGATGATTTCAAAATTGTGGAATTATACGCATCAGGAAAGGCTGAACAGGCTGGGTCTCTTCACTTTTGGAAAATGAAGGCTCAGGGTGATCTAATAAAATTATAAAAGGCTTTCACAAGTAGACTCAGAAAATATTTCCAGTTGTGTGGAAGACAAATCTAGAGACTATCAATATAATTAGTCACCAAGAAATCAAGTATGAAATTCAGCAAAAATTTTTTTATCTGAGAATGATGAAAATGTGGAATTCACTGTCGCAGAGAATAATTGATGCTTTTGATATAGAAACATTTAAGAGAAAAATGGCTAAACATATGACTGAGAAAATAAAAGAGACTTAAGCTGACATTGACACGAGAAAGGATGGGGGAAGCTCATTAGTGCATAAAAAACAAGAATAGGAGTAAGATGCTCGGTCCTCAAACCTGCTCTACCATTCTGAAATATCATGTCCCATCCTTGACTTCAACTCCACTTTCTCACCCAATTCCTATATTTCTTCATTTCCTTATAAAGAGCACAAATAATTAGCAAGCGCCCTATTGAATGTGCACAATGACTGAACATCCATAGCCCTCTGGGGTGGAAAACTATCTAAATGTTGAAGTTTCTCCTAAATGGTTCATCCCTTATCCTGAGCCTGTGCCTCCTGGTGCTAGACTCTCCAGCCAATGAAAACAGTCTATCAGCATGTATAATCTTGCATGTTTCAATTATACTCAATCTCTTCACATAGAACAACTTTTGATAGGTTAGAACTCTTCATTTACTGGGAAATTGACCCAGTTTTAATGATAAATGTTAGGCTGTCAAACCCTCACCCCTGTACTGACTCTCATATCCATCATGTCCTATCTTTGCCCCTCATATCCTTCCATTGCCCTATGTCTCCCTAAGCTGCCTCATATCACCTCTTTGTTTATACCATCTCTATGCTACTTATGCCAGCTCTCTACCCCTTATATCAACCCTTGCTCCTAATACTGCATTCCCCCTTATAATCCTGAGACTCTCCAAGCTTTCATGTATTCTCCTAGCCGCTTGCACAGTATCCACTCTAGACACACATGTCTTTGAAATGAACATTAAAAGCAAATAAACATTGAACATTCAAATCTCATACAAACACGCCATACTGAAAGAACTCTCCTTCAAAAATAGCTATTAAATCCTCTTAAATGCTCAATTCTCCCTCAGTGTGCCTGACAGGACCCGGAATGTAGTGACTAGGGGATTTTCACAGTAACTTCATTGCACTGTGAATGTAGGCCTACTTGTGACTAATAAATCAACTTTATACATCAAGCTTTAGTGCGGTTCTGTAGGAATCTGTGCTAGGACTCCAGCTGTTCACATTATAAATTAATGATGTGGAAGAGAAAACAATGTTATATCTCCAAATTTGCAGATGATACAAAGTTGGGTGGCAGGGTGAGCTGTGAGGAGGATGCAGAGATGCTTCAGTGTGATATGGACAGGCTGAGTCTGTGGGCATCTGCATGGCAGATACAGTATAATGTGGATAAATGTGAGGCTATCCATTTGGTAGCAAAAATAGGAAGATAGATTATGACTTTGAAGGCTGTGTGGGACACCGAGCGTGGAATCATCCCATGGTGAGAATGTCTCTCAGGCAAAGAGACATTTTGGGAGCTAGGTACAGCCATGAGCATGCAAAACAATTTTCATTAATAAATCCTTCTTGTGTTTATCAATAAAGACTGCAAAAGTGCACATCTACTACAGTAGATATCTCTTCCTTCGTTTATATGTAACATGTAAAATTATGAAATAAAACAAATAAAATAACTAAATTATAAAAGCCTTTCAGTCTTTACTTCTCATTCCTTCTCTATGTTTTATAAGCGTGCCATCCAGAGAGCAGAATTCATAAGCTGCAAGGATATGTTTAAAAGGCGTTGGCAGAGCCTCAACCTTCAATTTTCACAGGCTGTGTCTCAGTGGCAAATATCACATCCTCAGTTGATATATAATTTGAGTTGTAAAATTATGAAATAATAAACGTAAAATTATGAAATAAAAGCCTTGTAGTCTTTATTTCTCATCCCATCTTCACACTTTATAAGCTCGCCAAGAAGGGCCCAAAATCTGCCAAATACACATATCCAGAATACGTTGGATCCCAGACATCCCAGGTATGGGGTTGGTATCCAGACATTGTAAAATCCTGTTCTATCTGTGAGAAATGCAGCATTTTCCTGCCATCTTGTCCAAATTTCCTTGATTGGTGATGGTAGATTTAAAACTGAATTTAGTGGTGTCTGTGTATCTGAGAAAAAAGATGTTTTTGAAATATATTTGTCATTTGTGAAAGTCTTCTCTGTGCTGAAGCCAAGCTGTTGGATGAAGAAGATGTTGAAGATTCTGTAATCTTGGCAACAACGTTCTGATTCACTTCCAACTCACTCACACTGAAATATACACCATGGTCTTGACCAAGAATAAAGAGAATGAGAGTGGTGATGATTAATTTTAATATGTCTATTAACAATGAATAAAGATTACGGAGCAATTCATTTATGGCGTCAATCAGAAGAGTTTCATTACAGAAGAGCATATTACGTAGGTCTACAAAATAGGTCTACATGGGGTTTTCTGAAAGAAAACCCTGTGTATTTGAAACAATCTAGGGTACAGGACATGTTTAAAAGACATAAAACAGATTCTGAACCCTTAATTTTTACAGCCTGTGTCTGTGTGGCAACTGTCTGTTCCTCGGTTGATAAGTAATTTGAGTTGTAAAATTATGCAAAATAAATGTACAATAATGAATAAAAGTCTTGTGGTCTCTATTTCTGATTCTTTCTCCATGTTTTAAAAGCATGCCAGAAAGGGCACAAAAACTGCCAAATGGGCTTGAACTTTCAATTTTCACAGCATCTGTTTGACAGCTGTCTCTCCCTTGGTTGAAATGCAATCTGTAAAACTATGAATAATAGAAGTATAATAATTAAATTATAAAAGTCTTTTAGTCTTTATTTCTCATTCCTTCTTCATATTTTACAAGCGTATCATCCAGACCCCAAAATACGCAAATCTGGAACAAGTCTGATAGCCAGCGCCTCCAATATGGATCCAGTACCTGTACAATGTAAAACTCGATTCATTCTGCACCTAATGCAGCATTTTCTTGTTGCCTGCTTGAGCTCTGGTGATTGTAGGATTATTTGCTTGATTTCTATACATCATTCTATGTTGTATTTAGGTGTCAATGAGCTGTGTACTAGACTGCAAAAATGATCAATGACTAGGAGCTAATTTGGTTGTGATCTATTGAGTTGTAGTATCAAAACGATTGAAAATTGTATCATGCCTTAAGATATTTTACTGAGACAGATGTCCTTAACGTCACTCATCTTGATATGCACTTCCCTACTGTCACACCACAGCACAAAATCATCTTGAATTCCTGGTGATGACATGTCTGAACACCAGGTCCAAGCAGTAAAGCTTAACAGGAGCTTCAGACTTCTGTGGCAGGTCTTGCTGATGTCTGGACCCCTGGTAACAAGGCTTCCCTTATGCATTGCCAATGCTTTTCAATGACTGTCACTGGAGTATCACATCCTCTTCTCTGCCTTCCCTGCAGTTCTGCTCATTCTTCAATGGAAGGGATGAAAATAGCAAATTGTGTGTGTGAGAAATATATTTAATGAAGTGAAAACAAAGACAGTGTTTGTACAGAGTGAGAGTGAGACATGGTGATGAAGGAACAACAATGTGGCTGAGTGAGCTTTTCATTTTCAGATGAGGATGTGAGCTAGTACCTGATAAACTGATGCATTGTAAAACTTTATTCATTCAGTAGTTTCCTCACGGCTGTTTGTCGGTCCTTGTGGAAAGTATTTGATAGGTTTGTTTATCAATCTGGGTTGCATTTAGGTATCAACAACCCGAATTTGAGGATGTGCTCTAAATTAATAATGAATAGGAGCCGCTCACATTGGGGAAAACATTGGTGAATATAGGAATTGAAAGGTTGAATTTGAACTCACATCGTCCAATTATTAGTCCCGTCCTCTGACCACCATGCCCGAGGTTCAAGTCCAATGAACTAACGGAAGTTACAGTTGGCATTTTTAAAAAATAAATTTTGGAACAGTTTTTTCTTCAATCTGTAATAACACTGGAGTGGAAAATCTGAACAACCCAACATCAACTTTCATTGATGATTGAAATTGATGAATGTTTGGGAAGCAGCTGCTCAGACTGAACAATGAGAATTGTTCGAACACAGGATCTGAAGCCCTGTGTTCAAATGACGGCTGCAACATAGGAGTGGAGAAGCAATCACCTTGTGATGTATGGAACTCATTAAAATCAGAGTGATCTCCTGGACTAGTTTTCAATTGCCTATGGGGATTGACAAGGAATTTACTAGCAAACCTCTCTTCCAATGTAACCTTACTTATCAATCTGTTAATTCACTTACCCTGGTTGCACTGGAGAAGCCTATATGTTGTGCTTCACAAGGCATTGCATTTGAGTGAGGCAGGCTGGATGCACCAGAGTGTCTTTCTCCGTCTGTCATTTCCCATATGTTTTAAGCATCATATTATTTCAATAACTTAAATGTAAGAAGTTACCTTTTGGAAATAAACATGGAAGATAAATGAACTAACTGTGTTTTATGATTTATACATGGCTCAAAGCAAGGTTTTGAAATTCAGACACACTCAGTGTGAATAGCCCCAAGTGTGGCCTTGGACAAAGTGTGGAAGTTTGATGAGAAGAGGAGTTCAGTGAGGAGGGGAGAGCTCTACTCCTTTGCTCCTCTAACTTCTTCACCTTGTAGGAATTCTCTACAGGGGAGGTGGCAAACTGTTAGTGAATATCCAGTAAGTGGTCCAGATCTATTTTCCAAAGGTTGAAAATTGTTCTGCACTTTGTGATAAGATTAATTAATATCTAAATAACTGAATAAAATCATTAAGTAATTAGTTAAAGATCATGAGTATATCAGGACAGTTGATGTGTCATGCCTGCAGCATGTGGGTGCTCATGGATACTGGTGTTATCCAGGGCAGGCATGTCCATGGCTTAAGGAGTTTTGGCTCAGAGTCATTGAGCTAGAGTTTGAGCTGCAGATGATGCGAGGAAGGGAGAGAGTTACCAGGAAGCTTTGTTTCAGAAGGCAGTCGCACCCCTTCAGATATAACCTTCCACTTGGGAAAGTGTTCAAGGACAGGAGGGCATGTTTGCTGCTGAGGTAGGAAAGGGCACCCAGAGGGTAGGAGTGCTGAAATTTCAGCCATTTCAATTGTCCAAATTGGAGGTTCTTCCAGCTAGTTCAGATGAAGTGGGAAATGAAGGGTGGATGGGTCATAGAGGTTTAAAGCATGGAAACAGGCTCTTTGGCCCAAGTTGTCTATGCCGTCCAGTTTTTACCACTAATCCCATCCCAATTGCCCACATTTGGCCCTTATCTCTCTGTACCCAGCTTAACCATGCAACTGTCTAAATGCCTCTGGCAGCTTGTTCCAGATAGTCACCACCTACTGAGTGAAAAAATTGCCCCTCTGGACCCTTTTATGTCTTCCCCTCTCACCTTAAATCTATGCCCTCTCATTTTAGACTCTCTTCCCTTTGGAAGAAGATGTTGACTATGTACATTATCTAAGCCCCTCATAATTTTGCAGACCTCTATAAGATCACCTCAAAGCCTCCTCTGCTCTAGGGAAAAAAGTCCCAGTCTATCCAATCTCTCCTTATAACTCAAACTATCAAGTCCTGGTAGCATCCTAATAAATATTTTCTGCACTCTTTCTAGTTTAATAATATCCTTTCTATAATAGGGTGACCAAAACTGTACACAGTATTCCAAATGTAGCCCAATTAACATCTTGTACAACTTTAACAAGATGTCCCAAATCCTCTATTCAGTGTTCTGACCAATGAAATTGTGCATGCTGAATGCCATCTTCACCACCTGCCACCTGCGACTCCACTTTAAAGGAGCTATGAACTGTATCCTTGATCCGTTTGTCCTATAAACCCCTGATGCCCTACCATTAACTGGATAAGTCTTGCCCTGGTTCGATCTATCAAAATGCATCACCCCTCATTTATCTAAATTAAACTCCATCTGTCCTTCATCAGCTCACTATCCCATTATAATCCTAGATAACCTTTTTCATTGTCCACTATGCCACCAATCTTGGCGCCATCTGCCATGCCCCATAAATCTTCATCAAGTTCATTAATATAAATAACGTATAATAGTGGACCTAACATGGATCCCTGAGGCTCACCACTGGTCACAGATCTCCAGTTTGAAAATCCCTTGACAACCATCCTCTGTCTTCATTCGTCAATTTTATATCCAGTTGGCTACCTCACCCTGGATCCCATGCGATTTAACCTGGTGCAAAAACCTCATTGAAGGCTTTGCTAAAGTCCATGTAGACAATGTCAATTGCACTGCCCTCATCTACCATCTTGGTTACCCCTTCAAAAACTTAATCAAATTCATGAGACATGATTTTCCACTCACAAAGTCATGCTGACTGTACCTAATCAGTCCTTACCTTTCTAAATGCTTGTAGATCTTATCCTTCAAAATACCTTTGAACATCCCACCTACTACAACATTAGGCTCACTGGTCTCTAGTTCCCAGGCTTTTCCCTGCAGCCTTCCTGAAACAAAGGCACAATATTTACTACCTTCCAATCTTCAGGCACCTCATCTGTGGCTGTTGATGATTCAAATATCTCTGCTTGGGATTTGCAATTCCTTCTAGTCACCCATAGCATCGTGGCTACATTTCATCAGGTCCTGGGAATTAACCTACCTCGATGCACTTTAAGACTCCTAGCATCTCCTTCTTTGTAATATGTACACTTCTCAAGACATCACTATTTATTTTCCCAAATTCCTTAACATCCATGCCTTTTTCAACAGTAAATACCGATGAGAAGTATTCATTTAGGATCTCGCCCACCTCTTGTGGATCCGTACATAGATGACCTTGTTGATCCTTAAGAGGCCTTACTCTCTCCTTAATTACTCTTTTGCCCTTTATGTATTTGCAGAAGCTCTATGGATTCTCCTCTGCCAAAGCAATCTCATGCCCCCTCTTTACCCTCCTGACTTGTCTTTTAACTTTACTCTGACAACCTCTATATTCTTCAAGGGATCCACTTAATCCCAGCTACCTATGCATATCAAAGAACAAAGAAAATTACAGCATGGTGGGGTCAGCCTTTAGACTTTCCAAGCCTGCACTGACTATGCTGTCTGTCTGAATTAAAATCCTTCTGAGAGCCATATCCCTCCATTCCCGTCCTATTTATGTATTTGTCCAGACACCTCTTTAAAGTCACTCTTGTATCTGCTTCCACTACCACCCCCCTCCCCCCTGCTCCCGCCCGCAGCACCAAATTCTAGGCACCCATCACCTCTGTGTAAAAAACACTTGCCTCATACATCTCCTTTAAATATTGCCCCTAGTAATTGACTCTACACCCTTGGAAAAAGCTTCTGACTGTCCACTCTATCCATATCCCTCATAATCTTGTAGACTTCTATCAAGTTGCCTCTCAACCTCCGTCGTTCCAGTGAGAAAAAAAACAAGTTTCTCCAACCTCTCCTGATAGCCAATGCCCTCCATGCCAGGCAACATCCTGGTAAAGTTTTTCTGTACCTTCGCCAAAGCCTCCACATCCTTCTGATAATATGGCGACCAGAATTGAACTCTATATTCCAAGTATTGCCTAAGGTTTTATAAAACTGTAACACGACTTTCCAATTTTTAAATTCAGTGCCCTTGCTGATAAAGGCAAACATGCTGTGTGCCTTCTTCTCCACCTGTGTTACCACTTTCAGTGACCTGAATAGCTGTATACCCAGGTCCCTCTGCTGATCAGTACTCTGAAGGGTTCTGCCATTTACTGTATATTTCATATCTGTATTAGATCTTCCAAAATGCATTGCCTCATATTTGTCCAGATTAAACTCCATCTGCCTTCTCTCCACACAAGTCTCCATCTGATATACATCCTGCTACATCCTCTGATAATCCTCATCATTATCTGCAATTCCACCAACCTTTGCATCGTTTGCAAACTTATTAATCAAACCAGTTACATTTTCTCCCATATATAAATTACAAACAGCAAAGGTCTGAGCATTGAACTCTAAAGAATACTAGTTACAGCCCTCCATTCAGAAATGAACTCTCCCATTACTACCCCCTGCCTGTATTCATCTTGCCAGCTGTTTGTATCTATCTTGCTAGCTGTTTGTATCTTGCCAGCTTAACTCAGATCCTATGCGACTTCACCTTCTGTCATATTTAATCTAGACTTCCATTGCTCTCTGCCCTGTTTTTCAGACCATCTGTCCTGTCATGTTTTGTACATTCTCCCTGGTTTTATTTTTCTTAACCTTATGGACCCATTCACTGAGTTCTTCATAGTCTCTGTACTCTGACCCTTTTAGTTTTTCTGCCTTCCACTTTTCATTTTACTGTCTTTAGTTTCTGCCCCTACTTTACTTTTCTCTGACTCCTGCTTCAGTTCCTATCCCCCCGCCACATTAGTTTAAATCCTCCACAACAGCACTAGCAAACACTTATCTTAGGACATTGGTTGCAGTCCTGTCCAGGTACAGATTGTCCGTTTTCTAATGGTCCCATCTGCCTAGAACCGTTTCCAGTATCCCAGGCATCCTTCCATCTTGCACCATCTGTCAAGACACATATTTATTTTAACTATTCCGATATTCCTACTCTGGCTAGCACAGGGCATTGGCAGTACTCCTGAGATTACTACCTTTGAGGTCCTACTTTTTAGTTTAACTCCTAACTTCTAAAATTCAGCTTGTAGCACTTCATCCCAGTTTTTAACCTATATTGTTGGTGGCTATATGCATCACGACAGCTGGCTGTTCACCAGCCCCTTCAGAATGCCCTGCAGCCGCTCTGAGTCATACTTGACCCTTGCACCATAACATCCTGGAGTCTTGTTTGTGTCCGCAGAAATACTTGTCTATTCCCCTTATAATTGAGTCCCCTATTACTATAGTTCTGCCACTCTTTTTTTTTGCCATCCTATGTAGCAGAACCAGCCACAGTGCCATGAACCTGACTTTTGCCATCTTTCCCATAATGGTATGTCTGTTTTGGAGGGAGATGACTGCAGTGCACCCCTGCACTATTTTCCTACTCTTCCTTTTGTCTGGTGGTCACCCATTCTCTATTTCCCTCTGTAATTTTTATCAGCGATATGACCAACTCACTGAATGTGTTACCCACAACTTCCTTAGCATCATAGATGCTCCAAAGCGAATTCATCCGCTAGTCCAGAGCCAGCAAGCGGTCTAACATGAGCTGCAGTTGAACACACATAATCCAATTGACCATAGCACTTTTGTATAGGCAGCTGTTCAGTGGATGGTGGGGAGGTGGGGGGAAGCAGGTAAGTATTATGAGGAGGTGATAGGTTTTCTCCAGGTGCTCCGGTTTCCTCCCACACCCCAAAAACGTGCTCTTAGACTGATTGGTGTAACAAATTGTCCCTAAATTAGTCTTCCCTCAATCTTTCCCAATAGGTGTAGACAAAGGTCATAGGTAGAGGAGGGCACTCACAATGTTAAAATGGCAGTGCGGCTCGTTGGGCCAAAGAGCCTATTTCCCGTGCTGTTTTTATAGTGAGAGGGATTGACAATGTTCTTATAGTGAGAGGGATTGACAATGTTCTATGTAATAAGGAGTTAGATTCCAGTTGGCTGTGTTGCCTATCCCATGCCAGAGTTTGGGATGATCTTGGATGCAAAGAGGATCCCATTGTTGTGGACTATATAGGTACCAATGACATAGGTAGAATGAAGAAATAGGATCTGCACAGACATTATCAGAAAACAGACAACACTAAATTTAATAATAGAAACCACAAGTTTTCATCTCTGGATTATTAAACTCAGCCTACGTGCAAATTGGCATAAGGTACATCAAACTAGAGAGATGAATACATGGCTCAAAGACTGGTGGGGGAGGTGAGTTTCATTCTGTAGGCCATTAGCATCAGTACTGAAAAAAGTGGGAGTTGTACTGTTGGGATGGCCAAAACTGAACTATGCTGTGAGCAATGTTCTTGCAAACTACATTCCTAGGGAAGTAGGCTTTAAATGCAATAAAGGAAGAGATGGTCCTGGAAAAGAGGATATGATCACCATACCAGTGTATGATGAATTACTTATCCTTTAACTGTTCTGGTGAATTACTTATCCTTTAACTGTTCTGGTGAATTACTTATCCTTTAACTGTTCGATAATTAAAACTGCCTACTTAACTAATCTATCTGGTTTCTAATATGGCAGATTGTTTTTTTAAAATGGCTTTTGTCAATTTAGTATAAAATGTGTAATAACATATTAATTCAAACTACAAGAAGATAGTGATACTAAAACAATTGATTTTGAAACTACCAATAATAGCAAAATATGCTTGAAGTATAAAAACTATTTAAAGTCAAAAAATTGAGCCAGGAATCCTATTGCTGTCCATTTTCTGCACTCTCTGTTTTCTCAGATGTGACCATGTAGAAACCGGTTATTGCATTGCAGCACGGTATGTCATTGTAATTTAACTGCAACCCAAGGATTTGCCAAACAAAATTTCATCACGCGCTTCATTAGTTCCCATCTGGGTTCAAGCCTGAACATCACAGCTCAGGATATATTGGCCTTGGGTATATATCCTGGGGGTATAGAATAATATCAGGAACTAACAGATAAAATTATGGTAACATGTGTTGCATAGATGATTAGCTATTGTTTAAAATGTTTTTTAAAGATGATCGATTAGATTGAGACAAATTGTTTCCTCTGTTGAGGGAATCCAATAAAGTGGGCATATTTTTAAAATTAAAGGGACATGGATCAAAGACGGAGTTTGTGTTTTTTGATTTATTTCGTTGGATATGGGTGTCAGTGGCAAGCCCAGCAATTGTTCTCACCCCTCATTTTCCTTGAACTTAGTAGTTTGTCCTAGGCCATTTCACACAGCAGTTGAGAGTCAACACATTTCTGTGGATCTGGATTCACATAGTCCAGGGAAGGATGAGACCAGGTTGATGGCAAATTTCCTCCCCTAAACAGGAATGGTAAATACAATATGATTTGTGACACCCTGCAACTGTTCACGTAAAGTAGAGGAACCCCATGGAAGGAAACACCCTGCAGATAGCCATGAGGCCTGAAATATAAGCACAGTAAGCTGACCATAAAGTGTGACATAAGGGTACGGAAATTGGCCAAAATGCAAGATATGCTAAGATTAGCTCAGTCCAAGCACAGAAACAATGCTGCCTGAAGACAGACTTTTTGCAAGATTCAAGATTAGACAATTGAATGCCAGAGATCCACGAGGACACATTAGCAAGTGTAAAAGAGCAGTTATACATTTCCTGACAAACAAATCATCACAAAATACATGGAACAGACATGTATCAGTAAAACAAAAGATTTGGTGCTTATTAGAAGCTGAAACTAGACAATTCAGGTGTGCAGCACACAAACACAAAAGGTCTGCCATTAAAATTCACTAACACCCATTGAAACCCATCAACTTTGAAATGAAACTAATCAGACCAAAGCACCTGATAGACTGAATCTTCAGAAGATTCCAGAAGATAGCCAGAAAGGTGTAAGAAGCCTATGCTAACATTGTTCAGCCTGACCTCTCCAGAATTTCCAGAAACATATCTGGACCTGCCAACTACTACTTAGAAACATAGAAGTGAATGAAATAGGTGCAGGAGTAGGCCAATTGGCTCTTCAAGCCTGCACCATTATTCAATATAATCATGGTTGATCATGTACTTTCATTATCCCACGCTCACTTTCTCTCCATACCCCTTGAGCTTTTTAGCCTCAAAGACCATGTCCAGCTTCTCCTTGAATATATCTAACAAAATGGCCCCCACAGCTTGCTTTGGTAGAGAATCCCACAAGTTCACAACTCTCTTGAATGAAAAAGTTCTTCCTTATATCGGTCCTGAATGATTTACCCCTTATTCTTAGACTGTGACCCCTACTTCTGCATTTCCCCAACATCAGGAACATTTTTTCCGCATCTGGCCTGTCCAGTCCTATCAGAATTTTATATGTTTCTATGAGGTTCACTCTCATTCTCTTAAATTCCAGTGAGTACAAACCCAGTCGACCCAGTCTCTCTTCATATGTCAGTTCTGCCACTTCAGGAATCAGTCTAGTAAACCTTCGCTGGACTCCCTTAATCGCAAGTATGTCCTTCCTCAGACTAGGAGAGCAGAACTGCACAAAATACTCAAGGTGTGGCCTCACCAAGGCTGTGTACAACTACAAGACATCTTTACTCCTATACTCAAAATCCTCTTGCGATGAAGGTCAGCATGTCATTAGCTTTCCTCACTGCCTGCTGTACCTGTATGCCAAACTTCAGCGACCATTCTATCATGATACCCAGGTCACATTGCACTTCTCTTTTTCTTAAATGGTCACCATTCAGATATCCCTTCCTGTTTTTGCTACTGAAGTGGATAACCTCACATTCACCCACATGATATTGCATTTGCCAAGTGTTTGCCCACTCAGTGAGCTTTTCAAGTCACCCTGCAGCCTCTTAGCATCTTCCTCACTGCCAACCAGCTTAGTGTCATCTGCAAATTTGGAGATGTTATAACCAATTCCTTCATCCAAATCATTAATATAACTTTTGAATAGCTGGGTCCTAGCGCGGAACTCTGTGATACCCCACTAGTCACTGCACTCTGAACAGGACCCATTTATTTCCATTCTCTGCTTCATGTCTACCATCCAGTTTTCCAGCCACATCGAAGTTTTCCTCCCAAAACTATGAATTTTAATTTTGCTCTTGTGTGGGACCTTGTTAAAAGCCTTTTGAAATCCCGATTCAGAATATCCACTGGTTCACCCTTGTCCACTCTATGGTACACCCTCAAAAAATTCCACAAGACTTGACAAGCACGATTTCTCTTTAGTGAATCCATGCTGCTTTGGGCCTATCTTGTCTCTGGTTTTCAAATGCTCAGATATTACAACAGCTCACCTCCAGACTATAGATACATAAAAACATCAAAACTAAAAGCAGGAGTAGGCCTTCAGCCCTCTGAACCTGTTCCACCACTCACTTTAGTTATGGCTAATCAATATCCTGATCTCCACATACTCCCACCAACACCCCCCCCCCCCCCACATATCCCTTGATCCCTTTAGCCCCAGAAGCCATATCTAAAACAACATTTTGACCTCAACTACATTCTGTGGTAATGCATTTCACACATTCACCATCCTCTGGGTGAAGAAGTTTCTCCACACCTCAGTTCTAAAAGATATAACCCCCCCCCCATCGTCAAACTATGACCCTTAGTTCTGGACTCTCCACCAGTGAGTACATTCTTTTTGAATCTACTTGTCTAACCCTATTAGAATTTTATAAGTTTTTATGAGATCCTCTCTCACTCTTCTAAACTCCAGTAAATATAACCCTAACCAACTTAGCCCCTCCTCATATGACAGACATATCATCTCAGGAATCGGCCAAATAAACCTTCATTGTACTCCCTCAAGAACAAGGATATACTTCTTCAGATTAGGACACCAGAACTGCACATAATATTCCAGAAGTGGCCTCACCAACATCCTATACAATTGCAGCAAAACAACCCTATTTCCATTCAAATCCTCTCACTATAAGGGCCAACATACCATTTGCTTTCTATACTGCCTGCAGTACCTGCGCACTTACTTTAGGTGACTGATATACGAGGATTCCAAGGTCTCATTGAGTATCTCCTATTTCAGTTTATAACCATTCAGGTTAAAACCCATCTTCCTATTTTTGCTACCAAAATGGATAACCTCACATTTATCCACATTATACTGTCTCTGCTATGCAAATGCATACACACTCAGCCTGTCCAAATCATGCTGAAGCATGTCTGTATCCGCCTCATAGCTCACCCTCTCACCCAACTTTGAATCATCTACAAAATTTGGAGATAATATATTCAGTTCCCTCTTCTGAATCATTAATATAAAACATGAACAACTGAGGTCTTTTCACAGATCCCTGCAGAATTGTGCTAAAGCTTAAAGTTTATTTATTAGTCACAAGTAGGCTTACATTCACATTACAATGAAGTGAAAATCCCCCAGTTGCGTCATTTCAACATCTATTCAGGTACATGAGGGAGAATTTAGTCTGGCCAATTCACCCGACCTGCACACCTTTCAGACGGTGGGAGGAAACTGGAGCATCCAGAGAAAACCCATGTAGACACAGAAAGATTGCGCAAATTCCACACAGACAATGACCCAAACTGGCAAATGAAATGGGGTCCTTGGCGCTCTGAGGCAGCAGTGCTAACCACTCTGCCCCCAGTCAGAAAAAGATCCATTTATGCCAAATCTTTGCTGCCTATCTGCCACCCAGCTTTCTATCCATCTGAAGACATTACCTGTATTCCCATATGCCTTAACTTTATATAGTAGTTGGTTATGTGAGACCCTGTTGAAAGTCTTCTATGAGTATCAATAAACCACATCCACTGGTTCTCCTTGATCAACTCTATTAGTTACATCCTCAAAAATTCCAACAGATTCGTCAAGCATGATTTCCCTTTTGTAAATCCATGCTGACTTTGTCTGATTATATCACTGCCCTCCAAATGCCAAGTTATGAAATCCTTGATAATGGACTTTCCCAGTACCAAAGTTAGGCTCACTGGTCTATAGTTTCCTCTTTGTTTTCTATCTCTCGCTTTGAATAGCAGGCTTCCATTAGCTGCCTTCCAATCTGTAGGAACCATTCCAGAATCCAAAGAATTTTGAAAAATGCCCAACAATGGATCTACTATTTCCAGGGTCACTTCCTTAAGTTCTCTGAGATGAAGATTATCAAGACTAGGAGATTTATCTATTTTCAATCCCATCAATTCCCCAAAATCATTTCTCTCCTAATGCTGATTTTCTTCAACTCTTCACTAAAACTTTATTCTCTCAGAACTTTTAGTACATTATTCATGTCCTCCTTTCAGATGAGGAGGCTCATCCAAATTGGCTTTTCAAATGAGGATGTGAGGAAGTGTCTTGAGACTCAGGAATGAAAGAGTTCCACCCATCTAAGTGCCTGAGCCATGTGGCATATGAGAGGAGATGTTGGCACGGCCTTTCCATTTCTCCTTTCCACTCCAGTGGTTGCTGAAGCCTCAGGAGTGCATTGTACAAGTCAGCCATCAGAACCTATATTTGAATAAGGTTCATTGTCCTTGTAAGTTGGTACAGGGACCAATATTTGGTGTCCCAGAAACTGGAGGGTCCCAAAGACTGGTCACACTTGTTGATGACGCCACATGGTACAACTTGTAATTGATGCACAGCGTAATTTGTCAAGCCCCAGATTCCCATATCCAAACACAGTTTAACCAATGCTTGAACATGTCTCTTTCTCTCTCTATAATTTTAAACTTCATTACTTCTGGTTTCATGTCAAAAAACCCCACGGCTGACAGGAGCACCAAAGCAAAAGGTCACTGAATATTAAGCAGAAAGTAGAATTATGTCTAAAGAAAGGCATCTCAGAAAAAAAGATTAAGGCAATAGTGTTGTTACATCAATCATCTGTGATCTGAATAAGCAAATGGAGAAGTTAATTATATGTTATGCTGACCGTGATGTAACAAATTCATGGATCACAGGAAAACCCTCCACTAGTCCAAGATTGTCCATGTAGACAATGTGTTATTGCAATGGATCAGATATTATTAGAGTGCAAAATATTCATTGGATGACTTCATTCCCATGGCCTGAGCAAAAGCATTGTATAAAGAGTTTGGTCTAACAATACCGTATTATTAAGTGTCAGGATGGCAGAACATATTCACAAACTGCCATGGTGTGTGTCTGCTGAAAGTATATGGTGAAAAACCTTCCGCAGACCATGAAAATGCAGAGGCATGCCTGGATTAATTTTCTATGATAATATTAGAAGAAAGTCAAACAGCAGGGCATGTGTACACTACTGATGAAACTTCATTATATTTGGAGGTATGTTTTCCAGAAAACATCGGAAACAGTGAATGAGTCAGCACCAATAGGGTTCAAAGTTTGTAAGCTATAATGTACTGCACTTATGAACTGCAGCAGTTAAAGAAGGCAACTCTGCCAACTTCTCAAAGAAAGTTAAGAATGAGTAATAAATACTAGCTTAGTCAGCAAAGCCTGTGTCTCATGCAAGAATATGAAACAAAAGTGGATGTTCACATGTAACTGGTACCCATAGGTGTCAGTTTCTTGTTATTAGTAAAGTTAGAAGTATAAGTTTTTCAAAGGAGTCAGAGTCTTCCCTGTTGTTTACAAGGCCGATCAATAAGTGCACGTGGATGACTTAACAATTTTCCTTGATTGGTATGAGAGCTATTTTGTCCCTGAAGCCATAACTCGTTGTCAGTCTCTGGGAATTCCTGAGGGTTGCATGGTCATTTTGTCCTCATCAGCAACAATTTTTCAGAATTTGTTTTCAGCCTAAATGTACGTTGCCCATTCAGCCCAAGAATCAATGTATTTTGTGGGCAATTGTAACCAGACACTATGCTGAATTCATGCACAAAGAGCTTATTAAAAACAAATATATTTTTCAAAAACACATCACAGATAATTAATTCTTAAAAATTGTCTATCAAAATGTCTATACGCCTCCTGTTGAAATAAATGCTTCTGGAGCTATCAAAACTCAAGTCAATTGTTCATAGCCACAGCTGTTATAACAAACCATTCCAGCTGACAGACGATGGATCCTACTAAATTGTAAAACAGATGGACCAGTTTTTTCAAGGAACACCAGATGCCCCACCAATCAAAGTAGTCTGGAAATTTATTTTTCTATAACCAACAGGTTTTGAAGTTTTGTTTACAATTTAAACTCTGGGGTGCACTAGAGATTCCAATCATGGTTGTACTAACATGTCTAATTACTGAAACTGAAAGATATATTTTCTTGTTTTTCAAAGCCCATTAATGGAAGAATTCCAGAATCTAATGATTTTTTGTTTTAGTTCCCCAAGTGGTATCTCCCATGGTTCATGTCTCTCCTGAGAACCTTTGAACTGCATCTACTTGCTGAAAGGCCCAGATTCCACTAAAATTGTTAGGGCGGGGGAAAGAGTTTAAACTGCCCACCCTTAACATTGGAACTGGTAAGGGACAGGGTGCTATATGCAGGCTGGTTACCTGCACCTTTATCCCAGCAGAAATTGCTGGAAATGGGAATGGAAGCAAGAAACACACAAATGGGTTCCTTTTGTCCCTAAACTGTTCTGTCTTGACAAAAATCCAGAATAGAATATTTTACTTCTGTTAGACCATTTCCTGTTGGTTTCCCTAGATTCTTCCATTCTGTTCTTTTTTATTTCCACATTTAAGTTCTCCTTGCTTCAAAAACAAAACATTAAAGAATCCTTGTGTTGCACTTTGGGGATATAGTGTGTTAGCACTCACTCTGCTTTTATTGGTAATTCTAAGAAAATTAAGTCGAAAGAAATGAATAGGAGTAATGGCAGGAAATAAACCTTACAAAGAGAATTTGGATAAGTTGCAGTGGGGCTTCTTGCATGTAATTGGTAGGGTTGAACATTAGCACAAAGCTTTCGCGTGAATTTTAGTGCAAGTTGAAGTTAGTGAACATTTCAAGACCTATTTTCACAGAAATTTACAACTGAAGCTCTTTTATGAAAATCATGTTTTACCAACTTCACCAAACATCACAGTAAAAAAATATATTTTGGAAAATTCACAGCACCACAAATGGACAAGAGAATAATTTAAATGTATGTATTTGAACTTGGGGGCCATTACAGCCCAACAACCAGGATAGTTATTTTCCAATGATTGATTACCAAGATCATTTAATGGTTCTCTATCATAAGTCAACATATCAAAAGCAGATTTTACATTTATTATAGAATCAATGTCACTTGTAAAAATACAACTTCCAATTCTTGTACAAAGACATACTTTAAAGTTTGATTCCACAATGTAGACACTGTTACAGGAATGGTTGAAGTGATCATTTATTTCGATATGTCTAGTTAGAATTCTTTTTGTGATAAATTTTAGAATTTTACAGATAACAAGAATTTGACTAATTTCTACAAAATCCTGGCTACTAATATGGACAGCGAACAATTTGTGTCCACCATGGAAGGTAAATAAAAATAAGTGCCACTGATCTGAAAATAATCTTTGAATTAAGTATATAGAATATATAGCGTGTTGAACAGATGATCCATCACAACCTTCATCCAATTCAATTCACTCCATGTGAAATGAAGAAATGGCTCAAGGTATTGGATACCACAAAGGTATTGGATAGTGCAAAGACTATGATAATATTTTGTCTTGTGCACCAGAACTTGTCTTGCCCCTAGCCAATTTTTTTCTAGTACAGCCACAAAATTGATATCTACCCGGCTATAAAAATGTTGTTCCCCAACCAGAAACAGTGCAGCTAAATAATTGGGTAATTCGGGGCTATAAAAATGCTAAGCTTCACAAAAGAAAAAAATAGCTGACTATCAAGTCTGAAATATAAAAGGGGAAACAATATAACTGTTAACCCCTCAGAAGAAGACAGAGTAGTCCATATCTCACAGGCAGAAGCCAGTCTGCAACTAACAGTCAGGAAGTTAAAATTCATTTCATAGCCAAAGAGTCTTATAACATATTTTACTTCCCAGAGATGCCATAGTGTTACATCTAAGTTCTAGAGCCGAGGCATTGCAAGAAATCTTCATAAAAAAGGCTGTTTAAGTATCTTTGCAGAACCAGGAAAAGATATTTCCCACACTTGATCATCAGCACTGTATTGTGTAGTAACTATAAGCTGGATTTGACTTATGGAGTTACTTCATTTGGGTATTGTTTGGGAAAGGAGAGTTGTTGTGAATTCAAGGATCATAGATGTATTTTGGAACAAGGGGTAATTTTACATAAACTGTGTGTTTTTAGTTATTCAATATAATGGGGAATTCTGTTTTGGTGGTCAGATTAATTTAAAATGTTCTAAAAAGCAATTTTGATCTTGCAAAGATAAACGTTTTTAAAGAGTAATTGATATTATTTTAAAAACTAGTTTCATTAAATCATAGAAAACTTAAAAATGAAAAACATATAATAGACAAACAAAGACTTTCAGCTGAAGGGGGATCCAAGATGGGTCTAATGGCACAACAGTACCACTGAGCTTTCTCTGCTTGCATGCCAAAAAATAGAATTGATTATATAATTTTGTTTTCTATATGTCAGCCCAGTAATTAGCTGAACATGATCTTGTTTAGTATTTAACTTGTCAATCTATTCATGACAGCACTATTAAATCAAATTACAATCTGACACTTTAAATAGTAGTTTTGTCATTTCTTCATTCAACTGTCGGAAGCACTCTTCTTGAAATGACTTCCTGGTTGCTTAGCAATGCAAAACTAAAATTTTAACTTGTTCAGCTTTTTGTTAGATGAGGGCCCATTACTTGGTAAGCTTCCCAAACTGGATGTACTGGGCCCGATTTTACCATTTTCATTCTAAAGGCTAAATCTGAGCGCAATTCAGATTTGATTTAGAAATATGCTTTTAGGTGCCCCCATTTGCAATTAACCTAAAAAAAAATCAGGGATCTGAATTGTCCTGTGAATGGGGCTTAGCATACCCGAAATGATCGAAGCTCTGAACTGTGCATGCACAGTTAGAAAAAAATGTGAAAAACACACCGCTGTCACATCATTCCCAGGCCACAAAAAGCGGATAAAGCAGCCCGGGAGTGAAAAGGGGGAGCAATGGCCCTCATAGATATCACCCCACTCCCGCAACATATCAATTCCCCTTATCCTCCCCAGTACCCACTATCCAGACTGATCACAACCCTCTGCCCTCTTCCCTCACAACAATTGTCCGCAGAGTAGCAGCAGGCCCCATGCCCTTCACCCCCACCGCCACCCACCAGAGATCCGTCTGGCCTCCCCATCCCACTCACCAGAGATATATCTTACCTGCCTCCCTCCCCCCCCCATCAGAGAATGATCATGACTCCCTCCCCCAGCAGAGAATGATCGGGCCTGCACCCATCCCATCCCTACTGAGAATTATCAGTTCCCCTGCCTCCTGCCACCAGACAATGATCTGCACCCATCCCAGAGGAACATCTGATTTGCCTCCTCCTCCCTCCCCACCCCCTTACCAGAAAATGATCTGGTCTGCCTCTCTCCCCCATGTCTGTTTTGGGCATTCCAGTTTCTGAAGAGATAAGTTCAAAGCTTCCAATGGCTCTCTGACTCAGATCGGTAGTGGGCAGGAGGAGGGAGACAGGCCAATCATTCTCTGGTGGTGATGGTGGTGGGGGGGGGGGGGGGGGGGGGGGGGATGGAAACGGGAGAAGGGAGGCATAATCACTTGCTGGTGGAGGAAAGAGGACAGGGTGGGCCAGATGTATCTCTGGTGGCAGGGAGGAGGGGTATGGGCGGATGGAGAGGGCTGAGGGAGGCCAGGTCATTGTCTAGTTAGTTGCGGGAGAATGCAAGTTCCCCTCTAAGTCACTCACTACCCTGACTTGGAAATATGTCGCCATTTCTTTGCAGTTGCTGGATCAAAATTCTGGAATTCTCTCACAAACAGCATTGTGGGTTAACCCACAGCACATGGAAGCAGCAATTCAAGAGGACAGCTCATCACCATCTTTTCAAGGGCAATTAGGATGGACAAAAATGCTGGCTCGCCAGTGTTGCCCATGTTCCAATAATGAAAGAAAACATGAATATTCTGCGTGGTGATGCTGGATAGCAATCAGAAATTAGAATTTTTGCTTCTTCATAATGAAAGACTGAATCCAATTCATATTGCCTATATTGATAACCTGACTGAGAGTAACAATTCAGTAAGGATCAAAGGTAGAACTTTCTGTTTTGCATGAGTCATAAACTTGTTACATTTTTAAAGAATAATGTTCCATAAAACACATTGCCAAGAGAACAGTTATCAGTTTGCTATTTGTTTTCATGACTCTGCAGTTTTCTGATTGCTCTTGAAATTGGACTTTGGTAATTGTCTGAGCTGAACAAGACTTAGCAACTTTGGTGCTGAGATAAGCTTCTTGCCACATATTTGTTCCATTAAAAAACTGCCCTTTCCAGATCCGTAAAAGCTCTCATTTCCACTTTTGCCTCAATTCACTTGTTGCTGAAAATGTTATCCAAGGCTTTGTTACTTCTAAACTTGGCTATTTCAATGAATTTCCAGACCTTCACATCTTCCATCATGCATAAACTGAAGTTCATCCAAAACTCTGTTGTCTGAAGCCTAACTCATGTTAATTTGCATTCTGTCTCCAATGAGCTCACCAATGTACCCCTCTCTGTTGAATTCAATGCATCCTATGCCGGTTTTGTGTAAGAGGTTAGCAAGGGCATGCCTTTCATCTCAGAAGTCTTGGCAGAACCCATATCCAAGATCACCATTACAGACACCAGATCAGCCCTCTTGAAAGTCAGCCCAAGAAAAGTGACTGGTCTAGATGGGGTACCCGGACAGAGAAAGGGAAAGTTTGAACTCATGGCTGCGGGGATGGTGCAGGAGGGAGGGGTTCAGGTTCCTTAACAATTGGGACTCATTCTGGGATAGGTGGGACCTCTTCAAGAGAGATGGTCTACACCTGAACCAGAGGGGGACTAATATCTTGGGGGGAAAATTTGCTAAGGCTATGATGGGGGCTTTAAACTGATTCGGGGGGGGGTGGGATCCTAAGTAGTTGGGGTGCTGAGAGGGATGAGAGTAAGGGGGTTATAGAAGAGAGTTGTAAAACACAGCGGCGTACGGGTGGGGTGGGGCATGGTTTGAAATGCGTATACTTTAATGCAAGGAGTATTCGCAATAAGGGGGAGGAACTTGCAGCTTGGACCAGTACCTGGAACTTCGATGTTGTGGCCATTTCAGAGACTTGGGTAGAGCAGGGACAGGAATGGATGTTGCAGGTTCCGGGGTACAAATGCTTTAGTCGGAGTAGAGAAGGAGGTAGAAGGGGGGGAGGAGTGGCATTATTGGTCAAAGACTGTATCACGGTGATAGAAAAGAAGTTTGATGAGGACTTGTCTGTTGAGGTAGTATGGGCTGAGATTAGAAACAGGAGAGGAGAGGTCACCCTGTTGGGAGTCTTTTACAGACCTCCTAATAGTTCTAGAGAGGTTGAGGAAAGGATTGCGAAGTCAATTCTGATTAGGAGTGAAAGTAGTAGGGTAATTGTGATGGGGGACTTTAACTTTGCTAATATTGATTGGAATAGCTATAGCTCTAGCTCGTTAGAGGGGTCAGTTTTCGTACAGAGTGTGCAGGAAGGTTTTTTGACTCAGTATGTAGATAGGCCAACTAGAGGTGAGGCTACATTGGATTTGGTGCTGGGCAATGAGCCAGACCAGGTGTTAGGCTTGGAAGTTAGTGAACATTTTGGTGATAGTGACCACAATTCGGTTACGTTCACCTTAGTGATGGACAGGGATAGGCATGAAGCTGGGGGCTGTAGTTATAGCTGGGGGAAGGGTAATTATGAGGCCATCAGGAGAGAATTAGGGTGCATAGATTGGACTAGGGAACTACAGGGACTGGGAACATCTGGAATGTGGTGCTTATTCAAGGAGCAGCTGCTGCGAGTCCTTGATAAGTATGTCCCTGTCAGGCAGGGAGGAAATGGTCGAGTAAGAGAGCCTTGGTGTACGAAAAAAGTTGATTTGCTGGTTAAGAAGAAAAAGGAGGCTTATGTCAGGATGAGGCTTGAAGGCTCAGTTAGTGCAATGGATAGCTATAGATTAGCCAGGAAGGAGGTAAAAAGTGAATTGAGGAGAGCTAAGAGGGGACACGAGAAGATGTTGGCTGATAGGATTAAGGAGAATCCTAAAGCTTTCTTTCGATATGTTAAGAATAGAAGATTGGTTAGGGCAAGATTAGGGCCAGTCATAGACAGCAGTGGGAAGTTGTGCGTGGAGCCTGAAGAGATTGGTGAGGCACTGAATAAATATTTCTCTTCGGTATTCACGCAGAGTGCTGGAAATGTAGCTATGGAGAACACTGAGGTACAGGGTTGCAAATTGGGAAGTATTGTAGTAGATAGGGAGGATGTGCTAGAAATTCTCGAGGGTTTGAAGTTGGATAAGTCCCCTGGGCCGGACGGGATTTACCCTAGGATTCTCTGGGAGGCAAGAGAGGAGATTGCAGAGCCTCTGGCTCTGATCTTCAGGTCCTCGTTGGTTACGGGTGTGGTTCCGGAGGACTGGAGGATAGCGAATGTGGTCCCATTGTTTAAGAAGGGGAAGAGAGACCTTCCAGGGAATTATAGGCCAGTGAGTCTTACTTCTGTTGTGGGCAAGGTATTGGAGAGAATTATTAGGGATAGGATTTATAGTTATTTAGAGAGAAATGAATTGATTGGGGATAGTCAGCATGGTTTCGTGAAGGGTAGGTCATGCCTTACTAACCTCATTGAGTTTTTTGAGAAAGTGACCAGAGAGGTGGATGGGGGTAAGGCGGTTGATGTAGTATATATGGACTTTAGTAAGGCTTTTGATAAGGTGGCCCATGGAAGACTTCTACAGAAAATGCAGATGTGTGGAATAGAGGGTGATTTAGCTAATTGGATTAGGAATTGGCTGGCAGATAGAAGACAGAGGGTGGTGGTTGATGGGAGATATTCATCGTGGAGTTCGGTGACGAGTGGTGTGCCTCAGGGGTCTGTTTTGGGGCCCCTGCTGTTTGTAATTTTTATAAATGATCTGGATGAGGGTATTGAGGGATGGATCAGTAAATTTGCAGATGACACTAAAGTCGGTGGAGTGGTAGATAGTGAAGAGGGGTGTTATAGTTTGCAGAGTGACTTGGACAAGTTGCAGAGCTGGGCCGAGAGGTGGCAAATGGAGTTTAATGTGGAAAAGTGTGAGGTAATGCACTTTGGCAGGAACAATAAATGTGTAGAGTATAGGGCTAATGGTAGGGCTCTTAATAGTGTTGAGGAACAGAAGGATCTTGGTGTATGTGTCAATAGATCCCTGAAAGTAGGCAGTCAAGTGGATAAAGTTGTTAAGAAGGCATATGGAGTCTTAGCTTTTATTGGTAGGGGGATTGAATTTAGGAGCCGCAGCGTCATGTTGCAACTGTACAAAACTCTAGTGCGGCCGCACTTGGAGTATTGTGTGCAGTTCTGGTCCCCACATTATAAGAAAGATGTGGAGGCATTGGAGAGGGTACAGAGGAGGTTTACCAGGATGTTGCCTGGTATGGAGGGCAGGTCCTATGAAGAGAGGTTGAAGGATTTGAGGTTGTTTTCGTTAGAAAGGAGGCGGCTAAGAGGGGATCTTATTGAAGCATATAAGATGATTAGAGGTTTAGATAGGGTGGACAGTGATAGCCTTTTTCCTAGGATGGAGAAAGCTAGCACGAGGGGACACAGCTTTAAATTAAGGGGTATGAGTTATAGGACGGATATCAGAGGTAGGTTCTTTACTCAAAGAGTGATTAGGGAGTGGAATGCCCTGCCTGCAGCTGTTGTAGATGCGCCAAGTTTGGTGGCGTTTAAGAGGTTAATTGATAAGTATATGGAAGAGAAGGGAATGGTTTAGTTTGGAGGGGCATTGCTTTTTATTTTGGTCAGCACAACATCGAGGGCCGAAGGGCCTGTTCTGTGCTGTAATGTTCTATGTTCTATGTTCTAAATACTCAGATCCTGCACAGACCAACTGGCGGGGTATATTTAACATCTCTGTACACCTATCTGAAGTCTCTATCTGCTTCAAGAAAATAACCATCATCCTTGTACCAAAGAAAAGCCAGGCAGCATGCCTTCAATGACTTTTGTCCAGTCGCCCTGACATCCATCATCATGAAGTGCTTTGAAATGTCATGGCATAAATCAATTCCTGCCTCCCAGATTACCTGGATCCAATGCAGGTCCACAGCTGACACCATTTCCCTGGCCCTAATTCAACCCTGGAACACCTGGATAATAAAGACACCTATGGTAGACTCCTGTTTATTGACTACAGCTCAGTCGTTAGCACCATTATTTGTACAAAATTCATGTCCAAGCTCTGTGGCTTAGGGCTCAGCTTCTCTCTCTGCAACTGGATCCTGAACTTCCTAACTCACAGATCACAATCAGTAAGGATAGGCAACATCTCCTCATGATCATCCTCAACACCAATGCCTCACAAGGGATGTGTCTTCAGCCCCCTACTATACCTCTTATACACTTATGACTGTGTGGCCAAATTCTCTTCCAACTCAATTTACAAGTTTGCTGATGATACCACAGTAGTGATTTGGATCTCAAACAATGATGAGACAGAGTAGAGAAAAGAGATGGAGAATCTGGTGAACTGGTGCAACAACAATAATCTCTCCCTCAATGTCAGCAAAATGAAAGAGATAGTCATCAAATTCAGGCAGCATAGTGGAGGACATGTGCCTGTCCATCAACAGGGATGAAGTGGAAATGGTCAAGAGCTTCAGGTTTCTATGCCCTAGAGTTAATGAGAACAGAAGCAATTGCAGGAATAGGCTATTCAGCCCATCGAACTGCTTTGCCATTCAGCTAAATCACACCTCATCTGGTGATCCTTAATTCCACTTTCCTGTTTACTCCCCATAATCCTTGACTCCCTTGTCAATCAAAGCTCTGCATAATTGTGCCATGCATGGCCCAATCTCCATTGCTCTCTGTGGAAGAAAATTCCAAACACTAACGCTCTAAAGAGAAATCCCTCATCATCTTTGTCTTAAATGGGAGATCCCTTAATTTTTAACTAAATTGACCTCTAGTTCTAAATTCTACCCTCCCTCTCCTTACACCCTCAACCTACTCTGGACTTTCCTCCTTTCAGTCTCTCATTTCCTCTCTCCCCTTGCCGTCTTTACCCTCTTGCTGTACTGCTATGAAATCCCAAGTGCGATGAGGGACACAAACAATAAGGTCAATGCAGTAACATTGCATACTTCATATGACCTGGTTTCCAATATCCTATGGGAACCTCCCCAGAAACCACCAGTTGCAGCTGAGTCTCTCTCTCCCTTTCCCAGCTGTTCAGTGGCTCTTTGGCAGATAATGACGTAGAGATGCTAGCATTGGACTGGGGTAAACACAGTAACAAGTCTCACAACACCAAGTTAAAGTCCAACAGGTTTATTTGATAGTAATCTTACAAGCTTTTGGAAAGGGTGTTCTTTCGTCAAGTGTGTGAACTATCCATACACCTGACAAAGGAACACTGTTTCCCAAAGCTTGTAAGATTACTATCAAATAAACTGGTTGGACTTTAACCTGGTGTTGTAAGATTGTGTGCAGTGTTCTTTAGCAGAACCAGGCTGGACTATGCTCCCCTATCTCTGATGTAGAGATGTCGGTGTTGGACTGGGGTAAACGCAGTAAGAATCTGGCAACACCAATTTTAAATCCAACCGATTTATTTGATAGTAAATCTGCAAGCTTTCGACTTTTTCGTCTTCGTCAGGCAAATGCAGTGTTCTGGTCTGCAATAGCACACATATCAGCACAGACAGTCACAGATTGCCGATTAGAATGCGAATCCTTACATCTAACCTGCTATTCAAGTGTTAAAGTGGCTAACAATGTGTGTGAAGGGAACCCTGAGCATTGGTTAGAGAAATGTGTATTTTCTCCAGACAACACAGTAAGTGAGGTTTTTTGCTAACCCAGGCAAAGTCACGGGGGTTACAGATAGTGTGACATGAAGCCAAGATCCCTGTTAAGACCATCCTCATGTGTGCGGAACTTGGCTATCAGTCTCTGCTCAACGACTCTGCACTGTCGTTGTCATGAAGGCCCCCTTACTATCTGTAACCCCCGTGACTTGGCTGGGTTAGCAAAAAACCTCACTTACTGTGTTGTCTGGAGAAAATACACATTTCTCTAACCAATGCTCAGGGTTCCCTTCACACACATTGTTAGCCACTTTAACACTTGAATAGCAGGTTAGATGTAAGGATTCGCATTCTAATCAGCAATCTGTAACTGTCTGTGTGGATATGAGTGCCTCTGCAGATCAGAACACTGCATTTGCCTGATGAAGGCACATAGCGTCGAAAGCTCGCGGATTTACTATCAAATAAATTGGTTGGATTTAAAATTGGTGTTGTAAAACTTTACTGAGTACACAGATAGCCCAGCCCGGCTGCTGTACACAGATAGCGCAGCATAGCCCAGCCCGGCTGCTGTACAGAGATAGGGGAGCATAGCCCAGCCCGGCTGCCGTGCAGAGATAGGGGAGCATACAAAGGAGGCGCCACTGTCATACTGAACAGAACGGACTACTGTGAAGAAGTGTACCGACAACTAAATAATGTGAAACACTACAGACAGTTACCAGCGGATCCAACCAAAGAACACACTCATCAACTCAACACTCCGATCAAAACCTTTGATCCGGACCTTCAGAACACCCTCCGGACTCTCATTCCACGTACTCCCCCCATTGGAGATCTCTACTGCCTCCCAAAGATACACAAAGCAAACATACCTGGCCGTCCCATCGTATCGGGCAATGGAACCCTGTGTGAGAACCTCTCCGGCTAATATCGAGGGCATCCTGAAACCCATTGTACAAAGAACCCCCAGCTTTTGTCTTGACACTACGGACTTCCTACAGAAACTCAGCACACGTGGAGCAGTTGAACCAGGGACACTCCTTGTCACAATGGATGTCTCGGCGCTCTACACCAACATCCCCCACAACGATGGTATTGCTGCAACTGCCTCAGTACTCAATGCCAACAACTGTCAGTTTCCAGATGCAATTTTACAACTCATCCACTTTATCTTGGACCACAATGTCTTCACCTTCAAAAATCAGCTTTTCATCCAGACACATGGAACAGCCATGGGGACCAAATTTGCACCTCAGTATGCCAACATCTTCATGCACAGGTTCGAACAAGACTTCTTCACTACACGAGATCTTCAACCAAGGTTGTATACTAGATACATTGATGACATCTTTTTCCTTTGGACTCATGGTGAACAATCATTGAAACAATTGTATGATGATATCAACAAGTTCCATCCCACCATCAGACTCACCATGGACTATTCTCCAGAATCAGTTGCATTCTTGGACACACGCATCTCCATCAAAGACGGTCACCTCAGCACCTCACTGTACCGCAAACCGACAGACAACCTCACAATGCTCCACTTCTCCAGCTTCCACCCTAGACACGTTAAAAAAGCCATTCCCTATGGACAAGCCCTCCGTATACACAGAATTTGCTCAGATGAGGAGGATCATGACAGACACCTCCAGACGCTGAAGGATGCCCTCGTGAGAACAGGATATGGCGCTCGACTCATCAATCGACAGTTCCAACATGCCACAGCGATAAACCGCACTGACCTCCTCAGAAGATGAACACGGGACAAGGTGGACATCTTCTCCGGAGTCTTCAACATGTCATTGATGATGATGAACATCTCGCTAGGGCCATCCCCACTCCCCCACTTCTTGCTTTCAGACAACCGCACAACCTCAAACAGATCATTGTTCGCAGCAAACTACCCAACCTTCAGGAGAACAGTGACCACAATACCACAAAACCCTGCCACAGCAACCTCTGCAAGACATGCCGGATCATAGACGTGGACGACATCATCAAACGTGAGGATACCATTCACCAGGTACACGGTACATACACTTGCAACTCGGCCAACGTCGTCTACCTAATACGTTGCAAAAAAGGATGTCCCGAAGCATGGTATATTGGGGAGACCATGCAGACACTACGACAGCGGATGAATGAGCATCGCTCAACAATCACCAGGAAAAACAGTTCCCTTCCTGTGGGCGAACACTTCAGCAGTCATGGGCATTCGGCCTCTGACCTGCGGGTAAATGTTCTTCAAGGGGGCCTTCGTGACACACGACAGTGCAGAGTCGCTGAGCAGAGACTGATAGCCAAGTTCCGCACACATGAGGACAGTCTTAACAGGGATCTTGGCTTCATGTCACACTATCTGTAACCCCCGTAACTTGCCTAGATTAGCAAAAAACCTCACTTACTGTGCTGTCTGGAGAAAATACACAATTCTCTAACCAATGCTCAGGATTCCCTTCACACACATTGTTAGCCACTTTAACACTTGAATAGCAGGTTAGATGTAAGGATTAGCATTCTAATCAGCAATCTGTAACTGTCTGTGTGGATATGAGTGCCTCTGCAGATCAGAACCCTGCATTTGCCTGACGAAGGCGCATAGCGTCGAAAGCTCGCGGATTTACTATCAAATAAATTGGTTGGATTTAAAATTGGTGTTGTAAAACTTTACTGAGTTTACCCCAGTCCAACGCCGGCATCTCTACATCATGACTATCTGTGTACAGCAGCCGGGCTGGACTATGCTGCGCTATCTGTGTACAGCAGCCGGGCTGGGCTATGCTGCGCTATCTGTGTACAGCAGCCGGGCTGGACTATGTTCCCCTATCTGTGTACAGCAGCCGGGCTGGACTATGTTCCCCTATCTGTGTACAGCAGCCGGGCTGGACTATGTTCCCCTATCTCTGTACAGCAGCCGGGTCGGGCTATGCTGCGCTCTCTCTGTGCGGCAGCAGCAACTCTCCAACTATAGGACCCAAGGTCGCCGCAGACGTAAAACTACAACAGGAAGTCGCCGCCATTTCTCCAGACTGTGTTGGTGAGTGAGAGCGAATTGGGATCAGAAGTTGTGACACTGAGGATGGTGAATCCCCGCTCGCACAGCTATGCGGTGGTGCTGTGTGTCTTCTTCTCCCTGTTCTGGGACCAGCTCTCCAGCTCCCCGCTGAACCAGCGGCCGATCATTGGTAAGAGGGCTCTCTAACTCCGGCTGTAGGGAAGGGGGTCGGAGGTTCTGTGGGGTATTATTCCGGGTAGAAAGCACATTTTTCCGAGAACAGAAGTCCAGTGTGAATAGCAACCAGGTTCATAGGTCCTCGCCTAAATTACCATTTAGCAAGCTGCTTTTCATTGGCATTTCATCTGTTCACGTTTTTTGGGGAGTTCATGCACTGAGCTGCTGACACTTTGTTTTTATCGACAGATAAATATGGAATCTAGAGTGCAGGTTTGTCAGCATGACAGGGACGGAAAGTGCTAAATTAGGAGGGCAGAATTTGCAAAGGTTAGTTCTGTGTTCCTTTGAACACAAAATCAGGATTTAAGCAAGATATACATCAGCTAGAGACATGGTTCGAAAGATGGCAGATGGAATTTAACCCAGACGAATGTGAGGTGATGGTTCAGTTAAGTTCCCTGAAGGTATCAACGCAGGTGGACAAAGCGGTTAAGAAGGCGTATGACATGCTCACCATCATTGGGCTTTAAATATAGGAATTGAAAAATCATGTTGCAGCTGTATAAGACTTTGGTTAAGCCGCATTTGGAGTATTGAGTACAATTCTGTTGCCATACTGCTGGAAGGATGTTGATGCATTGAAAAGGGTGTAGAAGAGATTTATCAGGATGTTGCCTGGTTTGGAGGATATGCACTATGAAGAAAGATTGAACAAATTTAGATTGTTTTCATTGGAGGATGAGGGAGGACCTGATAGAGGATAGTGAGGGTCTTTTTCCCAGGGTTGAAGGGTCAGTTACTCAGGGCATAGGTTGGGAGTGAGATGAGAAAGTTTAAAAGAGATGTAAGAGGCAAGTTTTTCCGCACTGGCTGGTGAATGTCTGGAACTTGCTGCTGGAGGAGGTGGTGGAAGCAGATTCTGTAACAATGTTCAAGAGGCATCTGGATGTGCACATGAATAGGCAGGGAATAAAGTGATATGGATCACTTTATCCAGAGGCAAGGAAAGATTAGATTAGAAAGGCATCTATGTCGGCACAAGCTCGGTAGGTTGAAGGGCCGATTCCTGTGTTATACTATTCTTTGTTGTTTTATTAGACAATTAAGTAATGACCTAATTGGAGTGTTTCAGATTGTAGATGCTATAGGTTCCTTGAATCTAGTCTTTTTTTGATGTGCTTCTCATGTTCATGTACCCGGCTGACCTGTGGAGGATGTGCAACTGCCAAGCCGTGTACTCTGCTGTGTCCTTTGCCAGGGTTGACAGGGCCAAGTGCTCTGGCCCAGTTGATCCTGGTTGGTCTGTGGCAGATGGATTCCCTCCCTGAGGAGCTTCGGCCTTTCAAATGGAGCAGGACCAATCTTCTCTTCTTGAGAGTCCATCTTTGCCTGGCTGAGGAATCCTGGCTGGCAAATTGGCAAAAGCTGGAGATCAAAGTTACCATTTGTCTGAATTGCTGGGCAGGACTGCTCCGAGTGCTGTCTTACAGGGCTTGAGTTCCCATCATAAACTAGCTGATTGCCTCCATGTTGTGGTACTGGCTGGTCACTTTGATCTCTTCTCGTGACTTTGTCACGGACATCCAGAGAACGCAGTTCTTCTGGGACAAAAGACTGCACTGAATCACTGCTGTGTTTCTGAATCTCTGGCTAAGGGGGTGTGGTTAGGCACTGGTGTGCCTTCGCATTCAGGTGGTTTCCTTCTGTCTTCAGACCCTGCAGCAGTATCCCTACGTTAAGCCCCCTCCTTGATGGTGTGCTCTGATGACGCATTTCTTCCACCAGCTGCACAGTCTGAACTATGACTTGTAGCTCCTGTTCGCAGACCAGAGCAGCCTTCATGGCTCCTTGCAGGTGTTACTGGTCTAGTACCAGGACCTTCTGAAAGACTGAGACATGGTTGCTTCGTGTGGCAGCTCTTCCCGTCAGGAATAGCAGCTATCGTTTGGGAGTCGCTGCTAAGAAATCTGCTCCTCCATCAATATAATTTCAGGTGGCTGGTGGAGAGGAATGCTGTGGCTATCGGGCTGACCAGGATTGGGGATGTGCTGGGTGAAAGAGGACTGAGCTGGTTGACACACCACCAGCTGGTCAAGCGTGCAGAAATGGATGTTCAGCTCGCAGCCAATGTCATGACCTTAGAACGGTCATGCTCAGACCCAACATCACATGTGGTCTCAAGGACCAACTGTGCAGGATCCTGTCTGAACGTACCCCTCCACAGACAGAATTCCACATTAGCTCAAGGCCCCTTTCCCTTGCTGGGTTGGATGCTCCACTGTCTGAACTGCTTCACGGAAATGCCTTCCATGCCCTGGAGGGGTTTCCTTTATGGGCTGCTGCAGCATATCTTTCAATACCATGTCTTTGCCCATCGCTCGGTGTGCCTTGTTGCTGTCTGGCGCTAGAGATCCCCAGTGGAGATCCATCTATGGAGAGATTCTCACTCAATACATTGGGGACGTGGGATAGAGGTTAGTACATACAGAAATACCATAAAACAGTAAATTGTACCGGTTGATGGGGTTCATGAATTTTTGCGGTCTTGTGAAGTCTGTGAACCATGTTTAAGTTCAATGTTGTAGGCTGCATTCCTTTTTTTTGTTACCTGAAAACCTTTTATAGATGTTCCTTTTGCACTTCAAGTCCCACATTCCTGACCTATTGGCATCTGGTGTGGAGAGCGGTGGGGAAGGTGGAGGACTTCCTCATGAACTTGTTCCTGGGTCTAGCCAGACTCGCCATAAACGGGTTCCGGCAGTGGGCAACCAATTGGGTTGTCCGACCCGACTGTCTGCTTCTCTACAGCAGTTACTTTTGTGGACGGGTGTCCCTGGAAAGGGAGCAAGTGTAGTCCATTGGGCCCTGCAGGGGCTAAGGTATATTATGGACCCCTTTAATCAGATTTTGGTTTGTTTCTTTAAGTTTCCTTTACACTTTGGTTTTCCCTGTTTTTAAGAAGCCACATCTTTTACTCTGTCCCTCAATTTATTTGATTCAGTTTATTTGGTTTGCCAAAAAGATGCCTTGAATTGAGCCTTTCTTCTGAGGACATTCAGCTTCGTGGGCTTTGGTATTGTGAGGCCAAGCCATCTCTCGGCTCCACCTCGGCCTGATGTCTTGTTCATGACATACCCATAAATCTGTCATTGTCTGTGGAGGAGCAGCCTCATCAAGGAACACTTTACTGTTTCCTGCTTTTTATTATAGCTCTATTGGAACAGGGCAGTCCGTAGTAGCAATGCAGTGTAATGTCCATCACTACGGATTGTAAAAGGTGCAGAATTCTGTTGCATTTTGCATGAGCAAAATCATGTGACTATTTGGCATTGCTGTTTACAAAGAATGTTGAAAGCTTGTGAATTCCCTTCACATTGTTTTTATGTGTCTTCTAGAAAGCTGTTTTAAAAAAATAAGTATTTCAAATATTTAAAAGATCACTGACAACAAGCTCTTTCAACAAATATTCCTTAACTCCGCCATTACTTCAACTCTTGTGCTCTGTTCTTGTCCCTGGCATTATCCCCATGTTCCCACCATGTGACCTCTTATATAGCCGCATCATTATGTTCTCACATAACCACTCAGTCTATAGCTTCCTCATTTTATTGGAGCACTTGGTGGGATGAGATATAACAATGTGCGCAATAGGAGACTATGTACAGACCATTTTGTGACAAGTAATTTAACAAACTAACAATGTATAATTATTTACATAAATATTGAGACACTGAGCTATAGCAACAGGTGCACAACCCAACATGTCTACTTCTCCATCCCTTTTTTTTTGTTGGGAAGAAAACTGAAATTCAAAAGTCAGTCCTAGGTCAAGTGGTAATAAAGCCCTGGAATCTTGTGTTTGGCCTCAGCATGTGATTACAGTAGTTAGTGATATTATGATCTTTCTGTGGCCAGTGTCCTCTCTGGTAGCAACACAGGGCATTTCATCTGTGTGTTAGTCAGGGGTAGGATTTGCTGCATTGACCTCTTGGAGTCTGCATTTCTACTAGTGCAGGGGGCTGGTGCCTTTGGCCAGATGACTGAAGTGCTGTGGTATTTGTTGGTGCTGGTATACCTTCAGAATGTGATGGTGAATAGTGCTATGCACTATTGTTAACTGGTCATGTGGTCTGAATCCTGACCTGGTGTCAGAGGGCCGAGTCTGTGAGTATCTTGATCATAGTACATTTTGCTTCTCGCTATGCATTGCAAGAGGGCATCATCCACGGTAGCTTCAAGTTTGGGCTGTAGCAGAGTCCTAGCAGTTGGAATCATAGTCCTACTTCTCCTGGAAACAAATTGTTATATTGATGAGGGCAGGCTCTGTCATGGTAAATTTTGCAAACTGAGGGGTGCAGTATAGTCTGTATAATCCCGTGCACATTTCTCTAGATAACAGAGTTATACCTGTTTCACCAGTTTGTTTGACTATAGATGATAAAGGAGGCTGCACATGATATGCTGAAAGACCCTTCTGCTTGCAAAGTTGGGCAATTCAGTGGAGACAAATTGATGAGCGTTTGTAGCCATAAGTCTCTGTGAGATGCCTGTGTGGTGAAGTGTCTCTTAAGTTTGATGATTACCGTGTTGCTTGTCATTACCATTGGAACTATGAATCAACTAAAACAAATTGTTGTTTGCCACTCCACTCAAACATGTCAGCTGTCGTCAATGACCATAAGAGATCCGGAACCTCATGTAAATGCAGTGGCTCTTTTGCTTGATACAGCTTGGATTCATGTCACCCTATCTGTAACCCCCACGACTTGCCTGGGCTCGCAAAACCTCTAACTGTTCTGTCTGGAGTCAATACGCATCTCTTTAACCTGTGCTTAAAGCTGTCTCCACTCACGTTGTCTATACCTTTTAAGACTTGATTACCGTAAAGACTCGCATTCCAGCCATTATTTTGTAAATTGAGTTTGTGTCTTTATATGCCCTGTTTGTGAACAGAACTCCCACTTACTTGACAAAGGAGAAGTGCTCTAAAAGCTAGAGGCTTTTGCTACCAAATAAACCTGTTGGACTTTAACCCGGTATTGTGAGACTTCTTATTATGAAACACTCCTGGCAGAGGGAAGACACTAGTGGGCCTGGAGACTTCAGTCCTGGGCCCACAAATGAAGTGCAAATCGCATTGCATGGTGCATTTCTGGAGATTTCCCTTTCCATGTCTGCGTATGTGGAGGGCCTGTACAGTGATTCCTTGGAATGATCCCAGCCTGGGGTGATTTTAGTGCTGTTGTTATATGTACTACCTCTGGAGGACAGTAGGGATGACTAATCACTGGCAATGCAGTGTAGTCAGTTCATCTCCAATGGTGAATATTGTGTGGAGAAGCTCCATTGAAGATTCATGATGATGTCATGCAGTTGTCTGCATGTGATGTCCACCTCCAAGGCCTGTTTGAGTTCTTGAATTTGACGAAAGGACACCACTTTTATTGCCGTAATGTCAATATGTTTCTCATAATCTGCTTGATTTGTGGGGGGTAAGAAGGGCCTGCGAGAACATCAGCCAAGTACAGCTCCTTGTTATGTTTGTGGATGATGCAACGATTATAATTGAATCATCTACACTCAGATGGTATGCAACGGATAGCTTTCTCTATGGTGTCACAGTTAAAGAGATTATGTGCTTGGAATTGTATAGACTGCGTTTCTGGACAAAGTTGAATGAGCCCCAGTGCAGTACTGTTGTGGATTTTACTTTCTGATCAACTATGTGGAATTTGAAATTTCCCTGTACACTGTGGGGGGTTGCTACATCTTCAGCGTGGTTTTTCTTTCTGCCTCTCATATGAGGTTGTCTGAGTGCTGAGATCTGGTGCTGTACGTGGGTCTATTTCCTGAAAACTTTGGCTGAATAGCCTTTGCTCCTGTGTCAGTCTTGACTCTAAGTCTGCCTTTAATGCAATATTGAGGGTGGTGAAGCTCTCGCCCTTTTCTGTGAAAGCACTGACACTCAGACTGTTGTTGGAGGTTCTGTAGCTTCATTTCCTTGATTGAACTCTAATACATTCACCTTACAGACACACCTATCCTCGGAGAATCAAACAGTTGCCATTCTTGTTGATGTCAGAGGAGCGTTGCAGTGGTTTGGATCTGCAGCACTTAGCAAAGTGGTTCAATTTCCCACTTTTGCATCTTTTGTCATATGCAAAACATTGGTGGAGCAGGGTGCAAATACTTCAATTTACCATCAGAAATCTTTGCTTCCTTTCTGTGTTTGTTTAACATGCAAATGCTGATGGCAACTTGCTACGTTAAATCTTTCTGTCACAGCTGATCGTGCAAACTAAACGCTATATATTCTACTAACTTCTCGATCCCTGATTAAGTCCTCAGTGAGCATTCTGAATGCATATTTCTTTGCCAGTGTTTTTAGCATAGCCATGTAGGATTGTATTGACTCATCAGCTGTTTGGTTCGTTGAACTGAATGCATATCTATCAAGGATTATGTTTTTTTATAAGGTGATAGATGTCCTGAAACTGTTTCAGGATTATCTCAAAATCTTTTCCTCCTCTGGAAAACAAAGGTCTTGGGGCCTGGAGGTTTAACACAGTGAAAGCCTGCAACTCTTCCGATTTGTCAGAGAGTGCAGCACTGGAATAACTATATCATTTCTGGAATTTTTCCTAAATAACCACAACCTTTTCATCAAAGATGAGTGGGTTGATATCGTGAACCTTTGTGCCATACTGCAACTTCTGACACGATGCAGATGTTGGGAATTCCCTGGATCACTTTCAGCACACCAGTTTATTCATTTGCTTTGCTGCTGCTTCAATATTTGTGCTCTACCTGAGTCCCTGGGATAATTCCCACATTTGCACCGCGTAACCTATTTGACAGTCACGTCATCACATTCACATATGATCACTTGGCCGACATAGATCATAAGAAAATTTGGTAGGTCAGCTGGAGAATGAAGCTGGGGCGGGGGGAAGTCAAGAACAAGCTCTAATTTATAAAATTATACCAGGTTAGAACAAGACTTCATGGGTTGCCTGGTGCTTCGTGTCGTAAATGAGTGCTTTATCTGGACCATCTGAAGGGCACCATGACAGCTCAGTGACTATCGCTGTAGCTGTGCAGACACTTGGAATTGGGCCGGTGTCTGCGGGAGTTTGCGCGTTCTCCCCGTGGTTGTGTGGGTTTTCTCCGGGCGCTCCGGTTTCCTCCCACATCCCAAAAAATTCGCTCTTAGGCTGATTGGGAAACAAATTGTCCCTACATTGAGACTCTTCCATATTAGGAATAACCTAAAATTAGAGTAGGATAATGGAATTGTTACTATATAGTTATGACGGCGGCGCGGGCTCGTTGGGCCGAAGGGCCTGTTTCCCGTGCTGTGTTGCTCTTAAAAGACTGTTCAGGGCTGATGCCAGGAGGGTATTCACATAAAAGGTAGTGCAAGTATCGAAACCTCTGTTCCAAAATGCTGTTGAGGCTAGGTCAACTGAAAGTTTGATAGATTTTTATTTGGCAGGGTAGTAAGAATTACAGATCCAAGGAGAGATAATGGAGTTAAGATACAGATCAGTCATCATCTATTTGAATGGTGAAAAAGTTTAAGGGGCTAAATGACCAATTCAAATGCTCCAATTCCTGTATCTTGAGCATTGTGATACAATCATATCCTGAACATGATGTCTGGTATCTTTAGTCTGGGTTGTCCATAAGGCATAGAGATATCCAAATCTTTATGCTCTAATGAACAACTTGTGTCACCACATGAGCCTCTTTCTTCATGGTTGTGCTCAGTGCAAAACTAAAGTTGCATTTTTATACATCTATCCAGAAGATACAGAGGTCACAGGCAAAACTAGCATCTGGGCCCTATCTTATCAGTAATTTTCAAGATTGTGTTCCTTAGTGTTCAGCTGACTCCATTCATTTCATTTACAGTGATTTTCCACTGTAGTTAAGGTAGGTTGGTCCAATTAATCATATTAATTAATTAAAATACTACTTTGGGTCATTTATTTTTTATTCATTCTTTAGCTTACATTGTAGTTATGATCAATCATCAACTGATACATCTGCTTCCATTTCTGTGTACATCATCTTACATTCCCTTTTCCTGTTGGTTTTGCTCACAAACGTGCTTCCTATCTTTTCTGTAGTTTATCAACAAATGTCCTTTAGGTAATGTGACTCTTGGAAGTAACTCTGGTTAACTTCATCCAGTAAGCAGTCTGACAACACCAGGTTTAAGTCCAATCGACTACTTGATATTGTCAGACTTCTTACTGTGTTTATCCCAGTCCAACATTGGCATCTCTACATCATAACTTCATCCACCCTGTTGTCATTTACTTTTTGTGTTTCTAAAACCCACAAGATAGTGGGATTTCAGACCCTGTATTTAAATAAATTAAAAGAGAGCCATTGAAAATGAAATCAAAAGAAAACACAGATTTAAGAAGTATAACAAGAATATGATAACAAGCTAAATATAATAAAAAAAAACGAGTTTAGCATGCAACTAAGATAGAAATCATAAGACGTATTGGATATCCTGTGCATATACAAACTTTTACTAGGGCAGACAGAATGGAAACAAAAATGGAAATTGCTCTAACTCAGCAGGTCTGACAGTCTCTGTGGGGAAGAAAAATAGAATTCACATTTTGACTCAAAAATTTCTCTTCAGAACCAAAGGAAGATAGAAATATGATGGGTTTATCCCACTGCGTAAATGGAAGGAGGAGGAAGAACAGAAGGAAAAGTCTGGGTTAGGGTAGAAAGCAGGAGAGATCAAATGAAAAAAGGTCATGGAACAAAAGGCAAAGGGAGTGGCAATATTTGTAACTAAAGGAACAAAACATTTATCTGTAGTGAGTGTAATGATATAACAAACAGCTCTTACTGAAAGCACAAAAATGAAAAACAAGATTCAAGCTAACACATAAAAGATGGGATTCTTCCAAAACATTTGAAGTGCCAAATTTACGTAAAAACTGGAGCAAATTCCGCTGTTTTTTTTCCAGCGGGAATTTCAAATGAATCTCCCACACTCTGTGCATCACAGACAGCCCTAGTGTGAATTACACCAAAAATGTAATGGAGAAGCCGGCAACATAACACTGAGCCAACCATTGCGCATGTGCTGAGCTGTCATAGCGCATGTGCAGTAGCCCCGCACTGTTGGCCTCCCAATCATTGGCCACCTCGATTGCTAGCCAGTTCCACCATCCAGCATCGCTGGCCAGACGACCATCGCATTGTTGGCCTCTTGGATGTGTCTGGGCCACCCCGCTCTGACCCACCTTATTCTCCATCCCTACTGCCCTCCCCAGCAACCCAATCTCCTGATTTTCTTCCCTCCTTCCCGGTAATCTTGACTGTCCCCACACTGCCTCCCTGTGCCAAAGTTCAGAGTAGCAGTGGGACCCCGTGCATTAAATGCCTGGTGGGCAGTGCAGGGGCCCAGGTTGACACTGCCAAGATGGCAATGCCCAGAGGATACCCTCCCTCAGCCCCAACCTCCTGGAGGGCCTTCATGACCTCCACTCGCTCCAGTGCTGTCAGGCCTCCAGCTCCCTGCAGGTGGGGAGTTGTTGTGAACTTCGCTGGAGTGAAACACAGGAAGGATGTCCTGAGGCGTGGTACTTTGGGGAGACCATGCAGACGCTATGACAACGCATGAATGAACACCGCTCGACAATTATTAGGCAAGAGTGTTCTCTTCCTGTTGTGGAGTATTAAGTATTGAGTATTTTCGGAATTTTCTATTCTTATTTCAGATTTCCAACATCCACAATATTTTGCTTTTATGCTATTTGTTTACTTAATGTTTACTGATTTCACGACAAACGACAGCGCAGAGTCGCTGAGCAGAGACTGATAGCCAAGTTCCGCACACGTGAGAACGGCCTCAACCAGGATCTTGGCTTCATGTCACACTATCTGTAACCCTCACGACTTGCCTGGACTTGCAAAATCTCATTAACTGTTCTATCTGGAGACAATATACATCTCTTTAACCTGCGCTTAAAGCTGTCTCCACTCACATTTAAGACTTGATTAATGTAAAGACTTGCATTCCAACCATTATTTTGTAAATTGAGTTTGTGTCTTTATTTGGCCTATTTGTGAACAGAACTCCCACTTATCTGATGAAGAAACAGCGCTCTGAAATCTAGTAGCTTTTGCTACCAAATAAACCTGTTGGACTTTAACCTGGTATTGTGAGACTTCTTACTATGAAGCACTCCCGGCAGAGGGGAGACACTAGCGGGCCCGGAGACTTCAGTCCTGGGCTCACAAATGAAATGCAAATCGCTATTTACATAACTTTTTCAACTCTATGCCTATTTCCAATGCTGGGCTGATGACACCGGAAATCTGGCAGTTGGAGACACACAAAGGCCGTGGTGCCCAGCTGGAAATCTGTTACACAACCTCCACTTACGTCTCCCTGCCTGCTCTGCTGCCCTCAGAGAATTAAAAAATCTGAAACTGCTGAACTGAGTCCAGAGAAAGGCTGTTAAGAGCCTGATTGGAAGATGAGCTGCTGTTTTTTGAGCTTGTGCTGAGTTTAACACAACAGCAGGCAAAGGACAGAAATGTGAGTGTGGGAACAAGGTGAGGGATGAAAATGGCAAGCAATCAAAGTTCAGTATTAAGTTTACGTGACTGAATGAAGGCGTTGGAGACTGTAATGTGAACAGTGAATGCAGTGTACTCAAGTGAAAGAAGGACAAGTTATTATAAAGACGTGGTTATGTCAAATATTGATTTTTAATTCATTAGCTAGAAACTGGAATTAGATGTATAAAAAAATAGATTTTTGAAGCAGACTAAATCAATTTCAACCCACAGCAAGATGGCTGGATTTAATTTTCACCAGGACAACCAGTCTACAAAACTCATTATAAACAATTATATCCCCTGGGAATTGTAAATAATCCTCTTGCCTTTTGAAAGGTAGCTTAGACAGCCATCTAGTATTCAACAGCTGAAGATGCACCATTCAAAGATTAATTGTTTGGGCAGAAAGAAACCTTCTTGTATTTTTAAAGAATAGCTCTCCAGATGCAGGTGGCATGGTGGTACGTTGGTTAGGACTGCTGCCTCACAGTGAAGGGATTGGAGTTCAATTCTGGCATCAGGTGACTGTGCTGATTTTCTATGTTTTCTGCATAGGTTTCTTCCCACAGTCCAAATATGTGTGGGTTAGATTGATTGGCTGTGGTAAATTACCCTTTGGTATCAGGGTAAATGCATGGAGTTACGGGGATAGGGCCTTGATGGGATTGTTGTTGGCACAGGCTCGTTGGGCCAAATAGCCTCCTCCTGCACTGTAGGGACTCTACTATTCTATGAGCTATTTGAATTATAATTAGGACTGTACAATTATTGTTTGAATTTCCGTCAGCTATAGAGTTAAGGCATGTGATCAGTCAAGCATCTGGTATATTTTTAAACAGGTGCTTTGACAATATTAGCAACAGTTTGCTGATATTTCCACTTTTCCCTCCAAATCAGATCTGACTTTTATGACTGTGACTCCAGTCTGTAGTAGACAATAATATCTTAAAAGAAGGAAAAAAACAATTCTACAGCTGCATCTTCAGAGGAAATATCAATTCAGTCATATCCATCTTGAAATTAGAAGCATCAAGGTCACTGGATCCTATTTGCAGCTAGCAAACGTTGGACTGTGAACTTTTGATTGTTATGAATGCTAATTTGGCCAAGCCAATCTTCCCAAGTCTGTAATCTGTATTTGTGTGTGGTGTCCTAATATATGTGTGTACATGTGTGTGTTGCAGAAATCAGGACATTTTAATATTTTACCTGAGGCAGTTTTTAGTGTAAACAATTTGTTAAACTGAAAAAAGCCTTGTTCTTTATAATTGCAGTTAATTACACACTGAATTGACAAGTATAACAGTTTTAAATAAAATTGCTGTTGTGGTGAAACAAAAAGAGAGGAACCATTTGACTATTCGCCCGATGGTAACAAAGTCAACTCTTGTTTCAATTTGATGGACAGATCCATTCTCACCCCAATGAAGTTGATTCCCCTAATTGATTATGCTTATTCTGGATTGACCCTTTTACATACTTAGCCTAAACCTTACAGTGACTGTTGTCCCCTAAATGTTCCCCTACTGACCCTTGGTATACTTGGATCAATTCACTCCCAAGAACCAGGGCCAGAAGTGCCTTCTTTCTTGTTAAACTGACAACAGTTGGTATGAACTAATCTGCATTGGAATTTATGATTCAAACAGCCATTGACCCGGAATATTAAGCATTGAGTATTTCTGGTGTTTTTATTCTCATTTCAGATTTCCAACATCCATAATATTTTGCTTTTATACTATTTGTTTATTTAATGCTTACTGAGTTTGAACTATTTTCTTGGTTTTAGGCATTCTGGCTCAGGAATCATATAAGTTTGCTGAACTTGGCAAAAGCTACATTGCAGCATCATATGTAAAATACATCGAATCTGCTGGAGCAAGAGTTGTACCTATAAGGTAAGTCTGGACTATCCTGTGCACTACGAATACAGTGTGGAACTTAATGCACTTCCAGCAACAAGTGTGAAGATGAGGGGCATTTAATTAGTGGGCGGGGTAGGAAGAGGGGATCCCATTGCATTCCCTTCTCTGCCTGATTAAGTCTGGGGCGGGAAGGCTCATGGACAATCTGCGCTCTCTTACGACTTCCATGAGCAACTATCAGCCTCACCAACTAGTCTTCACTTGTGGCCTGAGTTTGTTATTGATCCTAGGCTTCTGATGGGTACATTGTCGATGGCACTGATGGGCAATGGAGAGCTGCCATCTTGTGATATGATTTCTATCTGTAAGGTTTTAAATCCTGTGACAAACTTACTGCTGGTCAGTTATGAGCATTTAATTGCAGCAGGCCTCTACCAGTGGAGGTAGTGTAGGGCTCTCAGCAGTTCTCCATCTGGTGGGCAAGACCCTCATCACCAATATTAATTTCTGCACTCAATACGTATCTTGATTTTGCATAGCAGCAACTTCGGTAAAAAGTCAGACCTGAGGTCTCCATGTTTAACCATTTGAATAATATCCTTCAATAATATCCTAAAGGATTACCTGTCTTTGAGTGGTTATGAATATAAATCGGTTTATTTTGATAGGGGATTAAGTACTTAATGGGCATTTGAATGAGCTTCATAAATAGGTACTTTAAAAAGAATTATAGGGAAAGCTATAATAGACATTGACGTCTTTTCCTTTTTTATATACTTGTGGAAGTTCTTACTGTCAGTTTTTATATTGCTAGTTTCTTCTTCTGTGAAAATAGTCATCTTTTGCTGGTTTCTAAAATTTTTCCAACATTCTGACATACCACTAATTTTCACAACATTTTGTGTCTTTCAATTGTATGTCATTCCTAACTTTCAGGTAGTACGTCTTTCTTTCTCAGTGGAATATATCTTTGTTGAGAGTTATATATATTTGCTTAAATGTCTGCCATTGCTTCTCTTGCTTTTGAACCTATTTTCCCAGTCCATTGCAGCCAGTGCTGTTTCATACCATTGTAGTTACCTATATGTAAGTTTTAAGATGCCACTTTCAGACTCAAGTTTTCACTCTCGCAGTGAGTGTAAAATTTTGCCATGTTCTGCTCAGTCTTAGCTCAGACATTCTTTACTGTGAGGTAACAAATAACTAATTACACATTACCAGGTCTAAAATAACCTGTCTCCTAATGGGTTGTGATGTAGAGATGCCGGCGTTGGACTGGGGCAAACTCAGTAAAGTTTTACAACACCAATTTTAAATCCAACCAATTTATTTGATAGTAAATCCGCAAGCTTTCGACTTTATAGCCTTTGTCAGGCAAATGCAGTGTTCTGATCTGCAGAGGCACTCATATCCACACAGACAGTTACAGATTGCTGATTAGAATCTATCTATTTACTATCAAATAAATTGGTTGGATTTAAAATTGGTGTTGTAAAACTTTCCTAATGGGTTGCACAATGTATTGTTCTAAGAAACTATCCCAAATATATTCTATGGACTTGCCCTTGAGGTTATTGTTGCCAATTTGATTTGCTCAATCCACAATTTTTGTAGAGCCTTTCTTTCTAGCCCCTGTTATTTTTGCTAGGGGTCATATAAAGTACTCCCACCAGTGCTTTCTTTTCCTTATGACATACGCGTGGAAATCAGACATTGTATATCTTAATCTTCTGAGCCTAGAGCACAGAGGATGGGAGGAGCAGATTCCCTGGTCCCCTGGCAGCATATTCTCACAGGAGAAGATTGTGCACCATTTGCCAGTGACACGTTTTCCTGGTCCCGCCACTCTAATGGGAGTCCCCATTGACGCCACGTCACGCCACCAGGAAACCACTGTGGGAGTATGCTGTTGGCAGAACCAGAGGATCCTGCCGATGTGATTAGCTAGAAAATTCCAGCCAATGTCTCACTACTACACTGATCTCATCCTTTAAAAGCAAAGCTGTGAATCTTTTTGTTTTTCCTATTATTCCAACATGTCATGTGACCTCGAATATTCAGTTCCCAATCTTGGTCACCTTACAACTATGTCTCTGCAATAGCTATCGTATCATCACGAATGATTTCAGTTTGTCTTATCAATTGATCCATCTTGTTGTGAATTCTGCATGCATTCAGAAAAAGAATCTTTCATTCTGTCTTCTTCTCTACTCTTACACTATTTGCTGATGCGTTCTTCTGTTTTTATGCTCTGCCTTTTCCTGTCACAATCTCGTTATTATTCCCCACATCACTGCCCTAGACTATTGCTCTGCCCTTGTTAACTTTCTAAATTTATCCTCATTGTAAACTCTGCTTCCCCCCTCAGCCACCAACAATTCAGTTTAAAGTCCTTTAAATCTTAATTATTTTTCACCTTCTTTCAGTGAATCTTCATTTAATTGATTTTCTTTAATTAGCTTTCTTGCCTAAATTATAGTTGGTGCAGACTACAGATACTGATTTTTTTTTTAACTTTGTGCTCCTCAGCTTTCAGTTTTGTAAATCTATCAGGGCCTATTGGGCAGAATTTCCCAGTTGTGCCTGCCCGCGACTAGAAATTCCAGCCCATGGTCAGGGAACCGTTAAATGGTCTGTTAAATTTTTAATCCCATCAGCAAATTTTCTTCTTGTGGCTGGAATCAGAATATTATCCCAACTGTTTTTTCAGTGTTGTGCTAATATGTATGATGGAGAGCACACCGGTGGATGTCCCCCTTCATAACAAGTACTCGTGTCTGAGTACTGCTGGAGGGGACAGCTCACCTGGGGAAGGCAGCAGTAGCCGTATCTCTGGAGCTGAGCCCGACCCAGTAGCACCAAAAAGTAAAGAGAAGGGCCGTGTTAATAGGGGACTCCATAGTGAGGGGGTCAGACAGGCGTTTTTGCGGACGTAGATGGGAGTCATGGATGGCGGTCTGCCTCCCTGGAGCTGGGATCCGAGATGTCTCTGGACGCATCCCAGATATCTTGAAAGGGGAGGGGGAGAAGCCAAAGGTTGCGGTCCATATAGGGACCGCTGATGTAGGTAGGAAGAGGGAAGGAGTCATGAAAAGGGATTATAGGGAACTATGTAGACAGCTGAGAAAGAGGAGCGCAGAGGTAGTAATCTCAGGATTGCTGCCTGCGCCAAGGGAAAGTGAGAGCAGGAATAAAATGAGGTGGAGGGTGAATACGTGGCTGAGGGACTGGAGCAGGGGGCAGGGGTTCCGGTTCCTGGATCATTGGGACCTCTTTAGGGACAGGTGTGACCTGTACAATAAAGACGGGTGGCACTTAAATCCCAGGGGGACCAGTAGCTTGGCAGAAAGGCTGGCTAGGGCTTCTGAAGGGACTTTAAACTAGAAAGGTTGAGGGGAGGGAATCGAGATGAGGTGACTGGGGGCGAGGAGGTTAGCTCCCAAGTGGAGAAGGATTATAGACAGTGTGAGGGGGAGGTTAGACAGGTGATGAAGGGAAGCGCCCAGACTGAGGGTCTGAGGTGTGTCTATTTTAATGCCAGGAGTGTAGTGAATAAAATGGATGAGCTCAGGGCCTGGATTGCTGCTTGGAAATGTGATGTGGTGGCCATTACAGAGACTTGGATGTCTCAGGGACAGGACTGGGTACTTCAGGTGCCGGGATTTAGATGCTTCAGGAAGGCCAGGGAAGGAGGTAGAAGAGGTGGGGGAGTGGCCCTGTTGATCAGGGATAGTGTCACAGCTGCAGAGAAGGAGGATGCTGTGGAGGGATTGTCTACAGAGTCTCTGTGGTGGAAGTTAGGAACAGCAAGGGGGTCGAAAACTTTGCTGGGTATTTTTTGCAGGCCGCCCAATAGTGACAGGGATGTTGAACTGCAGATAGGGAAACAGATCCTAGAGAGATGTAGAAATAACAGAATTGTCGTGATGGGAGACTTTAATTTCCCAAACATCGACTGGAATGTTCCCAGCGTAAAGGGTTTGGATGGTGAGGAGTTTGTTAGGTGTGTTCAGGAGGGTTTCCTGACACAGCATGTGGATAAACCTACGAGAGGAGAGGCTGTACTTGACCTGGTGCTGGCTAATGAACTAGGGACAGGTGTTGGATCTCTTGGTAGGAGAGCATCTAGGGAATGGTGATCATAATTCTATCTCCTTCACGATAGCATTGGAAAGAGATAGGATCAGGAAGGTGTTTATCTGGTGCAGGGGGAAATATGAAATCATTAGGCAGGAAATTGGAAGAGTAAACTGGAAGGAGGTGTTCTTGGGAAAAAGTACTGAAGGAAGGTGGTGGATTTTCAAGGAATGTTCATCTGGAGCTCTGCATGACAATGTTCCGGTGAGACAAGAAGGTTTTGGTAGATCAAGAGAACCATGATGCACAAAGGTTGTGATGAACCTTGTTAGGAAGAAAAGAAAGTTGTACAATAGGTTCAGGGAGCTAGAGGATGTTAAGGATCTAGAGGCATATAGGACTTGTAGAAGGGAGCTTAGAAAGGAAATTAGAAGAGCCAAAAGGGGTCACGAGAAGGCTTTGGCGGGTAGGATTAAGGAGAATCCCAAGGCATTTTATAAATATGTGAAGAGTAAAAGGATAAGAAGAGAAGGGATAGGACCTATAAAAGGTGAAGGAGGAAAAGTCTGTGTGGAACCAGAAGAAATGGCAGAGGTGAATGCCTCAGTATTCACAGTGGAGAGTGATCTGGGGGGTTGTACTACAGGAATGTGGCAAACTGAAAAGATTGAATATGTGGACATTAAGAAAGAGGAGGTGTTGGAACTGTCAAATTCCATCAAGGTAGATAAGTCGCCAGGTCCAGATGGGATGTACCCCAGGTTACTGTGGGAGGTGAGGGAAGTGATTGCAGAGCCCCTAGTGATGATCTTTGCGTTGTCGATAGAGACGGGAGAGGTTTTGGAGGATTGTGGATGTGCCTATTTTCAAGAAGGGGAATATGGATAGCCCTGGCAATTACCAACCGGTGAGTCTGACCTCAGTGGTCGGTAAGTTGATGGAGAGGATTCTGAGAGATAGGATTTATGAGCATTTAGAGAAATTCAATATGATCAGGAATAGTCAACACGGCTTTGTTAAGGGCAGATCGTGCCTTACGAGCCTAGTTGAATTCTTTGAAAATGTGACTGAACACATTGACGAAGGAAGAGCAGTGGACATGGTTTACATGGATTTCAGCAAGGCGTTTGATAAGGTCCCCCATGCAAGACTTCTTGAGAAGGTGAGAGGGCATGGGATCCAAGGGGCTTTGGCCTTGTGGATCCAGAACTGGCTTGCCTGCAGAAGGCAGAGAGTAGTTGTGGATGGGTCTTCTTCTGCATGGAGGTCAGTCACCAGTGGAGTGCCCCAGGGATCTGTTCTAGGAGCCTTGCTGTTTGTCATTTTCATTAATGACCTGGATGAGGAAGTGGAGGGATGGGTTAGTAAGTTCGCCGATAATACGAAGGTTGATGGTATTGTGAATAGTCTGGAGGGATGTCTGAAACTGCAGTGAGACATAGATAGGATGCAAGACTGGGCAGAGAAGTGGCAGATGGACTTCAACGTGGATAAATATGTGGTGGTCCATTTTGGCAGGACCAATGGGATGAAGGAGTATAATATCAAGGGTAGGAGTCTTGGCAGTGTTGAGGAGCAGAAGGATCTTGGGGTCTGGATCCATAGGTCTCTTAAATCTGCCCTGCAAGTGGAGGATGTGCTCAAGAAGGCATATGGTGTACTGGCCTTCATTAATAGAGGAATTGAGTTAGGAGTCAGGAGGTAATGCTGCAACTTTATTAGACCCTTGTCAGACCCCACTTGGAGTATTGTGTGCAGTTCTGGTCGCCTCACTATAGGAAGGATATGGAAGATATTGAGAGGGTGCAGAGGAGATTTACAAGGATGTTGCCTGGATTGGGGGGCATGCCTTATGAAGATCGGTTGAGAGAGCTAGGTCTCTTCTCCCTGGAGAGACGAAGGTTGAGAGGCGACCTGATAGAGGTTTATGAGATGTTGAGAGGAATAGATAGGATGGTTTCTCAGAGGCTATTTCCCAGGGTTGCTCCGAGAGGACACAGGTTTAAGGTGCTGGGGGCTAAGTACAGAGGAGATGTTAGAGGTAAGTTTTTCATCAGAGGGTGGTGAGTGAATGGAATCGGTTGCCGTCAGTGGTGGTAGAGGCGAACTCGATTGGGTCTTTTAAAAGACTTCTGGATGATTTCATGGGATTTAATGGGATTGGGAGTTACAGATAGTTCTATGGCCTGGTAAGTATAGATATGATCGGCACAACTTGTGGGCCGAAGGGCCTGTTTGTGCTGTAGTGTTCTATGTTCTATGTGGCAAGTAACATTTGAACAACACAGGTGTCAGGCAATGACTACTTTGTTTAGGAGTGTGATAGAACACTCTCCACTTGCCGAACTGAATGCGTTTGAACAATGCTGAACAATTTCAGCATCATCCAGCGCATTTCATTGGTACCTCATCCAACACTTAAACCTTCACTTCTCTACCACCAGCGTACCACAGTAGCAGTGACCACCTACAAGATGCACTTCAGTAACTCTTTGTCCCATGTGGTTCACTAATGTCCTTTAGAGAAGGAAATCTGCTATCCTTACCTGGTCTGGCCTACGTGTGACTCCAGAGTCACAGAAATGTGGCTGACTCTTAACTACCTTCCAATAACAATTAGGGATGAGCAATATATGCTGGCCAGCCAGTGACGCCCATGTCCCAGGAATGAATAAAAAAAAATCTTCCAAGTCCATGACCTCTGTTCAGAGCAGAAGGCACTCCTGCAAGTTTCCTTTGATGTCTCACCCTACTCTGACTTGGAAATATATCACAGTTTCTTACGAGGAGAGGTTAGGCAAATTGGGGCTGTTTTCCTTAGAAAGACGTAGACTTAGAGGAGATCTAATAGAGGTGTACAAGATTATGAGAGGTATAGATAGAGTGAACAGGGTTAAGCTTTTTCCTAGGATGGACTTGAATAGCACGAGGGGCCACGGGCTTAGGGTGAGGGGGGTAAGGTATAATTTGGATGCTAGAGGGGTTTTTTCACACAGGAGGGTGGTGGGGGTATGGAATGTGCTGCCAAGTAAAGTGGTGGAGGCAGGCACTCTGGAGTTATTTAAGAAATACTTAGATGGGCACATGAACAGAATGGGAATGGAGGGGTATAGAAAACTGATTTAAAATAGGGATCATGAGCCTTGGGAGTCCCTGGGAAGTGTGTATATAGATGATGATATTGATGTATTTGTTTTTATCCTAGAGGTGCTTTGGTCCACCTTGTTGTCTAACAAGGGGCATACACGCGATGAGTGTGAGAGGGCTGCTCTTGGATTTTTTGAGAGTATCCTAGTGCTTCACGTCGTTAGTGTATGCTTGATCTGGACCATTTGATGGGCAACACGATAGCTCAGTGACTATCGCTGTGCTGTGCAGATACATGGATTTGGGCCTGTGTCTGTGGGAGTTTGCGCGTTCTCCCCGTGCTTGCATGGGTTTTCTCCGGGTGCTCCGGTTTCCTCCCACATCCCAAAAATGTGCTCTTAGGCTAATTGGCAAAACAAATTCTCCCTAAATTGTCTTAGATTTGGTTTTTAATTCATAGATCTACAAACATAGACAGGGATCACGGGTAGAGGTGGGAACATCGGGGTGGCGGCACGGGCTCATTGGGCCGAAGGGTCTGTTTCCTGTGCTGTTTTGTTTTTTGCTCTTTGTTCTTCATTGTTGCTGTATAAGCATCTTGGAGTTCCCTCCCTAACAGGACTGAAGGAGTACATGTATCACATGGACTGCAATGAGTCAAGAATGCTCCACAATACCATCTTTGCAAAGGGCAGCCAAGAATGAGAAACTTAAAAACATTCCAATCCCCTTGCAAAATCTGTTGTCATTTGACTGTGATTAACTCACACTACTTGTCAATGTGACAAAAGCTTGTCAATTCAGTTAGCACTATCATTGGCTAATGACAGCTTTGAGCCAATAAGATGAGCTTTTCCCAGAACCGAGTTATTCAAGAGCCATGATTATTTTGGAAGTGACACTTTTGTTTTCCAAGTTCAGCAGGGTTAGAGGATGGATGATAATGGAACCATTGTAAGGGGCAAAGGATTGGAATCTTGCTCAGTGCGTCAGGTTAAAATGTCAAAATCACTGATAGGAGGCAAGGTTCTTTATGATGAAGTTTAACAGCATGATTTCTTTTAAGTTATCAAACTATTTAACAAAAAGCGATAAGTTGTGATCAGGTTTGTGGCTGCTTTGGGTTTTTTTAATAATCCAAATGCATAACTAATTATAAAGTACTGGTAAACTATTAGATAACCTATATTATCAGTTTTATTTATATAATATTTAATTCTTAAACCTGTCATCCTGCAGAACTGAAATCAAGTTTTAATTTACTGAAGTGGAATTGTGTTATGCATTTTGAAATATAATAAAGTTAATCTAATGTGGATAACTTTCTTCTCCTACAGCATTGGCTTAACTGAAGATCAGTATCAAAAACTATTTTATTCTATAAATGGGTAAGTGGTTTATTAAATTGTGGCAGTCTTGTTTTTTCACCTTTCACAGTATATTATTGAAAGTTTGGCAATTCTGCTGATGGTCCACTGTGCCTTATGGATGAGCAGTTAGATCCCTTTTAATCTATTTTATTTAGTATGATGGTAGTGCCATGTAATATGATGAAGATTGGCATGAATGTGAAGACAGGATTTCACCTCCATGAGAACTGTGTGAATACTCATTCCTAACAGTGCTTTAAGGGACAGGTATGTCTTTGGACGTAGATTGGGGAAGACTGCATCAAGTAGATTATTTCTTCATGTAGATTGAGCCAGTTCAGTTCAACATAATTTTTCCTCATTGTTATAGTAAAATAATGTTTTGAATTGATAGTGTCATCTCTGATCATTTTCAGGCTGCTTCTCCCAGGAGGTGGAGCAAATCTTAAAACATCTGGATATTCAAAGAATGCAAAATTGTTTTATAAACTTGCACTTCAGGTAACTGCACGAAGTACATGTATTTAAAAGCTGAACAAGGAAGACCTTAAATTATATGCTTTCTGTCACAATCTTGAGAAATGTTACATGTATAGATTTTCAAAAGACATTTCATAAGTTTCTGCATTGTAATTCTTTTGCTATAATTCAACATGCATTTGAAAGGGAAAGACTATGGTTGGATTTTAGTTGAAAAACAGAAAACAAAATTGTTTGTTGCGAGATTTTGTTTGGACTGAGGGATCATGCTTTTGGGCATTTATTCCGTTGTGTGTCTAAAGATAGTGCAATATTGATATTTGCAGACATAAAAATTGTGGTTAAGCATCAAGTGGACTGTAAGTGATTGCAAAAGATAGTGGGGATAAACGTCAAATGTAGAGAAGTGTGGAATTGGAAACCATGATGGATTCTATTTGCAAATTGATAAATATTTGAAACTTTTTTACATTATAGTCCTCACAGTTCACAATGCTTCAAAATTCTTCTAGGTTCTGACCTGCTGTTGTAGCCACCATGTTTAATGGCTAGCTCAGTTCAGTTTCTGGTCCAGAATATTGGACTAGACCCACTCCAGAATATTGATAGTAGAGTATACAGTGACAATAATGCCAATGAATATCAATGGATGATGGTTAAATTCTTTCCTACTGGAGATGATCATTGCCTGAACCTTGTGAGGGCAAATTTTACTTTCCACTTGTCAGCAAAGCCTGAATATTATTCAGGCCTTGCTGCATTTAGACATGGACTGCCTCAGTATTTGAAGAGTCATGAATGATGCTGAATCCTTTGCAATAATCAGTGAACATCCCTATCTCTGACTTTGAGATGGAGGGGAGGTCATTGATGAAGTAGTTGAAGAAGATTGGATCTAGGACACTACCCTGAGAAACAGCAGCCTTTGCTACACTTTGATAAAGCTCTAACTATATATGCCATTCACAGCTTCAAATACAATCCTCACCATTTATAAAGTCGGTGCAATTTATAAACATGCCCTTCCATTATTTTTAAATTCGCAATAATTTTTTCCATTTGGAGTTACCACAATCAAAATCAGGCACAAAGATACTGTGCTGATTGTTCGTTATCAGTAACTGCATTGTTTATAGTCTTTGAGCAGGTTTTTGAAAATAGAGGGGGAACTGGCTGGCTCAACAGAGTGAACTGTGCAATTAGTTTTAGGCGGAGAATTGGCGTGCCTGATTGAATGTAGACTGTTTTGAATTCGTGCTGGAGGTGGGGTGAGCATATGATGAAAGAAGTTAGGAAGAAATCACAAAGCCAGGATGCAGTGAGCTTTGGCAACAGCTTGACAGACAAAGGAACCTGATATTTAAATGTGAGTGAGAATGCGGGCTGTGACATTTTAGACAAGTGATCTTTCCACAATACACTTATCAGGTATATTCATCATGCAGAGTGCATCTAAACTTTAGCATAAATCACTGCCATCAGCTATAGTTTAGCACTGCTGCCTCACAGTGCTAGGGACCCAGCTTTGATTCTTGGCTTGAGTCACTGCCTGTGTGGAATCTGCATGTTCTCCTGTGCCTGCATGAGTTTTCTTTGGATGCTTCGGTTTCCTCCCACAGTGTGATTAGGTGTATTGGCTATGCTTAATTCTCCCTCATTGTATCTGAACAGATGCAGAGTGTGGGGAGTTTCACAGTGACTTCATTACAGTATTAACGTAAGCCTACTTGTGACAGTAATGAATAAATTTCAAGTTAAATTCTTCCTCAATGAACCCGAACAGGCACCAGAGTGTGGCAACTATGGAATTTTCATCTTACATTCATTCCAGTGTTATGTAAGCCTACTTATGACACTAATAAATAGACTTTAAAATTACCATCAGCTACACAACCAAGGGAAAAAGATTGTTGCATCAGAGACTTATCTTTATCATATGAGGACTGTAACATTGTTTATATTCAACATCAATTTGATGTAAGTTAAAAACAGTAGAAGGGATCAGATGGAAGTGATCTGCCTAAATAGAAATAGCTTGGCATGGCAGCATCGTTTTGTATGTTAAATGCAATGGACCTATTACCTCAAAACTGTAGACTGATCCGTCAACACAACTTAGGCAAGATGTAATGAAATACAAAACATTGGCTGTGTTTGTAATTGGTAGCATTGTTTCTTTTAAACTTGGGGTATTAAGTGCAATTTTTCTGATTTTAATAGGCCAATGATAATGGGACTCACTTCCCAATATGGGGAACTTGTCTTGGATTTGAAGAGCTGACTGTTATTACCAGTGGAAAAAAGCTGCTGACTAGTACAAACACTTCAAATATGTCTCTTCCTTTGAACTTCACCAAAGGTAAAAAAAAGACAGAGAATCTGTGAGTAATTTTGACTTTAGAAATGAATATGAGGAGAATTTTTTAAAAATGGATAGCAATGCTGGAATGTACCCCCTCCCCCCTCCAATGTCTTCAGCGTAGCCACCTCACTGGAATATCATGACCATTCTTTAATATACAGGAAATGGTTGAAAGATGAAATGGATATGTTTCTGACATCTGAAAGATGTTATTATTATTAATTATTATAAACAATAGAAGTAATCATCTGGAAAGTCAAGAGATAGCTTTGGACTAACATTTCTGTGTATTACCTTTCTGTTCTCTAACTTGAAAGTTTTCTGTTCATCCACATGCACTGGCAATTTGTTCCATACATGTGTTATAATTTACTTTTATTTTCACTTTTCTGCCATCTAGTTCAGGTCCAATCCTTCATCTGAGAAAGAAAGGCTTGCCAAATTACAAAGGGCAAAACGAAAAGCTATTAATCAGCGTGGAGAAGAATAATTGCAAGACTGCTTATGTTAGGAATCAAACACTGAACCAGAATGTCAGCAGAGAGCATAAACTGAATCACTAATGCAGAATTGAGGAAGTGCTAGATTGTGATGAGTTAGGCAATGAACTTTGTTATCTGTTCAGATAGATATAGGCTCAGTTGGGAGCATTTGTGTCCAAGTTCCAATACAGAACTTGAGCGCAAAAGTCAAGGCTGACTGACCCGTGTTGTTATTGAGAGAGACCTGCACTGTTGGAGATCCTGTCTTTCAGATGAGACTTCACCTGCTCTCACTGGTAAAGGATCCCAAGACACTAATTTGAAGAGCAGGGAAATTATTCCTGGTCTTCTGGCCAATATTTATTACAACAGTATTAACAAAACAGATTATATTGTCACATTGCTATTTGTTGGAGTTTGCTATAAACAAATCACTATGTTTCCTACATTGCAGAAAGAAGTCTCATTACCCCAGTCCAATGCTGGCACCTCCATATCATCTCCTACATTGCACCAGTGACTAGCATTTATAGAGGGAGGTTAATTTAAATGACACTAATTTCTCCTCTCACCACCACCCATAAACAGAGAGGCTGATTTCGCACTTTATAAGTGATGGCATAATTCCCCAACCCCTTGGTTTATTTGCAATCCAATTTTCTATTAATAACCCTACAGTTGGATGTATCATTTCGGTGGATTGTAATGGATTTTAGTGCAGTAGTCGCTCCATTAACAAACTTGTTGAAAGAAAACATAAAACTTAATTGGACAGGGTCTTGTAAGAGTACCTTTGTGAGACTGAAGGTCATGTTAATGAATGTTGGTTGCTTTGAATTTCAATGAATCATCCAAATCACTATTGATGCTAGCGATGTAGGCATAGGAGCAGTGTTGTTTCAACTGAAGGATTCTAGTAAAAAGCATTCGGTCAGCTTACTATTCAAGAAAACCTAAGAAAAATATTCTACAATTGAGATAGAAATATTATGTCTCATCTTGACTCTTCAACAATTTTCTGTTTATATTTTAAATAATCAATAAAGAGAGCCATTAATTCACATTGATCATAATCCACTGGTGTTTTGGAAAAATTCCACCAAAGAAACATCTTCAGCTGTTTCTGTGGAGATTGATATTACAGTTCTGCAACAGAAACTCTGAGCATTACTAGGAAGAACTAATTGGTGAAGTTCTGTTCTGAGTTTAAAGAAAAAGTTTAGTAAAGAAGGCAGGTTCTGAAGTATGACAGTTCTGTGATATTGAAATCCTGCTAACCCCTGCTAATTTACTTTTGCTTTGTTAAACTTAATAATTTTGTAAATATGATGTGCAATTGTGAAATGAGGAGGTTACCAGTACAGTATGTAATAAACTACTTGTTAAAATTTATATGATAATAAGAGCTTGCTGCATTTAAAATTATTATAAAGAAACTTCCGGTTCAGTGCTGCTTTATTTTTCCCAAGGGCATAAAGTGTGATGGAATCTGTGCTTTTAAAATTTGTACTTTTTGCGATAGACCCTAAATGAAAACAGAAACTCAGAGGAGAAGTGGAAAAAAGGAAATTGATCCTCCCAGATTCTAAGGTTACAAAAACTGAAGCTATGATTTGGAAACCAAGACCTCTGGCAAACTGAAACTCTTTGAGGCTTTAGAAAGGGACGCTAAGTCATCCAAAGCAGGAGGTAGCAGATGATGTGGTAAAGAAGACGGATTCCAGATCCAGAGCTGCGAATAAGTTGCTGCAGCATTTTCTATTACTTGAAGCATCTATGCTAAGTTGAACAAGTCTGCAGACCTGTCCATTTTTGGTGAAAAGTGTACTCATGGATTGTGCACTGCTGTTCACAGCAGATCAAACTACATATCAGAAGGAGAGAGACTGGAATTCTTTGTGAGGAAGACAGAATATTGTAGGACTTTGTGACTGAGGTTGAAGATATATATTTGTATATAAAAGCAAATGGAATGGGATGCTGCTTGACCTGCTGGGTTTTTCTAGCATTTTATTTGTTCTTCTTTTATAATGATGATATATATACTGTTTAGACTGCTGAACCACTGATGAGATCTGTCAGTTAATGTATAATTTATAGTTTATTTTTGAGCACAATTTCTGTGGTTAATTTATGTTTAACAGTTGTTGATTCTAGACATTAGGGTATAGCAACTTATAGCATTTAGTGTTTGCTTTATTTGACATTTTACAGTAAATACTTTTCTGTTTTGTTTTAACGAGGGAAGTGTGTGATTTTATTCTTTTAGTGAATTACTAGGATTTCAAGTTGAACCCTTTTTTAAAAAAAGTTACCGGTCTCTACTGAAATTTTAACAAGTAGAATAAGCTTCTTTATCACCAGTAAGTTAGATTATTATCAGAAGTATTGTATCTATAATCCATCTGAAGAAACTGAATTACATTAGGCCCTTAATTTAAAATAAAGCTTATGAAATGTAGGCACATGTAACAGAATTGAGATAGCAATTGAGTAAAAGGAAAATTGAGTAGGTGTGGCACTAAGCATTATTCATACAGAACATTACAAAGTAATGTTGTAATATGGTTTACTAAGGTAAGTAACTATGTCCAGAGAATGATATAAAGGCTACTGTGCTAAAAGGCTACCGAGACTCCAAACTCCTAACTGTCAATGAAAACCTGTGCTCCATTCCAGATTTCTCACACTTCGGTCCAATTAGCTGAACAAGTCACCCTCCACAATCTCTCCCTTTAAAGGGGCATGCTACCACAAATATATATATCAGCAAACTTAGCTGGAACTAAAAATGTCATTACGTGATTTTGGTTGGAATGCAAGCTTGAGGCCTTAATATGTGAAATTCTGATAATCTGAAATAACCTTATTTGATAAATGAAGAAATAAATATTATAAATGGCACTTCATTTTGTTCAGATGCAAAGGACAGTCGGATGTTTAAGGACTTTCCTGTGGATGTAATGAAGGCATTGGCTGTAGAACCCTTAAGCCTAAACTCCCACTACTGGAGTCTCTCTGTAAAGGTATGGTGATTAGTGTTTTTAGTCATGGAGATCTTATACATAAACAGTAAACGGTTAGTGTGAAACATTTCAATAGGCTGGATATGTAAATATGCATTATTAATCATTTGTACATATGCACTTACTGTCCACAGACTATATTTTGTTGCAGTTTATGTTAATATAATTCATTTCCCATGTGAGAAATTGTTTGAAGATTATATGTTGGTAAAGCAAAATTTTCATCTGCACTTTTTCTCAATGACTGAAATTTCAGAATTCCAAGTTAAGAGTATAGAAAAAAATATATATTTAAAACTAGAGTGGCTGGACCTTTCCATCCATTCACATCAGTAGGAGCTTCGGTACTACTGACGATGCACCCTCGTTTGCGGGTTTCTCTGTAACAAGGGGGGGGCATTCAAAGGGAAATCCTGTTGACTATGGAGGGACCAGAAGATCCTGCTACCGGCCAATGCTAGGCTGCCTCTCCTGCCGTGCACCACGTGGCAGCGCATGGTAAATCTTGGCCAGTATTGCAATAACATACTTCAATATATCTGTAGGTATATTTTTAATATCATAAGTTTTTTTTTTAAAGACTTAGATCTTTCAACTTGGGGCTTGGATTTGATATTTCCCTTCTGAGTGGTGATCTGTTAGCTGCAACCTAATCAGGTGATCCCACAATGCATCTGCAGCATCTAAGCTAACCAAATCATATAAACTGAGAGAAGCATCCAAACAGAATCTTTTTTCAGACTTGTTTGAAGTATGCTCAGACACATTTCAAAAGCTTTAATGGTGAAATGACGAAAGTTCTTTTTTAAAATGTGGAGAGAAAAAGAACAACATGATATATTGCAATGGTTACACAAGTGATTGGGATTTAGTTGTAGTTTGGTTTTTAACTGTCAACAGAAGTAGGGAAGGTGTGCTTCAGGGGAAGTGTGGTGATGGCAGGTGGTCAAGTGCTTTAGTAACATGGGGTGAACAGTTTGTAGGGTACCATTCACAAAAATGCGGAAAAGCCTTAGTAAAATCACCACCACCTGCACCTTCGGGGAATGGAAGTTATCTTGGTTACAAAGGTGTTGGGACCTTATTGCAATGTGGTGCAGTGGATAGCTCTCCATCCCTGTAGGAGCCTCCTAATTCTGGTTGCCTGTTCCGCTTCGGAAGGAGTCACTTGCATAAAAATTCAGAGCTATGATGACATTGAGAGCCACTGACAAGACATGTGGATCTGCAGACTGTGGTTCAGATCTTGTTGGATCATAGCCAATACCCGCGTCACCATAAACTATCTTCTGAGTTGGTTGCGAATCGCAGTAGGTAGATTCTTGCCTCAGGATAAGAACCGGAATTCGAGGATGGAGAATTTGGTGCTCAGCCAAATCTCCATTCATTGCAGCAGGATCAGTGAACAGCTGGAGAATTCTGGCCAAGATCTGGTTGTCACCCTCCTCTTTCGACCTGGTGTGCACTGCATTGCCTCTAACTCCTGCCTAATCCTCTCTCTCACAGGGGGGTCATATTTGTGTTCCTCAATGGTAGGAATGTGCGAAGGTCCCATCAGCTTCTTGTTACTTGGGTGTCTGAATCTCAGGGGCCAAAAATGTTTTCCACTGTCCCACCCTCCATCTCCACTTGGTTTCCACCACAGGCCTGTGATTAAATTTTTGGGAATTTTGTGACATTCTCAAAATATTTAAAGCTCTCCAAAAGGATACCCAACCTCTGCAAAGATCTCAGTAAATGCAGACTTTCTCTTTTCAATGTGTAAAGCCTGTAAATCAAATAGGTAACTAAAATTGCATCTAAGCATAGGCAGCTGTATTGTTAAATGGCCCCACTAAGGCTTTGATGAAAATGGATGAACGAACCCTGATTTTTAAATATCTATGAAGTTATTGACTGTCTGTGATGTGTACATTATACCTTCTGAAAGCAAAGTTGATGCAGACAGAGAGGGAATTCCTCTGCCCCAAGCCTAACCACCCAACATGTTCGATTCTCGTTAGGCTCTTGGGGGTTGATATTCTCACTCCAGAAGCCAGAAAGAGCGTGATCAATGGACGTGCAGATTTGAGTTGTTTTTGTATTTAAAAATATGAAGTTGAATATTAGTAGTGTTGTGAGCAGAGCTGAACGCTGGAGTTATCAGCTAGTAGCCCCACATCTGACTTTGATATAAGGAAGATTCTTGAAGAAATGGATTCAGTGATTGGGTCAGGAGGAATGTCTGCAGTGATTCGCTATAACAACCATAGACATACCTCTATTTCTTGTGGATAACTTACATCAGTTTTAAATTGGTTTGGATCACTTAAAAACTGCAGCAAAGATAAAATCTGTCAGCACTATTCAGGCCACTTAACATAAAAATAACACTCAACAGTTCATTTTGATGGAAAGTCCAAATTTGCTCAAATTGTGTACAAAATTTGGCCTGATAATTACAATACAATCAATTAAAGCAAATAGATTTCATTATGATCTTTCATATACCACACATTTACTTTAAAAAAAAAACAAAGAACAAAACAGCATGGGAAACAGGCCCTTTGGCCCAACGAGCCCACGCCACCACCCCGATGTTCCCACCTCTACCCGTGATCCCTGTCTATGTTTATAGATCTATGGATTAAAAACCAAATTTGAGACAATTTAGGGAGAATTTGTTTTGCCAATTACCCTAAGAGCACAACTTTGGGATGTGGGAGAAAACCGCAGCACCCGGAGAAAACCCACGCAAGCACGGGGGGAATGTGCAAACTCCCACAGACACAGGCCCAAATCCATGTATCTGCACAGCACAGCAATAGTCACTGAGCTGTCGTGTTGCCCATCAAATGGTCCAGGTCAAACGTACACTAATGACGTGAAGCACTAAGGTACTCTTGAAAAATCCAAGAGCACCCCTCTCATGACCCATCGCGTGTATGCCCCTTGTTAGACAACAAGGTGGACCAAAGCACCTGTACGATAAAAACAAGTATATCAATATCATCATCTATTTACACACTTCCCAGGGACTCCCAAGGCTCATGATCCCTATTTTAAATCAGTTTTCTATACCCCTCCATTCCCATTCTGTTCATGTACCCATCTAAGTATTTCTTAAATAATTCCAGAGTGCCTGCCTCCACCACTTTACTTGGCAGCACATTCCATACCCCCACCACCCTCCTGTGTGAAAAAACCCCTCTAGCATCCAAATTATACCTTACCCCCCTCACCCTTCGCCCGTGATCCCTCGTGCTATTCAAGTCCATCCTAGGAAAAAGCTTAACCCTGTTCACTCTATCTATACCTCTCATAATCTTGTACACCTCTATTAGATCTCCTCTGAGTCTACGTCTTTCTAAGGAAAACAGTCCCAATTTGCCTAACCTCTCCTTGTAACTCGGACTTTCATACCAGGCAGCATCCTGTTAAACCTCCTCTGCACTCTCTCTGGAGAGTCTCCACGTTCTTCCGGTAGTATGGCGACCAGAACTGGACACAGTATTCCAAATGAGGTCTAACCAACGTTTTATACAATTGCAACATTAAAGGCCAGCTCTTGTACTCTATACCCCTTCCTATAAAGGCTAGCATACTATATGCTTTCTTCACAACCTTCTCCCCCTGCTTTGCCATCTTCAGAGACTTGTGCACCTGCACCACCAGGTCCCTCTGCATTTCTATACTCGTAATAGGTCTACCCTTTATCACATACCTTCTCCCTACATTCTTTCTCCCAAAATGCATCACCTCGCATTTATCAGCATTGAATTCTGTCTGCCATCTATCTGCCCAAGCTACCAGCCTATCTATGTCCTGCTGCATCGCCTGACAATGCTCCTCACTATCCGGAAGTCCAGCCATCTTTGAATCGTCTGCAAACTTGCTGATCACTCCACTTACTCCCTCTTCCAAGTCATTTATATATATTACAAATAGAAGAGGTCCCAATACCGAGCGCTGCAGCACACCACTAGTGACCGACCTCCAGCTAGAAAAACACCCTTCCACTATTACTCACTAAATCCTATTACTAAGCCAGTTACTTATCCATCTAGCTACCTGTCCTTGTATCCCATGAGCCCTGACCTTCTCAACTAACCTCCCATGAGGGACTTTGTCAAACGCCTTACTGAAATCCATATAGATGACATCAACGGCTCGCCCTTCGTCCACCGTTTTCGTCACCTCCTCAAAAAATTCTACCAGATTTGTAAGGCACGACCTTAACAAATCCATGCTGCGTATCCCTAATCAGATCGCAACACTCTAAGTGCCTGTGCATCCTATCTCTAAGAAGCCCCTCCAACAGCTTCCCTACCACTGACATCAAACTCATCGGCCTATAATTCCCAGGGTTATCCCTACTACCCTTTTTAAACAATGATAAAAAATTAGCTATTCTCCAGTCCTCTGGGACCTCACCTGTGTCCAAAGAAGAGACAAAGATTAGCGTCAGAGGCCCAGCTATTTTACCTCACACCTCTCTAAGCAGCCTGGGATAAATGCCATCAGGCCCCAGAGATTTATCAGTTTTAATGCTACCTAGAAACTCTAATACTTCCTCCCTCCATATGGATATTTCCCTCAACTGGTCCACAGCTCCCTCAGAGACAGGAACTGTCAACAAGTCCCTTTCCTTCGTGAATACCGATGCAAAGTATTCATTCAGGATCTCCGCCATTCCCTCAGGCTCTAAGCACAGTTCCCCTCCTCTGTCCCTAAGAGGTCTGATTTTTCCTCTAACACCCTTTTATTCCTAACATAGGAGTAAAAAGCCTTTAGATTTTCCTTAATCCTATCCACTAAAATCATTTCATGCCTCCTTTTTCCCCTTCTAACTCCCTGTTTGAGCTCCCTCCTACTCTCAAACAAAATTTATCTTTCCGACTCTCTCCTTCTCGATATCTCTTCGGTTAAAAAAAAGGTAGGTGCACAAAATGATGTTGAGTAAAGTGTCATAATAATAAAGCAAATTTAACATAATCTTACTACTTTTATCTATTTCTATAGATAATGTTCATTTTATAATTATTATTGTGGGATCCTTTGATTTTTACGTTGTTTCTTCCAAAAATATGTACTGAGAATGTTGTTTTTTTTTCCTTAATGATCATGTGATATTTTTATTAACATTTAACTTGCAATAAATCTCGTCAGTAAATCATTGCCAATATTTTGAAGAAACATCATTTGGTTACATTTCTGAATATGGAAGAGAAATGACCTTTCAACAACAATCATCTTTACAAAACAAAGTGGTACTAGGAAACCAAACATATGTATTTACCTGGTTGTAGGCTCAGCATTGGCCACTTGAATAAAGTGACAGGTGGTGCAGTGTCTTTTTACCACTGACGTAGCTCACTGTACAAAATGCTCCAAAGTTTATTCTGCTGTGAACTTGTAAAGCAGATTTAGGATCAACTTTTTCATTCTTGCTAACAGGGTTGTTATTTCTGACCAGAATAATCATTGTTCTTTGTCTAGTTGATTTTTTTGTATTTGTAGCTTATCTTAATGTTAATCTTTTAATATTGATTAATTACAAACTTGTTTGGGTATTTTTGTTAGTAAAAGTAGCTTTTCATCACTTATGTTGAACTTTGTTTTTAGCTAATCTGATTTTGAGGCTGGAAGTGGAAACGTACTTCAAAACTGAATTTCCCCTTGTTGAATTAGAAATAATGTAATTGATAGATAGGAGAATGGTCCACTTGTCTAAGATTCAGTGCCATTTGCAGCTATGGCAGTGATTCTTGTCAAATTGTCAGCAATGTTGAAACATCTTTAAGGCAAATTTTTTTACTTGGTAGAAATCTACAACGCTTAGTGTGACCACTTCTTCCTGATATCTGTACAAAGCACCATAAAAGTTGCCAGAATTGATTTGTCTCATCAAGCATGATGTGAAAATCAGTAAGTGTAATTGTCAATGCAGTTTGAGTGTCCTGTGTCTGAAGACCTTGGGCTGATTACATTTCAGTATTCAGACATTTTCAGATGTGGTATAGCTACTATATATATGTTAGACCTATTTACATTGCGTGATTTCCTCTGGGTGCTCTGATTTCCTCCTAACAGACAAAAGATATGCAGGTTCGATGGATTGACCATGCTAAATTGCCCATTAGTGTCCAAAGATGTGTACGTTAGGGGAATTGGGAGTGGTGGGCCGGGGCAAAATGCTCTATTGGAGAGTTAGTGCAGACTCAATGGGCCGAATATCCTCCTTCTGCACTATAAGGATTCTATGAAACCGCATTCTCATGATCTGCTGTATAGTATAGAAAATTATACATTGAATTATATTAGAATCTCTTTGTGATCTAATTCCAGAATTTTACAAACAACACAGAATTAAGAAACTTCTACAAAATCTTATCGACTAATACGGACAGCCAGGGTATTGAATTTGTATCCACAATAGAAGGTACTGGCAAATAATAGTACTTGCAATAAAACTATTCAGTAAAGGTGAGATACAACGTGTTGTGCTGTGCTCTTATTACTTGTGAAGATTTCTTGTCATCATACTGTGGCTCCTGGTCTGTAACATGCGAAATGATATTCTTAGTTCAAATGTACAGAGAAACAAATGGAGATTAAGAGATGTGAGGTTTCTCAAGCTGAGCGATTCTTTTTAACTGCACATTGAGTTTCTAAAGTGCCTCAATTGGCCTAGAATGCCACTTTAAAGGGTTTCTTATTTCAAGAGAGTGCAGTCTTCCAATGTCTAACCTTAAAACACAAGGGTGATTGTGGAAGTGTTCTAGTTCTAAATTGAAATCAATGGAGGAATAATGCTGTTCAGTAGCTTGCTTCTGATTTGACATCCCTAGCACTATGTTAGACTATCAAACACATTTTGAATTTCTTGGAGAGATATTTTAATTCTTTGAGCATTGTTTCTTGAATGTTCACTTCAACTGATTTATTTTCCAAAGAATTCCAAGAATTACTGTTTCAGGTTGACACTTGAGTTTTTGAGCAGCAACAATAGACTGACTGCCAAAATGGAACTGTACTAAACCAAGTAGTCTGCACTCTCCTTCTGAATTCTTAGACAAACAGTTCCTTCCCTCAAACTCCACATGTAGGCCTGCAATAGGTGATATGAGTTGATGCCAGTGATAGTTATTTGCTGTATAAAGAAGGGTACACCTTTAAGGAAGTTTGGAAAATCCTGATATATCTACATAGAGCTATGTCATCCCACCCGATGTAGCAGAGGTTTGTTAACAGATTATATATACATGTATACATACATGTGCAATATACTGTCTTCAGGCCTATCTGGAAATGTCATATTAAGAATGCTTACTGCTACTACATTAGTTTCCTCCTTTTAACAAAACATGTTTTAATTGTGTCTTCGGTGTTATTTTAATTAGTTTAGATGTTATCCCAATTTAATAAGTGCTTTTGTTTATTTGTGACTTTTAATATATTTTTATATATCTTGTTTTGTTTAAATATGGATGATTCTTTAATATGACCCTATTTCCTAACAGAGTTTAGGTACCTTCTGCAGAACAATTTGTGAGTAAGAAGATGGTGTGGTCACTGGATTAGTAATCCAGAGGTTCCGGCTAATGTTCTTGGAACAAAGGTTCAAGCTCCACCACGTAATTTGGTGGAATTTAAATTCAATTAATGATCTAGAATTGAAAGTTAGTCTCAGTAATGGTGGCCCTGAAACTATTATTGATTTTCGTTAATCTAGTTTGCTTCTTTAGGGAAGGAAATCTGCCATCCTATGGATCTGGCCTACTTATGACTCCAGATCAACAGCAATTTGGTTAACTATTAACTGCCCCCTGAAACTTTGTTGGAAGCCACTCAGTTCAAGGCAGGTAGGGATGGGTAGAAAATGCTTGCCAGAGAGATACCCAAATTCCACAGAGTCATAGAGTTTTACTGTGCAGAAAGAGGCCCTTCAGCCTATCATGTCTCTACCCCCCATCCCATTTTCTAGCACTTCCTTGTACACTATGGCATTTCAAATGCTTGGCTAAATGCTTAAGTGTTGCAAGGGTTCCCGTGTCTTACCATTTTTTCAGGCAATGAGTTCCAGATTGCCACCATCCTCTGCATGAAAAACATAGAACATAGAACATTACAGCACAGAACAGGCCCTTCGGCCTTCGATGTTGCGCCGACCAATATAAAAAGCAATGCCCCTCCAAACTAAACCATTCCCTTCTCTTCCATATACTTATCAACTAACCTCTTAAACGCCACCAAACTTGGCGCATCTACAACTGCTGCAGGCAGGGCATTCCACTCCCGAACCACCCTTTGGGTAAAGAACCTACCTCTGATATCCGTCCTATAACTATCACCCCTTAATTTAAAGCTGTGTCCCCTCGTGCTAGCTTTCTCCATCCTAGGAAAAAGGCTATCACTGTCCACCCTATCTAAACCTTAATCATCTTATATGTTTCAATAAGGTCCCCTCTTAGCCGCCTCCTTTCTAACGAAAACAACCTCAAATCCCTCAGCCTCTCTTCATAAGACCTGCCCTCCATACCAGGCAACATCCTGGTAAACCTCCTCTGTACCCTCTCCAATGCCTCCACATCTTTCTTATAATGTGGGGACCAGAACTGCACACAATACTCCAAGTGCGGCCGCACTAGAGTTTTGTACAGTTGCAACATGACGTTGCGGCTCCGAAATTCAATCCCCCTACCAATAAAAGCTAAGACTCCATATGCCTTCTTAACAACCTTCTCGACTTGACTGCCTACTTTCAGGGATCTATGCACGTACACACCAAGATCCCTCTGTTCATCAAGACTACTAAGAATCCTACCATTAGCCCTATACTCTACACATTTATTATTCCTGCCATAGTGCATTACCTCACACTTTTCCACATTAAACTCCATTTGCCACCTCTCGGCCCAGCTCTGCAACTTGTCCAAGTCTCTCTGCAAACTATAACACCCCTCTTCACTATCTACCACTCCACCGACTTTAGTGTCATCTGCAAATTTACTAATCCATCCTTCAATACCCTCATCCAGATCATTTATAAAAATTACAAACAGCAGGGGCCCCAAAACAGACCCCTGAGGTACACCACTTGTCACCGAACTCCAAGATGAATATCTCCCATCAACCACCACCCTCTGTCTTCTATCTGCTAGCCAATTCCTAACCCAATTAGCTAAATCACCCTCTATCCCATACATCTGCATTTTCTGCAGAAGTCTTCCATGGGCCACCTTATCAAACGCCTTACTAAAGTCCATATATACCACATCAACCGCCTTACCCCCATCCACCTCCTTAGTCACTTTTTCAAAAAACTCAATGAGGTTAGTAAGGCACGACCTACCCTTCACAAAACCATGCTGACTATCTCCAATCAATTCATTACTCTCTAAGTAACTATAAATCCTATCCCTAATTGTTCTCTCCAATACTTTGCCCTCAAGTCTTCCCTCAAAATACCTCTAAATCTCCTGCTCTTTACCGTAAATCTGTGTCCCTAGTTTTCGACCTGTCTGCTAAGGGGAAAAATTTCCTCCTATCTGCCCTACTTATAACCCTCAGAATCTTGTGCAGCTTGATGATGTTCCCCCTCAGTCTTCTCTGCTTTAAGGAAAGTGACTCCAGCATACCCAGCCTTCTTTCATAGCTGAAACACTCTAGTCCAGGCAACACCTTGGTGAGTCTCCTCTGCATCCTTTCTAGTGCAATCACGTTCTTCCTATAATGTGGCAATCTGAACTGTACACAGTACTCGGGCTGTGGCCTAACGAGCATTTTATACAGGTCCATCACAACCTACCTGTTCTTGTATGCTATGCCTCAGGTAATAAAGCTAAATATCTCATATGCCCTCTGAACCACCTTATCTACCTCTCCTGCTGCCTTCAGCAATCTTTAGACATGCATCTCAAGGTCCCTTTAGTCCACTATATGTTTGTTATGGATAAGGGAAGAAGAGAATACAAAGATAGAAGGAACTAAATCACACATTTACATTGCAGTGCTTCTGCAAATCAATGCCGAACCGGAGGTTTGTTTCAATAAAGTCTGCATAGGCTATTCTATATTTGTGGAACTCATATACATGCTGCAATGTGGGAGAGACAGTCTATATACATTGATCAATAGCATATGTCATTTTAGAAATATACTTACAGATAAAATATCAAATTGTAATTAGAGGACATGTATGTATTGGAACATTTGTTCCTGGAAAATATTACAATTAACTTTTAAGTAGTTATCAGAAACTTGGAGAGCTTTAATAAGCAGAGTTGTTCACTGATGAGATAAAGTTAGAATTAAGGAAATGATGGTTGTTTTCTTTATTGCAGCATTCAATTACCCTATTTATGGAGTTCAGTGGCACCCTGAGAAGAACAGCTTTGAGTGGAACAGAAAACATAACATTGTACATACCCCTAATGCTGTGAAAGTTACGTTCTATATGGCAGAATTCTTTGTTAATGAAGGTATGGACAATGAAATAAAATAATTAATTTGTGCTATATAATGCAATGAATTTTAGTTTTATGTTGATTTCATTAGCAAAATGATTTACATCAATTTTAGGTGTTAAGTGTCTTCTTTGTGGCAATTTCCAGAGTTGAAACTGCTCAAGAGGAATGTTTGTGTTTACTGGTTATACTAGCACTTTACTGCAGTTATAGTAACCAGATTTAATGAGTTGTTAAATCAATGTTGCATCTGTCGATGTTTGCCGTCAGAAAATGGCAAGTAGTGCCAAGACCAGAGTATCTATGCGTAAACACTTGTTAAGGTTTCTTTCTTACTCTCCCCTTCAGTCAATCCTATTTAAACCAGTGTACAAGCATAGCCATTTGTTAGAAACAGCAAATGGACAATTATGTTGTACGCATGTTTGCTTTTTTGATGTGACTCACACAGCGCCATTACCCCCATTCCCAAAATCATCTTTTCTTTAATAGCTCATTGAAAGTTGCTGCTTTACTTATGCGTTGTTTGCTATGCAGATACAGGGATCTGAGTCGGATCTCCGACTTGGGTCGGAGTCTGTGGGAGCTTGCACATTCTCCTCTTGCTTGCATGGGTTTTCTCTGGGTGCTCCAGTTTCCTCCCACACTCCAAAAACATGCTTTTAGGCTGCTTGCTGTTAACAAATTGTTCCTAAATTAGACCTCCCTTAATCTGGTGCACATATAATTCTCTAACTCTGCACCCTTTTATTGTGGAGTCCAAGAGGCATAGACAAAAGTTGTAGGTAGGAGGAGGATTGGAATGAGGCACTCACTGAGTGTTAAAATGGACGACATGGGCTTGTAGGGGTGAAGGACCTGTTTCCTGTCCTGTGTTGTTCTTTATCCAGGGCGTGAACTTTTCAATGACATTATCCAAATAAAGACTTTTAATTTTCAGAAGAATTACATTGTTGGGATAGATGATAATTAAGTTCATATCTTTCAGAATTAAATCATTACATCTGCTTGTCAGTAGCAAAGCTGTTTGTACTTTAACGTTTTTGCCTGCTATTCTCAGCAAAAATGAATTTTCATTCAGGGAAGTACATATTAAAAAATTAGAGAAGTGCTCACCACATTTTGTGTCCCTTTGAAAGGAAAAGTAGAATATCGTTAGTAATATCCAGCTGATTTTGTGATTTGTATCCCCAGTGTAAAAATTTCTGCAAATAATAATATATTCTTTATCTTTTTGAACTTTAATGTGGGAAACCTCGGCATAGCTTGCGAACTAGTATTTATGAGCAATGGACTTGTAAACTCAGATTTTATTGGCTTTCAGTTTTATAGTTAGAGCTACCTGGCAGTTGAACTCTAAATCACATAAATGAAGCAATTTCCTATATTAATACTCCCATTTTCTATAGTTTGTTTCCTTGTTCATTTCATAATCAAAGATTTCAAATATCAGTAATGAAATTCTTAAAAGACTATTACTTTCTTATTTTTCAGCTCGGAAGAATTGGCATCAATTTTCTAACGAAACTGAAGAAACAAATGCCTTGATTTATAACTATGCACCAATTTACACTAGAAATAGTAATAGCTTTGAGCAAATTTATATAATTGATAGCAACTGACCTAAAGTGTAATTTTGTGTCGGGGGGGTGGGGATGGATATATGTCCCCGGTATAAAAGCCCCTGCAAATGAAAGTACGTTCTTTATCTTTTTGGGCTTTAATATGGGAAGGCTCTGTGTAGCTTGCAAATTGCATTAAAATTTACTTTAGTACATTTAAACAAAAAAAATAAAATTAACAACACAGAGCTTTGTTTTCATATGTGTGATGTTCCCCGATAAAAACCAATTTCAATCTTGGCACACTTTAAATGGGCCGGCCACTTAGAAAATGACCAAACATTGCTGTATTTTCAAAGAAAAGCTTTGAATGCTATAATTAACAAAACTGTGTCTGTAAAGCAGCCTTTATATTTGTTACAATCAAAAGAGATAAAATGAATCATCAGCATTAGCATAAGAAGTGGAAAGAAAATTGTGGAGCATTTAAAATGAGTTGCTGATTTCCTTCTGGTCTGTGTTACACTGCCTGCCCAAGAGCAGTGTTACACTCAATACCTTTTATCTGGAAATTGGGCTATTGTGACATTGCCTTGCAATTTACTTGTCTTGGTCAATACTATGTAGTATAACTCAACCTTTTTAAATGCTCTGGTGTAGCAACATATAATTTTACATTTCAGTGTTTGATTATTTTTGGAAGAAGCAATTGTCTGTGAAGGAAGTAGAATTCCATTTAATTTTGCAAAATGCACTGCATCTGATTAACTCAATATTAAAAGAGCTGATTCATAATTCTACAAATCATTGCTACTTGTCGACAGATCACATTGTACCAAGACCTTGGAATTTGAGATTTTGTGATCTCTGATAAAATCTCAATAAAATTGTAAAATTGCATCTTTGTCCTTTTTTTTGATTGATCCAATGATACACTGAGTGGTCTGTGTTTATTCCATTTTGAGTACAGAGTGCAACTGAGTCAAACAATGGTGAAGCCAATCTGTCAAAGCCACTTTAGCGAATGGTAAGTATGGTAACTAAAGGACCAATGTTTATCTTAGCCATTCTTTTTCATTTTATATATTTGTAGAATGTTTTGCTATCTTTTTATATTCTCAGCTAGTTTACTCTCCCAATCTCCACACTATCTTACTTCTCTTTTTTTGGCTTTCAGTTAATCTTTAAAGATTGTGGTTAGCCTCTGGAATTGGGGTTGCAGATGGAGCAAGGTCAAAAGTCAGGGGTTGGTAGGAATAAGGAGAGATTGGACAAAACAAATTTGGGCAGAAGACAAAGGGAGCATTAATGATGGGAGGATCTGGTGAAAGCAGACACATTAGCAATATTTAAGAGGCATCTGGATCCTCCCATCATTCTCTGGATGAAAAAATTCCACCGCACATCTTCCTTAAACTTTCCCCCTGTCACCTTGAACTCATCCCCCTTGTAATTTTTACTTCTAAGAAAAAGCCTCCAAATATCCACCCTGTCTATGCCTCTCACTATTTTGTATACCTCTATCAGGCCTCCCTTCAGCCTCCATCTTTCCAGTGAAAGCAATCCTAATTTATTTAACTTCTCATTTTCAACATCCTCGAAACCAGACAACACCCTAGTGAACCTTCTTTGCACTCTCTCCAAGCTTCCACATTCTCTGGTGACCAGAACTGGATGCAATACTCCAAATGCAGCCTAACCAAGATTTTATATAGCTGCAATATGATTTCCCAACTCTCATATTCAATGCCCCGGCCAATGTACGCCTTATGTCTTCTTATTCACCTTGACCACCTGTGTTACCACTTTTCGGGGGCTGTGGACCTACATCCCTAGATTCCTCTATATATTAACATTCCTATAGGTTCTGCCATTTACAGGATAATTCATACCTAAATTTGATTTTCCAAAATGCATCACCTCACATTTGTTGGAATTAAACTCCATTGCTGTTTCTGTGCCCATTCTATATATATCGTGTTGTATTCTCTGACAATCCCCGACACTGTTAGCAACTCTATCAATCTTCATGTCATCCGCAAACTTACTAATCAGACCACCTACGTTTATTCCAGATCATTCATATATACCACAAATAAAAGTCCTAGCACTGATCCCTAGGAAACATCATTAGCTACAGGTCTCCATTCTGTTTAAAGTCAGGCCATTTGGAATGATGAATGCACTAACAACGTTCCAAAAACTATCCAACAATGTCGTTTCTAAACTAAATAATTGTGCAATGTACATAGAAGATCGGGTAGTTTTCAGTCAGACGTGGAAGGAATATTTAGAACATTTAAAAGAATTGTTAATTTGAGTAAGCAGGCTGGCTGGTAATAAACTTGGCTGAAAGTGAATTCACAAAAACCCAAGTCATGTTCTTATGCCATACAATTGAACATGGAGAGATGTGAAAACAGAAGGTATTGGGGAGTACCCAACAATGTCAACAAGAGAAGTGCTGAGATTCTGAGATATGAAAGGTTTCTACAGAGAATGTGTGTTAAATTTCAGCAATATGATTGTTCCACTGACTGAACTGCTGAAAAAGCAAAGGGAATTTCAGTGGGCATCTGAATGTTAAGAGCCATTTGACAATCCGAAAACTGTTAACCACCAGACCAATTTTGGTGACACCAAACTATGCAAAGCAATTCAATGTCGTAAGTGATGTGTGAGTTGGTGCTGTATTATTACTACAAGGTGATGAAAAGATAGAAAGACCTACAGATTATTTTTCCAGGAAATTAAATATTCATCAAAAGAAATATTCGACCATTGAGGAGGAGACACTGGCTGGAATTTTACTGCCCTCTCCAACATAAAAATTAGAGCAGGCGATGGGCGGACAATGAGAAGATCCTTTGACCTCGGATGGAATTTTACAGTTTCGGCATGAGCAAGGCCATTAAATCCCGCCATAAAGTTTCATTTTGGCATTGCTACCTTTTAAAATTTATGTTGCCAGCAATTCAGAGAAAATTGTTTGCACTGACAATAATCCATTGAAGTTTCTGGACGAGTTTAAGCATAAAATTGCAATTCTGTTTAGCTGGAGCTTATTGTTACAGCCATTTAATTTGAAGATTATACATTAGCAGGAAGAGAGAATGTAATTGCAGCTTTATTGCAACTTTACTTCAGATGGAGCAGCAGAGCACACAGTACAAACTATTAAGGGCACTCTCATTAATCAAATACCAACACAGATTGGAAGAAATATTTGTTTCTCATTGAATCACAGAGTGATGTATTCTTTCTTCATTTATTTATTAACAACCACACGCTACTACTGGCAGAACGCCAGTTAGATTGTTTTCCAAAAGATACATATAGGGTTTTCACTGCAGAAGTCAAATTTAGCACAGCGAGTAGAAAAGCAATAATCTAGGCAGAAAGAGAGTCATGCTATAAGTAGAGTAAAAGAAAGGGGTCTGAAGTTAAACGAGAAGATTAAAAGAATATCATCATAAGTGCCTATTAGGAAGAGGTGTGAAAATATATGGTCCTCACACCAGTGTTTATTGGTCAAAGGTTAGGTTTGTGCGTACAGATAATATTTTACTTTCAGAGGTCTATGAAGGAGAAGGGAGTTGGGAAGAAGCAAATGAGTCTGATGAATTGGATAGTTGGAATACGAGTAGATGCCAAAAATTACTCCAACACAAGTTGTGCCTGAAACCAATCCAAATCTGAATCAGAGGTAGACAGACACACTGATTAAATGGAAAATTCAGCTGTAGATTAAGAGGAATACCAGGCTTTGTTTGTGAAAAGTTTGCCTCAGGGTCAGGCCTACCTAGGTAGGTCAAAGATCTCCCCCAGGTTCTAAGAATGTCGGTCAAGGAAGTTGGTGTCCTCTTGGGAATTGGAAATCAGTAATTAAGTTGGATTGTAAATAAATGGAAAAAGTAAGGATCGCACATAAGCTGTGTGAAATGTAAACAATGTGTAAATTTTTCACTAAGGAAGGAGGAGTACCTCTGGTGGTCATTTGTATGCATGTGTAATAAATCAAAACTGGAATAAACCAGTTCAGTTGAATACAAAATCCTTAGATGCATGCACCAATAATTTTGTCCTGCAAATATAGCCCAATTAAGTTTATAACTGTTTCGCCCCCTCTGGCCCATGGATCCACATCCCAACAGCTCTGATATGACATGATAGGGAAACTGTTGTTGCTTTGTTGTGCAGATCTGCAACTAAAATTGCAAAGCAGTTCCTGATGACAGAATCAGACCAAATTTGCATGATGGGGGGTCCAGTTTCCTACCCTTCCCATTTGCTCAAAAGTGCAAGTGAAAATTGGAAGTCAGCAGGAAGGCAGCAACATCAAAGGGATAGACAACTGGGTTAATTATAATTGCACCATATCTAAGATTCCACTCAGCAGGAATCATAGCCAGTAAATCTAATACAAAAATAAGCAAAGAAGTTGCTGGATCAACAACATTCATTGAGAATAGAAATGTTTGATCCTTACCTGATCAGCCTGGACATGACCCCAATCCCATTGTTAATCCAATTCCAATTCCAAGCAGTTAATTACCATTAAGTCATTTTATAGCAACCAAAGATGGGCAATAAATATTGCCACACAATTCCCAGTATTGTTTTAAGATTGCTATTGATAAAGATATAGGTTTTAAAGTGTTAATTTCATTAAGGTGGCAGATTTTATCAAATTACGCTAAAATCTCAATTTACAAGAACAGCAAATGCAGAGCTGTGCTCACCCAGGTAACAAGTGCTTGAGACAGTAGTGAGGTGTGCTGACTTGATTACAGTCTCTAAAGTTTGCCTTTCTTTATTATTTGAACAAACTGCTTTGCAAGAAAAATGTGCACGGGAACTTGGAGAGCTGCACGATTAACTTCCGAATTGAAACTTTGAACTTCCTAAAACAAATCCTCTTAGCTTTTGAAAGTTTTTTTTTGTAGTTTCCATGAGACGAGCAGAGATTAGCTACAAAAAAATGTTGTCAGAGCCACAACATGTTTGATGTTGAGAGGGAAACATTCCCATTTAAGACTCCTTTCCAGATGATCCTCTTCGGAGCAGAAAGCTATCTGGTTTTGCAAATTCACATTAGAGCCGTTTTGGTGGATGCTTCACAAAAAAACGAATAAATTAAAACTCCACTGAATTATTAGTATCCACATGGAATGAATTAACCATTTGTACGACTTTGACACAGAGTGTGCTCAGGGCAACTCATGATGGAGCTTGGCAGTATTGTTCACAAAAATTCTTTTTTCTTGCATAAGCTTCAAGTCTCAGGCATTAGTTATAGTGAAGGCAATATATTAGTAACCTACTGAGCTTTCATTAAAAGGGACACTGATTGATCCATAGGTTTTTGTTTTCAGTTATAATTTCCAAAACTTGTCAAACAACCATGTACTGTCAATATCATTTGAGTGGAATTTGCCTGAGCATGCAGCTTAAAGGCTCTACAAAACATGTTACAATTGAGACTGTGTGGCCTCTTCTCCAATGTACTAAGATAAAAATAAAAAATAATACCCATTTCTGTCTCTAGAAAGATAAAAGTAACACTGTGTTGTTGATTATTGAAATTTACAGCTTTGCATATTTCTTTGAATAAAATAATTTTTAAAAAATGACCTGTCTCGTGTTGAAACCTGAGCCTGCTGCTGGAGTGTTTGAAAGAAGAGGGTCTCATGAAATGTAACACCTGGCCTTCCTGCCCACTCCACATCTGCCTCCATTTTACAGTCAATTGGAAAGGTATCATGCAACCCAGCGACCTTTGGGCTTGCTGAAAAACTAAAGTGGCCAATTAATGGCTATTTTACATACCAGTACACTCATGGACAGATGCATCTGTGGCAGCCAAGTGGGTGAAGATGAAGTCAAGCATATTTTTCCCTCTTGAAGGTTCCCTCACACCTGCTGCAGGCCCAGTCTAGCAGTCACGTCCATTAGGACTTAGCTGGCTTGGTCTGTGGTGGTACCACTGCGCCACTCTTAGTGATGGACACTGTAGTACTCCCATTGAAGAGTACTTTCTGCAGCTTCACCACCTCAGTGCTTCCTGCAAGTGGTGTTCCTCATAGAGGAGTACTGATTCATCAATAAAGCGGGAACAGTATGTGCTAATTGGCAGGTTTCCTCACAAAGGTTAGGTCTGATTCCAAGAGATTTCATGAAATCCAGAGTTGATGTTCAGAACTCCCAGGCATCTCCCTCCCAACTATATATCATAGTGGCGTCTCCTCTCTTGGGCCTGTCTTGCTGGTGAGATAAGACACAACCAGAATGGTGGTGTCAGGGACATTTCTGTGAGATATGATTTGGTGATTATGACTTTTTCAAGCTGTTGTTTAACTAGTCTGTGGGACAACTCTCTCAAATTTGATACAATCCACCAGATTTAAGGACGACTTCGAAGGGTTGACAGAACTGAGTTTGCCATTGTTGATATCAATGCTTAGGTTAATGCTGGGTGCTTGTCCAGTTTCATTTTTTATAGACTTTCTAACTATTGTATTTCAACTAAATAGCTCATTTTAGAAAATATTTAAGAGTCAATCACATTGCTATAGGTCTGGAGTCACATGTAGGCCAAACCACATGACTATGGCAGATTTCCTTCCTTAAAGGATATCATGAAACAAATGCTTTTTGTCACAATACACAATGGTTTTATGGTCATTATTAAATTTTGATTTCCAGATTGTTTTGATTTAAATTCCATTGTACACCATGGTGGGATTTGAACCCATGTCTCCAGACCTTGGGTTTAATATTACAAAACTGTAAGAGGGGCTTTCTTCCCCAGGTGTGAAAGGATGTATTGACATCAGGCAATTAATGCAGCTTTCAACTTTAGAGAAGGTTTTGCTTTTCAGATGAATCAGCAATCTTCACAATACTGGAATTCATTATCAGAGGAAAAGCAACAGAAATGGATTTATCAGTCAATGCAATAGCAAGTCTTATTCATAGTTTTTTTTTCAGTCTTATATATGTGAAGATTCACATTCAATAACTAGCTCTTTCAATATTGAACCCATTGTTTTTGATCAGGAAAATCATACAATGTTGCTTCCTTAATTGAGTAACAAGTGGGAAATTATTGCATTTATATAGCATGTTTCATACTCAAAGTGTATCAAAGTATTTCACAGCAAATTAAGTGCTACTAAAGTGTATTTACTTCTATGTCCATGTATGTGTCCCAAATGAAAGATACAACATTACATAGATCAAATCAGTTGCAATGACTAAACTGGCTTAAAGTCTGTAAGTATAGACTAATTTAGGAATCAAGTTGTAGAAAGGAGAGAATGCTTACAATTAGCATGTAATCCAATGTACAATTTAATCATTTTAAACAACACAAAATATTTACCATCCACACTGGCTTTTAACATGATACCTAGGATAATGGACTTTCTAGATAAGTAAATACTGTTTACATAGTTTCTCTATCATTAACATCCTCAATACACAAGAATGCGCAGATATGTATACAAGTTCATGTTAAAAAAGTTACACAAAGTGTGCTTTATTCAAGAGATTTACGCAAGACGTCCAGTATCCAAAGGCTACCATCAGTGTACATGTATCTGTTGCGTTAGTAACACTATACATTTGTAATTAGTAGAAACTTAGCAGTTCCATAGATCTTTTGAAACAAAAGCAATCCCAATCTCCAAATTTCTAAAAGCCATTTTTATATATGACTACAGAGACAAGTTTGTCATATAGTTGCTTGATTTAAAACAATACACAGCAAAATAAAAGATGGCAGTGCCAAACATTAGGCATCCAGCTCTGCCAGCAGAGTTCAGCGGGGTGAAACCTTAGGTTGTCTGACTGCAGTAGTCTAGACCTGGGGTCATCTGCTTGTTGGTGTGGGCAGTACCTGTGCTAATAGAAGATGAATAAATCTGAGTAGCTTCATCCTGCTCCAAGAGTGAAAGCAAGGATGGAAAGGCCTCAAAACTGTCCTTCCTTAAATCACAATGCGCTACTGCTTTTAGAAATTGTAAATGACTTAGGCCCCTTCAGAAGGCCTCAACACTTCACTTGCTAGCTTTCAGCTGGTGAGAATTCCTTAGGAAGACATACACAGCTGACTTTCCAGGACAATCTAGGAGTTGCCCAATCTCTCTGTATGGAGATTGTGATGGATCTTTTGAGCACATCTCCCACCAGCAAAAAAAAAAATGCATGGAGCTAAAAATGGGATGGACAAAATCTGACCACAGACATGCTTCCCAGTGTCTCCACTCTGGGACTTGAGGTCTCTGGATATGGCTCTATCAAGCCATATTGTTAATAATGTATTTATCTGTAAGATAGGAAGTAAAGGTTCTCTAGAGGAAATACTTCCAGAAATTGTGTTTTGCTGATATCATTAATTACTTTTCCAGTCTTTGCAAATGTGGGCAAAGGCCCATACCAGAAAACTTATTCATTTGAACTCCACTGTCTCAAATATAGAATGCACCATATTTTAGAATGTGTAATATAAAATAATATTGAAAAGATTAAAATCTGCTTCAATGGAATTATGAGCTTAATTCCGTCCTTCTTGCTTCTTTTCCTTCATTAGGTGGAGTTGACGGAGTTGGACTGGGGTAGGAAGAGTAAGTAGTTTCACACTGCCAGGTTAAAGCCCAACAGGTTTATTTGGTGGCACGAGCTTTTGGAGTTCTGCCCCTTTATCAGGTCACCTGATGAAGGTGCAGTGCTCCAAAACCTCGTGCTACCAAATAAACCTATTGGACTTTAACCTGATGTTGAGAGATTACTCACTAGGTCTTTCCTTTATTAGTCTCTTCCACCATCTCCTCACCACCATCCACAAAGCATCAAGCTAGACATTATTAATATTAATCGAGATTTATTTGATACCCTGGCACAACAGCACACGTCAAACCTTATTACGATATTAATCAGCCATCTGTTAATTTCACCAAAAGTCATTTCTAGTCTATAATAGCAATGTTATTCCCAAAATATTAATGCCATTTTCAAATTGAAACTTTGAGCTGGAAATGCAATTGCATCATGTCATTACATTAGTGTTAGATAATTTACTATTTATAACCTATACTTTTAAAGACAGCAGAGTTTTTTTTAGTTTAGTCAGTGCACCATGATCGGCACAGGGTTGGAGGGCTGAAGGGTCTCTTCCTCTACTATACTGTTCATTGTAAATGACTTAGATGGTGGGATCAAACGTGCAGTTACTAAATTTGCTGATGACACAAAGATAGGTAACAGAGTAAGTTGCGAGGAGGACATAAGGAATCTGCAAAGGGATATAGACAGGTGAAGCATATGGGCAAAAATTCAGCAGATGGACCACAATAAGAAAAAATATGAACTTGTTCACTTTGGCAGGAAGAGTAGAAAAGCAGCATTATTTAAATGGACAGAGGTTGCAGAATTCTATCGTACAGAGGGATCTGGAAGTCCTGGTACATGAATCTCAGAAAGCTAATCTGCAGTATACCAAATGATTAGGAAGGCAAATGGAATGTTGTCGTTTATGAAGGCAAGTGGAATATAAAAATAAAAAGATCCCTGTACAGGGAACACAGGGAGCTATTGAGACCACATCTGAAGCAGTTTTGGGCTCTTTCCTTTAAAAAGATCATATAATTGATTGGAAGCAGTTCAGGGAAGATTCACACATCTGATTCCTGGGATGAAGGGGTTATCTTATGAAGAAAGGCTGGACATCTTAGGTCCATATCTGTTGGACTTTGGAAGAATGAGAGATGATTTTATTGGAATACATGAGATCTTGAGGGGCTTGACAGGGTGGATGTTGAAAAGATGTTTGCCCTTATAAGACAGACTAGAGCTAGTTTAAAAATATACGGTTTGCCATTTAAGACAGGGATGAGGAGCAATTGTTTCTCTCTCAAAGGATCAATTAGTTGGTATAATTGTCTTCCCCCAGTGGAGTCAAGACCATTGAATAGTTTTATGCTGCGTTAGATGATCGACAAAGTAATCAATAGTATAGGGAGCAGAAAGGAAAGTTAAGTTCAAACCACAATCAGATCAGCCATGCTTATAGCAAATGGCAGAGCAGGTTCGAGGGGTTGAATGGCCTACTCCTAATTTATTTGTAGGTGTATTTTTACATTTGGAATGGTATGCTGAAATGCCTTATCATTAGTGAAACTCCCCTCACAAATTTTAACACAAAAAGTTATCAGGAATATTGCAAGAGCATTACTTAATGGATTTACTGATTCCACAAGCATTAGGTGGTTTGATAGACCTGTGTTGATACCTAATGACTGAATTTTCTCTTTGCCATTTTTTCCATTCTACAAGTGATTCTGACTTCAAGGAACAATTTTTTTTGTTAATAGTACTAGACTGATTTAGGTTTGCCTATTCTGCGGTTCCTTCCAACAATTGGTGGTCTAATGAATCTGCTTTTGGTGCTGGAAGGTGAACAGGAACATCCAAGAAATCAGGCAAGAACAGGAATGACTGTGAGAAGAGGAAGGTGGAAGAGGGAACTGCGTACCAATCCAGCCCAATGTGGGTTTTCAGGGAGCAAAACTTCACAGAGTAGCACTGCCTCAATGCCACTGCTTCAGCTTAGAAGGATAATGAACTACGTCACCTGTTGCAACTTAGGCCTCAAACCAAGGCATGGACAGCAATGTCTACAATTGTCAAGAGCACAATGGTCTTTAACCTTTGTCTGTGGTCATTCCATGCTGCAGTAGATACAGTTACATGGCTACAAAAGATGTTTCCTTTGGATGTGACTTATAACTCCTGTCAGAAATCTTGACTCAAATGCAGTCTGCAGACACAGTCTGATCTCATGAGCTATTGGTGCCACCAGACAATGATAATCTCAAGGAAAACTTCCACATGCCTCTGTACATTTCCTGACTTTTGATCATCTCAACATGTGCCTACCATCACTAAAAACAATGAAATGGAAGAACATCATCAGCCATAATACTATTTTCTGCCAGAGTTCTGAGCGGACAGCTGATTCAACAGGGCTTCAAGAATCATCCCTCCTTTCCAATACAACCAACAGTGCCAGAATCCTGATGAATACTGTTGTCACAATCAACATCTGAGTGCTTTTAAAGTAGAGGTGAAGAAAATTGATTTCAGAAGTTCCAAGCAGCCACAGTGTTAATAAGCAGTGAGAGTAGTGCTGGTTGGAAGCCAGTGATTGCTGCACCAATGTAAACAGATGTATACTGCCCTATGCCCTGAATACCTCTTTCTGGGCACAATCAAATCTCTGCACCCAAGAGTGCAGCGATATGCTGCCTCTGGGTGATTTATGGGCACCATGTGAAGGCTATAAATTGTGGGTCCAGACTATACAGGGACTTATAAAGCTGCCAGGTTCCTTCTAAGAATGTAGAATGATGTCAACTGAACTTATCAACTTGGCTATTACAATCATGCCACATGCTCTAGTCAACAGAAGACCATGACAAAGATTTCAACTATTTCAGTGAGTGGAACACAGCAATATTGAGAATAAAAGGTTTCTTTTAATCACCTAATCTATAATCCATTGAATACCTAAAAGATGTTTCACATAAAATGTTTGTAACATTCACAAGACTACAAAATACTGGGGTGCTAGCATTATCTTACAAATGTGTTAAGAATACTTCATAAATCCATAAAAAAGTATTTTTGTACAAGTTGAAATCAGACTCATTTAAATATTCTACAGAGAAACAGTTGCTACCATCAGAAGGACTGATTTACTCCTCAGCACAAGTCCAGTATGCTTCTTTTCTGTTTCACAGTGAATTTTACCTGAAACAAATCACTTGACTGTACTGAATTCACTGTTTGCTACAGTGTACATACTTTAACTAGACACTGCATACAAGATACCATTATTGTACAGCAAAGGACAAGAAACAGTCAGTAATCAGAACCAAGTATTTCATAATCAACTTGGATATGCCTAAAAATTAGTCCTTGAATTGAGTTTTGGTCAGAGAGGATTTGTTATGCAGGCGTACCTGCCCACACTTGGTATCACCTACAACATTTTGTCTTTTCTCAGAACTGCCGTTTGAAATACATCTATGTCGGTGGCCTATCCATCCATGATCACTTGTTATCTGTCATTTACTTCGACCTAGAAGAGATGCAAACAAAAAATCAGTATGTGGCAAAATAAACGATATTGCTTTCAGAAAATGTCTGAATATGTTTCTTTATACATGAAAGAAAGGAGCCTGAAATCATATCAATGCAAACGTACAATTATAAATCTCTATTACGATTGATTGCTGGGCTTTGCCAAATGGCTTGGTGGATAAGTCCAATGCATGATATAATTATGAGTTCATATAAAACAAAAATATTACAGAATTGATCTCTGGCCTCTGCTGAGGGAATGCAACAAGAAGATCACCCAGTATTGACCTAGCAATGGAAATGACAATAGCACATCCAGCCACATCAATCCTGCAAAGTCCCCTTTACTTACATCTGAGGGCTTGTGCCAAAATTCAGAGATCTAATGCACAGACTAGTAAGAAACAGTCTGACAGTCATTCTGACATGAGTTATATTATTCAAAAAGGGAGGTAGAGCAAAAAACAGGAAACAATAGACCAATGAGCCTTATGTCAGTATTAGGGAAGTTGCTAGCATCCATTATCAAGAATTTCATAGCACAGCATTTGGAAGGCAGTGATATAATCAGACAAAGTCATATGATTTAAGAAAGGGAAGTCATTCTTGACAAATCTATTGGAATTCTTTGGGGGTGTAACTAGTAGAGTTGACCAGACAGAACTAGTGAACGTGGCTTATTCAGACTGTCAAAAGGCTTTCAATGAGGTCTCATATAGCAGATTACTATCTAAACTGCATGGGACTGTGAGTAATGTCGTGAAATGAATAGAAAGCTGATAAGCAGACAGGAGGCAGAGCGTTAGAATAAATGGGTACAAAGAACAAAGAACAAAACAGCACGGGAAACAGGCCCTTCGGCCCAATGAGCCCACACCGCCACCTCGATGTTCCCACCTCTACCCGCGATCCCTGTCCATTTTTATAGATCTATGGATTAAAAACCAAATTTGAGACAATTTAGGGAGAATTTGTTTTGCCAATTAGCCTAAGAGCACATCTTTGGGATGTGGGAGGAAACCGGAGCACCCGGAGAAAACCCACGCAAGCACGGGGAGAATGCGCAAACTCCCACAGACACAGGCCCAAATCCATGTATCTGCACAGCACAGCGATAGTCACTGAGCTGTCGTGTTGCCCATCAAATGGTCCAGGTCAAGCGTACACTAACGACGTGAAGCACTAGGATACTCTCGAAAAAAATCCAAGAGCAGCCCTCTCACGACCCATCGCGTGTATGCCCCTCGTTAGACAACAAGGTGGACCAAAGCACCTGTAGGATAAAAACAAGTACATCAATATCATCATCTATTTACACACTTCCCAGGGACTCCCAAGGCTCATGATCCCTATTTTAAATCAGTTTTATATACCCCTCCATTCCCATTCTGTTCATGTGGTAATTTTCCAATGTGGTGATTAGTAACTAGAGGGGCTCTGTTCTAGGACCCCAACTGTTCACATTATACATTAATGATTTGGACAAAGGAACTAAATGTATGCTCTCCAAATCTACAGATGATACAAAGTTGGGTGAGAGGGTGAGGTGTGAGGAGGAAGCAGAGTTGCTTAAATGTGATTTGTATAGGCTGAGTGAGTGGGCATGGCAGCTGCAGTACAATGTGGATGAATGTGGGGTTATTCACTTTGGTGGCAAAAATAGGAAGACAGAATTTGCATAAATACTGTGGATACTCAGCGATCTTGGTGTCATCGTGCATCGGTCACTAGGAGTAAGCGTGCAGGTACAGCAGACAGTAAAGAAGGCAAATGGTACGTTGGCCTTCAAAGTGAGAAGATTTGAGTATAGGAATAGGGATGTTTTACTGCAATTGTATTGGGCATTGTTGAGGCCACACTCAGAGTATTGTGTACAGTTTTGGTATCCTTATCTGAGGAAAGATTTTCTTGCTATAGAGGGAGTGCAACAAAGACTGATTTCTGGGATGGCAGGACCCTCATATGAAGACAGCTGAAATCGATTAGGAAAATATTCACTGGAGTTTAGAAGAGCGAGAGGGGATCTCATAGAAACTTATAAAATTCTAACATGATTAGACAGAGCTTCTTGGGAAAGAATGTTCCTGATGATGGGGAAGTCCAGAAATAGAAGTCATCATTTGAGGATAAGAGGTAAACATTTTAGGACTGAGGTGGGGAGAGCTTTCTTTACCCAGAGGGCAGTGGATGTATGTAATTCACTATCACAGAATGGAGTTGAGGCCTAAATGTTCTCTGATTCAAAGAAGGAATTAAATATAACTCTTGGTGCTAAGGGATATGGGGGTGGAGTGTGAGGGGGGTGGGGGGAGGAAAGGTGAGATCAGGGCATTGAATTTGATGATCAGCTATGATTGTAATGAATGGCGAAGCAGGCTCAAAGAACTGAATGGCCTACTCCTGTTTCTATTTTCCTTGTAATTTTCTATGTATACCTTACAGATAATGTCCTAGACACCACCATCACCATTCCTGGGTATGCCCTATCCCATTGGTAGCTAAGGTCATGGCACAATTACATACAGTCAGGAGGGAGTTGCTCTGGAAGTCCTAAATATCAGCTCTAGACCCCATAACCTCTCATGGCATCAGTTCAAAAATGAGCAAAGTGATCTCCAGCTGATTATCATGTATCATTCCCCTCTCAACTGATGAATCAGTACTCTTCCATGTTGAACATCCTTTGAAGGAAGCACTGTTGGGAAATCGATGTCCATTGACAACAGCGGCTTGATTGTACCATCATAAACCAAACTAGTTGAGTCCTAGAAGACGTGGCTGATAGACTGGACCTGCAGCAGATGGTGAGGGAATGAACAAGAGGGAAAAACATTCTTCATTTCATCCTCGTCAATCTACCAAACACAGATGCATCTGTTCATGACAGTATCAGTAGGAGTCATCACCTTACAGTCCTTGTGGAGACAAAGTCCAGTATTCACATTGAGGATGTTCCCCACTGTGTTGTGTAGCATTACCACCGTGCTAAATGGGATAGACTTCAAACAGATCTAGCAACTCAAGATTACACATCCATGAGGTACTGTGGGCCATCAGTAGCAACAGCATAATGCAATGAATCTCACATCCCTTGAAGAGTACAAAAAAAGCAGCTGATTTTTTTTTTAATTCATTCATAGGATGGCAATATTGCTGAGCTGGGCCAGTATTTATTACTATCCTTGAGGGCGTTTAAGAATCAACCACATTGCTGTGGATCTGGAATCACATGTAGGCTGGACCAGGTCAAGATGACAGATTTCCCTCCCTAAAGGGCTTTAGTAAACCAGATGTGTGTTTTGCGACAATGGTTTCATAGTCATCATTAGACTTCTAATTCTAAATTTTTATTGAATTCAAATTTCACCATTTGGAACGGTGGGTTTCGATTCTGGGTCCCCAGAGCATTACCTTGGGTCTCTGAATTACTAATCCACTGATAATACCACTATGTCATCCATGAGATCAATGATATCTTACATGACAACAACAATTGCACTTTAAAACTACTTCCTTGGTTGGAAAGGCATCCTGAGGTTGTGAAAGACAGTTTATAATAACCCTTCCAATATCCTTTAATCACTATGTAATGACTCCTGCAGTAGCATGCACATGAATTGATATCAGACTAGGGAAATGATCCTGCTTGACTATGATGGTTCAATAACTTGCTGACTCTCAATGCCTTTAGTAATATACTAAAAATGATCTCCTGGGGCAATGCGCTGGAAGGCTGCCAATGTTCATGAAATAATAACCCACGAAGAGTCAGTACTTCTTGAGAGTATTCATTTCTGTAGAGAAATTGTTGCTCCTGCTTTTGAGAAGGATACCTTGTCTAGGGTAGTAAAAGGCCGCAGTAATTCACTGTCTCTGTGTCGGTCAGAGGCACATTTGGCAGAGTGCTAATTTAACTTCTCAAGTTGGATCTTGGTTCTGGCTGAAATCATTCTGAACTTTTCATTAAGGATGGGATTTCACTAGGGGTTTCCTGATTTGGCATCGCTGCTAACTAAAGTTTTTGCCCACCATCATATATATAAGTGGTGGTTGGGTTTCTGATTGTATGTGCTAATCAAATCAGCACTCCAACCAGAATCAGACTATTCAAGGCAAAAAATCAGGACATTTTTGAGCTACGTTCAAAAGCACTTACATTTGTGTTCTCTGTAATCTTTCATCCTGGCTCAAGCTTCGATTTTTCTGGATTGGCTCCTGTTTACAAAACTCTGAACAGCCCAAAGGTGAAATGACACAAATTGTGTGGATTTCACTAGTTTGGGAAGACTCTTCAAATGGCACTCACTTCCTTGGAAAAGGGACATGTTCCTAAGACTTTTCAAATCAAACAATTTTTTTAGTTACTCAAAATCTGTGCAGCAGTGAGATGACCTGCTCAGTTAATTTTTTATTGAAACATTGAATGATTTTCGACCAGGTTGCTCACAGGTTGAGGGCAGGACATCCTGTTTACAAATACTGATCATTGCTGATAAATCTACTTTCAGCTGGTTTAATAAAACTGCACTGGTTGCCAGCCTTAAATCATAGTAAATAGCTTTTACTGGAAATTGAAAAGAAGAAACAGTTATGTTGTTAAAAACTGTCCCATTGTGCTGTTTGTGGAAGATTTTATGTTTGTAATAATGCTAATTAATTTAATAGAAAAGGGATAGTGGCAAAATTCCAAGCTCACCTTAGACATAATTTCCCAATTGCACCCAGACTGGAAACGAAGCCATTAAGTTAAACAAGTGATGGTGCTAAATGTGTCAGTTTGATTGTTAAAGCAACTATTGTCTGAATCAGAAATCATTTGTCCAAGCCCCATTACAGGACATGTTGACATAGTCGAGGCTTTCAATCCAATGAATTAGAGCTTAAACTGAGGCCTTTTCTGTTTGTCCAAGTAGATGTAGAAAATCCCATGACACTATTTCAAAGAAATGAAGGAAGGAGAGCTCTCTCACCATCCTGCCCAACATTTATCTTCCAAATAAGACCAAAGGAAAGAAACTGGTTGGGCAAGATTTGCCAGCCTCCCCGCCGTGAGTTTCCCGACGCTGAAAGGTGTGTGTTGTTCACGAACAACACACTAGTCCCACCGTTGTCAGTAGGATTTTCCACTGATGTCACCACACACAGCCTGGAAAACCACAGGCAGGAATGCACTGCTGCAGGATCCAGAGAATCCTGCAGCAGTGAATAGCCAGAAAATTCTGGCCATCACCTCCTTGTTGTTTGTGCAACTCTGCACTGCACAAATGGCTGCCACAATTGTCTAGTGAACACTACAAGTAATTCAGTGAAGTAATTTAAGACATCATGTGGAATTTAAAAAGGCTATATAAATGCAAGTTGTTCCTTCCTATGATATATTAAAATCTGTACACGATCACTAGATTTGAATGAATAGGGTTTGTGATAAGGTTTTCAGTGTAAAGTTGATATTTGTAATTGGTTCACCTCAGTGCCTATGCAGTAATCAACTGTTCTTGCCCTATGCAGTGTGTGCACATATGCGTGTATATACTGTGCTGAGCTTGGCTGCAGAAGCTCACACACTATTTCACATCAGCACACGAACCTCATGGTACATGGGAGACCTCCTTCCTCCCGGACATTGGAACCTACACGCCTTTCCCCATTATCAGCAGGCATGTTCCCTCATCCTCTCCCCACTCAGGTTGCTGGCGTCAGGACATAGGTCCCTATGCCCAACTCCCTGAAAACCCTCCATAATGCCCCCAAAATATGCCCCCATCGTAACTTCTGACATACCTTCAAATCATGACCCCCTTCATGGGCCATTCCTGCACAATCTTCCCTTGCATAGCCCCCTTGTATGACCCCCACCGGCACTGTCCCCCCCACCCCTCGTAGTCCCCTCTCACTCATGCCCCACCCCTTTGGCAATGCCTATGGCACACTGGGAGTACTCAAAGACATTGATGGGGTCTGGTGGGCAGTGCCAGTATGTCAGATGGACACTGCCCAGCCATGTTGCCAACCACCTGGGGGGGTTTCAATGGCCTCTGAACACCCCCTCCCCTTCTCCCTGGTGTGGTCATTGGGTCTGGTCTCTGCAAGTGGAGACCAATAAAGATTCTCACACCACAACCAAAGATCGGAAAGTCCCGGGAGCTGGAAGAACCCAGTGTCAAATGGGCTATGCATATTTAAATGCTACTTTAAATATGCTACAAGCCTTGCACCCTTTCTCGGTGTAATCTGGTTTGCATCAGTACAAAAGGAACTAACACAATTGCAAACTGTTTGGCAATGGATCTGAAGCCAATTTTTAGGCTTGCACACTATTTTCTGGGATTGACACAATCTGAGATCTTAAAATTATCCCTGTTCTTACCTTGCTCTTCCCTTCTTTTCACACTGCCTCCTTTGTTCCTCATACCCCCTACCTCATGTTTCCCCACTTCCTCTGCTTTACTTCTACTATCCACTTCTCTAGCTCTGCTTTACCTGAACACAGCACTTGTTGTTGGTACTCCATGTGGAAAGACATAGAGAATTTGATAAGTTGAGAAAAAGGGCATGGAATTATTTCTTGGTGTGCCCTGTGCAAAGAAAACTACTGCATATAAATCTTGTTCCATCTAAGATGTACTACCTGAAAAGGTCAGTTATCCTCCTTAGAAAGGTAGCACATGCGCCTACTTAGTCACCACCTTGACTAAACATCATCAGTGGAGTGGGCAGATCTAATATGAGCTGAATATAACAAGGATAAACACCACAAAGAAAGAAAATATTGTCTTCTGATATGAAAGATTATTAGTTGTTTAAACTCAAGGCAAGAAGCACTCATACATATTCATAGTACAGATGTGTCAATTACTAAAATATGAACAGTAAAATTTTTTTACAACTCAAAGCAGGAAGGGAAAGATGCTAGTATCACACATTATTTTGTACCGTAGACAGTGCCATGAGCATGATTGTGAATACATGCAGAAGGTGCATTAAACCACTGGATGGCACAGTTGCACCAAAGTGCAATATTAAAAGTAGACATAGTTTTTGACTTTTACGAGCAAATACTCTGAGGGAAAAAAAACACAGCTCCGTCCAACTGTACTTTGACCATGTTGTCCTGTGAATTTCCACTTGACAACCTTGAGCTTTGCATTGTACAGTCACAACCATCACCTCACTGACAATTAACCTTTCTTTCAACCAGTGTTTGCCATGACTACATTATTTTGATATGCTGTGCCATGGACCCTTCTTCCAGCTGTAGCATTTAATCTTCAGAATGGATAATTGTTGTGTATTTATTGTATATAAATGATTCCTTACCAGCAGCCTTACAGCTGAACAGGGCACTTCAACAGAATGCGCAACATCATCAGCCGTTTGCATGGTTAACTGGGCAGTGTAACATTGCAGCCTGTAGTGTTAACATCTCCTGATAAAGTTCTTAGTTTTATTGAACTTCCACAGCCTGGAGGCAAGATGTTTGCTGTTACACTGCTATCATTAAGTCTGCTACTTAATATGCTGAAGCGTATTTACTCTTAAGTTGTCAACTTATAAGTTATGCTTCACCATGGACAATGCTGTTTGGCAAGTTACATCAAAAGTTAGCTTTGCCACTATCAGTAACTTATTTTGGGCACATTCACATTTTAAACCACTTACAAATCTGTTCCACAATGCTCTGTTTTTATATTCTCCAAAATTGCAATATATCGATAGCCTCTTTAAGATCACAATATGTCCTCATTCCAAACAGATAGCTTTCTACAATCTCCAATGGTTTGGGATTGTAATGCTGCTCAATCTTTTATGTGCGACAGCAATGTATCTTTTAGCTTACTACAGACCGAAAATTCTTAAGTGTTTCAAATATTACTGCTTCAGTCACAATTATCAGCCTTTTCCTTTCTCCCAGCACCTGATTAACAGCCAGAATATCAGAATCTTTAAGGATATTATTAGCAATGCAAAACATCTCTGGTTGCTCTACATGTTCACTGAAAGACTCTTGGTCACGACTATATTTTCCCAGTCACCCAACAGTATTTTCAAAAGTTAGTCCATCCATGTGTACAAACAATCTTTCCTTGTAAACTACATTTTTAGAAGTATTCCTGACCACAAATCCCCTCACTATCCCTCTGCTACTTTGCGGAAAGCTTCTCAAACCCAAATTTGTTGGGTTTAAAATATTGAGGAAAAATATTTAAGAAATATCAACAATTCCACCTTGTTGTCGGATTATAATATCTTTGCAAGGCAGAAAAGAGACACTGTGCCACATAGAAAGTAACTTACCAACTAAATTGGTTTATTCTGGTTTGACTACATACATACATATTTATATTATATATATATATATATACACACACACACACATAGATGCGCACAATTGACCACATGACTGCATTGTTACACTATTACAGACAACACAATTTCAATGTCTATTTCATACAAAGTCAGCAAGAAACAGAGAATGAAATTCAACTTTGGCAGGTGAATGAACTCGGTAGCAGTGAATTCAGTGTTATTTTTACATCCTGCCATGTTTCCATTGGAGTCACTAAAAAGAAGCAGCCGGATTGTGCAAGGTTACTTGATTCATTGTTGACCACACTGTGCTTCCTGCCAAAGTTGAAGTCCATTCCTAAAGTTTGATGCTAACTGTCTCACTTCCAAAATTAACCATGTGATTTCATGCAGAAGAATATTGCTACCTTCATATGAAGACAGGGAAGTGACTAAATAAAAGCATGCAGGGTGTAATGTTCATGCAGACTTTGATTTGAATTTCATGAAAGAGCATATTTGCAGAAAATGAGAGTTTAATAAAGCGTCAGCAGTTGTATTGATCATTTCCTCCCTTAAGTTGCTACTTTGCTCAGCAAAACAATTTACTAATTTTCAGAAACAATGATTTGCTGAAATAAGGGAAGTGAAGAAAATCCATTTTCCAGACAGGTGTATTACATGAAAAAATTGAAGACCTTTTATAATTCTGTTCCCTTCAATCTCACTGGTGGAGAAAAGACTTAGTAATCAGTGATCTGTTATTTTGGCTCAGCTTAACATTGTTCATTTTCAACTTTTAGAGTGCTCACGTTTACCTGTTATCTCCCATTCATCAGAGCGATGCCTCTACCATCATTTTAAACATTGACACAAATCACTTACTAAAGTTGCATTCAGCTCATGGAAATAACTTTAGTGGTTTACTATTACTAATGGAATATTTTCCAATAAGCAAAATGTGACAGTCATATCTGTCAATCATTGTTATCACACTGCAGCTGTTAGGTTCTTGGGCTGAGTCTTAATTCCCAAAAGTGGAGGGGATTGTTTCAAAGATTAAAATCTTTGCTTGGGCAGGATGTGCTAGGATGACATGATGGCACAGTGGTTAGCACTGCTTTCTCACAGTGCCATGGACCCAGATTCAATTCCAGTCTCCGTTGACCATCTGTGTGGAGTATGCATGTTCTCCCCATCTCTGCATGGGTGTCCTCCGGGTGCTCCCGTTTCCTCCCACAGTCCAAAGATGTGCAAGTTAGGTTAATTGGCCATGCTGAATTGTCCCTTAGTGTCCCAAGATGCACAGGTTAAGGGATTACTATGGGAAATGAGTGGAGTTATGGGATAAGTGGAAGCCTGGGTAAGATACTCTGACAGAGAATTGTGCAGACCTGATGGGCCGAATGGCCTCTTCTGCACTGGAGGGATTCTATGACTCAAAACGCAAGTAATCTGAAACAGGAACCTAATCTGCTCACTTCTAATTAAAACAAAGGCCGAATGAGGGGCAGCTGAATAGTTTAATCTAGGAGTAGTATTAGTTATGTAAATATTATAATGAGGGTGCCTAGCTTCGTTTGAACAGTCATTCTATTGCTTATGATGGACAGCAGTATTTCCCTGGCCTTAGTAAAAGTGACACCTTGGAGGAGATGAGACGGACTGAATCTATGAGCAGTAAAGGTTTATGTGAATGGTACCAGAGATGAGGATGGGTTATGTGAATTGATTGGATAGACAGAGATTGTTCTCCAAGAACACCAAAAAGAAATTTGGCAGGTCTTCAAAGTCATGAAGGATGTGGATGGAGTGGATAAGGGGAAACTGTTGCCACTGACAGAAGGGTCAAGAGTAAGATGGTGTCAATTTAAGGTGTTTGGCTAAAGAAACAAAGGCAATCTGAGGAAAAGCCTTTTTATGTACTGAGTGGTGATGCATTGTCTGAGAATGTAGTGGGAGTAAGTTCAATTGTGATTACCAAAGGTGACTTGGATAAACATCTGAAGAGAAAAAACATTCCAAGGCCAAGAGGAATGAGTAGAATTGCTCTTGCAGAGACAGAACGATTCTTCCCTGTGTGGTAATCATTCTATGTGCTGGATGTACAGACCTTCAGGCAAGGGCTTTGAGAGCAGGGGGCTCATTAAATCCACTGGGTTTCCTGCCTGTCATGTTCCTGCCTGTCATGTTCCTGCCTGTCATGTTCCTGCCTGACCTTGCCCTACTGCAACTGTTCAAGTCAGGTTAATGGCTTCGGACAATTCACCCCCTTTCCATAATTGGACAATTAATGCCCACTAGAAGGCTTCATCCAACCACTACCAGCTTTCAATGGCAGCAGAAGAGCACCATGTCAAGTGGCCAACCTGGCAGGTTTCCCTGCTCGGGTTGATGTCAGGTTGGAGGTAGCGTCCCTCTTTAATGGGCCGCATGGACTCAACAGAGGACACTCCCCCCTCCCCCCACAAGATGTTACCACTCCCAGATAGTCATTCCCCCCCAGTCTTTCAAACCCCAGCCTCTTGCTTCTCTTGCTGGAGCCTGCCAGCTTAGTGCTCTGAAAAACCTCTAAACACATCTAATTGATCAAATACCACATACCTTAGTCCAAAACTGCTGGAGAGCTGCCAATGTCAGCTCTGAGGTGAAATTCTGAAACTTCCCAATGATCAGTGGTCCTCTACACAATCTCTCTCACTCACTCAATATAGCTGCCTGCTTTCATAGAGCAGAATATTACCACTGAGGACAAACATGGGTTCTAACTCTAATAATCCATGGGTGGTTGTTCCCAGAGGCAGCCAACAGAAAGAAGTTACATCTGAATAATGATGGCTGTGGGTTTCTGAGGCTTAAGGCCTAATCAGAGAGGCTGCAACTTTGGAAAAGCAGCAGTTCCTGCCAGATAATGGGTGTTGCTAAGGCAGCAAAGAGATTGTGAGGGTGCTGCAATAATGAGACACCCTTATGATGAGGATTGGAGCTAGTAGGCCTTTCAGAATGGAGGGGGAAATCATCAAGTGCATTTGTTTATGTTGTGGGTGCTATCTTTCCTGTTAATGACCCCATCACGGAGGCACAAATCGTTGGTTTCAATCATTATCTGGCTTCCACTGGGAGATAGCTCCCACTGAGCCTCCAGGTTTGGCAAATATCTGGAGAAATAAAACATGCATAAATTCATTAAACATCAAACATATTAAAACTGCCAAATTGAGAGAGCAGGGGGCCCAATCATTGTCTGGTGGGGTGGTGGAGGGGTGGGGCAACTTTCTTGAGGGGACAGGCCCAATCATTCTCTAGGAAGGAAGGGGGAAGCCCGGGAAACAGGGAATGGTGGGGGAGACCCAATCAATCTCTGGGAGAGAGAGGAGGGGGAGGGAGACCAGATGGATCTCAGGTGAGGGGTGGGGGGGAGAGGGAGGGGCACAGGGGCAGGGAGGACCGCTGCCACTCTTCTCCAGGCGATTGGTGGGTGCGAAAGGGGACAGAGGGTCACAATCAAGCTGGATAGCATGAGTGGATAAAGGGGGATGTTATGTTGTGGGGGTGGGGTGATATCTGTAGGGGCCTTCACTCTGGGCCATTTTATCCACTTTTTGTGGTCCAGGAGCAGCGATAGTGGTGTGATTTTCATTTTTTTCTAACTGAGCATGTGCAGTTTAGGGTTCCGATCATTTCTGGTGCGCTAAGCCACACCCACAGTGCGATTCAGACCCGTGACTTTTTTAATCCGGCTACGTGCGTATCGGGGTGCCTGAAAGCAGAATTCCCAGTGGGATCTGAATTGCGCCCAGATTCATCACTTAGAATGAAAATGGGAAAATTGTGGTCTTTTCGCTGAACTTTATTTTATTTCATTTGAACATGGGCCTTGAGGTCTGCCAATGATAATTAATGGGTGAGTTAGCATGGTAGATGCACTAAGATGGCATAAGGATTATAAAGGACCATGAAGGTGGATGTGGGGTGTAAATTAGCACAAAGAGTGTGAAGGATTATGGGTTGGAGGGATATATGTCTCTGTAGATGGAGAGTTTTAAAGATTATGGGGTGAGATGGAGGCTTTGAGGGGCTCAAACAAGGTAATTAAGTCAGATGTGTTGGTATAGACAGGGGCATGGGAACTATCTGCGTGTGTGTGTGTGTGTGTAGTGGGGAAAAAACGGGGGTTAGGCGAATCATGAGGGCTGGAAGATTGTTTTGGTTTAATTGCATTCTAAAATACCTCGCACACAAATGCTGGAGCATAAATGCTAGCCTTCAGTCAGCCTGCCTCATCACCCAGCAGCCTCTGAACTCTTTACAGTGGTAACAACCCAACTTCCAGGGATTCCCATCACCTCTGGACAAAAATCACAATTTCTAGAGCATCTTTTCCTGGGTGAAATTTGTAGAGCCAGAAAATTTTCTTACCTGGGATTAAATTTCAGCCTTAGTGTCAATTAATGTTGAATTTATGGCATGTTCTGCAAAAGGATGTTCAAGAACAAAGAAAATACAACACAAGAACAGACACTTTGCCCCTCCAAGCCTGTGCCGATTATGATGCCCTATCTAAAAAAAACCTTTTGTCTTTACTTGGTCTGTATTCCTCTCTTCCTTCCCTATTCATGTCCCTATCCAGATGCCTCTTAAATGTTGCCAATGTGCCTGCTTCCACCAGCTTCTCTGGCAGTGTTTTCCAGGTAGCCCATCACTCCCTGCACATCTCCCTTAAACCTTCCCTCTCTCACCTTGAACCCGAGCCCCCTTGTAACTGACACTTCCACCTTTGGAGAAAGCCTTTGACTATCCACCCTGCTTGTGCCTCACTATTTTGTAGACCTCTATCAGGTCTCTCTTCAGCCACCAGATTATTTGTATATACTACAAACAACAGAAGTCTAATTCCCTCCGGACCACCATGAGCTACAGATCTCTTTTCTGAGAAACACCCTTCCACCGCTATTCTCTGTCTTCTATAACCAAGCCAGTTCTGTATTAATTAAGCCAACCTATCCTGAATCCCATTTGATTTTAGTTTTTCTACCAGCCTACCATGTGGGACCTTGTCAAATGCCTTACTAAAGTCCACATAAACTACATTCACAGCTCTTCCCTCATCAATTTTGTTTGTCATCTCTTCAAAAAACTCAATCAAGTTGGTGAGACATGACCTTGCCCTGTTTGCTAGAGACATTTCATGTCCCTTTTAGGCCTCTTACTTCCACGTTTAAGTTCCTTTCTACTTTCACTGTACACCTCAAAGGCTTTGTCAATTTTTAGATAGCTAGACCTATTGTATGCTTCCTTTTTCCTTTTGGCTAAACTTACAATTTCCCTCATCATCTGTGGTTCCCGAATTGTCATTTCTATCCTTCATTTTTGTGCAGACATGCCTATCCTGCACTTCAATCACTGGTCTTTAAAAGCCTCCCATGTCAGTCATGAATTTATCCGCAAATAGCCCCTCCCAATTCATATTCCCCAGTCTCTGTCTAATTTAGATATGATTGGCCCTTGCCCAATTGAGCATGTCACCCGAGGGCCACTCTTGTTTTTAATCCAAGACTACCTGAAATCTTATGGAATTGTGGAAACATCAATCACCTGATCTGACTCATTCCCCAGTACAAGTATGGCTGCCTGCCTGCCCCCCTCTCACTCCCCCAGTTGGATTATCAATATACTGTTTCAAAAAGCCCTCATGGCCACATCCAACAAATTGCTCTCCATCCAAGCCCCTGGCTATGAGGGATTCCCAGTCAATGTGGGTGAAGTTAAAACCACCCAACTACCTTGATTTTTTCGCACCTTTTCAGTATCTGACTACACAACTGCCCCTCTGTCTCCTGCAGACTTTTGGGAGGTATATAGTACACTCCCAACATTGTGTTTTCACCCTCCTTATTTCTGAGTTCCACCCATAATGCCTCACTACAAAATCCGTCCAACGTGCCCTCCTCAATACAGCTGTGATCTGCTCTCTAATCAGCAATGCAACTCGCCCACTCCTTTTATGTCCTGTCTATAACAATGATATCCCGGAATGTTAAGTTGCCGATCCTATCCCTCCTTTATAATGATTGAAATGATATTGGAAACTTGTGATTTGAAACATCTGATGTGCTAATTGCAATTTTACAGGATGCATATTTTAAATTTAAACTTTTAACCATGTCTCTGTAATTGCAATAATATCATTATTCCATGCACAAATCCAGGTTCTGTTACAGAGAATAGAGAAATATAGGAGAGGTTACTAAAGATAGCACTGCCCCAACACAGGGGAACAATGTCAACTGAAACATTAACCTTCTCTGTGGCTTTCAGCTGCTGATTGATCTGATTTCTATTTTCTATTTTTATTCCAAATTTCCAAAGCTCTGTTTCCCTCTGCAGCTCAATTTGTCAACACGATTGAATAAAGATCCTCACAATAGTATATTTGAAGCAATTATCAATAGTGCTGGGAAAAGGTGTGCAATGATATTTTTAACAATAAATGGAATCATGCCCCCGTTGATCTTCTGCTATGTGCCTGCTGCCTACTCCCACCATCACTGGAGACCTAACTAATAGTTTCGGTTAGATGTCTGATCTAGTTAGGTACAGCAAAGGCAGTCTTGTAGCACAGTGGCAGCATCCCTATCTCTGGACCAAAAACACAGGGTTCAAGTCCAACTTCAAGACTTGTTGATCACAGAAGTAGAATTCACAATGCAGTTCAGTGAGCTGATAAAAGTTTGGGAATCCTCCCAAAACTCCCCAAAAAGGAAAAATAATAATATAAGTGCACAGAATGCTGGCTAGGGTGAGAAAATCAGTGTATAGCTCTTCAGCAGCATAGCCCAGTTTTCTCTCTGGGGGTTTGGTTTCCGTCATCATAGTAGTAGGATGGCATGATACAGCCAGAAACACTGACTCCACAGAAGTGGGAGCATCGGTTTTAGAGGCAAGCCCTCCCCTCTCCCCCTGACAACCAGTGTAACACCCCTTCCCTACCAAGAATAAGAGGAACCACCACCACCGCCCCCAACAAATGATGCTCCCAGAGGGCTTGCCCCAAGCAGTGCCAACCTGGAGACTGGAGGTCTTACCATAGTGTAAAGGGGCAATGCTAAGGCATTGCCTGAGCATGTCCCTCTTTCTGCTGGGGACAATACTTACTATTATACCCCCAGTGCTTTCCTCTTGACAGCTCCCCATTTTTCAATGGTTGCTGGAATTCCCTACCTGGATGTTGGCGAGGGCGGTGGAGAGTATATGACAGGGAAGCTCTTTAAATACATTTAAATATTCTGGGCAGGAACTTTGTTATGTCACTGATGAGAGGTGGGGAAAAGCAGAAAATGAGACCTAGCTGGCAAGAATTTTATTTTCTAATTCTTGTGAGATTTCATTCCTACATCACTGTTTACACTTAGAGCAAACACAGGCAAAAAATTGCCCCCATGTGTGCATGAATAAATGCTTAAAAAAGGTACAGTAAAAAAATGAAATATGAGCTAAAAAGTACCCTGATTATGTTATACTATAGGGTGCAATTCTATTACATTGCTGAAACTAAAAAGCATTGATCTTTTGTTAATTAATGATAAATGAATAATATCAAAGCAATGTAGGATCTGCTGCATAATGCAATCTAATTTTTCACATGTTCCCTCCATTCATCAATAACATGGTCTTTGAAAAATGAAGAGCAACTGTTGCTATTAATTTAAATGCCCAGAAGGACTGAAAAAGACAAATTTCAACAAAGGAAACTCATCAGTTTTTGGTCTACAAATAAATATAATTCAATTTTAATCTTTTCATAACTTTTTTTTGGAGTGAAATGTTTTTAGCCTTTAAAATAAAATTGTTTTCAATCTCTTAATTCTTTATCTATGGGGAAATTCAAAGGAAACTCAATTTAAGTAGGCACTCTGCGAAGCTCATTATCTGTGGCCTATGAATAAATACAATATAATGGTTATTTAGTCTCGCTAGGGATATGTTCTTATTTCTAATCAAAATGAATTTTGCTGCAGATTTTAATTAATATAATTAATCCTGGCTTCAATCCTAATTTTAAATGCCAAGTGCTTAGGTCATTCATTTATGTTAAAAGCCTTTTCCCATCATATCTTTCTTCGATCTGTGTTGGATCCTCCCCACACGATCTCCTTACGCCCTACTTCCATCTTCAGAGTTACGTTAAGAAGCAGCCACCACTTGAAATGAATATCACCTGAAAATGTTCCCCAATTCCCAGCCCAATTTTCAAATGTAGTGATGGACAAATGCACATTCCATTGTTTGTGTAATCTTGTAAAACAAAGTTTCCAGTGACATGCAACTAATTTCAAACATGGTGCTTCGTGTGTGCCATGACATAGAAGCAAACCTATAATGCAACTGAAAATAATGCATTGAATTCAGTTGCAATGATTATTTTCACATTATTTTCAGATGCATTATGGGTTTGCTTCTATAGAGCTGATAGAGGTAAAAAAATGTGAAAGTTCAGTCAATGTTACTATTTTACATGGAAAACCTGGAAGTACTGAGGTTCAAATCCTATTGTTAATTTGCGAGATCTCTGTTTGAATCCTCTCCAGAATGATGGGATGAAACTTCTCCTTTCCTGGCAGTTTTAATCATGTTTCTTTTTGATGTATCTCTGACGGGTCCTGATGTCCATATTTGTAATGTTATTGGCAAAATCACTGCTAAGCTGTCTCCCATGGAGTTTATTGATATTTGTTTTAGTGACTGAATAGGTTCCAGAGTGTCTTTTGTCAACAATTGAAAAAAATATTGAAATCATGCTGTTTTTTATAGAAGAGAGAAATTGTTTCCATTGTCAGGAAGATGCTAACTAGAGCAGGAAGACAGGGAATTGTAACACAGCAATATTGGACCAGTCATTCAGAGGCCTGGAGGAATACTCTGGAGGTATGAATTCAACTTCCACCATGGTAGCTGGGAAAATATAAATTCCTTTCATAAATACATTTGGAATAAACAATTGTCTCAATAATAATGATAAAGAAATTAACCAATTGTTGTGAAAACCCAATGCAGGGAAGGAAATCTGCTTTTTGATCCAGTCTGGCCTATATATGATTCTAGATCCACAGTAATGAGATTGACTCTCAACTATATCTGGAATGCTTAGCAAACAAGTCTGTTGTATCAAACCACCATAAAGAAGTCAAATAAACATGGCACTGGAAAAGGCAAAGGTTTAGTAGTGAATACAAAAGACACTACCTGAAGCATTTGCTACCCGTTTAACCAAAAGCATCAATTGGATAATCCATCTCACCTCCTGAAGATACCAGTCTTTAGCCAATTCAATTCATTCCACATTATTTCAAGGCACTGGCTACAGCAATGGACCCTGACAACTTTTTGGCTGTTGTACTCATGACTTGCTGCAGAACTAGTCACATCCTGAGCTGTTGTGGCAGAGCAACACTGGGTATCTACCTGACAATATGGGAACTTGCTCTGACATACTTTAAGCACAAAAGCAAAACAATAAATCCAATCCAACCAATTACTTCACCATCATTCTACTCTCACTTAAAAACAGAAAATGCTGGAAAATCTGGGGCACCCCAAAAAACCACCCAGATTTGAAACATTGGCTCAATTCTCTCTCCTCAGAGGCTTTTAGACCAGCTGAGATTTTCCAGCATTTTCTGTATTTGTTTCAGATTCTGTAATAATTTTTTTCTCTCATCCTATTCTTGATCAAAGTGGTGGAAGTATTACTGATTGTGCTTTCAACCCACACTTAATTCAGGTACTATCTGTTCACTGATGCTTTGTTTGGGTTCTGAGAGGGTCACCCAGGTCCTGGACTTCATTACAGCTTTGGACTAAACAGGGAAGAAAGAACAGGATTTCAGGGTTTGGTAAGAGTGAATTAAAATCAATAGGAATCAGATGGAAAACTCTCTACTTGTTCACGTCTTCAAGTTGTTTCAAGAGTTTCTCAGGGTAGTGTCTGAGGCCCAACCATCTTTGACTACTCCATCAATGACCTTCCCTCCGACATAAGCACAGAAAGAAGAGTATGCACTGATGGTTGAATAGTGACCAGTACCATTTGGAGCTAATTGTACACTAAAGACTTAAGTTGATAAACTGCAAGTAACAGTCATGCCACACAATACCAGGCAATGGCCAGCTACAACAAGAAAGAATCTAAACTGCTTCCCTTAGCAATTACATTCCCTGAATCCCACACCATCAGCATCCTGGATGTTACCAGAGAACAGAGATTAACAGGACAACCCATTTAAACACTGTGGCTACAACAGCAGGTCACAGTTAGGAACCCTGACTCCCCAATGTTCATCATTTATAAAGCATAAATCAAGAATGTATTGGCACACTCTCTATTTACATGGTTGAATGCTTCAACAGCATTCAAAAAGTCAGGATTTAATCCCTGTCTCTCGCCATCTCCTTGAGAGCTGTCTCAGAAGTGAGGGGCCCATTTAAGGGTTGGGATGAAATGCCCATTGCCCCCACTACAAACTAACCATTTCAGTCAGGGAGCCTCAAAACCTTTGGGATCACTTGAGAGCCTCATCCTGTTGTCATGATATTCCACAGTTGTGAAAGGGGGTCCATACCACTTGACAGACTGTTACATTTTGCTAGTGGGCCTGCCTATGAGTGGGATGGATGGAGGGATTACTTGTTCAGGGCACCCTGTGCCATATGGAGGACTTCACCTGTGACAAGTCCTTATGGGAAGACTTTGCAGATTCAAGACAATTGTCTGGGGGGAATAAGGAGAAATTCAGTCACTCGATGAGTTTTTATGATTTGAAATTATTATTGTTCAGGTCAGAACTCCAAAGTGTTTTACGAAGCCCGCCTGGATTACAAGCTTTGCACTTTGAATTTGGCTAGGACAAGCATGATATGTTCCACTTCAGATATGATTCAAATGACCCACCAGGCAGCATTTATCAAACAAGGCTTATTCAAGAATATAGTTAACATGTATGGAAAGAAAATTAGCAATAACTTATATCAACTACAAACAAAAGCAAAACAACCAAAAATAATTTATAGCCTTTAACAAATATATCTAAAATATTCAAATCAAACAAAGCTTCCTATTGACAAAAACCTTTTCCACAGGTTTAACACAGTAAAGACTAATGCTCATGTAATACTGGGACTGAGTCCTTTGAATGAATGCTGTAATTCTCTTGAGGTACAAACAACGAGCTTGGAGTCAGAACAGCTTCCTGGTACACCAGGGAGAGATGTTGGTTGAGCCACCAACAGCAGATTTTCTACTCCAGGAAGGCAAGAAGCCTTGTTTTCAGCTAACCAGCAGAGTTTCCAAATAAAGGGGGAGAGAGAAACACTTCTTTCAACTTGATGTCCCTTCTAAACTAAAATGCTGCCAGCCAAAAACTGTCCAAAACACATGACCTTCCTCCAAAAAATTCAGGGTCATAAAAGATACTGGAGTAAAAGTAATCAAACCCCATTTGAGTAACAATAAAGGGACTTCTATAGACAACTCGGTAGAGGTGAGAGCTGCAGAGAACATGATTTTAAAAAACACATCTTTCAAAGGTGCACTAACATTACAGAATAACCTGCTTGAAACAATGGTGAAAACAGGTTCAACAGTAACTTTCAAAAAGGAACTAGATATATACTTGAAAAGGAAAGACTTGCAGGATTATGGGGAAGAGTAAGGATTAATTGTACGACTGTCTAAAAGAAAAATGCTCAGGCACGATGAACAAAATAATTCCTTTCTGTATTCCAATATTCTGCAATTCCATGTCTACTTTGGCTGTCATCACATCAGGCACGAACAGCTTTCTGTCCTCATATGGTACTTTCCTCAGAAACCAGGACTCCCTCTTTAAAGCCTCCTGGACAAGGTTTTCCTTTTACCAGGGAAACATTCCATAGGAACCCTAAAGTTAGTAAACCTTCACCAGATGCAAACCCCTCTGAATGTCAAGGTCAGGCAGGGTACTGCATGCCTACGCAACATGGAAGATACATTATAGGGAGTCTCAGATGTGTCATGGAAACATAGAAAACAGGAGCAGGTCATTTGGTTCTTCGAGCCTGGCCTGCCATTTATTAAGATCATGGCTGATCATCTAACTCAATAGTCTGATCCTGCTTTCCCCCAAATCCTTTGATCTCCTTCACCCCCAACAGCAATATCCAAGTGCTTCTTGAAACACCTTCTTGTCACACCATCTTTGAGGAGCCTGTGTTGTATTCCATTATGATCCTATGGGCTCCTGATGTTTACTAGACATGTGTTGTTCAGGTGTGGCATGAATATGGAGGGTGTCATAAGTGATCTGATGTTGGGGCATCCCCAGATGATGTCCTGTCATGTCCCTGGAATTAATGGAGTGGCGATGGTTAAATGTTGCAATATTTTAAATCTGGAAAGCCTTTTGATCTGTAGTAACTTCATTTCTGCTAATCAACCTCTCTGACATCACAAACTATTATAAATGTGAAACCTCATTTCTTCAATTTTAAAGATTTCTCAAACTTTTCCTCTCTTACGTGTTAGTCTTCTATTCCCATCTTTATCCATATTCCTCATCCGTATCTGATTTAACATTAGATTTTCCCACTGTAACTTATACTTGCTTCTAAGCTTTTGTACCTGCAATCAGATTAGTTAAGGGGGTTATTTATAGTTGCTTATTCTGTTCACTCAGGTTCCTGACACCCTGTTAGTTTTGCTATGATGTTACCAGCTCGCACTTTCAGCATCTTGTCACACAAAATATTAAAAAATCGAAATATACCAAGGCAAGTCTAACTAACAGTTCTATCACAGCAACTCATTGTGACAGCTGCCCTGAAAACCTTGCCCAGACTTGCATGATTCTGTTTCTGTCATTTTGAGACAAATTTCATGTTAATTAACCGCTAGCCCTTCCAAACTATAAAGGCAATAGGTTGGAGGTCTAATGCATTGATGACAACATGAGATCAGCCACTAATGCTAATGGACATGTAAGTGACCAGCTACAGCTGCAAAATTGTTGAATTCACTCTTGTTGACTGCTGTTTATATCAATGGACAAAGTGGTATGCTGGCTAACAGGCTTTGCAGCAGATTAGCATAGCTGCCCTTTGCAGACTGAGGTATGCAAATGACTGAGTTGCAGACTGGAATGAGGCAATGTTAGAAAGTGCAATGGAATAAGTTAAGAGTTGCAGCCTGCATATTACTGGGTGGCACAGTGGTTAGAATTCATAGCACCAGGGACCCCAGTTCAATTCCAGACTCAGTGATCATCACTGTCTATATGGAGTTAGCACATTCTCCCTGTGTCTGCATGGGTTGTCTCTAGGTGCTCCGGTTTCCTCCCACAGTCCAAAGATGTGTAGGTTTCTAAAATTAGTTCTAGTGTCAGGGGATTAGCAAGGTAAAGTGTAGGGTTACAGGAATAGGCCCTAAATGAGATTGTGATCAGCACAGACTTGATGGGCTGAATGGCCTCCTTCTGTACTGTAGGAATCTATGATTCTACATCAGATGTTGGGAGGGTGGAGTTAACTGCTCATCTTGCCAGAAAAAAGTCAGTCTTAAATAGACTGACCTTACAAAAAGCTTGCCTCATATACAACCACAACACGTTGGGGTGGCTTTAATTATCTGAGAGCCGAAATTATAAACATTCAAAACAGGAACAGAAGTAGTCAATTCAGCCCCTCAAGACAGCTCCGCTATTCGATAAGATGATGGCTGTTCTGTTTACGTTTCAAGTTCTACCTTCTCATCGACACCTGACAACCTTTGATTCTCTTGCCTAACAAGAATCTATTTTCTTCTTGTTATAATTGATAAAAAGTTGACATGTGAGCATAGACCCTTGCGGAACTCCACATTTCACATTATATCAATCAAAAAAAGACCCATTTATGTACATACTCTGTTTTCTGTCAGCCAGCTAATCTTCTATCCAGGCTAATATGTTACCCCCTTCACTATGAGCTTTTATTTTCTGCTATAACCTTTGATGTGGCACTTTTATGAATGTCTTCTGGAAATCCAAGTACAGTATATGTACAGAGTTCCCTTTATCCACAACAGATATTATTCCTTCAACAAACTCCAACAAATTGGGTAAACATGATTTCTGTTTCACAAAACTATGATGACCCATTCGCATTACCTTGGCTTAGAAAAAGTTAGGTTGCAGTTATAACCTACGTAATCGCTGATTTTAATAAAAGCTACCAAAGTCCCAGAGGCTCCTCCTTCTCTTTTTGAGGGAGAGTGCTGACTGGTGGTAACAACCTGAGGATTGCCACACCTAAGGCGAGGGGCAAGGCTGAGAAAGCAGAGGCTTAATGGGTAATATCAGCCATACTGAATCCCTATTGTTGACATTGTTCCACATCTTAAACTAGCTGTCCAGCCAACTGAACTAACCAATGCCCGATTCTAACATGCTCCTCATAAAAGGCCTCAAGCTAACTGTTTCCCTCCCATGAACAGAAGGGTTATACTTGCTACTTTCTGGCCTGATGGAATCTTTTCCAGGATCTAGTGAATTTTGGAAAATTAACACCAACGCTTCTATTACCTCATTAGCCACCTTGCTTAAGGCCCTAGGATGAAACTTGCTACTCCCCAAAGAGACGATATGTGGAACTTTGAGGGCTGCTGTCCAACCTTGTTTGTTGGGGAACTCTAATAGTCTCAGCAGCTTCTGAATGTAGTGGCGGGCACTATTAGGACTGCAAATAGGTTCCAGCATGAAGGCAATATGATTTCCAGAGATGAATAAGTCAGGACTTTGAATGCAGAAGGATCAAGGAGTCTTGGAGGGGAGGGGCAGGTGGAATTGAGAGGGATGTGGAATGGGAGTTTGGAAGGTGGGTTTTGGTGACTTGGCATACAGTCCTGACCACGAAATAGTTCCACTTCCTTTTAACCAACTTTGTTAAAAATCAGATTTCCAACTCCTGCCTGCCTCAACAATATTACAGTGTGGACATCATAATATTCAGGTTCTAATGAAGAGCTAAACTGGATCAAAATGTTGACTCTGCTCCCTATAGATGCTGCCAGACCTGCTGAGTTTTTCCAGCATTCTCTATTCTAGTTTCAGATTCCAGCATCCACAATATTTTGCTTATTATAGCAATCAAGTCAATTTGCTTATTAACAAGCTCTATTGACTATTAATTATTTAGTCAAAACGGCAGGGGTGCTGATTTCGGCACCTGCTATTTAAGGTTCAGTGCATACAGATTGGGATGGGCAGAAATGCGATGGGCTAGTAACCAGTATTATGTTATGTGCTCCCCTCCACTGAAAACATGCCCATGATGACTTTGACAGCTCCTAACACAGAGTCACTGTCTGGTGCTGCAGTTCCGATCTAGGCTACAGAGGTTGTAACAGTTTGCTTGAAGACACTGGCGTCCGAATACAATGAGGAAAAATGGCTTTTCACCAATAGACCCTCTGGTCTGGGTAAGGCCATTTCTTACTATACAGTGTAGTACTATGTGACTAACCTGCTTCTGTCTAATTACTGTCCCATTTCCACTGCTTTTTCTCTAGCCCATTCACTGGCTATGCTCCTCTAGGCTCACCAGCTATTTGCTGAGGCTGCTACTGATCGTTTTGTTCCATCTCCTTCTCCATCCAAATCAATGTGGCTGTATTGGCACCCAGGATAAGTTGAGAGTTTAACAAGGTAGGTAAATCAAAGAATCTCATAAAGTAATCTGGAAGCTGAAAACTCTCCTGCACACACCATGATAACACATGGATTTCTCTCATTCAATTGCCTCCTATGCATAGTGCTTACCGTGCTCCTGAGGAATCAATCATATTCAGTTTTGGATACTGGCTCAGGATTTGGTAATTCTGCATTAAATTCATTCAGAAATCCTAATGAGATCACAGAGCCCTGCCTGATGTGCACACATTCATGAGGCTCCAACTTTTTCTGGCAGATTTAAAAGCTGTGTGGTTAAAAAGGTAGTGAGTGGGAAAGCAGTTGGAATGGAATTAGACAGAAGCATTTTTTAACAGTACCACCCCACTCATGCTATGCAAGGTGGATTAAAACCTCCCTACAGGTTGGTCAAGAAAATTTCCACCACTTTCCAACCACAGTATGCTTTAACCCTTTGAGTTAAAGGTAGCTTTGGAAACAGCACAAACATTTGCACTTCCCATTATCAGCCACAGCAAGGTCACCCTGCATTCTAGAAGTGATCAGAATCACACAGTACCACACAGTATAGTAAGTGAATGACATTAATGATTCAATAACAGCCTTCTAAAAACACAAGAATGTTTTCATTTTCATTAATATGGGCGGGACGTCCCAGCCCTTCCTGCTGCTGGAAACTTCCAGTTTTGCCGAAGCCAACCACTGCAGTAGGTTCTCAGATGATGGGATGGGCAAGCCAGGCAACAGCTCGTAGACTTTGGGGAGAAGATCCTGCTAACGGCCAATGGCTCTCTGCGTCTGCCACAGGAAATCTCATTGCATAGCGGGTGGTGATGGAAAATCCTGGCCTTCACTCACTGTAATTGAGATTAAAGCTGCCACTATTACAAATATTTTAGGAATATCAATCTGCTATAGACTATTGTTATTTTATTGGTTCCCAGATGTTGTTAATAATCACACTTTCAGTTTGTAGAGATCAGAAACTGTATTTGCTTAATTTCCCATGCTATCTTTATCAAAACAGAGACCAAAGTAATGTACATATTACTTCGGTGTCTATTGCAGCTGTGAAATGTAGACTCCTGGGACACTTGCACATAACATTAGTTCCTAGCTAAGGAGTCCTAATTATTTATAGGTGTTTACAGATAGTATAACTACATATAACAAATTATGTTCTTTAGTGTTCTGCTGTTAGTTTAAAATATTAGCAAGGAGTTTTGAATGGTGTTTGAGCATGAGTCAATGGAAGCAATTTCTGATACACATTTAAAGCAATGCTGGTTTGAGCAGCATATACCATCTATATACAACCTATTCAGTTAAAATGATCTCAGCTTATAAACATTCTTTCTTATAGTGCATATTTCCCTCAAACCTGTCTGAATCTCCAGCAATATGATGTGTTTAAACACTAATAAATGACCCTCCAATAAGAATTATTTGTGTGCATCTTTTGAGTTTGTATTTATGAGGTTTAATGGCTGTAGACTGACTGTGACATGCCTTAATATTAAGAATTAGAATTGCATAGCAAATGATGTAGTTAAGATTTTACTGTGAACTTTGTTTCAATTCCTGGGGATTAGTAGTGTTATAGTAAAACACTAAACCTTACTTACAGGTAAACAGGCGTTAACTGTACATGGGAAGGTTTCTGGGGAGCGTGGTGGGAGTATGACTCAAGTCCTCCTATGAAATCAACTGAAACCACAACATAATGACAAATAAATACAGTTTCACAAGTTAAAAGAATGAAATGAATGAAGAAAAACAGATATAAAATAACAAATATTGATTAGAAATAAAAATGCAACACCTTAACAAAACAAAAGCACACTGTTGGTCCAATATTCCCCTGTTAGCTATTTTAACAATTTCACAAAGATGAATAAATTTATCAAAGATGATAAATGGACCTATGGCAGCTTCCAGTGCATTTTGAATGATTCCAGAGTTCTGTCTCCACTACCAGGAAAGTAATTCCAGTTAATATTAATCATTCATTGTGGAGCAAGTGGGTTCTAAAATCAGTTCTGAATATTTCTTTTTGTCAGTTCAGTTCTTTGGTTATTTTAGATAGTCAGTATGAGGGACTGCTCCTCTGTCAGAAGGTCAATACTAAGGGGACTGCTGCACTGTCAGAGAGTCAATACTAAGGGACTACTGCACTGTCAGAGAGTCAATACTAAGGGAGTGCTGCACTGTCAGAGGGTCAATACTAAGGGAGTGCTACATTGTCAGAAGTTCAATACTGATGAGTGCTGCATTGTCAGACAGTCAATACTGAGCGAGAGCCGCACTGTCAGATGTTCAGTACTGAAGAAAGTCCACATTGTCAGAAGGTCAATACTGAGTAAGTGCAACACCGTCAGAGGGTCAGTACTAAGTGAGTGCTGAACTGTCAGAAGGTTGATGCTTCCATTAAAACAGTAAACCAAGGCACTCTGTCTGTTTATCTACCAGTATTGATGGCAGAAATGTTTAGGCTTGTTTTGGGATGGCGGAAAAGTTGTGACCTTTTAAAAAGAAAATTATATGCTACTCAAGTTGAAGGATATCAACAATGGATAATGGAGTGTTTATTCTTAGAATCAAGGTCAAAAAAACAATTTTCCAACTTTGGGTGCCCAAATTGTTAAGATACGCTACTTTGGTAAGGAGCCTCCTGCCTAACGGTCCAATGTTGGACAATAACCCAACTACACGCAAATTATGACTGCTGTTTTGGTCCTCCTCAACTTCATAGTCAGTCATCCTTGACTTATAGTTCCAGGGGAATTCACTCAGCTATTCGCTACAGGCAGGCATGTCAAATTTCACCAAACTGCTGTAAGGTGATTAATTCCCATTCACAATGTTCAGCAGATTTATTCCCAGAGCAGTAATAACAACAATTGCAAGTGGTATTTGGTGGCATAAGGTGCTGAGGATGGTGCACTTCTCATCAATGGCACTATTTGCTCAAATATTTAATTATGCATGTTACAGCCATTGAGTTGGAAGCAGTATGTTTCGTCCACACTGTCAGTGCTCCAGCAATGTAACATTTCTATTTCCTAGGCGCAGAAAGTAGTCTCAAACACCAGGTTAAAGTCCAACAGGTTTACTTAGTATCACAAGCTTTCAGAGCCCTGTTTCATCAGGTGAGTGGAAAGTTGGGTTCATTATCACAGCATATATAGAAAGACACTCAATTGTAAGATAATGGTTGGAATGCGAGTCTTTACAGGTAATCAAGTCTTTACAAATGCAAACAGAGTGGAGAGAGGGAGATTACAGATTGAAGAGGTACGAATTGCCAGGACAGTTAGTAGGATTTTGCAAACCTAGGCCAAATGGTAGGGGTTACTCGTAACGTGACACGAACCCAAGATCCTGGTTGAGGCTGTCCTCGTGTGCGGAACTTGCCTTTCAAACTTGGCATGCATGAAGATGGCATCAACCAGGATTCTGGGTTCATGTCACACTACGTGTAACTCCTACCATTTAGCCTGACACTTGACAACACATGTATAAAACTTGGAAACACCAACATTCTGTGTGCGTGCTCTGCTCAAAGCAAAAGTGAAACTAAGACTGGATCACATGACACATTTTCCTTCTCGTGATATCTTGCTAATATCCCATCCAGACGCATTACAACATCTGCTAGTTTCTTCAGCTTAGTTTCTGCAAATATGAACACTGCCTTAGCCTTCCATCATAAAGCCTTCATACACTCAGCCCCACCATCTGAAACGTTTCCCACAAACCCCTCCATCTTTCTTTCTCGCATCTTCAAAACTCTTCACTCATCTTTTTCCAAACATTTCTCGGTTTCTAATGACAATAATTTTCCAAGTCAACATTGTGTGTGGTTTCAAGGGAAACGTGGAGCCTAATCTTCAAATGCATCCACCGTCCTTGTCATTCTTTGTGGTAGAGAACACAGATTTGGAGGGTGCTGTTTTGCTAAATTGCTTCTGTGCATCTTGTGGGTGGGGAACACTTTTGTTGCGTGCACTGATGATCCGGAGTAATTAAAATTGGGGTTGCACAAGAGGTGAGCAAAACATATCAAAGACTCGTGGAGCTGGAGGAGATTACAGAGATAAAGGAAGGGCAAGTCTATGGCAGGATTTGAAATATGGAGGAGAATATAAAGGCAAGGCATTACTTGACCAAGAGCCAATGTAGGTTACTGAGCGCAGGGATGATAAATAGCAGGGGTACTGCTGAAATGGCTGATCCTGATTGAACAGCCTTGGGGGTTGGCCACTGTCCTGAACTGTGATGACAGCCCTGTGGCACCTTGACTTTAATTTCCCTGGTAAAACTCAACTATGGTTTCCATAGTCAATTACAACTCAAATTGCTTGTAAAGTTTGCTTTGTGTAAGCATGGCCAAAGACTTTGAATTATGCATTTCTTAGCAGTTATTTGACAAGACAAAATGAGTATTTTGAGTAAATACCTTCCAGTGTTTATACAAAAAGGGGTTTGTAGTGCACTTTCTCATTTTTGACAAAAGAACAATACAATATAGGAAACAGGCCCTTCGGCCCTCTAAACAATATTTGAAAGTTGAAAAGTGCAACAGATAAAATAACTACAAGTATTTTTCCACAGGCAGATGATCAGTAAATTGCCAATGGAAGCAGTGGACGAGTTATGTCTGCCTGTTCTGTGGGGAACACGGAGAAAAGTATGGACAACACAAGACAAAATAAATTGGAAAAAATAGATTATTAAAATATCTCCTGAAACCCCAGTGACTGTTCAATTTAAGAATAAGTATCTCGGTTTGATTTCAACAGTGGGGGAAATTCTAGTTTGGTAATGACACCAATGCGCAAAATAAACAGGGCAATATGTTTTTATGAACCCTGCTTTTAAGAGAAAAAAGTTTGATCTTTTTGGGTGGAATTTTCCTGCCCTGCCCACTATGAGAATCGTAACAGGCGGGACAGGACCATACAATGGTTCATTGACTTCAGGCGGGATTTACCCGTCTTGGGGTGGGTGTGGCTGGCTTGGAATACAAGTGATTGATTAATATGGGTTTTTGGCATAGCTTAAAATATAGTACTTAAGGTGAACATAAATCTGAACGACTTTAAGAAATCCTGAAATGTGGTTAACCTTCAGCTAACACTCTGAAAGAATGCAATGATCAGGACAGGAGAGTGAAACGAAAGCCTGAGAGGCAGTCTCAGTGGAAGATCTGATTTAGTTCTGCGAATTTGTCTGTCAATTTCCCCATGTGCACTCTGTGATATTTCTACACCTACTATCAGTTCTTTCTGATTATGTACATCATTGTTTTAATACAATGATCTATCAGAAAAACCTAAAGAGTCACCTGTTATATTACAAACCAAACTAGCAAATGTACCTCAGTGTACAATCCACTAAGTGGATTTCCCATATCTGCCTCTTGATATAAAACTGTAGCAAGAGTTCCCCATGTAATAATATCCTTGTTTTAATATCAGCCTGAGCAAGAATCTGATTGCTTACAAAACTCCTTTGCATATTAAATTTTTGACAATTTTGTAACCAGACTCTATCATGTAAGGAAGTCTCTTCATTGAATAGATCTGATAAAAACATTACAACATCTGCTAGTTTCAGGTTTTGTCATTAAACAAGTCAATTCACTTAATAAAATCAAAAAAAATCACTTCAAAGGATTTTATTGCCTCTTCCTCATATAAATAGGAGTTACGATTGTAAGTGTCATCAATAGTCAGACTACACTAATTTTGTTTATATGAGCAGTTTAAACTTTCATAGCTGATAACTTTAATGATGATAAAAAACTGTATTGATTTTTACATTACCTTGACATGTTAGATGCAATTGTATTAAAAGCTCAGTGGGCTAGAAATCACTGCCAGCAATATAAATAGATAAACATTTGACATGTCCTTATGACATTACTCTTAGCCATTACCTTGGTAGATCTTAATGAAGACCACACTCCTTTTATTTTAAATGGAATGCATATGGATATTTGGTGTGGGGATGGAAATAATTGCACTGTTACACAAGGGACCATCTTGTGGGGTTTGGTGAGTGCACATCATTAATGAAGAGCAGGAAGCAGGTTTTCATTGCATCATTTATCTTGATGAACAACTGAAACATTTTAAAAATAAAGAAGATTGCTACAGTGGAAAGAAGAAACAGCTTTTAATTTCTGCTTGCTGTGACATGGGGGAAAAAAACAAATAACTTGGGCAGAATTCTCCCATCTGTGGCATGATGGCACAATAGTTAGCACAGATGCCTCACAGCGCCAGGGACCTGAGTTCGATTACAGCCTTGGATTTTGCACACTCTCTCCATATCTGTGTGGATTTCCTCTGGATGTTCTGGTTTCCTCTCACAGTCTGTAGATGTGCTGGTTAGATGGATTGACCATGCTAATTTGCCTCTTGGTGTCCCAAGGTGTGTAAGTTAGGAGGAGTAGCAGGATAAATGGATGGGGCTATGGGGATAGAGCAGTGGGGAGGGCCTGGGTGGGATGTTCTTCTCACTATGTCTGTGTGTGTTTCTTTCGGGTGCTCCAGTTTCCTTCCACATGCTGAAAGATGTGCTGGTTAGGTGCATTGGCCATGCTAAATTCTCTCTCAGTGTACCCAAACAGATGCCAGAGTGTGGCGACTGAGGGATTTTCACAGTAACTTCATTGCAGTGTTAACGTAAGCCTCCTTGTGACACTAATAAATAAATTTTAAAAAACACTGGGGCTAATTCCCACAGCGAGAGTGGGTAGTGTTTCCCGCTGTGGAGGCCGATGAGAAACTATCACATATCTCTGATCCCAACCTCATTAATTATGAATCCGGAGTTTTGCACATATTCCGTGGTGGCTTGAGATTGATTGCACATGTCCCACGTGTCATATTTCGATGTTATATTTAAAAGCCGCTCAATATCACTGACCTATCAAAAGAAGATGGAGGTACTGAAAAAAAAGATGGATTTCCAGGAACACACTGAGGCTGGAAATCTAATCTCCTCAATGACACTGAAGCTGGAATATCCACCTGAAATATGCCGCCCCTCCCCCCATCCCCTCTAATGCACTTGAATGGGATTCCAGGGTGCAGGGCTGCTGGTGACTTGTGTCCTGAACTCAGGAGGCAGCTCCAGTCATTCTTCAATTAAGTCCGATTTCTATGCACCACGTAGTCCCAGATGTGTCATGGACAGGTATGCTTTCCTGCTGGTGACACAGAGAATCGGGCATGGGGTGGAAAGTTTTTGGTCAGGCCTTCAGCTGCGTCTCATTGGCAGGATACAAATCAATTACATGCCTGCCTCCAGTGGGTTTCCCGGTCCACAATGGCAGCCACCAGTGATAATCACGTGGGTGTAAAACCATTTTTGGACCTCGCACTGAATTGCTCCCCCCTCTGCACATCCTTGGGAGGTGAAAGTGGTCTTGTCCGCAGTAGCACCAAATGGGCTCACAGTGAACAGCAGTCACTTTTTCACACAGCAGTTATTTCCCATGGACTGGGGAAACCTTAACAAAGTTTTTACTTTTAAACCGGGAAAGATGAAAGTGCGATTAGGAAACCAATCTCCAAAAGGAGTGAAATTCAGTGGGAAGAACAGCCCAGTGAAAAATCAGCTGCTAATTCACTACAATGCTGAGGGAATATATCAGTTTGGGGCGGCACAGTGGTTAACATTGCTGCCTCACAGTAATTCCAGCCTTGGGTGACTATCAGTGTGGAGTTTGCATGTTCTCCCCGTGTCTGCATGGGTTTCCTCCCACAGTCCAAAGATGCGTGAGTTGGGTGGATTGGCCATGCTAAATTGCACCTTAGTATCAGGGGGAATCATAGGGCGGGATTGTTTTTGATGAAGGCTCCTTGGGCTGAATGGCCTCATTTTGCACTGCTGGAATCCTGTGAACTTTTGACCACCATTGACCTGGGATAAAAGTATCATGAATCTTGTCCTTACGTCTTCAACCAAAAGTGGCACATGAACGTCCACTGCTCAGTTACTAACACTGACTTCTCTTCGTCATTTCCTTTAGCTATGTTAATATCGCTTTCAGGAGGTGAGATGTTTTTGGAAAAGCAGCAGCTCACACATTCTTGCCACAAAGGGGAAAAGAAAATTCGAAGTGACGAATTCACATGAAAACTGGAATAATACACGTTAGTTTTTTTCAGTGGGAGTTCAGAGAATCTCCCACGCTCTGTGCAGAGACCACCAGCATGAATATCATTAAATTCCAGTGGGTGGGGCCTTTCACACTGGGGAGGCTGAAATCAGTGTGCTGAACAGGCCACTGTACACGCTGATCTGTCAGTGCTGAAATCAGTGTGCTGAACAGGCCACTGTACACGCTGATCTGTCAGTGCTGAAATCAACATGCTGAACAGGCCACTGTACAAGCTGATCTGTCAGTGCTGAAATCAGTGTGCTGAACAGGCCACTGTACACGCTGATCTGTCAGTGCTGAAATCAGTGTGCTGAACAGGCCACTGTACACGCTGATCTGTCAGTGCTGAAATCAGTGTGCTGAACAGGCCACTGTACACGCTGATCTGTCAGTGCTGAAATCAGTGTGCTGAACAGGTCACTGTACACGCTGATCTGTCAGTGCTGAAATCAGTGTGCTGAACAGGCCACTGTACACGCTGATCTGTCAGTGCTGAAATCAGTGTGCTGAACAGGCCACTGTACACGCTGATCTGTCAGTGCTGAAATCAGTGTGCTGAACAGGCCACTGTACACGCTGATCTGTCAGTGCTGAAATCAGTGTGCTGAACAGGCCACTGTACACGCTGATCTGTCAGTGCTGAAATCAGTGTGCTGAACAGGTCACTGTACACGCTGATCTGTCAGTGCTGAAATCAGTGTGCTGAACAGGCCACTGTACACGCTGATCTGTCAGTGCTGAAATCAGTGTGCTGAACAGGCCACTGTACACGCTGATCTGTCAGTGCTGAAATCAGTGTGCTGAACAGGCCACTGTACACGCTGATCTGTCAGTGCTGAAATCAGTGTGCTGAACAGGTCACTGTACACGCTGATCTGTCAGTGCTGAAATCAGTGTGCTGAACAGGCCACTGTACACGCTGATCTGTCAGTGCTGAAATCAGTGTGCTGAACAGGCCACTGTACACGCTGATCTGTCAGTGCTGAAATCAGTGTGCTGAACAGGCCACTGTACACGCTGATCTGTCAGTGCTGAAACCAGTGCGAGCACAGCGGCCCCGCACCTGATTGCTGGGTGGTTTGATCGCTGGCCTGCCCTCCACCCTTCCTCCTCCTCCCACAGCCTACTGCTGCCCCTGACCATTCCTGCCCAACCCGATCTCCGCCCCCCTCAACCCCAATAGTTACTCCTGTTCCACAGTGCCAACACCCCGCAAACAGGTTGACAGCATCCCTTGCCACCACCACTGGCTTACATTTCCCCCTCTCCCCCAGCCCACACTGTTTGCAGGCCACCCTTCTTCTTCCATGATCCCAACTGCAGCATGGCCCCCCCATACCTTCTCATTGCCCCTGAGGCTCCCATTAGGGCCTGTCCCCTAGCTCTGCCCACCCATATGTGCTAGTTACTTGGCATTACCTCATGCCCAATGGGCACTGCCAAGGTGCCTCTGGGCATTGGCACTTTGCCCCTTGGGTAGTGCCAGGGAACAAGCTGGCATTGCTATGGTGCCAATGTCTAGGGGGCATTCCTCTTAATCCTCTGAGTCCTGACTGCCTCTACTCCAGTGGGGTCAGACCACTAATTCCCTGTTAACAGTGAGTGAGTAGACTCCCAGCTGGAGTGAAGGACTCTAGTCAAGTGGGGGAGATGCCAGTGGACCTGGTGGCTTCAATCCCATGCTCGCGAATCACATACAAATGAAATTGAAATGACTATTTAAATGGCCTCCGTGTCTCCCTGCTGATTTCCGGCATGCAGCAAACTTCGCTGGAAATCTGACGTTGGGAGATGCAAGTGGGACACGAACTCTTGCGCAAACCACATGAAATCAGCCGCTGTGAGATTCTCCCAGCCCACTGCATGAAAAAATTAGCACAGCGGGATGGGGAATGGGAGAATCACAGCCAGGCTATAGCATTGACAGAGATTCAATAAGGGTATATTGAACATATACTTAAACCAAGAGGAGGAAACATAGCAATTCTAGATATTATGAAGTCAGAAATCCAGAATTGATGGTGGCGAGATAGAAGCAACAATATTTTCATCGAGGACTATGAGTCGGTTTCACCATCCACATTCAGTTATATTCCCTATTAAGTTTCCAGTCTGGGCTCTGGATTGAAGGGACCATCTCCTACATCATGATACTTTCACTGGCAATTACGTACAAATGACATGCACAAGGTATAGCATCATAGTTCACATCATTTATGCCCGCATTTCCATCATCATAACTTACACAAATCAATGCAGTATTATCTTTCTCATAACCTGACTGCTCAGTAAAAGTTTAGTGCAATTTACTTATTTAAGGTGCTTATCACCTAGAAAACATTTACCTAGTTTTCAAGCCTGCCTCCATATTTCTATTTATTTTCTGCTTTGCGGAGACATTGAGCTGGCCTTTGACTTGTGAGAGTGATGGACTGTCTCATCACCAGCACATTTCTGACTGCCACAAGTGGTAAACAAAACTATTAACCAGCATGGGTCTTTTGCAAAGATACATCTTGTTAAATGAACGAAGTTCATTGCTGGAGAGTAGAAAGGGTCATAAATGATCAGTCGCCTCTAAATCAATGGAAAGGATAATCAGAGGGAATGATCCACTGGTTGCGGTCTACAAATATTAAAACCTGCATCCAATGAACTTTTCCCACAATCAAATTGTACGCATGTTTGTTTGAATGTAAAATAGGATCCTGTCTCCATCATCCAAACAGATATACATCTAGCAGGAATGAATAGCAATCAAGAATATGAACTGTGCCTAGTTTGCAAATATTGTATTGAATTGCAACAGATCAAGACTATCCAGATAACAATCGGTAAAACACAGAAGCGGCATTGAATCAGAGATTGTGAAAGTAGATGTTTGTTTTTCTCAGTTTTTGAGACATTTCTCTCAGTGCATGAATCTATGAAAGTAAAGATGGCTCATAACTATGTCTTCTTCACATCCCTAATTCAATTTCACTCATGGAAATCTGATACATCTTACATAATATTTCAGTTGTGGTATTAGCTGAAAGTATCAAAAAAAGAGGCACTAACTAAAGAAAACTCTCATTAATTTGGTGCGTGCTTGCTGTGATGTAGCATGGATCTAAAACAAATTAGTCATTATTGCAAAGGTCATGTCTCACCCTAGAGTGATCCAGAGATGGGTGTGTTTTCAGTACTTACAGCTGTCCTCTTCTTCAGTGAAAACGCTGATCACATAGCAGGCATAAACAAAACCAATGAGCTGTGGAGAGAAGAGACAAAGAGAATCCAAAGTTATATACTGCTTGGAGTACATGGCATAGTATCTATCCTACAATTCTTGGGCTAGAACTTTCTAATTCCTCCATTCTTATTACATAAGATGGAGTTTATATAAGAATATTCTAAAAATGTTTTATTTCACAATTTAATCTAGGTTGTTATCAATTTCGTTGAAGACCAGTAATCCCAGTTTAAACTATGCTTCTCTTATGCCACTTTCAAATCTCCTGTAAGGAATTGGAAGACAGAGTTGTGAGATGAAGGGACCATGTTTTAGTTAAATACGTCACTTAGTCTTCCACAATGGATTTAATAAAATATTAAGCAATATTTGATGATGCAGACATGAGTAAAAAAGCAGCCAAACTATCAAAAAAAATGTTGTGTCTAGAAATCACACAGCAATCATCAGCTACTTATGAAGGAACAAAGAGTTTTGGAGTTGAGTTTCACCTTCTTAGTGCACCAATTTGGGATGCCGGTCAGGAAATAATTCAAGTTTATTTATTAGTCACAAGTAGGCTTACATTAACACTGCAATGAAGTTATTGTGAAAGAGTCAGAATTTGATTATCAAGCGTTTGGAGAGGGAACAACAACAATAGTTTTCATCTTCCTAATATTTAATTGGAGGAAATTTCTGGTCATCCAGTGCTGGATGTCAGCTAAGCAATCCAACAATTTAACAACAGTGGAGGAATTGAGAGAGGTGGTGAGTGTTAGCAATGTAGATGTGAAACAATTGTTATCCTCTTAGATGATTAAGGGGCAGCAGACAGATGAGGAATAGTAGCAGAAAAATGATAGATCCTTGAAGGCCACCAGAAGTAAAGGTGTAGAAGCACAAATAAAAGGCTAGGAAACGATACCCCGACTACAATTAGGTAGTTTAGAATTGAACCAGGTGAGAGCAGATCTAGTCAGCTGATTGTGGAGCAGGATGATGGGTCAACCATATCAGAGGCTGCAGAAGAGAAGATGGAGAAGGATTTTGAATATTTGTATCAAATCTCCTTTTGGCCTTCTTTCCTCCAAGGAAAACAGTCCTAACTATTCCAATCTATTTTCATAACTGAGGTTCCTCATCTCTGGAACCATTGTTGTAAACCATTTCTGCATTCTCTCCAATGACTTCATATCCTTCCCAAAATTCCATGCCCAGAACTTAACACAATACTTGAGCTGAGGCCAAACTAGTGTCTTATACAAGTTCAACATTGCTCTTGTACTCTCTATTGTACTCTCTATTCTAAGTAGTAAAGTCTAGGATACAGTATGCTTCATTAACTATTCTCACAACCGATCCTGCCACCATCAATTACATACATATTTAGGCACAGGGCCCTTTGCTCATGCACCTGCTTTAGAGTTATACATTTTATTTAATATTGTCTTTCAATCTTCTTCCTACTAAAATGAATCATTTCACATTTCTCCACATTGAACTCAATCCGCCGGATGGTTGGAAGAGTAGAAAGTGTGCTTATCGTGGACAGGATGAGCTTAGGGAAGGCATGAGAGGAGATAGGGGAGAAACTAAAGAGATGAGAATTCAGGTCAGGTCCAGCAACACTTTAGTCATAGATATAGAGGTTTACAGCATGGAAACAGGCCCTTAGCCCAACTTGTTCATTCCACCCATTTGTTTTAAATTCATAAGTTAGTCCCAATTGCCCATGCCTGACCCATATCTTTCTATACCCATCCTACCCATGTAACAGTCTAAATGCTTATTATAAGACAAAATTGTACCTGCCTCTACTACGACCTCTGGCACCTTGTTCCAGATACTCACCACCCTCTGTGTGAAAAATTTGAATTTAAAATTCTCATCCCTGCTTTCAAATCTACTCATGACCTTGCTTTGTCCCTATCTCAATAATCCCCTTCAGCTCACAATCCTCTGAAATATCCTCTACCTTTAGTCTCTTGACCTTCCTCAATTTTTATCTTTCCAGGCTGTGCTTCATCAATCAAGGACTTAATTTCTGGAATCTGCTCCCTAAGTATCTCTCTCTCTTTGCTCCTTTAAAATCTTTCTTGAAATCTACCTGTTGACCATCTGCCCTGTTATTTCTCTATGTGGTTTGATATCAAACGTTGCTTTATTATCTTCCTGTGAAGCACCTTGGTTCATTTTATTTCTTGAAAGGTACTATAGAAATACATTGCTGCTATTATTAAAACTCTCCATAATTGAAAATCAAGCAAATATAAAGACAGGAAATCATTGGTTTACTTTAGTGATATTGAATGAGATAGATTACCTAATTGAGTAATTTGGGAAATCTATGGAATCTGACTCATTCTCTTCCAGACACTGGTTGATATCTGTCAGTCCAGCAGCTCTTGTTTAAGACTGGTTACAGGGGGATATTGATTCTTGCTTGACGTTAATCATGGGGACATGTAATATATAATAGCTGGAATTGACAATTTCTAAACAGGATATTATCCCCTGCACGCATCTACAAAGATTTCCACTATGGTTCATTTAAATCGATTTGCATTGATGTCTCAGTAATTAATAGCATATCAAACAGGTGAATGTAATATATCTAGTGCAAGTTTATCCAACACACAGCCCAGAATTGAGATCTGGCCCCAAAGGCACTGTTTAAAATACCAGTCAGCAGCTCAGTGAAGTCCAGGTACTGTAAGGGGCTGCTCCCCCAACCATAGGCCATTCCTCCCAGCAACTGCCGCCTGTAGGCTCACTAATGAGGGAGAGAAACAGGCTGTGATTAGCAAACACCTGTGATGGTGAAGATGCTGTAGGAAAAGAGGATTTTGGAGAAGAGATGGGGAGGGAATGGCTGCAGGGATGGAGAGGCCACAGGGTCATGGGGAAGACAGAGAGGCTGCGGGCTCACGGAGGGAGCGGGAACAGAGAGGCTGCGGGGTCACGGTGGAAGGTGGGGGACAGAGAAGCTGCGGGTCACTGTGGGGGAGGGGGGGGAATAGAGAGGCTGCGGGTCATAGTGGGGAGAGGGGGGGAGAGAGGCTGCGGGTCACGGTGGGAGATGGGGGACAGAGAGGCTGCAGGGTCACTGTGGGGGGGATAGAGAGACTGCAGGGTCACAGGAAAGGGAGGCTGCAGGGTCATGGGGGGGAAAATGGAGAGACAGTGGGGTCATGGGAGTAGTAACAGGGCCACGGGAAGGAGAGATTGTTAAAATTAGACATAAATGTGCATAAAAAGTGATTAAACTCAGTGGAACTGACAAGGGAGTTTTCAAGTTAACAATCAAAGCTCAGTGGAATTGTAAAGCTGTCAAGGGATTTAAGTCACCTGACCTCCAACTTTAAAAATAGTTGGTAGATTTTTTTAAAAAAAAATCAATGTTTGCTATTTCACTCTGTTTGCTGACATACGTATGACAAATATATGACTGATTTATCACGCTCACAGTGGAGTTCATAGTTTGATTCCAAGTGTCAGAAAGTCATAGAAGTGGGGCCATGAATATAAATACTTGCTTTGGAAAGGATTAAGTAGTAAATGAAATATAAATATAGTGAATGTGTTTTTATCAGAAGTGTTTTTTCTAATTAATGAATTCTCCAATTGACACTTAGAACTTTAAGTGGTCAGTTGGTAGTACAGAACTTGAATGAAGTTTAAAAAATCATTTTTTCTTGCACACATCAGGGCAATCAAACATTCCCCGGACATTGGTATTCTTGTGATTGTCCTGAAAAGTGCAAAATGAAAAGCTTTGACAGCATGTCTTTTTTCAACAAAAATAAAACTTTATTTTATTTCCTCTTGACCTGGGTCCCAAGGTCTCCCTATGGATATTAAATGAGTTGGCACGAAGGGTATAAAGACAAAGGTGCATAGGTTGGCATGAGTTGAAACTAAGTTGGCATGGGGTGATAAAATAGATATAGTTGCAAAATTTTAAAGTCCTTCCCATTTTAACAGGATGTCACATGGGAGAAAATCTTCAAAAGATCCCACATTGTTAAGAGTGGGAAGGCATGCACAAAGCCTGTGAAAGACAGGGCAGTGGAGTGCCTCCAAGATTTTCTGCCCGCCTCGTAGGAAACTTGAGAACAAACCTTACAGGATCCACTTTCTAAGCCATCACCTGAGTTAAAATAGTAAGAATTTGACAGTATCAATCATAGAAAGAAACATCATTATGCGCTGGGATGTTGTTCTTTCTCTATCTCACCTTTCTATGTTCATTCCCCTTTCTGTGACTGATGAGATCAGCTACCTGGTCCATCATGACTGCCTCCTATTGCAAAACCTAAATTATAAAAATGATTGTATACTTTAGACACTGAAATATCCACCTTTTCAACCACACACAGTGATCATCCATCATTCTATCATTTGATTTCCTAAACAGAAGACTTGCCAAAGTTGATTTCACTTTCCAATCTGCAGCAACCTATCTGATTTAAACACTAATCAGCAATGTTTCATTCCAGTCTCACCATCATCTTGCTGCACTTAATGCTTGAAACACTGAACAGAAAATTAATATTTACCCACTGGTCCTAATCAAGCCCAATAATAATTTATTTGATACTGAGTTGTTGAAGAATCTATTAGAGATCAACATTATCCACTCAAGCTGCAGAATGTAGATTATGTTTGAAGATCCTTAATTTGAAATTCAATTTTCCTAATTGGAAGTACATAACTCTACTCATAGTTCCTCCTCCTCCAAACTTACCATCAGTAATCTATAAAGGAGTTTGTATGGACTGAATGTGCCCACTCTGAAGTCAAGACAAATATTTTAAAAATTAACTGATCTTTATATTTCAGACACTGGCCAATCTGCTGTTTATTTTTAGCATTTCCTATTCCTATTTCTGGATTTTCTTTCATTTCCACAATGCAGAAGTATGTTGCCAATGTCAGAAAAGTTGCACTAACAGTATAACCTACTTTATAAACAAACAATTCTCTCCAGTTGTAGTTAATCTGAAACAAATGAAACATGTTGCTAGGGAAAGCGCGTCATATTTTTACTACACTGCTTGGGTTACTCCTGGACAATCTCACCTTACAGTGATTGGACTCTGAAATGTTAAATGCTCCTGAGCCTACTACTTCGGGAAAGATCCCAACACCAGATTACAACACAGCATTCGCAAGCAAAATACAACACAGGGTGGGAGGGAGCAATGGGTAGGAAGGAGACATGGGTGGGGAAACGTTGGGGGCCCCCTGATGGGAATAGGGTGCCTGACCAGGTGGCACTGACCTTGCTGAGCTATAATGTTACCAATATGATTCCCAGCCGTGGAAAAAGGAAGTCCTTCAATGACCATTAATTTATAGATTATCCTGTAGCCTTGTACACTCCCTTCCTTCCACTCTAACTATAACTCTCTCCATTCCAAGGTCCCAACTTACATACACTGCTCCTCTAGCTTAGGCTATATTATGTATGTATCTGGCTTCCTATCTGTCCACTCTCTCATCATCACACCTTTGCACTTTAGAATCACTTCCTAATCTCTTTCATTTCACTACACCCCATCAAAATCCTCCACAAAATCTACCTTTTTCATCATTCAGTCCCTTCCTCTCATTTCCATTTCTAAATCAACAGCAGCTTGTAATAATAAAATGCATTTGATGTAACAAAACATGTCAAAACACTTCAGACAAGTTATAAAATAAAACTTAAAGGAACTATTAGTACAAGTAACCAAATATAGGTCAAAGAGATAGGCTTTAGTAGAACCATAGAATCTCTACACTACAGAAAAGGCCATTTGGCCCATTGAGTCTGTACCGACTATAATCCCACCAGGCCCTATTCCTGTTACCCCACATACTTACTCTGCTAATACTCCTGACATTTAGTATGAACAATCAATCTAACCTGTACATCTTTGGACTGTGGGAGGAAACCCATGCGGACACAGGGAGAATGTACAAACACCACAAACAGTGACCCAAGCCTGGATTTGAAAGTGGATCCCTGACATTGTGAGATAGCAATGCCAATCACTGTTCAATTATGCCTTTGGAGGTGTCCTAAAGGAGAAAAAAAGAGGCAGACAGATGGAGGGGTTTAGGGAGAGACTTCCAGAGCTTGGAGCCTCAGCAGCTAAAGGCATCGCCACCAACAGGGGTAATTAAAATTGGAAATGTGCAAAAGACTAGAACTGGAGAAGGTCAGATATCTCAAATTTGCAAATTCACATTTGTCATTCTGTGATTGGATTGTATTTACTAAATAATCCGCAGTGTGCTAAGAATTATGTTTACAACCAATTTACAATTGTCAGTTGGAACCACAGTGTGGCATATTTGAATATACAGGAAGTTACATTTCTGAATATATAAGGCCATGTTCTTTGCAAACAGGAAGAACACACATTGTGCCAATTTCACCAAAATAAGTGATAGCTATTCAGTGATTCATTTTTCAGGACATTGACCAAGCTGCCAGGTTTCAATTTCAAATTAGGCTTGGAAGTTATCTGTAAGTCACCATCAACTGGTTCATTTTTCACAGCAGTGCCTCTTTCAACCAGAGTCCATTTGCCAACTGGTTAGCATTCCCCTCTCACACAGCATAAATTGTTTTCCCCTTCTTCTGGTATTCTTGCAAAATATTCTAATGAATGCAAGATGAAAAGTGTTGATGTGTCTTTGTTCTGGCAATACTTAGGTCAGTGGATAACTGATTGGTGAGCCTTATCAATTTTTTAAAATCAAGGACCATTAAGATTTAAATTTGGCATTACAGTTATAGCTTAAGTATTTAATATAGCCTCAAATAATTGTGATATTTCTGAACTGCAGCCCTAGTTAGTTAAGTAAAATTCTACAGAGGTAGCAAGGCAGGTAATGTGTTGCAGCTGTAGCATGTGGGGTTTGATGGACACTGGGATGATCCACATGTTACCACATCTGCAGTAAACATCTGAGGCTCAAGGATGTGCAGCTCAGTGTTGATGAACTAAACTCTTAACCTACCTGCAACCAGTGTCCTGGCAAACTATGATCACTGGAAACTAACAGGACCACAAGCTGACAAGTTTTTAGATCTGATGGCTTGTATTCTGGGGTCTTAGAGAAGTGGCTGCAAGGATAGCAGATGCATTATTTGTAAAATTCCAAAATATTTTGATTCTGGAAAGATTCCAGCAAATTGGAAAACCACAAACATAACATTTCTATTCAAGAAAAGAGAGAGACAGTTTCCCGCAGTTAACCTAATATCAGTTATTTAGAAAATGCTACAATCCATTACGAATGAGGTAACAGCAGGACATTTAGAAAATCATAACACCAACAGGCAGAGCCAATGTGGTTTTACAAAACTGTGTTTGACAAATTTATTACTGTTCTTTGAGGATGTGACAAGTTTGTTGGATAAAGAATAAACATAACACATTTGAATTTCCAAAAGGCATTTAGTAGGCTGCCACAGTAGAATGTTATCACACAAGATTACAGCTTTTGGAGTTGTGGTAATATACAGTACAGATAAAGTATTGTCTAACTAACAGGAAATAGAGAGGAAGGATAAATACATCATTTTGAGGTTAGTAAACTGTAACCAGTGAGGTGCTACAGGAATGGGGCCTCATCTAGTTACAATCTGCATTATTGACTTTGGTGGAGGAGCAGAGTGTATTGCAGCCAAATTTTCTCATGATACAAAGATGGGTGAGAAAGCAAGTTATGCGGAGGGTAAATGCTGGCAGTTCTCTTGTCCCAGCAATGTTACTGGGAGTGGTGGCCACTGTGTGGACAACAGTGAGCCCTGTGAAGAAGATCCAGGAGTCTGAAACAAGTTGAATTCAGAGCATACGCGGGAACAGGGGGTCAGGGTTGGGGGAGGTGGGGAGTGTGATTGACCACAGGGAAAGGGCCTCCAATGGGGCCTGAGCCTTTACAGTGCACAGAACCCAGGTTCAATTCTGGCCTTGAGTCACTGTCTGTGTGGAGTTTGCATCCCCTCCTCATGTTTGCGTGGGCTTCCTCCAGACATGAGGATCTGTTTTCCTCCCACAGTCTAAGGATGTGCGGGTTAGGCTGATTGATCATGCTAAATTTCCCCTTAGCATCAGGGGGATTAGCAAGGTAAATAAGTGTGGTAATGGGATAGGGGCTGGGTGGAATTGCTGTCAGTGCTGGTTCAATGGGCTGAATGGCTTCCTTCTGTACTATAGGGGTTCTATGAACACATCTTTTAAGATCACTTAAAGACAAAGATCCCCCAAATAATCAGCATTTCTTCTGAAAAAAATGCCACAACTTATGAAGCACATCTTAATGATTTAAGATGTTTTGCATAATTCATATCTTCAAAGCAGAAGTGAGGAAACTAATTTCTTATTAAACGAAGCTGAGCTTTTCTTTGAACTAATATTCAATTACATTGTCCATTTGTATCCACATTCCATATTCAATTATTAATGTCAATGCACATTTTCTTTAAATTTGGGATGCATAACACTGTTAGTAATTCATAATGAGATATTGCATCTACAGCTTGTCATGACTACGTGAGTCACTGTTCACTGGGCAATTTCCCAATTACTATTGTGGGAATTGTTTCAATTATTGGGCAATGTTTTAATTTTAATTACAGAAGACTGTTAAATTCCTGTTCATACTCCTGCAATGTTAGCCTCACTTATTGATTGCAAAACAATATGCTAATCCATCATTTTCATGAGAAAATGGAATACTCTGAAGTAAATGTAAGAAGAGTTTATGATCTATGAGCACTTGGTAAATATTATAGCTTTACTCTTAATATTAATGAACTACTGCAGAAATGAACTGTTACTTTGGCTGGATTTACTAACTGGGATGGTTAAGTACTCTATAATGTCAATTCTAATGTCTGCACAAAGGGAAAATCTCCATTTTAGCACTTGCACAACAGGCCTCTGATAAAAAGAGCCAAGGTAAATTAGAAAAGAAATCTAGCATAAAATACAAAAAACAGATAGAGAAAAATTCTATAAAAAGAGGATAGTTAAAGCTAACATTGCCATCTTAGAGGATGAGAGTAGGGAGTTAATAAGGGGGAACACAGAAATAAGGGGGAACACAGAGGCACTAAATCAGCATTTTGCCTTGGTTTCCATAGTGGAGAACTCTAGAGCCACCCGTAGTAACAGGTAATGCAGAGGTTGTTTAAGGGAAGGGATTTAAAAAATCACCTTCACATTTGAGGTAGCATGGTGGCACAGTGGTTAGTTAGCATTGCTGCCTCACAGTGCCAGGAACTCAGGTTCCATTCATGGCATAGATATGCTATGAGCATCTCTTTATAAATATTCACACTATGCAAAGACTTGGAGCTCAAACCTTGGAGATATTATCTTGGATCAGTTTGAACATGCTGGGGCATGTGGAAATGCTGGTGCTGGATTGGAATAAGCACAATAAGAAGTCTCACAACACCAGATTAAACTCCAACAGGTTTATTCGACAGCACAATCTTTTCAAGTCTCACTGCCAAATAATCCTGTTGGACTGGTGTTGTGAGACTTCTTACTGCTGATGTTGAGGCAGTGATTCAATGTATTTCTGCTACCTAAAGTTCTGTTCTCAGATGCAAACAGATATATTTAGTGAACATTGACATTCCAGTTGTAGTCACAGATCAGGCAGGCACAGGCTACTATGATTGTTCAAATATAAGACTGGTACTGTCTTTTCAACTCTGCTGTTTGCCTGAGGTGTGATGACCCTCAGGTTAAATCACCACCAGTCAGCTCTCCCCCTTAAAGGGGAGAGCAACGTATAGTAATCTGGGACTATGATGACTTTACCTTTTACCATTCACTTGTAATACTAGCCTCAATGTAATTTGCAAAATGCTATAATGCAGTAGAAAGTCCACTAGTATTTTAAGCAATTACACCAGCATTAAATCCTCACTGTTAAAATGCACCAAACCTGTGTTCCCTGAACAGTGATTTTGCAGCAAGTATAAACCATTTGGCATTTTACAGAAAGCAGACCTCCCAAATGATGATAGTCCAAAGATTAGAGTGAATACTGACAGTAGTAACTAATTTTATATGTAAATGATGGCATGTCTTATTTATTGCTTATGCTTAGACTGTTAACTGAGTCGGAAATGTCATTCTACTAGTTAATTTTCTCACTGAGTGTTTAAAACACATGATTCAAAGCCCTATTGAAAACTGTAGTGACTAGGCCCAGAGGAAAAGTCAAGATCTGTAACAATTTTTCCCTTTTTAGTCTCCACAGTGTTGTTCAAGTTGAAAAACAGGGCAGTGGAGAGACGAAGATCAAGGGCTAGATCTTTTTTGGATGTGTGGATTTCTGAATCTGATTTTTATTTACTCAGCATGTTTAAAATGACTAACCACTGGCTGCTTGATTACTAAAATCAGGATACACTTGGAGAATAGCTTTCCCGTTGTCACGCAGAACCTATTCTTGTTGATTACAGCCTGCTCTAACATTTAACCTATAACAAAATAGTTGAATAAATGACACAGACGGAAATAGATTTCCAATACAGAGACATGGTTACTTTGGGACCAAGGTTGATAACTGAACATTTTAAAATATAATTGACAAAATGGGAAAGAAGGGTGATAATTTTGATAATAAGGAATGATATAAGGAAAAGTAAAGCTCATTTATTAGTTGCAAGTAAGGCTTACATTAACCCTGCAATGAAATTACTGTGAAAATCCCTTAGTAGCCACACTCTGGCCTGATTGGGTCAATGCACCTAACCAGCATATCTTTCAGACTGTGGGAGAAAACCAGGGGTGAATATACAAACCCAAGTCGGGAATCAAACCCAGATCCCTGGCGCTGTGAAGCAACAGTGCTAATCACTGTGCTATAGTGCCAACAGCAGTTAAGGAAAAACTTTGGCTCATAGAGCAAGACGTAAAATCAGTACAGGTAAATAAGAAACAACAAGAAAAAATGCTGGTGGGAATAATTTGGACAAGAGCGCTGATTAAGAAATAAGAGTAGCTTGTAATAAAAGAAATTAGTGTGGGGACTTCAATCTTCATAGAATGGACAAATCAATTTGGCAAAAGTAGCTAAGAGACTAAGTTCCTGGAATGCATCCAATGCAGTTTCCTAGATCAATACATTGCTGAACCAACCAGATAAAAGGCTATATAGAACTTATTTTTTGTGGAATGAGACAGGCTCATGAATAATCAGAAAGGAATCTTCTTGGTAAGGATGATCATAACATGATATAATTTCACACTGAACTTGAGCGATGTACATTTGTCCAAAACCAGAATTATTTAAGTCCAAAACTTAAATGAAGACAATTGCATAAATATAAGGAGATACTGAGGAAGTAGATTAAAAGTTATGATGGTCAATGGACAATGGCAAACATTTAAAGAAATATTGCATAATTCTTATCAAAGCACATTCCATAAAGAAATAAAATTTCAATGGGAGAAGAGATCTACGTACAATATTATGAACCCCATTGGTGTTCAATGAGAGAGCATCCCAAATCCCAGAAGGAAAACTTGGAACACCAATTCTTAGCAGTTTATTTTTGTGATTTGGAAAATGAGGGAAAAGGGATGGGCCCTGGAGACCATAGGGATCATATTTGTTGTAAATTAGTCACTTAACAAAATGTTTATTGAATTTTAAAAACACACAAGACCGGCCACAGTAAAGAACAACCATTAAAATCTTGCTGCATTTATGCCAGTGGGATCGTACAGTCTGACTGATAATGCATTCCCGCTGCAGACTTCCCAGTAGTGATGGGGTGGTCAGTGGGAAATCCTGTTGACAAAGACACGATCATAAAATCCCATTGCCACTGGCTGCTACGAAACATGTTGTGGAGAGGGAGAAAAACCCCTCTTATTAACAATTAACTACAATAATGGTTGCCTGGATAGTATACTTGAATTACCCCATAATTTAAACTATCTACTTTCATAAACTTCAAGAATACACCTTCCCAAAATAGCATCCTATAAGTTTTAACACTATGAACTAAATCCAGCAAAGGATTACCACACAAGGCTGCTTACTTTTGGGAAACCTTTTTTTCTGGGGTCTTTGAATCTGTCAGAGAATCACAGAATCCCAGAATCCCTGCAGGGCGGAAGGAGACCATTTAGCTCATCGAGTCTGCACCAATAACAATCCCACCAAGGCCCTATACCCGTAACCCCATTCATATATTTTGCTTTGACACTAAGAGACAATTTAGCATGGACTATCAACTTAACCTGCACATCTTTGAAGTGTGGGAAGAAACCGGAGCACCTGGAGGAAATCCATGCAGTCACAGGGAGAATGTGCAAACTCCACTCAAACAGTGACCCAAGGCTGCAATCAACCTCGGGTCCCTAGCACTGAGGCAACAGTGCTAACTGCTGTGCCACCATGCCATCCCACACAGACAGCTTGTTCTGATTTTGGCACAACAGCTTGATTCTCTGGAAAGATGACTGTTTGCAAACTGGGTATGTTCGAGGCCACTAGACTCTACCCAAGTATCAATTTCATCTTGCTTCAAGTATAATCTGCATCTCAAGTCATCAATGCCTACTTTACAATCCTTTACTTTTCATTTCATTCCAACTTCCTAATAGCAACTAAAGAGTTTAACGAAAGTACTAGTTCAAAAGAGGTTTACAATAATAACAAGAAAATTCATAAGCTTGATTATCTGGGGAGTTTTAGATATTAGCGAAGAATGATCAAAAATATTGACACAGGGTGAATGAGAATAAATCAGCTAGAAAATATAAAATCTAATTGAAAAATAAATGTGCATAAAGAGACTAATGAAAGTAAACATGAATTCCTTAGAGGCTAAAGACAGGAGAAATTCAAATGGGAAATAAGAAAAATGAATATTTAATGTTCGTCTTCACAGTAGAATATACAGGAAAATACCAGCAATAACAGGAAAACAGACTAACTTTAAACCTGGGGAGGAAAAGGGGGAGGGTGAAAGGGGACTGGGAGCATGTGGAGTAGGCTTGATGTTGCACAAGGGTTCTGCTGTAGTCAGGTATGGATTTTGATGTGGTGGCATACAGAAGAATGTTGATGTGCATGTATACTGAAATGCTTGCAAATGCTTGGAGTGGCATGGTAGCACAGTGATAGCACTGCTGCTTCACAGTTCCAGGGACCCGAGTTCGATTCCCGGCTCGGGTCACTATCTGTGAGAGTTTGCACATTCTCCTCGTGTCTGCATGATGTCCTCTAGGGGCTCTGGTTTCCTCCCACAGTCCAAAGATGTGCAGGTTAGGTTGTTTGGCCATGCAAAAGTTACCCTTAGTGTCCTGGGATGCATAGGTTAGAGGGGCTATTGGGTAAAGTATGTAGGGATGTCAGGGTAAGGCCTGGATGGGTTTGTGGTCGGTGCAGACTTGATGGGCCAAAGGGCCCCTTTCTGCACTGTAGGAATCTATGATCAACATCAAGGAGTATGGAGAAGAGTGACATTAATTTTGCACAGTGCTGTTAGCGAAGTGTGTAGTCCATTTTCTCGTGATTGTTAATGGTGACCAACTCCATGGAAACACGTGGATCACATCCATCATGCAGCATCTGAAGTCTCAGATTCCATTGCAGCACAATCAGAAAGCACAAACCATTTGGATGCCTTGCAAGCTCAGTTTGCTGCTACCAAGCAATACGTCCTTATGTTGTTGGGATTGCTAAAGGAAAGCAGCGACTCTATGGTGCACAAGCATTCATCCTTGCTCAGGATGACAACATCAATCCTCCAATTAATGCCACTTCAGACAGTGCCCTTGTCAGTCGATATCAGCCAGCCAGCCCAGACAGCTGCCACAAATGTTAAAGTGGTGTCATTCAAAGCTGTCTCTTTTAGGTCCAGAGCTTCACAAGATCATCCTGTAAAATGTGGAGACTCCCATGGTGAAAGTCAGCAGCTATCTACCAAACATGCTGCAAATACTGGGCTGGCACTATATAGGAGCATTAGGACAGGCAATAGGTGTAATTAGTTGATTTTATATGTATTATGACAATGTTTGATTAATAAATTTAGCTTGGATTAATTGTTTTCTTTTGGCTTTTATTTAGAATTGTGCTCAAGTAGACACAATGGCCTGGATTTTCACCAAGTTGGACCTCTGAGAAACTTTTTACGAATGGCAAGTGGGCTCTGCTCCCATTTGCACAGGATTTCTAATGGTTCAGGATACCGGCATGAATAACAAGCCCAGAAGCAGTACTCACAACCTATTGGCTCCGTTGTGGATGTGGACAATTCAAACACTCCACACCCCAATTTCTTTGGCATCGAGCCTCTTCCATAAATATACATGTTGCACAGCACCCCAGAGAGTTGTGAAACATGATGGAAATTCCATTCCATGGTGAGGAAACAATAAATATAGTCATTAGATTCTCAAATGCTTTCATGGACAGATTTTGAAATAAAAAAAATTCTTTCAGATTCAATCATGCAATGCTGTTTTGTAAATTAGTTGAGTTTTTACTGCATTTAGCATGTCACCTCCACTGCCAGAAAACATGTCAAGGGCGAGCCAGAAAATTCAGCCAAAAATATATCTACTCCAGTTTTAGGTACATTCAATGCTGGAGTATCCAGAACACTCAGGGTAGATAATTTCAAAAATTCACAACCCTTTGAAGAAGAAATTTCTCCTTATCTCATCCTAAATGATCAGCCTTTTATCAAAGAACAAAGAAAAGTACAGCACAGGAACAGGTCCTTCAGCCTTCCAAGTCTGTGCTGATCATGATGCCCTAACTAAAAAAAAACCTTCTGTCTTTATTTGGTCTATATCACTCTATTCCGTCCCTATTCATATATGCATCTAGATGTCTCTTAAATGTTGCTAATGTGCTTGCTTCCACCACATCCTCGTTCCAAGCACCCACCACCCTCTGTATGAAAAACTTCCCCTGCACATCTCCCTTAAACTTTCCCCCGCACATCTCCCTTAAACTTTCCCCCATCACGTTGAACTTGTGCCGCTTTGTAATTGGCACTTCCATCCTTGTAAAAAGCCTCTGATTATCCACTCTGTCCATGTCTCTCAGAGATCGATATCTATCAGGTTTCCCTTCAGCCTCCCTCTTTCCAGTGAAAACAATCCTGGTTTATTCAATTTCACCTCATAGCCAGCATCCTCAAGACCAGCAACATCCTGGTGAACCTTTCTGCACTCTCTCCAAAGCTTCCACGATAATGTGATGACCAGAACTACACACAATACTCCCAAGGATTTATACAGCTGCAACATGATTTCCCAACTCCTATGCTCAATGCCCTGGCTGATGAAGACAAGCATGCCATATGCCTTCTTAATCATCTTGGCCACCTGTGTTGCCACTATTAGGGAACTGTGAACCTGCATGTCCAGATCCCTCTGTATGTTAATGTTCTTAAGGATTCTGCCATTTACAGTATAATTCACACCTAAATTTGATCCTGCAAAATACATGACCTCGCATTTGTCCAGATTAAACACTATCTGCTCTTTCTGTGCCCAAGCCTCCAATTTATCTATATCCTGTTGTATTCTTTGGCAATCCTCGGCACTATTAGCAACTCCACCAATTTTCATGTCACCTGCAAACTTATTAATCAGATCACCGACATTTTCCTCCAGATCATTGATACATATTACAAACAACAAAAGTCCCAGCACTGATCCCTGTGGAACACCACTAGCTACAGATCTCCATGCTGAAAAACACCCGGCCACCGCTAATTTGTATCTTCTGTAACCAAGCCACTTCTGTATCCATCCAGCCAATGCACACCAAATCCCATGTAATTTTAGTTCTTGTACCAGCCTGCCATGTGGGACCTTGTCAAATGCCTTACTAAAGTCCACATATAAACTAACAGCTCTTCGCTCATCAATTTTCTTTGTTACCTCTTCACAAAACTCAATCATGTTGGTGAAACATGACCTTCCCCTTATAAAACCTTGCTGCCTGTCACTAACTAGTCCATTTTCCTCCACATGTTGCTTGTATCCTGCCCCTCAGTACCTTCTCTAGAAGCTTCTCCACCACTGATGTCAGGCTCACCAGCTGATAATTTGTTGGATTATCGCTGCTTCCTTTCCTAAACAAAGGGAACAACACTGGGTATTATCCAGCCCACTGGAACCTTGCCTGTGGTCAAAGAGGATGTGAAGATATCTGTTAAGGCCCCAAATATTTCTCCCTTGCCTACTGCAGTAATCTGGGGTAGATTTCATCCAGCCCCAGGGACTTGTCTATCTTAATGCAATTTAAGATTCTCAACACTTCCTCCTTTGATATATTAATATTCTCAAGAGCATTCCCACACCTATCCTTCACCCCAACATTCGTCATGTTTTTCTCCTTCGTGAATACCGATACAAAGTACGCATTAAGGATTTCAGCCACTTCTTATGGTTCCAAGCATAACTTTCCCCCATTAGCCTTAAGTGGGCCTACTCTTTCTCTTGCTATCCTCTTGCTCCTAATATATGCGTAAAAAGCCTTGGGAGTCTCCTTGACCCCTGTTTACTAAAGACATTTCATGGTCCCTTTTAGCTCTCCTAATTCCATGTTTACGTTCCTTCCTACTTCTACTGTACTCCTTGAGGACTTCATCAGTTTTTAGACACCCAGACCTATCGTATGCTTCCTTTTTCCTTTTGACTTAAGCTTTCCTGAGACTGCTGTCCAATGTTCCAAATTTGTCAGTCATTGAAAGCAACATGTGTCTCTAACCTGTAAAGCCCCCTCAGAATCACATATGTTTTAATAAGATCAACTCTCATTTTCATAACCTGAAGACAACGCAGGACAGATATAATCAGCTTCTCATTTTGGGCCAAGTCCATGTGTAGATGAGGGCAAAGCAGAAGCTGTAGTCCACACAGACTTCAGTAAGGCTTTTGAGAAGTTCCACGTGGGAGACTTGTCAAGAACATATGGGATATTTGCCTTTATTAGCTGAGGCATAGAATATAAAAGCAGAGAGATTGTGATGGAGCTGTAAAAATGCTCATTAGGCCACAGCTAAAGTATTGTGTGCAGTTCTGGTCACCACAATTTAGGAAGGATGTGATTGCATTAGAAAGAGAAATTCACCAGGATATTGCCTGGACTGCAGTGTTTCAGCTATGGAAAGAGGCTAGCAAGACGGAGGTTGTTTTCCTTAAAGAAGAGAAGGCTGAGGGGTGAACCTTATTGAGGGATGTAGATGATAGGTAGAAATGAACACTTGCCCTCAGTAGACCAGTTAATAACCAGGGGACATAGATTTAGGCATAGGGTAGGAGATTTAGGGAGGATTTGAGGAAAAACCTTTTCATCTAAAGGCTAATGGGAATTTGGAACTTACTGTTTGAAAGGGTGGGAGAGGCAGGAACACTCGTGACATTTAAAAAGCATTTAGATGGGCACTTGAAATGCCAAGAGCTGGAAAATGGGAATAGAAAGCTGGCACAGACACATGGCTAAAGGGCCTCTTTTTATCCATAAAACTCCATGACTCTAACTCTTTTATAACAGGGGCCAAGGCTGAACCTTCACTGCACTGTCTCCAAGTATTTCCTTTCTTAGATATGAAGAACAAAACTGCAGTGTACCCTAGGAGTGTCTCACCAAAGTCCTGTTTAATTATAGTAAGACCTCCTCATTTTGTGCTCCAATCCTCTTGCAATAAAGACAAATATACTATTTGCCTTTCTATTTGCTTATTAAACCTGTATGCTAACTTGGTGAGAGAACAAAGAACAAAGAGAACAAAGAGCAACACAGCACGGGAAACAGGCCCTTTGGCCCAACGAGCCCGCGCCACCGTCCTAACGTCTTAATGACATACCCATGACTTTAGGCTATGCCTATTGTGGAAGATTCCCATATAGGGACCAATATAGGGACAATTTGTTACCCAATCAGCCTAAGAGCACATTTTTGGGATGTGGGAGGAAACCGCAGCACCCGGAGGAAACCCACGCAACCACGGGGAGAACGCGCAAACTCCCGCAGACACAGGCCCAAATCCACGTGTCTGCACAGCAACAGCGATAGTCTCTGAGCTGTCATGTTGCCCATCAGATGGTCCAGTTTAAGCATACACTAATGACTTGAAGCACTAGGCCATTCCTGAAGCAACACCGAAGAGCAGCCCTCGCATGACCTGCCGAATGCATGCACCTTGTTGGTCAACAAGGTGGACCGAATTGCCTGTGGAAACAAATAAGCTATTTAGACAGTCCTGCTATATCCCTCTATCTGCAGACCGCTCATGTGGCTGTCCAAGAGACCCTTAAACAACCCTAGCGTGCCTGCTCCCACCACCTTACTTGGTAGTGCATTCCACACCCCACTACCCTTTGTGTGAAAAAATGCCCTCTAATATTAGTCTTATACATAGCCCCCCTCACCCTAAGGCCGTGACCCCTCGTTCTATCCTTTTCTAATGGTGGAAAAAGCTTACCACCATTTACTCTATCTATACCCCTCATAATCTTATATACCTCTATTAGATCCCCTCTCAGCCGACGTCTTTCAAGGAAAAACAACCTCAGTGCGTTCAACCTTTCCTCGTAAGACAGCCCTTCCATACCAGGCAGCATCCTGGTAAATCTCCTCTGCACTCTCTCCAAGGCCTCCCACATCCTTTCGGTAGTATGGCGACCAGAACTGGACACAGTACTCCAAGTGAGGCCTAACCAACGTTCTATACACTTGCAACATCAGACTCCTACTCTTGTATTCTATACCCCTTCCTATGAAGGCTAACATACCATACGCTATGATCATTATTCGAGTAATACAAGCCCCTCTCTGAGCATCAGCATTTACAATGTTCATGGCTTTTAAAAACTATTCTGCTTTTTGATTTTTTACAGTTGAAGTGATTTTTACTTCCCCACACTCCAATCCATCTGCCATCCTGTTGTGCACTTGTCATCTCTTTGCAGCCCCCTTGTGTCTTCCTCATAGCTTATCTGCATATCTAACTTTATATTTTTGCAGAAAGATTAGTTGGTCTTTTTGTCTAATTCACTAATACAAGTTGTAAGTATCTGAGGACATAGCTGATCCCTGTGGCACTCCAACTCTTCAACCCTAGACTTCATTTCTTGTCTGGTACCCAGTCCTCTATCCATATTCATACATTACCCCAACTTGATGAGTCCTTGTTTGTATAAGCATCTTATCAAATGCCCTTTGGAAATCCAAGCTTACTACATCTTCTGGTTCCCCATTATCTAGCTTACTAGTTATATCTTCAAAAAACTCTAAATATAGTTTGTTTCCGCTTTTTTTTCTTGAACAGGGAAGTTACATTTGCTAAATTCCAGTCCGCTGGAATCTATTACATTCTTTTAAAATGTTTTTACTCTTTGAGATCAAAAAGGGGCTGCTATCTCTGCTGAGTATTCTGGGCTTGTCTGCCAAAATGTCATTCTGGCAGATAAATACATTCAGCAATCTGGCAGTTTCCTTTGGTGTCACACCAAAGGCCAAGATCTACACATTGGTTGAATATATGAAAGGATTAAAATGCACACACAACTCACAGTGAAACTAATTCCAATCCTTGAAATGTGTGATAAGCCTGCCTTCTGCTTCTCCGTGGTAACACCATTTCCCTTTCATTTATGCTTGAGCGACCAACTGACTAAGGAGTCATTTAATTGGCATTTCAATTACTTAGCTGCATTTTTCAAGTATGTCTTTGGGCTTGGTGCTAAACACCACAGCGAACTTTATGATAGATCCTCAATATGTCATCAATCCTCTGGTTGTAAAGACCATGTTCAGTGACCTGTGGACAGTTGCAGCCTATTCAATGAAAGTAATCTGTCCGCTTCTCAGCTTTTCAGTAAAGCAATTTAGCAGCAGAACGTACTGGGAGTTATCAGCTCAAAATGTTTTAGTTAAAAAACGTTTTCTAAAAATATCCTATCCATTAAGCAGTACTTCAGGACAGGTTCCACAACGGATTGCATCCTCTGGGAAAAGCAATCCCTGCACATTGTGTGAAAAAATATACTTACAGCAGCAAACATTGCTGGGAATACGGGCTGCTTTTATGTTTTCCTGACTCCTGTTAGAACACAATGGAGTAACTAATCATGTTTAGAATGAATCTTCTAATCATGGATTTTCAGGATGCTGGCACATCAAATTGCTTTCAAATTAAAAACAATGGCATTTTACTCAGAACATTTGATTGGTGTCTACTGGACAGATCTCGTGACTTATACTGAAGGACTACAAAGTCTTATCTTAGGCATATATCTGTTCACATTGCATTTAGCCAACTTTATTGGCATAAAAGTGCTAATGCTGTTAGCAACAGGTGTGACCATGCTAACCCGAAGAACGATTTTCTGACTTGGTTAAATGGTGTGAAAAATATGATTGCAAATTAGCCGTTCATTTTACATCTTTCCCGATTTATATTCCTAATGATTCCAATGGAAACAAAAAGTGTGACAGATGTAAAACCTGCTGTCACTTCACTATCTCCTGATTTGCATGATCACACAAAGTCAATTTGAAGTAACCTTTGTGACTGAGAGAAACATGTCCATTTTGGTGTGTTTTGTTCTACTTAGGCTAATCTATCTGTGTTTAACGAGAACCGTTTTCCTTTACATTCAGAGCTGTTTCCTATCCTTTCTATGGCACTAATTCTCTTCTCAGAGCAAGTCATTTATCCAGATTTCCTTTGGTTCTTCCCCAAGATTGCCAAACATTTGCTTTGTGCACGAAGAATGACTTAGCTGCCAGTCAAAGATTGCTTCATTTTTTAAAAACTAAGCAAGTCCTCCTGAAATGACAGTTATGAGGAGATATGAAAGGATACATTTTTCAAGAAGCCTGGTCAATGGATGAAAAATGAGTGGTATACCAATTATTCCACAATAAACGCTGGCAGCAAAAAGGTTTTGAAGGAGCAGTATCACTGTGTTGCCAACTTCCATCCATCAACAGGCAATAGGTCATTGGCAAGCAATAGTGACTAGTGTAGGCATTGATTAGACGATTAATATTAGTTGTAACAAAAAGACTCAGGGCAACTTATTGCGGGCAGCAGCCAACTAAGGCACTACCACCAGGGTTGCCATCCAATTAAGGGTCCACCCACAAAAGATTCCCAGCCAATCTAAGGGCCAACACCTCAGCACTATCACAAACGGTGGCCATTGTTGAGGCTGCAAGTTCAAGGAGATGATATTTCCATGGCCAATTGGAAGTCAGATATATTTAAGTTAGGGGGATAGACGCAGTCCTCTGCAGCCAAGAGCATGAGTTGTAAAGGTTCTATTGCTTGTTTGGCATCAGGGTTAACGGCATTTCCTCATTGCTGGAGAGAAATTTACAGTGAAAAGGTTCCAGTTGTTGTGGTCCATCTGGGTATCAATGACATAGATAGGATAAAGAAAGAAGCTCTGCTGATAAAGTATGAGCAGCTAAAGGTTACATTAAAAAATAGGACTACAAAGTAACAGTCTCTGAATCATTACTTGAGTCACAAGTAAATTGGTGTAGGAGAAATAAGATCAGAGAACTGAACTCATGGCTGAAATATTGGAATGGGAGAAATGGGTTTAGTTTCACAATGCATTGGTCCCTATACTGGGGAAAGAAGAAGCTGCTAGGATGATGTTAACCTGAACCTTATTGTGCTAGAGTCCTGGCAAATTGTATAAATAGGACTTGTAGAGATGGTTTCAAACAAAAAAGTGCAGAGAGTGGGGAGGCAGTGCAGGGGAAGAGTTCATGTGAGGGAAGATTTGGAAAGTTAGAAAGGAGAATGCGTCAATCAAACTGAACACCAGACATCCATTAGGTGGCCAAGACTTTCCAAGAGCTCCCTATCCCTTGCACTTGAATTACTGAAGACCTGATGTCATGGTGGGGAAGGGGAATCCACCAGCAATCCACATGAAGCCTCTTCCTTTGCATTTTTAAACAAAGTACTGCACAATACATCAGAAAAAGCTCCCATTGGAGTTGACAATACACTTTATCTGACCAAAAGCATACTTTGATTTTATTTTTATATGGAAGGTAACTTTATTTAGCAGAGCACGCTTTGAAAGAATCAGTACGAGATCCAAACCAAACTAATCTAAAGTTTATTGAAAATGAGTTGCAGTAAGAAATCGGGGCAGAGAGTTTGGTTTGGCGGGGGGGGGGGGGGGGGGCGGATTCTTGCATCTTGCCCACCATAGGAATCATGGGTAAAGGATGGACCAGGCAAAGGTCCATTTTCTTCAGGTGGGATTCTCCAGTTTTGGGGTGTGTGGTTGGAGAATCTCACCCCAGATCTTAGGTTAGGAATGAAATATCAAATTACAGGTCTCTTAAAACAGTTTGCTTGATGTGCAATGGAAATCAAAATATCCCTACAGATACTTCCAAGAATTAGCATTTACAAAACTATATTTCTCATTGCTTTATACTGAGTAGGCATCTCTGATGTAATTGTACCCAAGGGTTGCCAGTGACAATTCATTAAAGAGTCACACAGTTCTTCACTTTGCTCCATTAATTCTTTGTTAACTTCATCAATATATAACTTTGGATCTGGACCTTCCAGAGGCTCCTGTTCCGTTTCCTCAGTAATTGTGGAATTTTGCTGAAACTCAGGCAAAATTTGCATCATTTTTGTGATCAGTGAAGAGATTATTGCTGGTGGCTTGGTTGTGCCATTCTGCACATACCCATAACTATAGCCAGCATAAAGATCATACCCATACTGAGGTGATGTGTATAACTGAATGTGGCAATTGGTTGGTATTCTGGTTTACCTTCATACTTTTAAGGGATCATCAATGAACTCTGGGATGATTCTTCCCCAAGATATAATCCAAATATATAGAATCCCTACAGTGCAGAAAGAGGCCATTTGACCTATTGAGCCTGCACTGACCACAACCCCACCTAGGACCTATTCCTGTAGTCCCATGTATTTACCTGCCAATCCTCCTGACTCTAAGGATCAATTTATCATGGCCAATCCAGCTAACCTGCACATCTTTGGAGTGTGGGACGAAACAGGAGCACCCAGAGGAAACCCAAACAGATACGGGGAGAATGTGCAAACACCACACAGACAGTGACCCACAGAATTGAATCCTGGTTCCTGGATCGGAGAGGCAGCAGTGCAAACCACTGTGCCAAAGTGTTGCCCATTATGGGGCTTAGAAGAAAGATATTGCAATAATCATGGATAAATTTAATCTTCATATCAATTGGATAAATCCAATTGGCAACGATAGCCTGGAGGATGAATTCATAGTGTATTTGGATAGTTTCTTTGAACAAAATATGTTAAAACCATTCACTACCAGGCTATTTTAAACCTAGTAATGTGAATTAAGAAAGGCTTAATTAAGGCCCTCATAGTAAAAGATCCTTTAGGTAGTAAAATCAGAGTGAAAGATGTGCTCCTTATTTAGTGTCTTAAACTAAATTATGATTACAAGAGTAGGAAGACAGAATTGGCTAAAGTGGACTGGGAAAATAGGTTAAAAGTTGAAATGGTGGGGCATGCAGAGGCAGACAAGAAAGAAGATATATAATTTTCAAAAAATATATATTTTTCATTGAGGAAGAAAGGCTCTGCCACAAGAATAAGCTATCCACGGCTAACTAAGAACATTAAGGGCAGTATCAAATGACAACTGCCATGATAAAATACGGGAATCTATTATTCAGGAGGTATAAGCTGGGCATTTGGAAAATCTCAACACAATCAGGCAGAGTCAACATGGTTTGTGAAAGAGAAATTATGTTTGGATAATTTATTTGAGTTCTTTGAGGAAATAACAAGCAGCAGTAATTAAAGGGAACTTATGGATATAATAAACTTCCATTTCCAGAAGACATTTGACTAGAGGCCGCATCAAAGGTCACAAAAGTACGCAAAGTAAGAGCTCATGGTATAAGAAGGATAGAAGATTGGTTAGCTAATAGAATACAGACTAGACATAAATGGGTCCATTTTGAGTTGGCAAGATGTGGAGTGCAACATCATTAGGACTATAACTATTCAGAATCTATAATTTCAATCAAATGTATGGCTGCTAAATTTGAAGACTCAACAATAGAAAAGAAAGTAGGCTGTGAAGCGGGCATAAGGGGTCTCCAAATGGATATTGATAGGCAAAGACCTAACAGATGGAGTAAAATGTGGAGAATGTAAATTTGTTCTCTTTGGCGGGAAGAATAGAAAAGCAGCATGTTATTTAAATGGTGAAGAATTGCAGAACTTTGAGGTGCAGAGGGATCTGGGTGACCTGGTACATGAATCAGAAAAAGTTAGTATGGAGGTACAGCAAGAGATTCGGAAGGCAAATAGAATGTTGTTGTTTATTACAAGGTAGGGAAGTTTTGTACAGGGCATTAGTAATTCTGCATCTAGAGTATTCTGTACAGTCTTGGTTTCCTTATTTAAGAAAGGATATAACTGCATTTGAAGTAGTTCAGAGAAAGTTGATTCGATTTATTCCTGGGATGAGGGGAAGGTTATCTTATGAAGAAAAGTTGAGCAGCCTGGGTCTGTATTCACTGGAGTTTAGAAGAATGAAGGGTGATCTTATTGAAATATATTAAGACCTTGAGAGGGACTGATAGAGTGAATGCTGAAGAGATGTTGGAGAAATAGAACAAAAGGACATAGTTTAAGAGTAAGGAGTCTCCCAATTAAGATGGAGATGAGGGGTGAGATTTTCTGGCTACATTTGCCCCAAAACCAGAAATTCCCACCAAGGTAAATGGACTTTTGCATGGTGAATTGCTGAGCACTGGTGATGGTCTTGGCATAAGGATGCCTCCAGAGAGTCTTATAGTGTCCATAAAGAGGGGTCCACCAAGAATCAACTGGGAGGCTGACAGATTTCACCAGTCTTCACACATGGGAGCAGACCTTGCTCTTGCAAGCGAAATGCACAGAGGTGTGAAATGGCCTTAAGGACACTTATACAGTTCAATTAGCCTCTTCTTGATTTGATTTGATTTATTATTGTCACATGTATTGCCATACAGTGGAAAGTATTGCTCCTTGCGCGCTATTCAGACAAAATATACTGTCTGTAGAATAGGAAAGGAGAGAGTGCAGTTACAGTCATAGCTAGGGAGTAGAGAAAAATCAAATTAATGTAAGGTAAGTCTATTCAAAAGTCTGGAGGCAGCACAGACGAAAGTGTTCTTGAGTCAGTTGGTACGTGACCTCAGACTTTTATATCTTTTTCCTGAAGGAAGAAGGTAGAAAAGAGAATGTCTGGGGTGTGTGTGGGGTCCTTAATTAAGCTGGCTGTTTTGCCAGAGCAGCAGGAAGTGTAGACAGAGTCAATAGATGAGAGGTTGGTTTGCATGATGGATTAGACTACGTTCACAACCTTTCATAGTTCTTTGAGGTCTTGGGTAGAGCAGGAGCCATACCAAGCTGTAATACAACCAGAAAGACATCTTTCTAAAATGCATCAGTAAAAGTTGATGTAATTCGTAATTTACATGCCAAATTCCTTAGTCTTCTGAGACAGTAGAAATTTTGGTGGGCTTTCTCAACTATATTACTGGCATGGGGGGACCAGGACAGATTGCTGGTGATCTGGACATTTAAAAACTTGAAACTTTCGCTCATTTCTACTTTGCCCCCATTGATGTAGGCTGGAGCTTGTTCTCCTTTATGCTTCCTGAAGTCAATGACAATCTCTTTTGTTTTGTTGACATTGAGGAGAGATTATTATTGCTGCACCAGGTCACCAGATCTATCTCATTCCTGTACACTGTCTTGTCACTGTTTGAGAATTGACCCACTATGGTGGTGGTGTCAGCAAATTTAAGTCACAGTCATAGTCATGATAGAAGCCTCCTTTCCTGAAATTGGCAACATTTCATATAATAGGAATAATTTCCTGCACCATTTTCTAGCCTCCCGTCTGTCCCCCAAAAGGCAAAAATCCTGGCTGATGCAAATGGTGAAAAAGTGCAGCCTGTCCATCACCATGAGAAAATGATTCAGATGCAACCCAGTTCTGAGAACCAGTCACTCGAGAAACATTAACCTACTTTCCCTTTTCAGCTGTTGACTGACCTACTGTGAAATTCCTGTATTTTTTATATTTTTCCACCTAATCCTTTGAGAATTGTTTTCAGAATCATAAACAGAACGAGACATACAAGCATAGGAAATAATAAAATATGAGATGGCATTGGTGGCAAGGGAATAAACAGAGTTATAGAATAGAAATCGCAGAAGGCGATTAACCATAAATGAAAGGACATCCTGTTAAAATGAGGCTAAATGCCTGTACAGTAATGTACATAGTGTCCATAATAACACAAGGGTGACGAATGGAATCACGTATTGGGAGCATCCAGACATGGTTGGAATTACTGAGATATGACTACAGAAAAATCAGGATTGGGAATTATACATCATAGAGTATTGTTCCTCACATTGAAGTCTGCAGGCTTGTATCCAAGGTACAGCTATGCATCGATATTGCCTCCATGTGGGTTCCTTCCAGACGCAACACTCAGTCATGTGACTCTATACATCGTATTGTGGTGGGTACTTTTCTCCAGTCTTTCGATAATCCTTGTTCTGTCAAAATCCCTCATACTACAAAAGGATGATGGTATCCCATAAAGGCATATTACAACATCCCTCTTTCTTGGTAACAGGAAGCTTCCCTCCCTCCAACAAAGTCTAACCATTTATTGTACAATCTTTACTTTGTTTATTACCTCTTCCTCCTCTCAAATCCCTGAATTTCTAAACACAAACAGACTTACGGCTTGTCATGTCTTCCATGTCTCGGGCTATCACATTTGAGGAATTGTGTTTCTGTCTATCCCTTTTCCTTCTGCTTTATTTGGACATTGTGGGTTTGTCCTGTTTCTTCTGAAGGGAACGTGCACTCTGTTTGTTTCTAGCATGAGCTCAGATTTTGTTTTCCATGGCGTTCACCATGTTCTTCCTGAACACTGACATTGCAAAACCTTCCTGTCCTTCACTGCATAACTTCACCAAATATTGTTTCCTTTCCAATCCTTTTTCAAGTTGTGGATCTTTTCATTCAGCTACTCCGGTGGGTTCAGTTGTCTGTGTTTCAGATTTACCAGTGAAATCTTTATAAATATGTAATATTGTCACCGGGGCATTCGGTTCCTGTCAGTTTACCTTCCGTGATCACTAGATCTAGATTGTTCACTAGATCCTTCTAACTGACTCATTAAACCATCAATCTGTTTCTTAGAGTTTTCCTGTTCTGCTTCTAAGGCCTGGATTTGCTCTTTTATATTGTGCAGCTAATCTTTTACATTCTTCAGATTGGATCAAAGTTCAAGAACTTCATTGCTCGTCACAATGAAATTCCAATATTTCATCAGTTTTGGTTATAAATATTGCATTCAACAAACTCTTCTGATTCATCAGCAATTCCTTCTCCTGTTCCAAGCATGTTTCACGATACTTAACAGATGCTTGAAGCTCACTCAAGTTTGAACTGAAGACCCATTTTTGTTATGTTTGCTTCTTCAAGTTTATCATTTAGACATTTCAAGTGTAGTTTCAATTATTCAACTTCCTATGAGCAACACTCCAATGTACTTCTCAGTTTTTGTTTTCCATTAGCAAATTCAGCTTTCATCTGTGTCAGTTGGTTCTCCCCATGGATCAATTTTTCCTGAACAGAGTCTAGTTCCTTTGTGCTATCTTCCAAGCTCACATTGTAATTTTTCTTCTGCCATTTGTTTCTGGGGCTCTTTCATGATCTTTTGTGAGTGTGTGTACTTTCTCTTGACATTCCAGGTTCTTGATGTTCATTCCTTCTTACGCGTCTTTGAAATGTAGTATTTTCCCAAATTGTCTTCCAAATGTCCAGCTGCTTTCTTCAGCTGTGTGTTCTCTTTCTGTACTCCTTAGCTTCCTTCTGGAGTGTAAAACATTGCTAAGTCTTTCTTTGCAACAGGTTCACCTATTCATTCAGACTGATATTAAATTCATTTTGCTTCTCTTTGTAATTTTTCAGAGGAACAAACATTGATTCAAGGAATTCTTGAAACATGTGAAGCAAAGGTTGATTGTTGAATGACTAGAAAGTTCAAGATGAAGATGAGACTCCAAACATTTCTTCTGCTGTTATTAAATTCAGCTGTTTAAAACAGTGCTCATTTCTTCATGCTATTGAAGGAAAATGTATTCTTTATACGTTTGACCTTGAAGGACAATTAATTGTTCTTTTAACTTTTTTTGATGATCTCTTGCAAACTCAGTGGGCAAGATTTTATAGTTTCGCTCATCCCAAAATTGTAATATACCGTCCAAGGACAATGGATCCCTGTCGCAGGTAGAGTGGTAAAATTCCAGCCAGTGTGTTTCAATTCATTGCTTTGTCCTCCTGATTGCACCAGCTGTTTTTGCTGCAATATTCAATGTCATTGCTTTTTAGCTCATCCTGTATTTCTATTGCCAAGTATTGACTCTTCATCGAGTCTTTCAGTAGCCCAACTTCTTTGAGCACCTTTTCTGCCTGCTGTTTTGCCCAACTGTGCATCAGGTTGAGTTGTTTCAATTCCTTCTTCAATTTGTCAACTGTGGAATTGAGAATCATTATTTCCTCCTCATACCTCCATCATCATCTCTGAAATGTATTTGTTCAGATCCCAAACAATGTGGCTCATTGAAAATTGTAGTCTGTTGTCCATTTCCAAAGATATATACCCAGATAGAATCCTGTCTTCAGGTCGTCCAATTCAGGACATTTTCTGATTTTATTTCTGCTTTCTTCTCATTTACTATCAGTTGCAGCTACAGTTCTGGAAGCATGTCTGTGTAATTTGGAACTTCTGTCTCAGGCTTGCCAAGAAGATAGATTCCTGAGAATTCCAGAAACTTGTGTGCCTCTCTGGTGTCCTTGTGTGGTTTGCTCAGGGACTGCCATTCGCTTTGAGGGATTTCTTTTACTCTTTTTAGCTCTGCACAATCTTCAAATTGAAGATTCAAACATTCATCAAAAGCATCAAACATTTTATTGAAGCTAGCTGAGGACTTACCAATGCATTGCATTCAGATTGCTTTATCAAACAAGTGTAAAAAGGTATTAGTCTGGCTTTACTCAGATTGTGTGCTTAGACTTAATGAGCTCTCTCAGGACACCCAGTTTTTCCTTCGGGTTTGGCCCTGGGATGACTGCTGGTTTGATCTGCTGGTTTTAGATTTCTATCCATGGCTATTTACTTATTATTGTAGATGCAGCTTTAAATGTTGTTGCCTTTTTACGAATGCCTCCATGACAACCATTCTTTCTTTCTGAATGGCTCCTCTATCTTCGTTTCATTTTGCTCTCTCTGTTCATCCTGTCATTGTTAGTTTTGACAGTCTCCTGTTCCAATCACAGGCCATTTTGTTTTTAAACTCATTAGTTGCTTACCCTGCAGGAAACATTGGAAACAAAAATTCTGCGCGCTCTGATTGGTTTTTAAATCAGTAAAAAAGCACTATGGGGCATTTTTGTTCCTGCCTTCTATATCTTAAAACTGTTTTTAAAGCTTGCCCCATCATGTGTTATGGTGCAGGCTGAGGTCCTACTGCTTTCCTCCAGTTGCATGGATGTACTAATCCTGATGATTGCCTATTTTAATAAATAACTTTAGCTTTTTTTAAAACTGTATTTTACCCAACTTGCGATTTGGCCAGGAATCTCAATTCTGTCTTCAATCAGGTTCTTCTTTTCACCTGAACAATGGATTATTCTTTGTCCTGGGTTTTTCAGCCTTTTTACCTTTTTTCTGAATTATGCTCAGCCTTTTTAGTGATCTGGTCAGCTTTCTTGACTCTGCTTTTCATCAGATTTGGCAGTGAATCTTCACATGTCCTGGTGCAGTCTTTCAGCACTCATGTTTGCAATGGATATTCTTATTTAGGCAATCTCCAACTGTGCCTCCAATTTTGGGCTTGCAGACTTCAGTTTCTTTACGTTTTTATGCTTTGAGATTCTGGATTCTTTCTCCAGCTTTGCTAGAATTTCAGGGTCCATTCTGCCCTGTCACCCTGTTGTAAAGGTTTGTTTGGTGTCTTACTAAGAGGTTATGATGGTTTACCATAGATTGTTTATTGTTAACTCATGACAATAAACATCTCTAAGATACAGCCATACACGGGTGCTGTCAATATGTTGGCACCGGCCAGCCTGTGCTCCTAATCGACTGTGATTTGACTCTCGAAATCATATTAGGCTCTCCACTCCTAAATTAACCCTTGCTCTGCTGAACATCCTTATAGTATGATGACATGCTGCTCAAGACATATTACAATCGGTATAATAGATTTAGAAAAGATAGACAGGGAGAAGGGATTCACCACATAATTTATTCATAGAATTCTACAGAGCTGTTTGGCCCATCAAGTCTACACTAACAATAAGCCCAAATGTATATCTTACCAATCTCCCTGACACTAAGAATCAATTTAGCATCTTTGGAGTGTGGGAGGAAACTGGAGCTCCTGAAGAAAATCTACGCAAACATGGAGAGAACATGCGGACTCCACAAACTCACCCAAGGCTGGAATTGAACCTGATGTTGTGAGGCAGCAGTGCTAATCATTGTGCTGCCTGGTGGAGAAGGAGGGGGACTGTTGCCCTCTGCACAGCGATTGGGAGGGGGGAGCAGGGGTAAGGAGAAAGTCCAGGCCAGAAGGCCCATGATTGACTGCGGGACTCTGTGGGAGCACACGGTGGGGTGTTGGACTGCCAGTTAAACCAGCATGGGCTCATGCACAATGGCGCCTTGTGCTGCTACCAGCTGGCTTTCTGACAGTTTAGGCCCCACTTACTCCCCCTACTGGCAAGAAACAGATTGCAAGACTTTTCATGCAGAAAATGCATAAGATTCAATATTTGGACTCACTGTCTGTTCTGGACTTAGAACTTTTTTGTTATAAAATTTCCCCAGGGAGTCAGCATATTTGATGAAATCCTCTGTGAGCCCAATGCCAGAGTAAAAGCACCTTGTGATGCAGTTTGAATTGTTATTAGCGTGCTGCAACAGTCTGCTGACACTACTGAGTCACCTCTACAATATCACCTTAAATTCTGAAATAATTTCTCAAAATCAGTAACGTGAAACAGTTTACTGGAGATGGGCATTATGCTCCACACTGGTGTTTATATTTACTCTACAAAGGAGCAGCACTCTGAAAGCTTGTGATTCTGAATAAACCTGTTGGACTTTAACCTGGTGTTGTGAGACTTAATGTGACCATTTACAAAGCATAAGTCAGGATTGTGATGGAATACTCTCTACTTTGATGAATACAGCTCCAAGAACATTAAAGAAGCTTGACAACATCCAGGCAAAGCTTAATGTGCATCCCATCAAACAATGTTCACTCCTTCCACTGCCAATATCCAGCAGCAACAGTGTGCACCATATTCAAGATGCACTACAAAACCCACCAAGCCTCCTACAATATCACTTTTAAATCTAGAATCTCTACCAAAGTAAAGGATAGCACATGCATGACAACACCACAATCCGCAAGTACCCCTCCAGTGACACATCATCTTAACTTGGAACTATATCAACTAGAGTCAAAATCCTGGATTCCTTCCCCAGCTGTACTGTGTGGGTACCCACACCAAATGGACGGTAGCAGTTAAAGGCAACTCACTGCCACCTTCTCAAAGGCCATTAGGAATGGACAATAAATGTTAGCTTTTCCAGCAACATTTACCTCCCATGAAAGAAGTTTCTAAAATACACTGACACTTGTTCAATAATAGAAAACGTGTTACGAAGTAGGATTTGCCACTCTACCCAAGTGGGACAGCACAGTGACACTGCTGCCTTATAGTGCCAGGCACTTGGTTTTGATTCCCATTCTGGGTCACTGGAGTTTCCACATTTTCCCTGTGTCTGTGTGGGTTTCCTCTGAGTGCTCCGGTTTCCTTCCATATTCTGAAAGATGAACTGGTTAGGTGCATTGACCTGAACAGGCACCTGATGGTGGCGGCTAGGGGAATTTCACAGTAACTTCATTGCAGTGTTAATGGAAGCCTTAATTGTGACTAATAAATTAACTTCACTCACATTGGACAGGAGTACACTGCCAGAGGCCAACACAATATTCAAAATTGTAACACTTTTCTCAACTTTCCATGATTTTAAACTCAGTGATGAGAATACTAATACTAAGCTAAGCTTGGTACCACATATGTTTTTTAAAAATCCATGTCCTGTAAAAAGGTGTTCTAAAACAATGCAACATAATGATTTTCATTGAAAATGAGATACGTTCTAAGGAAGCATTTCTTTTGCATTCCCAGGAATGAACTACCATTGGAACAGAGGCTTTCAACAACAACAACGAGAATTTATATAATATCTTTAACATGGTGAAATGCTCCAAGGCGTTTAGAGGGGCATAAATATCAAATAAAATTTAACATCAAACCACAAAAGAAGATAACTGGTCAGATGAGCAGAAGCTGATCAAAAAGGTAACCCATTTCTTATATAAATATTTATATTATAATTAACAAGTTCCATATTCAACAAACATATTATTTTTATCATTTTTAACATTCAGTGAGCTGCTGGAGATCTAAATTCACACACACACACACACACTCACCTCCCTCTTTCTCCCTCACACACACACACACTCACCTCCCTCTTTCTTCCTCACCTCCCTCTTTCTCCCTCACTCCACACACACACTTACCTCCCTCTTTCTCCCTCACACACACACACACACTCACCTCCCTCTTTCTCCCTCACTCACACACACACACTTACCTCCCTCTTTCTTCCTCACCTCCCTCTTTCTCCCTCACACATACACACTCACTCACCTCCCTCTTTCTCCCTCACACATACACACTCAACTCCCTCTTTCTCCCTCACACACACACACTCACTCACCTCCCTCTTTCTCCCTCACACACACACACCGCCCTCTTTCCCCTCACACACACACACTCACCACCCTCTTTCTCCCTCATACACACACACCTCACCTCCCTCTTTCTCCCTCTCACACACACACACTCACCTCCCTCTTTTCTCCCTCTCACACACACACACACACTCACCTCCCTCTTTCTCCCTCTCACACACCACACACTCCCTCCCTCTTTCTCCTTCACACACACACAACACCTCCCTCTTTCTCTCCCTCACACACACACTCACCTCCCTCTTTCCCCTCACACACACACACACTCACCTCCCTCTTTCTCCCTCACACACACACACACTCACCTCCCTCTTTCTCCCTCTCACACACACACACTCACCTCCCTCTTTCTCCCTCAAACACACACACTCACCTCCCTCTTTCTCCCTCACACACACACACACTCACCTCCCTCTTTCTCCCTCTCACACACACACACACTCACCTCCCTCTTTCTCCCTCACACACACACACACTCACCTCTTTCTCCCTCACTCACACACCTACCACTCTCTCCCTCACACACACACACACTCCCTCCCTCTTTCTCCCTCACACACACACACACCTCCCTCTTTCTCCCTCACACACACACACACCTCCCTCTTTCTCCCTCACACACACACACACCTCCCTCTTTCTCCCTCACACACACACACACCTCCCTCTTTCTCCCTCACACACACACACACCTCCCTCTTTCTCCCTCACACACACACACACCTCCCTCTTTCTCCCTCACACACACACACACCTCCCTCTTTCTCCCTCACACACACACACACCTCCCTCTTTCTCCCTCACACACACACACACCTCCCTCTTTCTCCCTCACACACACACACACCTCCCTCTTTCTCCCTCACACACACACACACCTCCCTCTTTCTCCCTCACACACACACACCCCCCCCTCTTTCTCCCTCACACACACACACACTCACCTCCCTCTTTCTCCCTCACACACACCTCCCTCTTTCTCCCTCTCCACACACACACACTACCTCCCTCTTTCTCCCTCACACACACCACCTCCCTCTTTCTCCCTCACACACACTCACCTCCCTCTTTCTCCCTCACACACACAACACTCACCTCCCTCTTTCTCCTCACACCACCTCCCTCTTTCTCCCTCATCACACACACTCACCTCCCTCTTTCTCTCCCTCACCTCCCTCTTTCTCCCTCCTCACACACACACTCCCCTCTTTCTCCCTCACACACACACACACCTCACCTCCTCTTTCTCCCTCACAACACACTCACCTCCCTCTTTCTCCCTCACACACACACACACTCACCTCCCTCTTTCTCCCTCACACACACACACACTCACCTCCTCTTTCCTCCCTCCACCACACACACTCACCACACCCCCTCTTTCTCCCTCTCACACACACACACTCCCTCCCTCTTTCTCCCTCACACACACCTCACCTCCCTCTTTCTCCCTCACACACACACACACTCACCTCCCTCTTTCTCCCTCACACACACACACACTCACCTCCCTCTTTCTCCCTCTCACACACACACACTCACCTCCCTCTTTCTCCCTCACACACACACACACTCACCTCCCTCTTTCTCCCTCTCACACACACACACTCACCTCCCTCTTTCTCCCTCACACAAACACTCACCTCCCTCTTTCTCCCTCACACACACACACACTCACCTCCCTCTTTCTC